>CAWUQC010000001.1:0-1200000 GCA_963924575.1 Pycnomerus fuliginosus
GGCCGACTTTTTTACGCCATTCCGCGTTTACAGACCCTTCACTCGCTTGGGCGTAGCCCTACGCTTTAGCAATGAAATCAGGGCTAATAAATTCTGGAGTGTCAAAATGCCGCTTAGCTGAGCTGCGTGGAATCTTTTCACTTATAATGGCGGCATTTCCGCACTCTGCTTCCTAAAAGCGGCATTTCAGCACTCACGAATAAAGTCGAAAAATTGGGCAGTCCTAAATAGGCTGCAGCACAGACCACATTTTCTTAATATCGAACTCTAAAACACACGAGCCCAATATCATCGAATTTGGTTCCTGATATGGCAGTACAGTCCACCTTTCCCGCATCAGAACCTTTCAAGGCCTGAGGCCGTCTTTTTTACGCCATTCCGCGTTTACAGACCTTTCACTCTTTGGGTCGTCTTCGTAAAACATTGGGCGTAGCCCTACGCTTTAGCGATTAAATTAGGGCTAACAAAGTCTGGAGTGCCAAAATGCCGCTTAGCTGAGCTAAGTGGAATCTTTTCACTTATAAAGGCGGCATTTCCGCACTCTGCTTCATAAAGGCGGCATTTCCGCACCCATAAATAAAATCGATAAATTGGGCTGTCCCGAACAGGTAAGTCTTATGCATCCTGCAGCACAGCCCACTGGTCCTTAATATCGCATTCGAATTATTGTATTGGGCATTCTACATCTTTGTTTGAGAAATCCCCTCAGTATTCATGTATAAACTTATTCAGGCATTTACCTGAAAACATAAGAAATTCTAATAATATTTGCAATTTTAAACTTCAACTAAAATCCTTTTTAATAAAAAACTGTTTTTATACTACAAGTGAATATTTAAATTTCAAACTGTGATTTGTTATTATACCTAATTAATATACTTGTCCATATGTATTATACCTATACAGGCTGGTCCAACACTAGTGTCCAGCAGCAAAATGACCCTTTACTTTGAAGCTAGAGTTTTGATTTTTTTACAGGGTGTATGGGTACTAAAAACCCTTCAGATGGCCTTAAAATTTTTTTGATTGGACCAAAGATGTGACGTCACGAGATTTCAAATTGCGCTATTTTCATGAAATTAATAATCTTGGGCCATAGGTTGGTTATGTTGGGCATTAAGATTATGTTAAACTGATAATTTAATTTTTTGGACGTCAGGTTATCAAACTGCAGAAAGCAAAATAACCGTCGTTTTTTATCATGAGGAGGCGGTGAAACAAAATCGAATCGAAGCAACGTATTTCCAATTCTCATTTCATCGGATTTTAGAAATGTCACTGTCAACTTGTCATGTCAACAAGGGTCATTGCACCACATTGAACTTTAGGACAAGAATTATTTATAACACGTCTCGGAGAAGATTGGATTTTTTGAATTTCAAACCGCGCGCCCTCTTCAATCATGGGATTGTTTCCACGCATCCACGTTTGCGCTCACTCGCTGTCATACTCCACCTCCTTCAAGAAAGTTCCCGCCAAAGCCCTAAGCTCCCGCGCTTTAATCAGATTTTCTGTCGTCGCGTTCGTGAGTTTTTCAGTTTTATAGTTTTCCCAGTGATTACGGAAAAGGTTTATTATAACCTACAACAGCTATTTTCATAGCTCTTAATAAATTTACCTCCAGCGGCCTCCAGGTTCTAGTGTTCTACCCACAGTAGGTTTTGTGTTTGTGATTTTTTCAGTTCTTCCAATTTTTTGTGTATGTACATAAACTACAATAAAGCCAGTTTACTCAGTGTTTTCTTAATAAGGTAAGTACCCTAGTGTTTTTCAGCAGTTTTCGTTGTTTTTAGTAGTTTTTTCTTCGACAACATGCCCCCAATTTTTCGCTTCGAACAGAAGGTCGATATGCTCCTGATTTATGGAGAATGCCATCAAAATGCGGTACACGCTGTACAACTGTACACTCAACGTTATCCCGAAAGACCCCGACCAAGCAGAAAAATTTTTAAGCGAATTGTGGAGACCCTGAGACAAACAGGCAGCTTAAAATCGAAGAAGAAAGTGGTTGCTAATGCACCTGTTACGCATGAGGTAAATCAAGCCATCGTTTTAAACATAGCGGAAAATGACCCTCAAGTTAGCAGCAGGCAGATAAGCCGAACAAGTGGAATAAGTAAGTCGTCAATTCTAAGGGTTTTCAAAATGCATAAATACCACGCTTACCACATTGAGTTGCATCAAGAGCTGCATGGTGAAGATTTCAACAACAGAGTGAGATTTTGTATGTGGGCTCAAGAAACACTCCAGGCAAATCCAAATTTTTTTAAACGTGTTCTTTTCACTGATGAATCGACCTTTAAATCAAATGGACATGTCAACAGGCACAATATGCACTACTGGGCAGCAGTAAATCCTCACTGGATGAGACAAATGCAAAACCAAATCAGATGGTCACTAAATGTGTGGGGAGGAATCATAGATAACCGATTGATAGGGCCATTTTTCTTTGAAGGCAATTTGAATGGGGAAATGTATGCAGATTTTTTAAGAAATTCACTTGAAGACTTGCTAGAGGATGTGCCTTTAAATGTTCTCCAAGATTTGTGGTTTCAACAAGATGGTGCACCCCCACACTACAGCCGAATAGCTCGTGCTGCAGCAGATGAAAAGTTCCCAGAAAGGTGGATAGGTCGTGCAGGTCCAATTGCTTGGCCAGCTAGGTCCCCTGACTTGACTCCGATGGACTTTTTCACATGGGGTGTTGTTCAAGAAATGGTCTACCGAACGGAGCCAACCACAAGAGAGGACATGCAGCAACGAATCATTGACGCATTCCACACAATAAACGAGAGAAACACAGCTGCCACTGTCCAAAATTCTTTTAACAGACGTGTACAACTGTGCATTGAGAAAGAGGGCCATCATTTTGAGCAATATCTTTAATTTGTTTCAAGTTAAAAAAGTAAAGTGAGAGTTATTTGAATTGAAGTGATACAAGTGAATTTAGTGATTAGTGTTTTCCGTTTTTGTTTAATAAAGATAAGGTATGTATACAGATCTTTATTCTTCTTACAGATCTTTATTCTTCTTTTGTCAATGATGAATTTTGGCTAAAACTTTCTCACTTTACTCTGAGATGATTGCCATATCTGAGACTACACACTTCCAAGCTTCTGTTGTAAAGCTATCACGTTTCTAAAGACCTGCCATACCACCACCTTAAAACAATAATTTAATTAACTAGTTTTGCAAGGCATGACACTTACCAAAACTTTTTCAATTCCTGATTTAAAAGTTCCGTCTCCGGCTGTCATTTTTATTAATCAAATTCCTGGTCATTTTGACTTCCACACATCATTAGCTGCTTCTCAATTTATGAGGAATCGTACTGTCTGAGTGAACACAATGTACTCATTTTCTAACAAAAATTTATAGTTATTTCCCGGTGCTGAATGTTATTCTATCTCCCTAAAAACATTTTAACGAGTTATGTGAACCGAGAACGCAAATTTTAGTTACCTTTATAAGAAATTAATGTCAGTAGCTACCATGTAATGAATTGAATAATTACATCGTCAGGAATTTCCAAAATTGTTTGATTTTCGACTTCATTCCTTCTAGGTTAGGTTCATTATCCTTAGTTACTTTCTTGTTTCTGGTGTGATTTTCTTGCCCAGTTGCGCGCGCGTCACGAATTAACCAGCTAGTAATTTGAATTTGAAACATTTCCAGCATCGGAGACTATTATCAAATCGAAAATATTCGGTGATTGAACATTTAAAGCAATAACCCCTGTTGACATGACAAGTTCACAGTGACATTTCTAAAATCCGATGAAATGAGTATTGGAAATACGTTGCTTCGATTCGATTTTGTTTCACCGCCTCCTCATGATAAAAAACGACGGTTATTTTGCTTTCTGCAGTTTGATAACCTGACGTCCAAAAAATTAAATTATCAGTTTAACATAATCTTAATGCCCAACATAACCAACCTATGGCCCAAGATTATTAATTTCATGAAAATAGCGCAATTTGAAATCTCGTGACGTCACATCTTTGGTCCAATCAAAAAAATTTTAAGGCCATCTGAAGGGTTTTTAGTACCCATACACCCTGTAAAAAAATCAAAACTCTAGCTTCAAAGTAAAGGGTCATTTTGCTGCTGGACACTAGTGTTGGACCAGCCTGTATATGTATGTTTATTGACTTGTCCTATACCTGTTATTGTAATGGTCGCACAGGATGAATAAATCTTATCTTATCTATCTATCTAAAGCACCCGAGCCCAAAAGCATCGAATTTGGTTCTTAAAACGGCAGTACAGTCCACCAATCTCGCGGCAGAAACTTTCAAGGCCTGAGGCCGTCTTGATTACGCCGTTCCGCGTTTACAAACCCTTTACTCGTTTGGGCGTCTTCCTGAAAGCATGTGGCGTAGCCCTACGCTGTAGCGAGGAAATCAGGGCTCCAGTGCAGCCCGAATCCCTAAAAAGTCTGGGGTGCCAAAATGCCGCTTAGCTGAGTTAAGTGGAATCTTCTCACTTATAAAGACGGCACTTCCGCACTCTGCTTCATAAAAGCGGCATTTCAGCACCCATAAATAAAGTTGATAAACTGGGATGTCCTGAACAGGTACGTTTTATGCACCCTGCAGCACAGTCCACTGGTTCTTAATATCGAATTCGAAAACACCCGAGCCCAAAAGCATCGCATTTGGTTCTTAAAACGGCAGTACAGTCCACCAAACTGGCGGCAGAAACTTTCAAGGTCTGAGGCCGTCTTGATTACGCCATTCCGCGTTTACAAACCCTTTACTCCTTTGGGCGTCTTGCTAAAAGCATGGGGCGTAGCCCTACGCTGTGGTGAGGAAATCAGAGCTCCATTATAGTCCGAATCCCTAATATAGTCTGGGTTGCCGAAGTGCCGCTTAGCTGCTGAGTTGCATGGAATCTTTTCACTTATAAAGGCGGCATTTCCGCACTCTGCTTCATAAAAGCGGCATTTCAGCACTCACGAATAAAGACGAAAAATTGGGCTGTCCTGAATAGGCTGCAGCACAGACCACATTTTCTTAATATCAAACTCGAAAACACACGAACCCAAAAGCATCGAATTTGGTCCCTAATAAGGCAGTACAGTCCACCGGTTCCCGCATCAGAAACTTTCAAGGCCTGAGGCCGACTTTTTTACACCATTCCGCGTTTACAGACCCTTCACTCGCTTGGGCGTCTTCGTAAAAGCATTGGGCGTAACCCTACGCTTTAGCAATGAAATTAGGGCTAATAAAGTCTGGAGTGCCAAAATGCCGCTTAGCTGAGTTAAGTGGAATCTTCTCACTTATAAAGGCGGCATTTCCGCACTCTGCTTCATAAAAGCGGCATTTCAGCACCCATAAATAAAGTCGATAAATTGGGCTGTCCTGAACAGGTAAGTCTTATGCATCCTGCAGCACAGTCCACTGGTCCTTAATATCGCATTCGAAAGCACCCGAGCCCAAAAGCATCGAATTTGGTTCTTAAAACGGCAGTACAGTCCACCAATCTCGCGGCAGAAACTTTCAAGGCCTGAGGCCGTCTTGATTACGCCGTTCCGCGTTTACAAACCCTTTACTCGTTTGGGCGTCTTCCTGAAAGCATGGGGCGTAGCCCTACGCTATAGCGAGGAAATAAGGGCTCCAGTGCAGTCCGAATCCCCAAAAAGTCTGGGGTGCCAAAATGCCGCTTAGCTGAGTTGCGTGACATCTTTTCACTTATAAAGACGGCACTTCCGCACCCTACCTCATAAAAGCGGCATTTCAGCACTCATGAATAAAGTCGAAAAATTGGGCTGTCCTGAATAGGCTGCAGCACAGACCACATTTTCTTAATATCGAACTCGAAAACACACGAACCCAAAAGCATCGAATTTGGTTCCTAATAAGGCAGTACAGTCCACCGGTTCCCGCATCAGAAACTTTCAAGGCCTGAGGCCGACTTTTTTACGCCATTCCGCGTTTACAGACCCTTCACTCGCTTGGGCGTCTTCGTAAAAGCATTGGGCGTAACCCTACGCTTTAGCAATGAAATTAGGGCTAATAAAGTCTGGAGTGCCAAAATGCCGCTTAGCTGAGTTAAGTGGAATCTTCTCACTTATAAAGGCGGCATTTCCGCACTCTGCTTCATAAAAGCGGCATTTCAGCACCCATAAATAAAGTCGATAAATTGGGCTGTCCTGAACAGGTAAGTCTTATGCATCCTGCGGCACAGTCCACTGGTCCTTAATATCGCATTCGAAAGCACCCGAGCCCAAAAGCATCGAATTTGGTTCTTAAAACGGCAGTACAGTCCACCAATCTCGCGGCAGAAACTTTCAAGGCCTGAGGCCGTCTTGATTACGCCGTTCCGCGTTTACAAACCCTTTACTCGTTTGGGCGTCTTCCTGAAAGCATGGGGCGTAACCCTACGCTATAGCGAGGAAATAAGGGCTCCAGTGCAGTCCGAATCCCCAAAAAGTCTGGGGTGCCAAAATGCCGCTTAGCTGAGTTGCGTGACATCTTTTCACTTATAAAGACGGCACTTCCGCACCCTACCTCATAAAAGCGGCATTTCAGCACTCATGAATAAAGTCGAAAAATTGGGCTGTCCTGAATAGGCTGCAGCACAGACCACATTTTCTTAATATCGAAGTCGAAAACACACGAACCCAAAAGCATCGAATTTGGTTCCTAATAAGGCAGTACAGTCCACCGGTTCCCGCATCAGAAACTTTCAAGGCCTGAGGCCGACTTTTTTACGCCATTCCGCGTTTACAGACCCTTCACTCGCTTGGGCGTCTTCGTAAAAGCATTGGGCGTAACCCTACGCTTTAGCAATGAAATTAGGGCTAATAAAGTCTGGAGTGCCAAAATGCCGCTTAGCTGAGTTAAGTGGAATCTTCTCACTTATAAAGGCGGCATTTCCGCACTCTGCTTCATAAAAGCGGCATTTCAGCACCCATAAATAAAGTCGATAAATTGGGCTGTCCTGAACAGGTAAGTCTTATGCATCCTGCGGCACAGTCCACTGGTCCTTAATATCGCATTCGAAAGCACCCGAGCCCGAAAGCATCGAATTTAGTTCTTAAAACGGTAGTACAGTCCACCAATCTCGCGGCAGAAACTTTCAAGGCCTGAGGCCGTCTTGATTACGCCGTTCCGCGTTTACAAACCCTTTACTCGTTTGGGCATCTTCCTGAAAGCATGGGGCGTAGCCCTACGCTATAGCGAGGAAATAAGGGCTCCAGTGCAGTCCGAATCCCCAAAAAGTCTGGGGTGCCAAAATGCCGCTTAGCTGAGTTGCGTGACATCTTTTCACTTATAAAGACGGCACTTCCGCACCCTACCTCATAAAAGCGGCATTTCAGCACTCATGAATAAAGTCGAAAAATTGGGCTGTCCTGAATAGGCTGCAGCACAGACCACATTTTCTTAATAAATCGAACTCGAAAACACACGAACCCAAAAGCATCGAATTTGGTTCCTAATAAGGCAGTACAGTCCACCGGTTCCCGCATCAGAAACTTTCAAGGCCTGAGGCCGACTTTTTTACGCCATTCCGCGTTTACAGACCCTTCACTCGCTTGGGCGTCTTCGTAAAAGCATTGGGCGTAACCCTACGCTTTAGCAATGAAATTAGGGCTAATAAAGTCTGGAGTGCCAAAATGCCGCTTAGCTGAGTTAAGTGGAATCTTCTCACTTATAAAGGCGGCATTTCCGCACTCTGCTTCATAAAAGCGGCATTTCAGCACCCATAAATAAAGTCGATAAATTGGGCTGTCCTGAACAGGTAAGTCTTATGCATCCTGCGGCACAGTCCACTGGTCCTTAATATCGCATTCGAAAGCACCCGAGCCCAAAAGCATCGAATTTAGTTCTTAAAACGGTAGTACAGTCCACCAATCTCGCGGCAGAAACTTTCAAGGCCTGAGGCCGTCTTGATTACGCCGTTCCGCGTTTACAAACCCTTTACTCGTTTGGGCGTCTTCCTGAAAGCATGGGGCGTAGCCCTACGCTATAGCGAGGAAATAAGGGCTCCAGTGCAGTCCGAATCCCCAAAAAGTCTGGGGTGCCAAAATGCCGCTTAGCTGAGTTGCGTGACATCTTTTCACTTATAAAGACGGCACTTCCGCACCCTACCTCATAAAAGCGGCATTTCAGCACTCATGAATAAAGTCGAAAAATTGGGCTGTCCTGAGTAGGCTGCAGCACAGACCACATTTTCTTAATATCGAAGTCGAAAACACACGAACCCAAAAGCATCGAATTTGGTTCCTAATAAGGCCGTACAGTCCACCGGTTCCCGCATCAGAAACTTTCAAGGCCTGAGGCCGACTTTTTTACGCCATTCCGCGTTTACAGACCCTTCACTCGCTTGGGCGTCTTCGTAAAAGCATTGGGCGTAACCCTACGCTTTAGCAATGAAATTAGGGCTAATAAAGTCTGGAGTGCCAAAATGCCGCTTAGCTGAGTTAAGTGGAATCTTCTCACTTATAAAGGCGGCATTTCCGCACTCTGCTTCATAAAAGCGGCATTTCAGCACCCATAAATAAAGTCGATAAATTGGGCTGTCCTGAACAGGTAAGTCTTATGCATCCTGCGGCACAGTCCACTGGTCCTTAATATCGCATTCGAAAGCACCCGAGCCCGAAAGCATCAAATTTAGTTCTTAAAACGGTAGTACAGTCCACCAATCTCGCGGCAGAAACTTTCAAGGCCTGAGGCCGTCTTGATTACGCCGTTCCGCGTTTACAAACCCTTTACTCGTTTGGGCGTCTTCCTGAAAGCATGGGGCGTAGCCCTACGCTATAGCGAGGAAATAAGGGCTCCAGTGCAGTCCGAATCCCCAAAAAGTCTGGGGTGCCAAAATGCCGCTTAGCTGAGTTGCGTGACATCTTTTCACTTATAAAGACGGCACTTCCGCACCCTACCTCATAAAAGCGGCATTTCAGCACTCATGAATAAAGTCGAAAAATTGGGCTGTCCTGAATAGGCTGCAGCACAGACCACATTTTCTTAATAAATCGAACTCGAAAACACACGAACCCAAAAGCATCGAATTTGGTTCCTAATAAGGCAGTACAGTCCACCGGTTCCCGCATCAGAAACTTTCAAGGCCTGAGGCCGACTTTTTTACGCCATTCCGCGTTTACAGACCCTTCACTCGCTTGGGCGTCTTCGTAAAAGCATTGGGCGTAACCCTACGCTTTAGCAATGAAATTAGGGCTAATAAAGTCTGGAGTGCCAAAATGCCGCTTAGCTGAGTTAAGTGGAATCTTCTCACTTATAAAGGCGGCATTTCCGCACTCTGCTTCATAAAAGCGGCATTTCCGCAATCTGCTTCATAAAAGCGGCATTTCAGCACCCATAAATAAAGTCGATAAATTGGGCTGTCCTGAACAGGTAAGTCTTATGCATCCTGCAGCACAGCCCAAAACCACCCTAAATACTATTACACCAAATCGCTTTATTTACAAAAACCGCTGATTGCCCACCAATTATTGCTGATTTGAATCTTAACCCTCCAGGTAACAGGAGTACAATCTCGCTAGTGATTTAATGTCAGAACCACCCGTCGCACGGGATCGTTCCTCTACAAAATAAAGTAAAGGGGTTTGGAGTCCGGTACTGCCAACGGTCGTGTTTTAGTTCACTGCAAACGTGGATTTTCTCTCGAGAAGTAAATTTCGTACGCCAGCATTAATCAGCGCCAAATTGTCGGTTCCTCCGCTATGAAAGTGGGTAACTTCCTCCGAGACGCCGGGACGTCGGAGTGCCCCTCCTGCCCTAACTATGGGCCCAGCGTTAAGCTGCACCGGATGGAAAAAAAATAACTAAGGCTTTGCCTTCTCGACGTATCAAACGATACATAACTTTGAAGACTTAAATAATCCTTATCCCCAAATAGGTGATAATTATTTTATTCCTTGGAGGAACTGACAATAGTCCTTCTGGGGACAAACCACCGGGGCGGGGCTGGCTTGTTCACCCGGGGTCTGATCCGAGGCGCCGGTGCCGTCCACCCCTCTGGCCGGGAGACGAGGGCCCTACCTACTGTGAGCCTACCTGTCCCAATAAAAGTCTTTCACCAACGACAATTTGCAAATCTTGCACCTTCAAATGACGTCTACCTAATCCTAAACACAAGGCCGAAGCCCCGGGTGCTGTCTTGTAGGTGTTGGCCGGTACGTGGGTGAGCTCATTCCTCCTGTGAGCTAACCTGAACTTGGCAGATCCTTCTTGACTGATTACAGTCCACTGTGAAAGCAAAAACCCCAAAAAATGAAAATATCTACTGAAAAAACAAATGCAACAACTTTACTTGATCGCCAGTTCCAATTTTGAACAAGTGCGTGGTTTCGGCCCCTAAGTCCCGCCGGGTGTCGGTAGTTTCTCGTACTTCAGGTACGCACCGAGGGAGCAACGCCACAGGATCATACAGTGAGATTCAAAACGTTTGTAATTAGGGTTGGCTTTGGAAACAAAAGATTCGAAAAACGTTTGTTGGTGTTCCCATTTCTTGAATTTCTTCATAAATCTTGAATTTTTGAGCAAGCATTTTGAAACACTCGTCAAAAACAGCATTGGAGGCCAGTTCTCCATCTGGTCGAGTCGAATCGAAAGGTAATTTGTTAAAATCAACAACCTGCTAATTTGTAATTTGTAAACCGTTTCAGAAACAAATATTTGGAGAGTGGAGACTCCGATTGGCCCGATTCTCTGTTTTTTGTGAATTTTCTCTCACAACACAAAACAGCCTTTTTTTCTGCAAGGAAAGCATTTTGGTAAAACGAATGGAACTTATTGAATTATAATTTATCTCTCTTCAGGTGCACCCTCAGATAAAATAAAACAATGTGTCTGTGATTCCGGGAAGTTATAAATGTGAATAACGTGCATAGGATTGTGTGCATTAGGCAATTTTTTCAGCGAAATTTTTAATCCAATTAACGTGACATACGGATGATCCTGACTTGGCCCCCTGCTTTAAGACATGGTCTGAACTGCAGCACAGAAGTAGAAGATCAATCATGTTGCTTTTAATTTATTTACATCAATTTGTGGGGCCAGCAATTTTTGTTCGCCGTCTCAAAATCAGAACACTTTTTCATAATCTAAACTAAAGTTTTGTTCTCACCGTGTCGTGTGTTATTTGCAATTGAAAAATAAAACCATTAAATTTACTTGTTTTATGAATTTACTACTCTTTTTGATAAAAACTAGGTGGGTGTTAATTTTAAACACCATGTAGGTAAATAGGACATTGCACTCTGTTCATTTGGTGCTTTTTCTTCTAAAAAGCAGCCCCCGGTCCAGGATGAATGTTCGATGGATATTGAAGGCAGCCCTCGCCTCTAGAAATTGTTATGACCAAATTTACTCGCCAGTATTTGTTTCTGAAACGGTTTTCAAATGAGCAAGTTGGGTTTAATAAACAAATCACCTTTCGATTCGACCTGGCCTCCAAGATTGTTTTTGAGGAATGCTTCAAGATGCTTGTTGAAAAATTTTATGAGGATCACTAACATAACCTAACTTTTTCCAGATTTCTTGGTTGCACTGGGACTGGTCACGGAAGGGCGCCAAAGATGCTGGAAGTGGCGATGTCGATATTTTTTCGAAATAATTTGCATTAATAAATGCAAAAGAAATTAATTTTAAAAATTCACATCTGTCAATTTTAGTTTAGTGAATTTCTTTGCGGACAGTGTGATTAATTTTGGACAAACGTCTTTCGAAACTTTTGTTTCCAAAGCCAACCCTAATTACAAACGTTTTGAATCTCACTGTAGCACACCTAATCGAACGAATAATGAGAAATCTTCACGTCTGCTCCCGGAAGAATCGGCGTGACGCGTTGAGTACTCCGGGTCCAGCTTGATTTTGATTCCGGTTAACTCCGGACTTACTGGTTGTTCTGCGAGCTCGGCGCTTTAGCGTAATAACAGTGGCGTAGTCCGGAATTTCCTCCACCACCCCGTCGTAGCCGCGAGCATGAAAGCTCTGGACTACCGTGTAAGACAGTAAATTGTAGAGTAAATTTGATCCGGCCGTACTGATTCGTGTTGTGTTGATCTTCCATAGTTCGTAGATAGGGGAAATAAAAAGGGGTTAAAATAATACCAGCTGATCTGAGGTCATTGTCCTGTTTGCTTTCCAAGGAGTTATTCAAGTCAAATTAAATGGAGTTACGTAGTCATTAATTAATAATGAGTGCATTAAGCTCGCCAACAACCAAATTCACAATTAAATGAACGGATGAAATAAGGGGTTGATTAACCCATTAATTAGATTAACGATTCACCTGAAGGTCACCAACTAGGTTGATTATAGATTGTTATATTATTTTATTTTATTCTGAGCATTTCTTTTGAGTTATAAATTGAAATAAACCTGAATGTTGTAATAAACTTACTTGGATTGAAATTAGGGTTTAATTAACCAACCCTTTCCTTTGATATGGTGCTACTTTGAATTAGAACTTGAGTTAGAAATAAAACAAGTGGAGAAGGAACTACTGAAATTCCAATTGAAGCTAAAACCACGGTAAGTGAATATTTCTTTTATTTATTCACTTATACACAACGTAAAAGGGTCCAAACACGGCAAATCGAAATAAAGTTTAGGTAATAATTAGTGATAGGGGTAAAATAAAAGGCTGTCTCACTACAGTAGGTAGGTACTTAAAATAGCAATATTTTAGTCAGTTTTAAGTCTGTTCTCGTTTGTGATCCCCCCTGTCAAATGTGAGTTACGCCTATAGGTACATTAGGAAGGGCACGCTTTGGGCCTTGATGCTATGCTTGTGAAAGTAAGTGTTGACTGACAGCTGATAGACGTCAACAAACTCTAGCAGAAATTATGCACAACGTAGGTTTTTTCTAAAATTCATAACCTCCTTTGATCTTATTTTTATATGATCTCTCAGTACCTATTATGTATTATAACAAATTGTAATAGACTTTGTTGTTCTCAGATGCTGTTCAAAGCAACTTTCTTAACGCTTCAGAAAGAGACTTTGAAGTCGCCGTGATGGAGTGGTTCAACCATGCCCAAACGAGGATTAAAAGGGCCCAAGCACAAAAATAAGTCTTTCTGAACTCTCATATCATTATTGTTATGCATATAGAGGTAATTAATACACTCACTTAAGTAAAACGTATTTTCTTTGAAACTACCTGAAAAAAAACTTAATTAAATGATAAACAGTCTTCTTTACCAATGTCCAAAAGTCATATGAAAAATCGCTTGGTGCTTTTGCATTATGGTTTATTAATATTTGAAAATTTTCGTGAACTTTCGTATGGCGTTGCGCTTCGGAGCATCAGTAAAAAATGGAGCGGAGGTGTTAAAAGTGGTCTGTTATTTGGTGATACCTATAGTGCAGTTGAAATATAGGTCGAACGGGTTCAACCATAATATGAATGTTTATATTATCTTAAATTTAAAAGCTTAATGCAACTTTAATCTGAAAGTTGCGTATCACTTACCAAAGTAACCTACCATTAACCTTCATAGATAACCTTTGTTCAAGCTTGCCTTTTTAAGTTGCAAATTCAAGCTTGCGTAAGTCGTTTTCAAGCGACATATAAGCTTGCAGCAACTTTCTCATAAGTACTTTTACAAGCTTACACTTAATATTGAAACTTTGACGTAACCTTGCTGCAAAGTTTTTTTGTTTGGTGGGTAACGAAGACTGTTTTTAATAATTATAAATAGGAACCACCACTGTAAAACCGATGGCAGTTACCAATCACGCAGTTCTTGTTAGCTTTTACTATTATTAATTTGTATAGAGCTTGTTGGACGAATTAAGGAGTTCCTGGGGAACGACAATTCTAATACTGTACATATTGTGAATAAATTAGGTTTAGTAAACAGAACTACAGCTGTGTTTATGTAAATCCTCCAATACGCCTGTCCAAGAATAATTGTTACGAGTGGCTTTATCCAGTGTTAATTTGGAACGTAACATTTAATTGGTGCATCGGCCGGGAAATTGAAAAAATTATTTTGAATAATTACCTGGTACACTTGGACAAACGATTGGAGTGTCAAATTTGTATGAACTGTTATTAACTTATTTCAAATTGCAGATTGGACCTTCGAAAGGATTTGGAGGAGCTCTCAAACCAGGTCATTGTATTCCGTTTGAGGGAGAACTTGAATTGGAGATTCTGAGGCTTTCCAAAAGAGGGAGGTTTCCAGATTGAAAGGCAGAGAGATCGCAGAGTATTCGTAGAGAGCAACCTTGTAAATCCGTATGACGTCTCAGATTGGCAGGTGGTGAGATTTTTAGACTTGTAACAGCTGTACAGTTGTGTTGTACTCGCAATTTATTTTGATTTTGGAGTAATTAATTTCTCATCACTACCGGTAGCTAATTTTGCTTTTCTTTCGCGATAACTGGGTGAACAGTTGACCTGTGTAGTGGTCGTTTGTGTTGATCGTGGAGAGAGAGAGAGAGCGGGAGTCATGGCGGTTAGAGAAAATTTAGACTTAGTGAGTCGGGAGGAACTTAGGTTTGAGATGCAAGTAAGGGATATCAGCGTTCAAATAGAAATTACCAATTCCACCGAGGTAGAAGTCATGCGTAGTATTAAACATTTGCTAACTGGTTCAGCTAGGGAATGGTACCGCCTAGTCGAACACTCAGTTAACTCCTTTGATGATTTGCGCGATCGTATGATTCGAAAATTTTTGCCTACTCCTTTAGCTATAGCCGCAAGGTTGAAAGTTATGTGTTATGTGTTGAAAATTATACGACGAAACGTATTGCCAGTGTATCAAGATCATTTGTGGGATAAAGACATTAATTCTATTCCTGAGTTACTTTCATGTTGTGAAAGGGTGGATCTTCTTACATTGCAGATGGACAAGTTTAAGCGTAGTAGCTCAAACACTTCCCCGAGTTAACGTGTTCATCGCCCTCTCTTGCCGGGTTGAGAATTGGCAAGAGGCTTCGTCGCGTAGCTCTCGTAGGAGGCGAATAAACGTGGACACCCTTGGTGTTGGACATCGAACACCCGGCGGCCTTACGTTCGTTTCTTTTATGTACAGATATGTCTTTTGCAGTATGGTTTTTCTGCATGAAATGTCGTTTTCCTAGTATTGTTGACTGGTCGATGGCCGTCAATATTCTTCTTTTCTGGTACTTACGTAAAACTAAGTATTGATTCGTGGAGTCTGTGATGGCTCAATTGTGCTAGCTGTGCGTGATTGTTAAGTTTGAATGGAATAGTGAATTCCTACTTAAATGCAAGTTTTTGTGCATGCTGTCGTTTCTAGCGAACGTTTCACCCTATTACGCTAGTTTATTCATTAATTTTTTTGTTTTATGGCTTTCTATAATTAATCTATTGTCTTGGAAAGTTACTTATTCCGCGGTCTCTTCTAGACAAACACTCTTGGGGTTGTTGCTGATCTCGTTTTAAAATTTTACATTTTACTATTAAAAATTTTGTCTCTCGGTTTTGCTGGACTGCAATGTAGAGGAAAAAGGTTTAAGCAAGCTTTCTCTTTTCCCTCTAGGAAGGGCGAATGTTACGGTTGCGATTTATTACCCCGCCACTGGTTATTACCCTGTATTACTTTCGATTTAATTAGTACGCCACTGTTTGCCTGACCACGTGATTCATGTGTCAACGGTCGGCGCCTGGTTCCTGGCTCTGGCTCTCTGCAGCGATCGCTCGTGGCGTGTGCATCGTCTCGTTTTGCTAAACGTTAATTGGAAATAGTTGACGAACGGTGGAATTATACCGGTTTCGTTAATATGGCTGTATGCCCAATAAACCCGATTAACGAAATAGTTCCAGTTTGAGGAACGTGGCTTAGGCCCAAGAAAATAGCTAACGAGCACATGTTCAAGATCTACGACGTGACATAAATTCTCTGTCTTTCTGTACCTTTCTGTACTGTCTGTACGAGAAGTACTAATTGCTTTAATTATTCATCATCGATAAATACGATCGATGTCGGAATAACTTTCTCCTTGTAATCTGGAAACGGAAATTGACCTTGGAAGCCGAAATGAGGACATTGAGGAAATACTGAGATCAACCATTTCAAGTTCTGAAAGTTCTGAATAGTTCTGAATGAGTTCACCCCTAGTTTGGTATGAGAGCGCGAGCAACTCCAAATCCCTAGTTCGAAGGAGGAATTTAATCGAAGAGGTCATCAACCTTTTTATCGAAGATAAGTGTTTTGCTAATCCTATGTTCATATAAATTTTATGTGTCTAACGAAGACTGTTTTTAATAATTATAAATAGGAACCACCACTGTAAAACCGATGGCAGTTACCAATCACGCAGTTCTTGTTAGCTTTTACTATTATTAATTTGTATAGAGCCTGTTGGACGAATTAAGGAGTTCCTGGGGAACGACAATTCTAATACTGTACATATTGTGAATAAATTAGGTTTAGTAAACAGAACTACAGCTGTGTTTATGTAAATCCTCCAATACGCCTGTCCAAGAATAATTGTTACGAGTGGCTTTATCCAGTGTTAATTTGGAACGTAACAGTACCTAGGTATGATTATTATGAAATAGAATATTTATAAGAACCGCATTATGTATTTAATATAAGTTTATAGATATTTCCAATTATTGTGCCATTATTGTACAATGAATCATTTCTTTACTTTTATTTGAATAAAAAATATATAGGTACTGTTACGGTTGCGATTTGTTACCCCGCCACTGGTTATTACCCTGTATTACCTTCCGATTTAATTAGTACGCCACTGTTTGCCTGACCACGTGATTCATGTGTCAGCGGTCAGCGCCTGGTTTCCGGTTCTTTCTCTGCTGCGATCGCTCGTAGTGTGTGCATCGTCTCGTGTTTGCTAAACGTTAATTGGAAATAGTTGAACGAACGGTGAAATTATCTGGTTTCGTTCATATGGCTGTATGCCCAATAAACCCGGTTAACGAAATAGTTCCATTTTGAGGAACGTGGCTTAGGCCCAAGAAAATAGCTAACGAGCACATGTTCAAGATCTACGACGTGTAATTGTGAGTACAAGATGGCCGGTTGTTGCAATTCTAATTATTTCTTCCAGCTCTGTCTTTCTATATCTTTCTGTACTGTCTGTACGAGAAGTATTAATTGCTTTAATTATTCATCATCGATAAATACGATCGATGTCGGGAATAATTCTCTCCTTGTAATCTGGAAACGGAAATTGACCTTGGAAGCCGGAATGAGGACATTGAGGAAAATCTGAGATCAACCAATCCAAGTTCATAAACTTCATCAAGTTCTGAAACCTCTGAATAGTTTTGAATGAGTTCAACCCTAGTTTGGTATGAGAGCGCGAGCAACTCCAAATCCCTAGTTCGAAGAAGGAATCCAATCGAAGAGGTCATCAACCTCTTCATCGAAGATAAGTGATTTGCTAATTCTATGTTCATATAAAATTTATGTGTTTAATGAAGACTGTATTAAATAATTATACATAGGAACCACCACTGTAAAACCGATGGCAGACAACAATCACGTAATTCTTGTTAGCATTTACTAATATTAAATTGTACAGAGCCTGTAGGACGAATTAAGGAGTTCCTGGGGAACGACAATCCAGAAACTGTACATTGTGTAAATAAATTAGGTTTAGTTAACAGAATTACAGCTGTGTTTATGTAAATCCTCCAATACGCCTGTCCAAGAATAATTGTTACGAGTGGCTTTATCCAGTGTTAATTTGGAACGTAACATTTAATTGGTGCATCGGCCGGGAAAATTGAAAAATTATTTTGAATAATTACCTGGTACACTTGGACAAACGATTGGAGAGTCAAATTTGTATGAACTGTTATTAACTTATTGTAAGTTGCAGATTGGACCTTCGAAAAGGATTTGGAGGAGCTCTCAAACCAGGTCCTTGTATTCCGTTTGAGGGAGAACTTGAATTGGAGATTCTGAGGCTTTCCAAAAGAGGGAGGTTTCCAGATTGAAAGGCAGAGAGATTGCAGAGTATTCGTAGAGAGCAACCTTGTAAATCCGTATGACGTCTCAGATTGGCAGGTGGTGAGATTTTTAGAATTGTAACAACTGTACTGTTGTGTAGTACTCGCAATTTATTTTGATTTTGGAGTAATTAGTTTCTCATCAATACCGGTAGCTAATTTTGCTTTTCTTTCGCGATAACTGGGTGAACAGTTGACCTGTGTAGTGGTCGTTCGTGTTGATCGTGGAGAGAGAGAGAGCGGGAGTCATGGCGGTTAGACTAAATTTAGACTTATTGAGTCGCGAAGAACTTAATTTTGAGATGCAAGTAAGGGACACTGAAACTTGCGATGATGACTCAGTTGATGATATAGTACGTAATCTTCAAGGATTAGTACTGAGCGAGAACGAAATCCAACTTCAGGGGGATTCGGTTTCTCTGGATTCTGAGTTAAAGGCTTGTACAGATGGTGTACAGGAATTAAATCGACTTGTTAAAGCTGTCATCTCAGAACGAAATATGTCCTTGATAGACGTAAAAATCTGGCACTATAGTCGTCGGATAAGTACAGTAGGGAAAATTTTTCCAAATCTCGATAGGTTGCAAAAACTCGATCAGTTGCTTAAAGGTATAATAGAAACTTATGATCGTAAAACCGAATTTTTCCGATCTCAAGTTGAGCCCAGTCGGGGTGCTGATAATTCCAGAAGTCGCGATAGATTAAATTCTTCGTCAGGTATCCAGTATGTCAGAGTGTGTGAGACTGATGTTTTGCCTGTTTTTAAATGGAAAATCCACTACGATGGATCAATTTTGGGTGAGGCCACGTTATTCAAATTCTTCCAGGACGTCAGTGATCAAATGGAAATTACCAATACCACCGAGGTAGAAGTCATGCGTAGTATTAAACATTTGCTAACTGGTTCAGCTAGGGAATGGTACCACCTAGTCGAACACTCAGTTAACTCCTTTGATGAGTTGCGCGATCGTATGATTCGAGAATATTTGCCTAAAGATTATGCAGATACCGCTCGCGAACGGCTATCTAAATTTAAGCAGAGCAGTGACGAATCTATCACTCTGTTTATTGCTCGGTTTGAGCAACGTTCAAAATTTTTGCCTACTCCTTTATCCATAGCCGCAAGGTTGAAAATTATACGACGAAACATATTGCCAGTGTATCAAGATCATTTGTGGGATAAAGACATTAAGTCTATTCCTGAGTTACTTTCATGTTGTGAAAGGGTTGATCTTCTCACATTGCAGATGGACAAGTTTAAGCGTAGCTCAAACACGTCCTCGTCTTCAGAAGCACTTAGTAAGCCAGACAGTGGGCCGGCAAAGTCTAAAAGTAAAGCTAACGATCGAAAGTGTTATACTTGTTCCGGAACAGGGCATTACAGAGCTCAATGTCCTAATAATACTCGTTCACCGAAAAAGCCTGTGAAATGTTATAAGACTTATAAGTGTGGAAAAGATGGCTTCACTATTAGAACTTGCCCGGTCTGCAGCAAGTCGGGAAACGGACCGAAGGTGTGAATGTTAGTCAGTCTTCCACCGTTACATCTAATCTGACTCAAAACCTTTTAACCCTTGATCACATGTTACAATTATCTAGTACGAATGATGCCGCTTTTATGAGAGTACATGCATATGGGATGAATTTGCTTGGTTATTTAGACTGTGGGGCTTCACATGTAATTATGAATGATTTGTTGTGGGAGAAGTTCAAGGCTCTCGGATTACAGTGTGAATCGTGTAGTTCCAGTTGTGAATTGTCTAATAGTAAATCCATTTCCAGTATTGGTATGATAAATATTCCATTTACTCTCGAGGGTAGATCTCGCGTGATTTCTACGTACATCATTCCTGGAATAAAGTATGAACTAGTCTTAGGTCGTGAATTTTGGCGTAGCTTCGGAATTTTACCTAACATCAGAGACTTAACATGGCAGTTTATCGATGATAAACAGGCCACGATTAACTGTGAGCTTAATGGTCTTGAAAGCTCAACTGATTTATCGGTTTCGCAAAATCAGAAGCTTGAATGCTTAGTTGATGGTTATTTCAGTTCCATCAAAGACCTAGAGTTGGGGTGTACAAAGCTTGTCTCCCATAAGATCGAGCTTGATAGTGGTGCCATTCCATTTAAGTCGAAAAATTATAGGTTTCATCCTAAAGTTCAAGAGCTCATGAATGCAGAGTGGAAAGAAATGCTGCGTCTGGGAGTGATCTCCAGAACAGATAGCGAATGGAGCTCACCTGCTTTCATGGTGCCTAAAAAGGACGGAGGTTTTAGATTCGTAGTAAATTACCAAAAACTAAACTCCATGTCAAAATGTCCTGCTTATCCGTTGCCAAATATGACCGATATTCTCGATAGACTAGGTGCGGTTAAATATTTAACCACTCTTGACATAAGATCTGCTTATTGGGAAGTTCCAATGGACCCCGATAGTATCAAGTATACTGCATTCAGTATACCAGGGAGGGGAAGTTTTGCGTTCAATCGCATGCCGTATGGTTTGCATGGAGCACCAGGCACATTTCAGTCCCTAGTGGACAAATTAATTAATGTCGAACTACAACCGTTTGCCTTTTCTTACCTTGACGACATAGTTATCGCCACAGATACCTTTGAACAACACCTGGATGTGTTGAGCAAAGTCTTGACTCGACTGGTTGATGCTGGTCTGACTCTCAAGCAATCAAAATGTCACTTTTGTGTTCCAGAGCTAACGTATCTTGGCTACGTGGTTAACAAACACGGATTGAATCCTGATCCAGGAAAGGTTCGTGCAATTGTGGATATGCCACAACCAAAAGATGTACGCGGAGTTCGTCGTCTTCTTGGCACGATTAATTGGTATAAAAAGTTTGTTAAAGACTTTTCAACTACCGTGGAACCAATTGTTAGACTCACTCGGAAAAATACCAGATTTGCTTGGTCGATAGAATGTCAGACAGCCTTTTCAAAAATTAAGGAAGCTTTAATATCTAGTCCAATTTTAGTACCGTGTAATTTTGCGAAACCTTTTAAACTTCACACAGATGCGAGTGCAGTTGGCATGGGCGCAGTATTGACTCAGGAAACTGATGGCGTTGATCGTGTTGTGTGTTATGTTTCGAAGATGTTCTCTAGAGCTGAGCAGAATTATGGGGCTTCCGAAAGGGAATGTATAGCCGCCATATATGCTATGGAAAAGCTAAGATGTTATTTAGAGTTTTCAAAATTTACACTGGTAACTGACTGTTACGCCTTAAAATGGCTCAATTCCTTGAAAGATCCACTGGGACGTCTAGGAAGATGGATTCTTCGATTACAAAGTTTTAACTTCAATATAGTACACCGACCCGGTAAACAGATGGTCATTCCTGACTGTTTGAGTAGGTCGCCTATTGAGGCTGATCCTGGTTGTAATCTTGAGATTAATGCTCATGAGATTAATGGTCAAACTGATCCATGGTGGAACTCTTTATGTGAAAAGATCCGATTGAATCCACTTCGATATGCTAATTTTAGGTTAGATGATGATAGACTGTTCAAACGTGTCGCAGAAAAAGGTGACGAGGAAAATCGTCATGAACAATGGAAGATTGTTCTACCGTCTTTTAGGAGGCGGGAAATCATGAAATATTACCATGATGAACCCCGTACCGGAGGACATCTCGGTATTTACAAAACGTATAACAAAGTTAAACGTTTGTACAGTTGGCCCCGAATGAAGTCGGATATTGCTAGATACGTCACGAGTTGTAAATCTTGTGCAGCTGTCAAGCCTGATCATAAGGTTCCTGCAGGTACGATGGGAAAAAGGCCTGAGATCAGTAGGCCGTGGCAAATGATCAGCAGCGATATTTTCGGACCATTGCCGAAAAGCACAAAAGGTAATCAGTACGTATTGGTAATCACCGATTACTTCAGTAAATTTTCTATTTTTGTCCCCCTTGCAAATGCCACAGCTTCGAGAGTAATTTCTGAGATTGAAGAGAGAATTTTTCTCATGTTCGGTGTTCCCGAGTTCATGATTGTCGATAATGGTGTACAATATGGGCGTAGTAAAGATTTTCGTGAATTCCTCGCCAGGTACAATGTAAAACCATTTTATAATTCTTTATACACTCCTCAGAATAATCCCACAGAAAGGGTGAATCGAACCCTAAAGTCCTTGATTATCTTGTATATCGAGGAAGACCAGAGGTTATGGGATAAAAACTTGTCTAGAGTAGCGTGTGCTTTAAGAACTGCCAAGCACGAAACGACTCGATTAACACCATATTTCGCGAATTTTGGACTTGAGATGATGACGGATGGTGGTCTGTATGATCAATTACGTCAGAAAGAGGATCTTTCCTCTGAATCGGATTCATCTCAAAATTCTGTTGTCTCCCAACAACATAATCGGAATCTAGATCGACTAAATCGATTAAGAACTGAAGTCACTAGAAGACTTCAAGCAGCTCACCAGAATTCCAAGGTGAGATATGACCGAAAACGTCGAGACCTTTCTTTTCGTCCTGGAGATCTTGTCTGGAAAAGGGATTTTCCTACTACAGATCTACGGAAAAATTTCTCGGCCAAGTTGGCAAGACGTTTTGTTGGTCCGTACCGAATTAGTAACCGAGTTGGCTCGAATGTTTACGAGCTTGAAAGTCGAATTGGAAATTCTATAGGACGTTGGCACGTTAAAGATTTAAAACCCTATGTAGTCGAAGATCATTCTTCGTCGGACTCAGACTCACTCCATAGTCGTAGTGACAGTCCGGAGGAGTCCGCTAACAGCACTTCCTCGAGTTAACGTGTTATTCGCCCTCTCTTGCTGGGTTGAGAATTGGCATGAGGCTTCGTCGCGTAGCTCTCGTAGGAGGCGAGTAAACGTGGACACCCGTGGTGTTGGACATCGAACACCCGGCGGACTTACGTTCGTGTCTTTATGTACAGATATGTCTTTTGCAGCATGGTTTTCTGCAAGAAATGTCGTTTTCCTAGTATTGTTGACTGGTCGATGGCCGTCAATATTCTTCTTTTCTGGTACTTACGTTAAACTAAGTATTGATTCGTGGAGTCTGTGATGACTCAATTGTTGCTAGCTGTGCGTGATTGTTAAATTTAAATGGAATAGTGAATTCCTACTTAAATGCAAGTTTTTGTGCATGCTGTCGTTTCTAACGAACGTTTCACCCTATTGCGCTAGTTTAATCTTTCCTTTTGTTTTATGGCTTTCTATTGCCTTGGAAAGTTATTTATTCCGCGGTCTCTTCTAGACAAACACTCTTGGGGTTGTTGCTGATCTCGTTTTAAAATTTTACATTTTACTATTTAAAAATTTTGTCTCTCGGTTTTGCTGGACTGCAATGTAGAGGAAAAAGGTTTAAGCAAGCTTTCTCTTTTCCCTCTAGGAAGGGCGAATGTTACGGTTGCGATTTGTTACCCCGCCACTGGTTATTACCCTGTATTACCTTCCGATTTAATTAGTACGCCACTGTTTGCCTGACCACGTGATTCATGTGTCAGCGGTCAGCGCCTGGTTTCCGGTTCTTTCTCTGCTGCGATCGCTCGTAGTGTGTGCATCGTCTCGTGTTTGCTAAACGTTAATTGGAAATAGTTGAACGAACGGTGAAATTGTCTGGTTTCGTTCATATGGCTGTATGCCCAATAAACCCGGTTAACGAAATAGTTCCATTTTGAGGAACGTGGCTTAGGCCCAAGAAAATAGCTAACGAGCACATGTTCAAGATCTACGACGTGTAATTGTGAGTACAAGATGGCCGGTTGTTGCAATTCTAATTATTTCTTCCAGCTCTGTCTTTCTATATCTTTCTGTACTGTCTGTACGAGAAGTATTAATTGCTTTAATTATTCATCATCGATAAATACGATCGATGTCGGGAATAATTCTCTCCTTGTAATCTGGAAACGGAAATTGACCTTGGAAGCCGGAATGAGGACATTGAGGAAAATCTGAGATCAACCAATCCAAGTTCATAAACTTCATCAAGTTCTGAAACCTCTGAATAGTTTTGAATGAGTTCAACCCTAGTTTGGTATGAGAGCGCGAGCAACTCCAAATCCCTAGTTCGAAGAAGGAATCCAATCGAAGAGGTCATCAACCTCTTCATCGAAGATAAGTGATTTGCTAATTCTATGTTCATATAAAATTTATGTGTTTAATGAAGACTGTATTAAATAATTATACATAGGAACCACCACTGTAAAACCGATGGCAGACAACAATCACGTAATTCTTGTTAGCATTTACTAATATTAAATTGTACAGAGCCTGTAGGACGAATTAAGGAGTTCCTGGGGAACGACAATCCAGAAACTGTACATTGTGTAAATAAATTAGGTTTAGTTAACAGAATTACAGCTGTGTTTATGTAAATCCTCCAATACGCCTGTCCAAGAATAATTGTTACGAGTGGCTTTATCCAGTGTTAATTTGGAACGTAACAGTACCTATACATATATATTTTTTTTATTTCATTAGGTTTATTTTCAATTAGTAAAGCAAGTAATTAATGAATACATTTTTGAATCAATGCATAGGATGCGTCTTGCTAACGTATAAAATACGTTATTTTAATGAAGGAGATACATGGTGTTAATGTACAGAATACATTGTTTCAATCAACGAGTCACACTAAAATCAATGCATTAGGACATTATATCAACGTATAAGATACATTATTTTGAACACTATGGTACTTGGTATTAACGTACAAAATACATTATATTAATTATAGTCAAACATTGAAATAATGTACCAAAGTAAAATACTAATGTACGTGATTACATTGCATTAATATTTGCTGAATATTACACTAATGTTACATGTACATTAGATTAATGTATTTTGTGTACTGTTTTAGTGAATCTAATACATCTGACCAATGTAAAGAAAACATAAATCCAAAGAAAGTCTTTTATTAGGGAAACAGCAAAGCCATACATTGAATTTATGTACTTAGGTACATTGGGCAAATGAAGTCCTACATCGGACAAACTTTAATTAAAAAAAACATTAAATTCACAACCATTTACCTTGAATAGACGTCGACTTTTCTTTCATGGCTTCATTGGAAAGGTAACTTTTTTCTCTTTATAATAATAACGATACATGAAATGATGCGCTTAAGTTTGCCTTTCAACTTCCATTGGAACAATTTTTTGATAAAGTGAATAGTTTGTGAAATAGACGGCCAAATCGACATTTTTGGGAACAACATTCAATTGATAGGTACTTTCTCGAAATTCTCATTATGTAAGAGCAATTTTTTCAACCCGTTGTAAAGAGAAAAAAATTACCTTTCCAATGATACATTTTTAAAGAAAGTGTCGTTCATGACGTCATTACTTGGTAATGACTATGAAGCACTCGTAATGACAACGTGAAAAAAAATTGATCAACCCAAAACGTGCGTCTAAATTTACCATTTAACTCTTATTTGAATAATTTTTTCATGAAGTGAATAGTTTGAGAAATAATCGGCTGTACCCATACCCTCTGAACACTGATCTATTTTCATACCCATGCAATCTCCTTGCGGATTGGAGAGAGGTCGCACAGTGAGAGAGAAAAAAAGTTTTATATTTTTACGGTGAAAGTTTTGTTTCATAAATATTTTTTTACAATAATACCAAAACATTTTGTTTTGCCGTGAAATTAATTTTTTCGTTATGAAAATGTTATTGCTGGTAGTTTTTTTTATTTTTACACGAAATTTGTTTTTATACGAAAAACTTATTATCGTACAGGGAAATTCTTTTTCGCGCACAAAAACAGTTTTTACTTATATTTCTTTGTGCAAAAAGTTTAATTTTTAAAGATTTAATTCTTTTGCAGAAAAAGTTTTTTATGTTCATAAAAATAATTTTAAAGGAAAAAAGTTTTACGTCAATAAAATTTTTATATAAACGCATGTATGTTTGATGAAAACATGAAATTTATTATTGAAACGAAACATTTATTTATATTTCTCAGGTGTCCCAAACGGCGCTTCATAGAGACGTAGTCCTCCACTACCTACACAACCATAGCTGGAGTGGAATAAGTACCATCCACATTATTGTATCTACGACCTTTAGTTCTCTCACTACCCAAGCAGCCGCCGGAGCAGTAACAGGGGAAAAATTGCGTTACAACCTGGGTGAAAAGCCACTGGGAAAGCCGAAACTGGCACTAAGTTTCGAGAGTCATCGGTAAAAGAGTAAAAACAATACTGGTCGAGTAATAAGTAATAAAGAAAAAAATTTAAATTAATGGTTGATGTAGGTCTTAAGAAATTCCTATATAGAGTCCACACCGTGGCTTTCGGGGACACATCGAACTTATTGACGATATGACAATCCCTCTTGTGTAAAAGTCAATCTTAATTTACCATGAAAGATGTAAAAGTCTCGTAAAGTTTACCCTTGAAGCACGGATCAAAGGAAGTTCAAATTCTTCGCAGACATAATTCCGCAGATATTTCCTCTCCACTTGCATATTCCAGGGTCACATTAGCCTAAGTGGGTAAATTACCGATTATTTGATAGATTTTCGAAAAATAAAAATTGAATGTCATGCCCAATTGCACATTTCTCTCTGCACCGGTCCGCCCCAACTACATTTAATGTTGGTATGCTTCAAAGCTACGGCCTAAGCGGTGTAAAAAGATGGCAATAGTAGGGGAGAACGGGGTACTTTGATCATTATAACTCAGAAACTACAGGATGTTAAGTTTGTAGTACCGGATGAATAGCTCATTCAATTTGTGTCTTAATTATGATATGATTCGCTCGCGCAGTCACGCTATTTATATGTTCTAGTTGGGTCCGCAATTTCTTCCCTAAATCGTAATGGTCCTAAAAATTAGAGCAAATAAGTACCTAAGTGAATCGCAGAACAAGGAAATTTTAAACTTGGTTTATATGTTGTATCAGGTCGTATGACCGCTAGCCTGAGTCTTTTAAAGACGAGAGAATAAGGAAATAGTATAAGTGAACTAGTGTAATAAAAGTCTATTGTGAATCTTCAATTTTTCAATTTCAATTTCAATTTTAATTTATCAACATCCGCACCACTTAACCTGCACATAGTGCACAGCTTTACATCACACATCACACTAAGAAAACGTTTTTATTGCCATATATGAGAAAGACAAACTTCTACATCGCAAAGTCAGTCGAAAAATGTCATGTTTCTATGATGTTCGACGAAAGAGAAATATTGCCAGGACGTAGTTTTTTCATTACCATCGTATAAACATACAATCAATTAGATAAAAACACAACCGTATTCAATTGTAGTAGGTACGGGAAAAGAATTGTTTCAATATTTTAAAGCAGATTATGAAAATATATAAACACTTACAATGTTAAAAAGAGATATTTAGAAAGATTAATTTCTTAGATAAATAACACTTGTGTTCCAATATTTAAGATCAAGCTGTTTTATAATTGCGTTGCGTTCATGGATTCGAGCACATCAGCTATCCTGCCGCAGCCGGGCCCCTTACAACGGTGACTACCTACTCCTTTTTCAATAGGATTGTCTTTGGAACGAAAACATTTTAATGAACAGATGTTGCATAGTTAAAAAAAATTCGGTGGCCCCTCAGCCTACGTGAATCCTTCAATAATATTGTAACGATACGTTTTCCGCGATTCGTTTTCCTAATGGCCCTAAAAATTAGAGCAACTAGCTAAATTACAAAACTTGGGCGACCCCGACTCAGTTACAACTTATATTACATATTTCAAGTTACAACCTCAAGTTTAATATATTGTAACGATACGTTTTCCGCCATTGTTTTTATGTAATTTGCTTAAAGAGAGTAAATTAATAATTCTGCTTTTTCGAAAGTTAATTTAAGATTAGCATTGCTGAGAAAAATCTAGAAATTGTTGATGAAAAAAGAAGTGCGCGTATCCGGGGCAACGGAAAAAACAACGGGAACAAGAAAGAAAATGTGGGTGAAAAAAGGTGAATAGTTTGGGGAAAACGAGAAAAAGAGGCTGTAAATAGAAGAAAAACCCAAGACTGAAGGATCCTGAAGAGTTCCTGAGATAGTAGAAGGCCTGACTCAGTGTTCTGCAAGACTTCAAGAACATCGCGGAATTTGAAAGGTAGGAAGTGATTTTATGCTTGCGAGGGCTATTAAATGGGGGGCAGTCGACTATAATAATCATCGGAATATCAATTGTGATGAGTTTTAGCTTCGTTGTAGACTTTTAGTTAATTATTTTTCAGAAATTTTAGCGATTTATCTAAATTCGGAAAACCGTTGTCAAGGTAAACAAGGAACAGGACCGTGTTCCGCCATTGTAACTAGAATTTAATTTTTGCTTACTGCTTTTATTTGTGACTTTCTCTCGTAGTATTTTTAAGGGATTTCTTAATAATGACTTGGGTGTTGCGCATGCTAATATTGAGGGGTGGATTCAGGGAATTTTGTACTTGGGGAAATTGTGCTTGTACTTAGAAATTTTAGTAGTTTTCAGGCTGCTTGTTAGAAATATTACGCAAATTGTACATTTACTAATCCAGATGTCGTTCTCTTAACCTGTAGCCGACTTTCCCGAAAAGAAAGTCAGCCAAATTGTCAGGACAGCTATCGTTAGGGAAATGCTGTGGTCAGAAGTTGTGATAGGATTGTTTTGTGTATTTTTAGGAGGTGTCTACAAGAGAACTGATTCCTTATATTTACATTTTTGATTATTATTTTGAGATCGCTTCGTAGATTTGGATTTAGCTTTCAGATGCAGCGGGTTTGTTACCTCGACCAGCTCAGGGGTGGTTTATGGTTTGCGGGATGAGAGCGAGGGGTGGTTCGTTATTGAAGCGGAGAAAGACTCGTAAAAAAAACCAAAACATATATTTAATAAAAAAGTGCTCGATCCGATTCGTGGCCACGCGAGGACGCGATTTAGGTAACAAAATAAAATATTAAATAAACTCTTTGAATTATTATAAGTTTACAAATTGAAGGAAAATGACTTAAAAATAAAAACGGCGGATTCTCGGCGGATATGTTGATATTGGACGGCTGCGGCTGTTCAGAGCAACGAGGCGCCAGCGATGCCCTCGAAGAGGCTACTTTGTTTTGGGCGAACTGCCGACCCTCTGGTTCAAAGTACAGCCCAGAAGGAACGTGACAGCGAATGGTCGTGAATATTCAACATTAAAAAAAAAGGAAGGCGAAATGCAGGAGCCCTGAAAGTTTGTGATGGGCGTCATTTCCGAGACAAACAAAAAAAA
Organism: Pycnomerus fuliginosus; assembly: GCA_963924575.1. Taxonomy (NCBI): domain Eukaryota; kingdom Metazoa; phylum Arthropoda; class Insecta; order Coleoptera; family Zopheridae; genus Pycnomerus; species Pycnomerus fuliginosus. The sequence goes on from CAWUQC010000001.1 coordinate 29,154, forward strand.
AGAACTCACTGTGATTTTAGGCGGCTCCGAAGTGAATTGAGGAAGTCGTGACTTTCTGAGTGTCCTCGGCCCTTTTGGGTACTTTCGTAACTGTAAATCCCTTTACGGATGCTCCAACTAGTAACCACAATTACAGCAATGATAACGGGGGAGAAACACACATATCACAACACACGTACAATTTAGACTGACCTCGCGCTTCTTCCTCATATTAACGCTTCAAAATTCTTGAGCAAAAAAAATTATCTCTTTCTTTTATTTTTACCTTTCATCTCTCTCTCAGTTTCGGATTTATTTTGCATCGTAACAATCCCACCCTTACCTGCCAAAAAAAAAAAAGAATTTTTTTTTTTTAATAATAACGCTATTGCTACTAATCGGACTGAGATAGCTAACCCTAAAAAGCTAACCCTATTCCCTAAAATAAAGAAAACACCCTAAACTAAGCCGACGTGTCACCTTTGAGGTCCTTAGCATGCCATACCCCTATTATCTTCCCGTTTTGGTCGGCCAATTGGTACGTCCAAGGTGACACTTTCTTATTAACCAGGTAAGGCCCAACGAACTTAGCCGCAAAAGAAGCTGTAAAATACCGGCCTGCATCCGATTGCGCAAAGTTTCGGTGCCATACCCTTTCCCCAATTTCAAAACTGTCAGGACGCTTACGTAAATCATAGGTCTTCTTACTCCTCTCGAAAGCTTCATCTAACTTCTTCCGAACGGTCGTGTATACTTTCCTGAAGGTTTCCACAGAGGGAATCGGGGTATCGTCAATTGAATTCGACAGACTCGCAGTCAAATCATAGTCCTCAGCATTCACCACCATCTGGCGACCAAAATTAATGAAATACGGTGTTGTACGAGTCGCGTCATGTTTTGAGGTTCTCATGGCACATGCCAATTTTTGCAATTTCTCTTCCCACTTCCTATGATTTTCTCGAACGTAGCATGAGAGCATGACCTTCAAGGTACGATGATGGCGTTCAACCGCGTTTGCCTGAGGGTGTGCTACAGCTGTTTTACGAACATCTATTTTGTATAAGGACATAAGATCTGACATTATCTTGCCTGTGAACTGAGAGCCGTTATCAAAAACAATTTGCCTAGGTACCCCGAATAAAAGGAAAACCTGATCTTCAAGCAGTCTTGAAATTGCCTTAGCCGTGGCCTGACGAAGAGGAAAGAATAAAACGAACTTACTAAGGTAATCTACCACGGACAAGATATACCGATACCCTGTAGTCGTTTTGGGCAAAGGCCCTACGATATCGATAAATATAAGCTCCCAAGGGAACTTAACTTGTGGATGACCACACATTAACCCTCTTGCGGGTTTTTGTTCTGGTTTATGTGTTAAACAGACTTGACACTGACGGACATATTTTACAACATCAGCTCGAACCTTAGGCCAGTAATACTTTGAAATGATGCGGTGATAAGTTTTATATGTCCCACAATGTCCAGCCAAGACATTATCATGATTTTCCTTCAAAATCTCTGGGCGGTGTTCTTTAGGAACGACCAGTCTCCACGAACGGGGTTGACTAAGGTAGGGGTCGGACGATTTGCAATTTTTATAGACAAGATCACCTTCCAACCGCCACAACGGAAAGGAAGCCGGCGACTGCCGTATTTTCTCACGGAGGCTAAGGTACCATGGGTCTAAAATCTGATCGAAGATAGGAGTAACTGCCAAACATTCCTGGATTTTAGGTACGGCCCGACTCAACGTATCTGGTACAACGTGTTCTCGTCCTTTACGGTGAATTACGGTAAAACTGTACTGTTGAAGGCGCACACTCCAACGTGCTAACCTGCCATTCGGATCCTTTAAACTTTGCAACCACTGCAAGGCGAAATGATCCGTGACGACCGTAAAGTGCGTCGCCTCTATGTAAGGACGGAATTTTTCTATGGCCCAGACTACCGCTAAGCATTCTTTCTCTGTCGCGCTAAACTTCCTTTCATTCGGACTAAGAGATCGACTTATGTAACTGATAGCATGTTCACCATTGTCATCCGACTGAGCCAACTGTAACGAAGTGAATTTCTCCGTTACCAATTTCGGTACTCCGCCCCCGCAGTTATTAATCTGCCGCGCCGAGTTGTTGATAAACACCGCGTTATCAACGCCGCCGACTCTCCGCTCTGCTAGCTTCAAGAGCCGTGTGGTGATTTCTTCGCCTGGAAGGAATACAATAACGTCGAAGCCACAGGATTTCCTTTCGCCATCGCTGGACTTCAGGAACCTATAATATTAATTCAATATTTCAGGAATATTTCAGCCGACAGCCCTGAAGAAAGATGTCACCACATCGAGCGCTTCCCCACCGCCGAGGAAGACACCGAGGCCGCGCGAGCAGTACCGAATTCCCTCTCCGCCGTGCCATCTCCACTCGACGTCGCGCGAGCACGTAGCCGCCAGGAGGTGGAAATCTATATAAGGAGCGCTCCGCATTGTTTATGTTCAGTTTGGCTTGAGTTCTCACTCAGCAAACGCTCCGAGTCAAGTCAGCCGTATTGTTGAGCTTGAGTTTTAATTCAGCCGTTAGTTTTGTAAACCGAGGTAACCGTCCGGGTTAATTATTGTACTAGTTGTGTCTGAATAAATGTTTCATTAGGTGTTCTGTCTCTCTCTTTCCGTTAGTTTGATTGCCGCGTCATTCTTGTTGTAGTTAGGAGTTCCTACCGATTTTATCTGAGCGTCCGAAGGGGTTCCCATCGACAATCGCATAAAATCGGGAGGAAAGGTTTGCTGACCGCCTCCGTTATTGTAAAGGGGATTTTCTACCGATTTTGTCTGAGCGTCCGAAGGGGTTCCCATCGACAATCGCACAAAATCGGGAAGAAAGGTTTGCTAACCGCCTCCGTTAACGTGTAGTTGGGATTTCCTACTGACTTTATCTGAGCGTGCGAAGGGGTTCCCATCCACAATCGCATAAAGTCGGGAGGAAAGGAAACTCGTGGCCCGGCGTTCTGTTCGAGCGTGTGAAGGGGATTCCCTCGATAGGCGAACAGAAACCGGGGCCGACAGTCCCGCTGTCTGCCATCTTGTCCGTGAGCGCGAGGGGTAACCTCTCAGCTTGCGAGCAGGGTAGTACGACAAGCGTCCCGCCGTCTTTTGTCAATTTAATTCGTCCGAGCGAGAGGGAGCGAGTTCACCGAAACCGTAGACTGTGCCGTTAACATGTGCCGTTTCTGTACCGTCCATCTTTCGTCATAACTAGTATCTCTGTCTGTGCCGTCTGACTAATCAACCCCCCATTCCTTCTCGCCACCGCCGTTCGAACACCTGGCGTATTTCTCGACTGTCTAAAAGCAGCCCGCGAGCAACTGGAGTAAACCAGCCTAAAAATCTGGCGCCCGAGCAACCGTCGACACACCGAGCGAAGCGCGTCACACAACACAGCTCCTAACCCATAGTCACTGGCATCAGTTTGTACCGTGAACGGTTTGTCAAAATCAGGTCGTCTCACGACGGGCGCCGAGACCAAACACTCTTTCAAGTCACTCAAAGATTCCTCACAACCATCCGTCCATTCAAACTTGACTCCCTTACGAAGCAATCTATTCAATGGAGCCACCAAGGTTGAGAAGTTTGGTACGAACCGCCGGTACCAACCCGCCATGCCCAAAATTCTCCGAACCTCTCGTGTATTTCTAGGAACCGGTAATTCCAAAATAGCACGGACTTTCCCGGGGTCGACGTGGAGACCTTGGGGATCCACCACATAACCTAAATATTTTAGCTCGCTCCTACAGAAATTACATTTATCTTTACTGACTGTTAATCCAGCTTCTCGCAATCGGCGAAAAACCTCTCGAAGAACCTCCAAATGGCGTGAGAACTCAGCCGTCACGACGATGATATCATCGAGGTAGACAAATACGTACGGTTCTAAATCAAACCCGATAATTCCATCTACCAAGCGTTGCCACGTTGCCGGGGCGTTGTGGAGGCCGAATGGCATCCGCTTGAACTGAAATAGTCCCCTCGATGGTACCGTAAAAGCTGTTATAGCCTTAGAAGATTCCTCCATTGGCACCTGCCAATAGGCCGATTTAATGTCCATAGAAGAAAGGTATCGAGCAGTCCCCAATTTGTCCAAAATGTTCGCTACATACGGAATCGGATATGCGTCGCGCTCTGTCACTTGATTGACCTTACGGTAATCGACGCAAAACCTGTATGATGCATCAGGCTTCGTTACCATAACAATGGGCGAAGCCCATGGGGAAGAAGAAGGTTCGACGATACCCTGTTCCAACATTTTGTCCAACTCTACATTGACAATTTTTTGTAGGGCCGGGGACATGGGATAAAACCTTTGCTTGATAGGTTCGGCCTTGGTGCGGATTTTATGAGAAACTACATTGGTACACCCCAACGTAGTTGGATAGTTCGAGAAGATTTCCTCTAAAACCCGATTTAATTGCGAACTTTGCTCTGGACTAAATTGACCTTTCCCTGTGACACTAGCGATACTTGGAGGAGGTGTAGAGAATGAAAACCGGTCCTTGGCCAAATCTAGTACAACTCCCATTTGGCGCCAAAAGTCTGCACCCAAAAGGAAGGCATGAGTGAAACAAGGAATAGCCAACACTCTCACTACCTTGGACACCCCTTTAACTGAAATAGGAACGTCGAAAGATCCAATACCCTCCGCATCACCGCCATTAGCAGCCTGTAACACCGTTCTAGAAGATGTATTCAAATTTAACCCAAGACTTTGAAGGATTTTTATACCCTCTTCGCCTGCACACGTATATGCTGCACCAGAATCGAGTAAGGCAATTAACCTTAATCCTAAAATATTTATTTCTAAATAGGGTCTGATTTCCCCTGACACCATCGGTAATTGGTAATCCACATTTGTGACTGGCGATTGCGTGGACGAGTTCACTCCCCAGTCTAGGAATGACCCGTGATCCCGTTTCCCGATTCCTGATCGTCTCCGGACCGAGCCTGAGAAGAATTGGCTTTTCGTGCCCTGCAATGCGGACATCGCCACATCGAACATCCCTTTCTTCCGCATCTATGGCAGTATAGGGTTTCTGGAGCGGTACAGTTGGGAGCTCTGTGCCCCATTTGCTCGCAGTTCCAGCACCGTACACTTCCATCATTTCTATCGCGGGGTCCTGGATTCCTGTTTGTGTTAGGCTGACCTACAGCGTGAATCTGTGAATCCAGCTGGGCTACTCTGGGTGGAGGGGTTGAACAAGGAATACCTGTGTAGATTGAAATATTTGTCGAACTCGTCTGTTTGTTTTTCTGAAAACCCAAGTCAGGTTCCAAAAGTTTCGACGAAACAGGTGGAGGTGGTTTATACCGCGCTGCAATGGCCCTACTCTCCTCGACTGTACGACACGCAAAAATTAACTGATTAATAGTCCGAACTTCAAAATTAGGGAGTTCAAATTGAAAATAGGGCAACAAATTATTCTTAATACTTTCTACCCGAATACCTTCCAGAGGAACTTGTGGGAGGCGCATAAATAATCCTTCCATAGCGGATATGTAATTGACGACACTTTCAGAGGGATGCTGAGTTCTTTCTCTGATTTCGTCCCATAGCCGCGAAGTGTAATTATAAGGTTGAAAAGCAAGGCGCAATCCAGTAACCAGTTCTTCCCAGTTATGGAATCTATCCTTACTAGCTCGCCAGAAATTCAGAGCGTTACCACTCAACAACTCGGCTGCACTTTTAAACAAATATTCCTTAGTGCAATTTTTAGATTCACATAATTCCTCTGCTCTCTGGATAAAGGACGCCAAACTAGTCGATTCACCATCGTAGTGCAAGTCCCATTTTCGCACAGCTTCTATCCTCGGCTGAAAGTTTTGGGCCATCTGCTGAAGCAAGCCGGCGTTCTGATTATCTAGCGGGTTGCGAATTGGTGTATATGGATCGGGGTCCCGCCGTGCTGGCGTTCGAATACGTGGCTCGAAAGTCAGTTCCTCTAAACGAACTCGCAGATTGGCAGTTAAGTCTAAAATTCCCTCCTGAAACTTTTCAGAGATCTCCTTCTCCCTGTCAGTTTTCTCTTTCTCAGATTTCTCGAAACGAATCCTAGAACTTTCAGCTTGTGCTGCATCATCCAAACCTTCTATCTCCTCCTCACCTGATGGAGCTTCAGTTGATTCCCCTGGATTAGATTCCTCGTAAATAACTCTAAGTCTGGACATCAAATCTAAACAAGCGAGGTGCATGTCTTGTTGTTTATCTCGAAGCGAAGAATCAACGACAATCCGACCTATTCTCGCTAAGACATGCGCTAGTCGCGTGTAGATGCTCTCGAAGTCGTTGTCACGGTTCCCTATTTTAAAGTTCGAAATTCGGCCTAACAATTCTTCTAGTTTTGTCTTACACAGTACTAATTCAACATGAGGATCGAGATCAATTGGTATAATTGGGTAACCTAAATGATAAGCTTCCCTCAACAATCTACGATCGTCGTCAACCTTTCCGGTAGACTTAGTACCGCGAATCAACAACTCATAAACTAGCTCATCTTTAACTAACCGATTAGGAATAAGTTTTCCTAGTTTATCCGGATCCATAATTATTCTATTATTAACAGGGCAATAGATAAAACTGATAATATGAAATGTAAATACCTATTCAAAGACGAAAAAGAAGAAGAAAAAAAAATACAGTCAACGAGTTAGACCCTGATAATATCCTTCATAAGCTTATCTAACCCAAAAAAACGGAAAATCCAGTTCGTAGGGAAAATTTGTTCCCTATTTCTATAATCACCCCCTTCCGCAAAGAAGATTTTCGTAGAAAATCTCAAAAAAAATACGAGCAAAATAAATGCAAAATACAGAGAATACGAAAGCAAATTAGGTACCTAATAACTACAAAACCAAGTACGTAAATAATCGTAAACGCACTAACAATACGCTCCGCAATCAAAGTGAGCGAGAGAAAAAAAAAATTAAATAACAAATAGATCCGGAAAGTTTTCCGAAATTATAAATTCGTCTTCCTTTTTTAAAAAACTATCCGCCAAAACTAGTCACCATAAGATATTTTTTTTTCCACGTTCCAAAAAAAAAATTAATCAAAATTGAGTTACTAAAAAAACAAATAGTTGGGCGCCATTGTTACCTCGACCAGCTCAGGGGTGGTTTATGGTTTGCGGGATGAGAGCGAGGGGTGGTTCGTTATTGAAGCGGAGAAAGACTCGTAAAAAAAACCAAAACATATATTTAATAAAAAAGTGCTCGGTCCGATTCGTGGCCACGCGAGGACGCGATTTAGGTAACAAAATAAAATATTAAATAAACTCTTTGAATTATTATAAGTTTACAAATTGAAGGAAAATGACTTAAAAATAAAAACGGCGGATTCTCGGCGGATATGTTGATATTGGACGGCTGCGGCTGTTCAGAGCAACGAGGCGCCAGCGATGCCCTCGAAGAGGCTACTTTGTTTTGGGCGAACTGCCGACCCTCTGGTTCAAAGTACAGCCCAGAAGGAACGTGACAGCGAATGGTCGTGAATATTCAACATTAAAAAAAAAGGAAGGCGAAATGCAGGAGCCCTGAAAGTTTGTGATGGGCGTCATTTCCGAGACAAACAAAAAAAAAGAACTCACTGTGATTTTAGGCGGCTCCGAAGTGAATTGAGGAAGTCGTGACTTTCTGAGTGTCCTCGGCCCTTTTGGGTACTTTCGTAACTGTAAATCCCTTTACGGATGCTCCAACTAGTAACCACAATTACAGCAATGATAACGGGGGAGAAACACACATATCACAACTCACGTACAATTTAGACTGACCTCGCGCTTCTTCCTCATATTAACGCTTCGAAATTCTTGAGCAAAAAAAATTATCTCTTTCTTTTATTTTTACCTTTCATCTCTCTCTCAGTTTCGGATTTATTTTGCATCGTAACAGGTTCGACCGTAACAAGAATGTGTTACTTATACATTTTTCTGTCTAGGACTCGCAAATCGAGACCTACAATGAAAGGGGACCGGGATACCTCGCCAGGTATTCTTGGTAGTATACAATCTCAACTTATTCCTTGACGACAGAGTTTCAAGTCCATTGTTCTGAAGAATCAATGAAAATTTGTTAGATCGCGAGTTCGTTTTTCAACAATGAAATGTTCAGATAGGAATCTGTGAGTCTTAATTCGGTTGTTTTTCGATGATTCCACCATTCATTCAAAATTTTCATCTGTCTCAGGATAAACAGATTATTTATGCTCCACACATCGATTCAATTCATACTTTTACCATAAACAACAAACTAAAAAGATCAGTGTTTAAGTTTGGATAAAGTAATTCTTAGACATTTGAATCCAAAGTCAAAGTATGAGTGTTATATTGAATACAGGTTTGCAAATGTTTCGCGGTCTGTGCCGAGACGAGTTTCTGATATTTTAGGTAAGGAATGTTAACACTTGGTATGAAAGAGTTGGGGAAATCAGAGGGTTGGAATGTGGTGTCTGCACCCTGCTCGCAGGACTCTCATGGGAACAGGAAAAGTGTGGCTACCCACTATAAATCAAAAAACGAACTTGACAGGGTTAAACTCCCAAAAGAGCGACAAGGGTTCGTCCTGGGGTAGAGGTTCTAGGGGATGGGGAATGTGAGGACCCAATTATTTTGTCTTGAATCTTAACTTTTGACTTTTGGTCTTTGAGTTGAGTTTCTGGTCAAGATGAGGAGTACAGAAGGTGACTGCTAGTGATTCATAAATAAGAGTACGTGCACTTTGGGTTGATATAATTTTAACCTAGTTATAAGTTAGATCTTATTTTTAAGATAGGGCCATCAAGTCAAATTGCACTGTGGCTCAATTGTCAAAAAGGAAACCCAAACACTGCCCTTTGTTTGTTTACATCACCTAGTGACTTTGAATTGGTTTATCTTTTACTCTAAGACTGATCTCACAAAACAACCAACGACATTCATCGTATCTAACTCAGAGTTCTCAAAGTTCTACAAAAGAACCTAAAACCCATTCTAAACTCAAGCCGATTATTTTGACCTAATGACGGAAATCGATCCATCATGTCATCTCATCCCAACAACCAATAATCTAATTCGAGGCTGGTGAAGCAGTTCTCCAAAAAGAGGCCCAAGGTCCCACCTAAAAGAAGGAAACTGATAAACAGTTCTCCCAACCATAGGACTAAAAGTCCCATGTACAAAACCAAACAAAAAGGAACCAAGCAAAAGATAGTTACTGGTGTATTCCCGAACTCAAACCAAGCAAAGCAAATCATTACCTAGGCCATCAAAATCTGTATCATGCTTCTGAGTTGGTCAAAATACACAGCTGAGCTGTTTTAACAAAAGAGAACTTTGATCTTGACTCCAACAAAAATCCAATTACAAATCTGCATTGACATATTTGTTACGATTTGTATTTTCTGAGACAGCCTTGTCTAATAAACATGTTGACAAAAGTCAAACCTGGCAATTACCAGAAACCACTAGATTTTCTCACAGTACAACGTACTAGGAAATCCAAATTCAACAAAGACTGTAAAATAATCTGACAGAGCGATCTGAATACAATGTTCTATTCTGAAGTGTTCTGTTGTTCTTTTGAGTTATATGATGATGCAAATAAATCAAAGATCGAAGGAATGTAGTGTTTATTTCTCTTTTGGCATTACTTCTCCACTAATCAGGGATACCTATTAAATAAAAAGGGGGGGGGTATTAATTGAAAGGTTAACTAATTACAAACACAACGTAGTCCTAAACAATGGGTCCTAAATGATAGATAACTAGACGATCACGAACTTAAAGGGGGGGTCTTCGTTAACGTAATAAATCTAGAAACCTGGGTTAGTAAGGGGGTTGAAAAATATAACGTTACAATATCCACTATATTCGCCGTGTAATTCGTGTATCCAACTCCGAACAAATTGAGTCGTCCGCAATTATTATAAATTATAAGTACTTAGTTAGGTGAAGCCTGGTGGAGAAAAAAATATAAAATATAAAAAGTACCTGGGATATTTAGTTCTTAAAAATGAGAGTCTATACTTTTCTCGACTGATTTTGATACATGATTGAATTCTCTTTTCGGCCATATAAAAACTATTTACAAATTATTAACCTAAATGTAAAGAAACCGATTACGTAATATGTTTGAAATGGGTGACGTCAGAGACTTAAAAATGTAAAATAATTTGACCTGTTTCTTTTATTAGATTTTGTTTTACTTTATGATTTTGATAAAATTTTGATAAGACTGAAAAGACAATTCAATCGTATCTCAAAATCAGTCGGAAAAAGTATTGAGGTTTATTTAAAAAAAGAAAACACCGATGACGTAATATGTTTGATGTGAGCGACGTCAGAGACTTAAAACTGCCGCAAGAATTTAAATCAATTTGACCTGTCCTACATATTTTTTCTAAAATTGCTGGTTGCAGACTGCAGAGTTATTGCGAATGTCCCATACTTTTACCACCACCCTGTATATAAAATCTCCATTTGTTTATCAGTGTTCAAGGTATGTTGCTAATAATGCACCTACTTATAATTGACATTTTGTGGTCTGTTGGCGCTTGAAATATTATTAAATGGGTGTTTTTGAGAACAAAGATTGTGCGGGCTCGAGATTTTCACGAAAAATTTTTATTATAATATATATTATAATATAAATATCGACAACGTGTGCTTATAGGTTTTCCGTGCACGTTTGCGAATAATGCAATGAGGGCTCGTTTGATTTCTTATTAGGATGAATTAACGGGCAAAAGTGTTGCAGAGCCAATAGCCGACCGACGCGAACCTCATCAGGAGGTGTTTACAAAGTGTTTTTTGCTTGACGGCGATAAGAGTTTTAATTTCGTTTGAGGTTTTAACATTGCGTTAGTGAATAGAATAGTTAGAATAGCTTTATTCATGCACACACAAACATAAATATGTTTTTAATACGTAAGTCAACAAAAAAATAAAAATAACAAACAGCAAAAGTGTACAATACATGAGGATAAAAATGATGGGTACCACACGGGCAGCGAGCTAATCATTTGCCGTTTAAAAATTCCTGGAAGTGCAATACCTTGGCGTTCAAAAACTCATCAAGCGTGTAGTAAGCCTGTTTCTTTAAAAATTGTAGCAATACACTGTTAAATTTCTGCAATGGCAGGTTTTTTACAATTTGGGGTAGTTTATTGAAAAAGCTAGGACGGCTGCTTTTAAGTCTGATATATTCAAGTCTGATTAAAGAAGCCCCTCTAGTTGAGTGATCGTGAATCTCAATTTGCTTCGTATAATCTTTTAAATGCGCTTTTGCGTGTTTTAGACACAAAAAAATATACAGGGACGGCAATGTCAATAGACCCAATTCCACGAATTTATCCCACACATCAGCCCTATAATCCAGCCTACACTTAACACGTACTACCCTTCTTTGCAATCCAAAAATACGTGAACAGTGAGACGAGTGTCCCCAACACACCAGACCAAAAGAACACACCGACATGGACAGTGCGTGGTAAGCAACTAAAAGTATAGTTCGAGGTAATAAAGAGCTCAAGTTTGTCATCACGAAAATATTTCTTGCGAGTTTGCTTGCTAAACTTTCAATATGCGCCTCCCACGAAAGTGTGGGGTCTAAATAGACTCCTAAAAACTTCACAGAGGCAGGATTGCTATCTCTAATCGTTCTTAGACTAAATACTATTTGTTGTGTCTTGCTGTCATTTAACCTCAAATAGTTAGCGTTAAACCATCTGGAGGCTTCATGACAAGCCTTTTGGGTATCGCAGATCAATTCATCGTAGTTTGTACTTGAGAGAAACAGAGTAGTGTCGTCAGCAAATTGGACAACCTCGGCGTTTGAAATTGATTTTCCCATATCATTCGCGTAGATCAGGGGCCCTATCCCTGACTTCGGCGGATCTCATCCGAATGCACATCCGCACGAAATCGAAATCCGCACGGGCGACTCTCGGATCACCAAACGGTATTCTCGAGTTCCGCTCCGCCTGTTCGCATTTCGATCGGACCTTCCGCACGAGAAACGTATGGCGTAGCGTAACGGCATCCGAAAACCAATGAGAGCACCGGTTTCGCACGGCGCGGCGGTCAAGTTTGAATTTATTTGATAAATCGCAACATGTCGCAACCCAAATAAATGCAAATATTGTAATTTTACAGTAGATGATTGAGTGAAATTTTTAAAAGGAGACATTTTATGTTCAATATTGCTATTTACCTTTATAGTTCATATAGCAGGTAAAAATTAAATAAGAAAAAATTCTGAAAATTTGCAGTTATGGCGTTATTGAAGGGGGGGTGCGAAATATTTCCCCCCATTGGCTGCAAATTTTGAGGGCGGGTTTCCATCCTAATGGTCAGTAATGAGGTTATTTAAAGCTGGTAACTGATTTGACTTGTTTAGTCTATCGCAACATGGAGAAAAGAACGGCAAATTTAAGTGAAGAACAGAAACGGGCGTTGGTTGAGTTTTTGGAAAAACATCCTAATTTAAAAAACGGAAAGTTCAGTGCCGATTTTTCGAAAAAGCAGGGTCAACAGCAGTGGCTAGAACTCGGAGACATTTTGAACTCAATGCCAGGCGCACGAAAAAGCTGGAGTCAATGGCGAAAAGTAAGTAAAAAGTTTTTTTGTTAAATCTTACTAGTTGCATGAGATAATTTTTATCTCAGTGGCTTATTATAAGTTAATTGATGTAAAAGGTATAAACGTATCTGTTAAAAACCATTATTTTTACCATTATGATTTGTTGTTATAGACATGGCACGATCAACGGGGAAAAGTGATTCAGAAGGCTTCGATGATCAAGAAAGCCAACGGAATGACAGGGAACCCTGACATTGAAGTGCCCATTCTGACTCAAGAAGATAAGGGAATTCTTGGATTAATTTCCGAAAATCTCATATCAGGAGATCCCGAAATTCGCGAGTCTTCAGCAAAGTTTGATTTTGAGGTTCCTGCTAAAAATCCGATCGGGGAAGTTGGGGCATCGCCATCGCCTCCATCAAATCAAGAGACGACATTGAAAGCATCGCCTCCAAGCCTAGAAGTGTCATTGCCTCTCAGTTTTTCGCCGAAACCATTAGTTCAGCAGAAGAAGAAAACTGCAGACCGTAAGCGTTGTTTTTCGGAAACGTCAACACGGACATCCGCATCATCTTCATCCTTGGAAGATATTTGCCAGAAGAAACTCGATTTGAAAAGGGAGTACTATGCCCAGAAGATAGCACTTCTTACGAGACAAGTAGAAGCACAAGAAAAGGAGGCTTCAGTGCAAGAAAGAATAGCCAGTGCCCTCGAAAAATTAAGTAGTGGGGCTAAATTAAAATTGTAATGCCTTATTGAATTTACCTATTAATAAATATTTTAGAAAGTTACGGCCTACAATTTATTTAAAAATACAGGTTTTCCTAAGAAAAATAAACTAAAAACCGAGTACCTACAGTAAAATTTATTTAAAAAAATGCAGGTTTTTCTAGAGGTACAATAATAAACTAGCCTTCTAATTCTAGTTTGCAAAATGTCCACGAATTAACGTTTGCTGTACCCGTCTTCCTTCAGCTAAGTCTGGATTGACCCTCCGGTTAGCATTATATACCTCATAATCTGCAATTTGCACACCTCCCAAGTCAATGTCAATATCATCGTCATCATTCTCATCTTCGAACGGCAAGTTGTGATTAATGCAAATATTATGTAAAATTGCGCAGGAATTTACAATTTTACCGGCCATTTCAGGAGTGTAGTGAAGCATTCTATGCTTCAGCAAACATCTGAATCTCGTCTTTAAAACCCCGTTGCACCGTTCAATAATGGAACGGGTGTGCTTATGGCAGTTATTGTAGCGAAGTTCCCCAGGAAGATTTGGAATTCCAGGCAGCGGAGTGAGCAGCCATGGCCTAAGAGGATACCCTGAATCTCCTAAAAAATAATTAAGGTTAAGATATTGTAAGACCATGATTAAATATTACCTAATAAGTAATAGCCCTGTCGTCCATTTCTGTATATATTTTCCATAATGGGATTAATGTTACTGTTGGACCAAATTCTAGCATCGTGTGTGCTGCCAGGAAAACGTGCATTCACAGACAGAATTTTTTATTTTGCATCGCAAATCTGAAATAATTAAAATTTGTCAATTATACTCGTATATAGACACAACTTGTCCTAAAGGAAAACGAGCGTAGAAGTTAAAATATTAAGACTATAAGAAAACCTGTTGAAAACGTATTCTTACCAACTGCACGTTAAGGGAATGGTATCCTTTTCGGTTGACATATGTATGTTCCGGTCTGTTTGGATCATTGTTTGGTGGTGCCACAACGGCCACATGCGTGCAGTCAATGCATCCAACTACTCCCGGAAAATTAAAGTCAGAGAAAAACCTACAATTCAAAATTGTAGGAAACAAAACATTTCGCAAATTCTACTAGATTTACCCTCTTCGAACCGCATCCAGTTCTTCAAAGTTTTCTGGAAAACGTATATACCTTTCTATAATTTCTGGTCTATTCAAAATTGTAGTCACTTCCGTTATGGCTCTTGAAATCGAACTTTGGCTCACATTCAGAAATAAATTGTCTGCAACTTCTTGCTGGTAACTTCCCCGACCAAAAAATCGAAGTGCACATAGTACTGAACTGATCCGCCGGAATGTCCAATTTTACGCAAATCTTTAGAAAATTAAATTAACAGCAGAGCGCATTTTTTTTCCGGAATATTCGAAAGCGTCCGAGGTCACCCACGCTTACGTCAGGGTTTTCGGTCAAGTTATTCACCCTCGGACATCTCGCTCGCACGCGCGAATCCGACAGGGACAGCAACAGCGCTAAAATTTAGTTGACGAAAGAGCAAGGAACGGAAAAACTACCTGAAGAAAGCCATAGAGGGGTAAAGTGGAATTCCAGCGAGTAAGGGGGATGGTTTCGAACCGACAACCAAAAGAGACGCATTTATATTTATTTCAGTGAAAATTGTTAGTAATAATTTAATAGTTATTTGTGCAGTACTGTGTGAACCTAGGTATTGCAGCCCAAATCTCAGGAAAAGGTAGGAAACATTCTAGATTTGTTGTAAGCATTTTATTCTGTGTAAACACGATTTTAATTGCGATTTAATTGGAAGGACGCTTAAAAAAAGGACGCTAGGTCATTTGTTAGAGATTGTGGTACTACTATAAAGCGGTACTGGATTATTTACACATCCCAAGCAGTTCAGAACACATCTCGATTAATTCAAGTTTCCATGATTAACCCTCGGATTAATCGACCACCCTAATTAATTAATTAAAGTCATCACCCTTTCTTAATCTACCCATAGGACAGCCACCTTCACTTCAAATGCATCTAAATGCCAGGAATTCACATCTACGACCTTATCTCGTCATTGAATTATACCTGTTCAATTAATTAATTACACCTGGAAATCACAATACGATCAAACTACCCCAGTTTTCTGGAAGGACGCCCAACAGCTCACATTTACAGGAAAATCTCTTCATTTCACATCTTAACCAGATCTTCATTAATCAAACTTGATTAATTAACCCTTTTACCTCAGCCATTAGGGGTGAAATCTTCCTCTTTGCCTTCAGCAACAAATTAACGATATAGAGCTCATTTTAAAGCTCAAAACATCATGAGTATGTTCAGTTCACACAACAACAGAAAAAAACAAGAACAATTTTCGAATTGTTATAAATAATTAACCGGAGGTCTCGGGTTTCGAGATCTCCCAGAGGTGAAATAAGGGTCCGGTTTCACTTCTAGCATACCTGTAATTACAGGTATTGCCCACGAGGATGACAGGAGCACTATCGTCGGGGGGGGGGGGTTATCTGCGAAAACAACAACGAACTGTGGAACTTTGAACTACTCCGGTTTGACTTTGAACTAATTATGTTTACAAGCTTTGCAGCTACCAATTTTTATTGGGTAAACAAGCAAACAAACAACAAAAAAACACAACGAAAAGACAAAGAAAATAAAAGAGGAAGTTTTCTACATTACCGACAGTTATTTGACTGGTTGATAGCTCTTTCAGACATCTGACAACATTGGAGAAATTCTCCAAGCGTACATGGATTTTGTTCTCGCAAAATAACAGCATAAACTGCATGATAACAATTTAATTTTGCTTGCATGAGCGTGGACAACTATTGAACAATTCTATGTAATGCACAAAATTTTAGATTCTTAATTACCACCTGATAGGGCTTGACTAGTCGAATTAACTTGTCTTAGCGAATCAACACAAACATCTGTCCGCCATCTTCTTTACCGACCGCCATTTTTCTTACCAATTTCTTACAATAGGAAAATGCCATCATCTTAGAAGTCCCTCGGTACCACAATCGCACAATTGATTGTATTTGTTTAATTTTATTTGTTTAATTTCAATTTGTTTAAATTGTCTTTGTCACACTTATCTAACTCAACAAGGGCTAAACATTGTTAAACATTTGTTCAGAACTCATTTTGTCAATTAATCTTGGCCATCAATGTAATTCAATAATTGTAATTATCATCCAATCTCAAACGGGGTTTTCCGCTGTTTCCCTCGTTTACAGTTCGGGAAAACTTTAGAGAAAGGACTTCTCTATCGAGTTTTCGATCTGTGGGAATCCGAGTTGGATTAAAAGATTCAATGCAAGTCGGCAGCGGCCGCAAACAAAAGAAAAATCAAAATTTTCTTGAATAAATCAAAATCAAAGTAATTCTCTCTTTTATTGACCTGACTCTCATCAAGGTGCTACTTTAAATAAAAGATCCTGCAAGGGGGGGGAACATAGGAGATTAGTTTAATCCTTTTGTTCAATTAATTTGTTTAAACAAATAACCACCTTTCACAACGGGGTGAGTAAACTCAATGGTCCTAACTTTCATCTAGACGATCACAAAGGTAAACCACGGTAAGTGAAAAATTCACTAATTAATCAGAGGTTTTATTGCCTTGGAAAAGGGGTAAATAGGGGTAAAAAGGGGGGGTTAACTGTGGGCTCGGAGTAGGGGAAAATAGGGTACTCCGGGATCACCATAGAAATTGCTGCCGTAGCCCAGGATTTAGAGTCGAAAAGCATCGCAACCTAGGAATTGATGCCACAACCTAGAAATTGGTTACTTTAGACCAGGAGTTAAAGTCGAAAAACACCACAGCCTAGAATTGTTGTCTCAGAGCACAAGTCTAAAATCACTTTTTTTGGCTTAGGATTAGGTTTAGGTTTTGCACTCCAAGCCTAGGATGTAGATGAGTATCAGGTCTTTACTAGAGTCGGATTTTTGTTGCCTTTTGTCCAGGAAAAAAAATGTTTGCCCAAAACAAAAACAAACTAGGAAATAATCAGGCTTCACCAAGCACCATAATTTAGGTAGACAAAGCGTCACATCGAAATTCAACTAATTTTGCCCAGGATTTCGAGCAAAAATATTCAGTTAGGAGAACACCTATTAATGTTAGAGCAATCTCTGCTGGTCTCTGTGATTACAGGTTCAAATTTGAATACCTCCACCTAAAAGATGACTTCCAAGAGATCCTCAAGGACATCTAACGCGAGGAACCAGGACTTAAGGGAAGCCGGGACATCAACTTCCAGCAGCTCCGTCGAAACTGCACCGATTTGGTTCCAGAAATTCGCAAAAGAAATTCGAGAGGAAATTCAGCAACTGAAAAACTGCATAACACCAGCAGAAACCACGACAACGCCTTCCACGTCAGCCATTGTTCCAGTTAGCGGAACCGAGGAAAATAATCAACTTGTCCAGACTTCTACAAGACAGACATTCAGCCAGACCTTGACCGAATTAATTCAGCAGGCGATGACACTACCTGAAAAACCGAAATTTGACGGAAAACCAAGACGAAATCCAATCACTTTTCTTCAACAAGTCGAACGTTATGGCGAAGTGCTGAAACTCACACCAACTCAGCAACTTGAGCTTGTCCAAGACTGCCTAAAAGGTACAGCCAAATGTTGGACCGCCATCTACGAACGCCACTGGTTAACCTATGCAGACTTTAAACGTGACTTTCTCAACACCTACTGGACAGAAAATCGTCAAATGGAAACTCGCAGGAAAATTGAAATGGACACTTACGATGCAAAAAGTGGAACTACCATGCTATTGCACTTTGCTCGTTATGTGGAAATGGCAAGTCAACTGACCATTACGTATCCTGAGGAACTTCTTGTACGGACATTAATCCGCCATTACCCTAATCACATCCAATCTTTGTGGGCCGTAAATTCACCGAAAACCATCCGAGAAACCGCAGGATTCATTCAAGCACAGCAGGAAATACTCCAACAAAATCCTGCTGCCTGCTGCCCTGCAAAGGCTGAACTGAGCTTGGCCAAACCATCACCGACGCCAACGGTCAAGACAGCACTCAGTCGTACCCAACGCAAAAGAAGGAGTTATTGGCAGAATCGACATGTTAGCAGGAATTGGGGGCGACAGTTCTCACTACCAGCAGGAAACCAGAACTCCACCACCGAATAAAACTGCAAGAAATGGGGGCGAACTACTAGGACTGACAGACCAACCAATCTGGAGACTTCAACGCTGCGTGATTTGGCGCATCCACCAAAATTGAAAATTGTCCATACCGCCGTTCAGCTCAAGTCTATGCTTTCCGCTGTTCCTGCAGGACCCAACGCAAAGCAGGGGGCGTATGAACTGATCCGCCGGAATGCCCAATTTTACGCAAATCTTTAGAAAATTAAATTAACAGCAGAGCGCATTTTTTTTCCGGAATATTCGAAAGCGTCCGAGGTCACCCAAGCTTACGTCAGGGTTTTCGGTCAAGTTATTCACCCTCGGACATCTCGCTCGCACGCGCGAATCCGACAGGGACAGCAACAGCGCTAAAATTTAGTTGACGAAAGAGCAAGGAACGGAAAAACTACCTGAAGAAAGCCATAGAGGGGTAAAGTGGAATTCCAGCGAGTAAGGGGGATGGTTTCGAACCGACAACCAAAAGAGACGCATTTATATTTATTTCAGTGAAAATTGTTAGTAATAATTTAATAGTTATTTGTGCAGTACTGTGTGAACCTAGGTATTGCAGCCCAAATCTCAGGAAAAGGTAGGAAACATTCTAGATTTGTTGTAAGCATTTTATTCTGTGTAAACACGATTTTAATTGCGATTTAATTGGAAGGACGCTTAAAAAAAGGACGCTAGGTCATTTGTTAGAGATTGTGGTACTACTATAAAGCGGTACTGGATTATTTACACATCCCAAGCAGTTCAGAACACATCTCGATTAATTCAAGTTTCCATGATTAACCCTCGGATTAATCGACCACCCTAATTAATTAATTAAAGTCATCACCCTTTCTTAATCTACCCATAGGACAGCCACCTTCACTTCAAATGCATCTAAATGCCAGGAATTCACATCTACGACCTTATCTCGTCATTGAATTATACCTGTTCAATTAATTAATTACACCTGGAAATCACAATACGATCAAACTACCCCAGTTTTCTGGAAGGACGCCCAACAGCTCACATTTACAGGAAAATCTCTTCATTTCACATCTTAACCAGATCTTCATTAATCAAACTTGATTAATTAACCCTTTTACCTCAGCCATTAGGGGTGAAATCTTCCTCTTTGCCTTCAGCAACAAATTAACGATATAGAGCTCATTTTAAAGCTCAAAACATCATGAGTATGTTCAGTTCACACAACAACAGAAAAAAACAAGAACAATTTTCGAATTGTTATAAATAATTAACCGGAGGTCTCGGGTTTCGAGATCTCCCAGAGGTGAAATAAGGGTCCGGTTTCACTTCTAGCATACCTGTAATTACAGGTATTGCCCACGAGGATGACAGGAGCACTATCGTCGGGGGGGGGGGTTATCTGCGAAAACAACAACGAACTGTGGAACTTTGAACTACTCCGGTTTGACTTTGAACTAATTATGTTTACAAGCTTTGCAGCTACCAATTTTTATTGGGTAAACAAGCAAACAAACAACAAAAAAACACAACGAAAAGACAAAGAAAATAAAAGAGGAAGTTTTCTACATTACCGACAGTTATTTGACTGGTTGATAGCTCTTTCAGACATCTGACAACATTGGAGAAATTCTCCAAGCGTACATGGATTTTGTTCTCGCAAAATAACAGCATAAACTGCATGATAACAATTTAATTTTGCTTGCATGAGCGTGGACAACTATTGAACAATTCTATGTAATGCACAAAATTTTAGATTCTTAATTACCACCTGATAGGGCTTGACTAGTCGAATTAACTTGTCTTAGCGAATCAACACAAACATCTGTCCGCCATCTTCTTTACCGACCGCCATTTTTCTTACCAATTTCTTACAATAGGAAAATGCCATCATCTTAGAAGTCCCTCGGTACCACAATCGCACAATTGATTGTATTTGTTTAATTTTATTTGTTTAATTTCAATTTGTTTAAATTGTCTTTGTCACACTTATCTAACTCAACAAGGGCTAAACATTGTTAAACATTTGTTCAGAACTCATTTTGTCAATTAATCTTGGCCATCAATGTAATTCAATAATTGTAATTATCATCCAATCTCAAACGGGGTTTTCCGCTGTTTCCCTCGTTTACAGTTCGGGAAAACTTTAGAGAAAGGACTTCTCTATCGAGTTTTCGATCTGTGGGAATCCGAGTTGGATTAAAAGATTCAATGCAAGTCGGCAGCGGCCGCAAACAAAAGAAAAATCAAAATTTTCTTGAATAAATCAAAATCAAAGTAATTCTCTCTTTTATTGACCTGACTCTCATCAAGGTGCTACTTTAAATAAAAGATCCTGCAAGGGGGGGGAACATAGGAGATTAGTTTAATCCTTTTGTTCAATTAATTTGTTTAAACAAATAACCACCTTTCACAACGGGGTGAGTAAACTCAATGGTCCTAACTTTCATCTAGACGATCACAAAGGTAAACCACGGTAAGTGAAAAATTCACTAATTAATCAGAGGTTTTATTGCCTTGGAAAAGGGGTAAATAGGGGTAAAAAGGGGGGGTTAACTGTGGGCTCGGAGTAGGGGAAAATAGGGTACTCCGGGATCACCATAGTACCTATATTCATTTAAGTAAATTTGAATTAAGTTTAAATAGAGATATAAAAAATTATCTACTCATACCCTTGTTGGAATATCAAGTGCAGAGATTCTGCTGGGTGGTACCATATGGGGGGCACAAATATTTATTACTTCTTCGGCGGCGATTTTGGACAGTCTGAAGCTCCTGATAAACTCCCTTTCAGTCATGACGTCAAAGGCGTTGTCACGATTATTATATTCTTTTCGTTGAAAAATATCCTCTTCTCCAATTGCGTTTAGCAAAATTAATTCCTCCATTTTGAGCACTAAGTTGTAAAATAATGCTAACAATTATTACCTTAGTTTTCCTTAAGAAGTATGCTCTGTAGGTTGTAGGTGGTTTATAATAAATGTTAAACGTAGAAGAATCGAACTAAACTCTAGGACGAATCACAAATTACTGGACAAATAATTATAAGTGGTGGTATTTGATATTGAACAAGTTATTAATGCTGATTACCTGTGTTTATTTACTTAATGAAACCCAGGTAGTTTTAGCTAGAAGCCATTATGTGGGGATTAAATCAGGAATTTATAGATTGAAAACATTTTCCTAATCGCCCCATTAAGCATAAATAATAAGTATTAGCAAAATAATCCAACGGTAATGATTTTTGATATAAAAATTGAAAACCGAGTTGAGCAAGCAGCATCTACTTTCGTGCAAATGCCTCGATCCGCCTGGAATTATCATGCGATGCTGACGGTCGTACGAAAAGTTCCACATCGCCCGAGATTCGAATGGTACGGATCTCGAGAATACCAAAGTTGGAGGTTCGTGCGCAAACCGCATCACTTTCGCACGAAACGAGATCCGCCGAAGTCAGGGTAGAGGGTTGGCCCCAAAACCGAGCCTTGTGGTACACCATGTATCACGTCCCTCAAGCCTGACTCAGTACCACTAACACGAGTATATGGAGGATTGTATAAAGGAGACGTATCGAGATAGGGATTTAATGCTTGTCAGTGTCCCCACTTTTACGATAGTTCACAGTTGAAGGCGCTGGAAGCAATGATGTCCTCTTCGCGGTTAAATGCGTTAAGTGCGGTTTTTGCGTGGTTATAGTAGGTTTTAGTTTGTTTTTAATCAAAGTTTTAATGAATGTTGATGTTCTAGTGGTCACAAAGGGTATTATTATTGTTTTGTGTAATGTCTCTAAGCAGGAAGTGCTTTGTTCCTGGCTGTAGAACAGGTTATGCGCCAAAACGAGGACAAGACGATCTAAGAAAAAGAAGTCTGTTCAAAGCCCCAAAGGTAAGATGATTGAAAAACGACTACGGTATTGTGTCAAGTAGGCAATAACTAATAAATTAGTCATACAAATTTTTGCTAAATCCACCTTTTCTGCTTGTACCTTCAACTTAATGATCCCATATGTCACAAAAAGTGATAAAGCACTAAAAGCAGCTTTATAAAATTCTATTTTTATTAAAGTGTATTAAATCATACGTGTTGAATTGTTTAATACTTTGTAACACCATTCCCCATTTTCTGCTTGAAAACCAGTGTGAAAGTAAGCTTCAACAGCAAATATCTTTTGCTCAACCAAGAAAACCATCGTAAAATTGTAAACAAACTCGAAAATAATTATTTCTGTAATTGACAAATGACAGATTAAAGTGACACCCGGAAAACCTGATCAATTGTCTGTACTAATCAAAGACATGGCTTTTGTTTTCCAGGGCAAACTTTGATGAACAATTTAAAAAATCATACGGTAGAAGAATGACTGGTCAAATTGGCGTTGGATTCAAGCATTGGGAAGTTGTTCAAAAATAAATCGTAAATCTGCAATGTCTAGATGTTAGGTTAGATTGAATTTTTTTCGACCACTTACAGCTCTTGTTGCACATTGTCCTCCTGGTCAATTACACCTTCGATATAGAAGAATGACTGGTCAAATTGGCGTTGGATTCAAGGATTGGGAAGTTGTTCAAAAATAAATCGTAAATCTGCAATGTCTAGATGTTAGGTTAGATTGAATTTTCTTCGACCACTTACAGCTCTTGTTGCACATTGTCCTCCTGGTCAATTACACCTTGGATATAGAAGAATGACTGGTCAAATTGGCGTTGGATTCAAGGATTGGGAAGTTGTTCAAAAATAAACCGTAAATCTGCAATGTCTAGATGTTAGGTTAGATTGAATTTTTTTCGACCACTTACAGCTCTTGTTGCACGTTGTCCTCCTGGTCAATTACACCTTCGATATAGAAGAATGACTGGTCAAATTGGCGTTGGATTCAAAGATTGGGAAGTTGTTCAAAAATAAATCGTAAATCTGCAATGTCTAGATGTTAGGTTAGATTAAATTTTTTTCGACAACTTACAGCTCTTGTTGCACATTGTCCTCCTGGTCAATTACACCTCCGATATAGAAGAGTGACTGGTCAAATTGGCGTTGGATTCAAGGATTGGGAAGTTGTTCAAAAATAAATCGTAAAACTGCAATGTCTAGATGTTAGGTTAGATTGAATTTTTTTCGACCACTTACAGCTCTTGTTGCACATTGTCCTCCTGGTCAATTACACATTCGATATAGAAGAATGACTGGTCAAATTGGCGTTGGATTCAAGGATTGGGAAGTTGTTCAAAAATAAATCGTAAAACTGCAATGTCTAGATGTTAGGTTAGATTGAATTTTTTTCGACCACTTGCAGCTCTTGTTGCACATTGTCCTCCTGGTCAATTACACATTCGATGTAGAAGAATAACTGGTCAAATTGGCGTTGGATTCAAGGATTGGGAAGTTGTTCAAAAATAAATCGTAAATCTGCAATGTCTAGATGTTAGGTTAGATTGAATTTTCTTCGACCACTTACAGCTCTTGTTGCACATTGTCCTCCTGGTCAATTACACCTTGGATATAGAAGAATGACTGGTCAAATTGGCGTTGGATTCAAGGATTGGGAAGTTGTTCAAAAATAAATCGTAAATCTGCAATGTCTAGATGTTAGGTTAGATTGAATTTTTTTCGACCACTTGCAGCTCTTGTTGCACATTGTCCTCCTGCTCAATTACACATTCGATGTAGAAGAATGACTGGTCAAATTGGCGTTGGATTCAAGGATTGGGAAGTTGTTCAAAAATAAATCGTAAACCTGCAATGTCTAGATGTTAGGTTAGATTGAATTTTTTTCGACCACTTGCAGCTCTTGTTGCACATTGTCCTCCTGGTCAATTACACATTCGATATAGAAGAATTACTGGTCAAATTGGCGTTGGATTCAAGGATTGGGAAGTTGTTCAAGAATAAATCGTAAAACTGCAATGTCTAGATGTTAGGTTAGATTGAATTTTTTTCGACCACTTACAGCTCTTGTTGCACATTGTCCTCCTGGTCAATTACACCTTCGATATAGAAGAATGACCGGTCAAATTGGCGTTGGATTCAAGGATTGGGAAGTTGTTCAAAAATAAATCGTAAATCTGCAATGTCTAGATGTTAGGTTAGATTGAATTTTTTTCGACCACTTGCAGCTCTTGTTGCACATTGTCCTCCTGGTCAATTACACATTCGATGTAGAAGAATGACTGGTCAAATTGGCGTTGGATTCAAGGATTGGGAAGTTGTTCAAAAATAAATCGTAAATCTGCAATGTCTAGATGTTAGGTTAGATTGAATTTTCTTCGACCACTTACAGCTCTTGTTGCACATTGTCCTCCTGGTCAATTACACCTTGGATATAGAAGAATGACTGGTCAAATTGGCGTTGGATTCAAGGATTGGGAAGTTGTTCAAAAATAAATCGTAAATCTGCAATGTCTAGATGTTAGGTTAGATTGAATTTTTTTCGACCACTTGCAGCTCTTGTTGCACATTGTCCTCCTGGTCAATTACACATTCGATGTAGAAGAATGACTGGTCAAATTGGCGTTGGATTCAAGGATTGGGAAGTTGTTCAAAAATAAATCGTAAATCTGCAATGTCTAGATGTTAGGTTAGATTGAATTTTCTTCGACCACTTACAGCTCTTGTTGCACATTGTCCTCCTGGTCAATTACACCTTGGATATAGAAGAATGACTGGTCAAATTGGCGTTGGATTCAAGGATTGGGAAGTTGTTCAAAAATAAATCGTAAAACTGCAATGTCTAGATGTTAGGTTAGATTGAATTTTTTTCGACCACTTACAGCTCTTGTTGCACATTGTCCTCCTGGTCAATTACACCTTCGATATAGAAGAATGACCGGTCAAATTGGCGTTGGATTCAAGGATTGGGAAGTTGTTCAAAAATAAATCGTAAATCTGCAATGTCTAGATGTTAGGTTAGATTGAATTTTTTTCGACCACTTGCAGCTCTTGTTGCACATTGTCCTCCTGGTCAATTACACATTCGATGTAGAAGAATGACTGGTCAAATTGGCGTTGGATTCAAGGATTGGGAAGTTGTTCAAAAATAAATCGTAAATCTGCAATGAGTAGGTAATCTGCCACTTGCGCCAGACAGCCAGACCACGCCCCCCTCTGACGTCTCCCCTCCCCTCTGTCTGGGTCCCCCTGTGACGTCACCCCGGGGCTCCCCTCTGACGTCATACCCTTATCAACCCCCATCCTTTATTTTTCAACCCCCTACCCCATCCCTTATTTTTCAAACCCCCACCCCTATTTCTATTTCCAACCCCCTACCTTTAAATTTCAACCCTTATTTTTCATCCCCCATGTTTAGGGCTCCGCCCCCTGGGACCACATATATAGTTAGCCGCCATGTTTGACAGGCTACGATCGTACAGCCCCCTTGAAAAAGTGTGGCGTCGTCGGCTGGTTTCGAACCCTGGTCTTCCGGTCGGTAATCAGCTATGCTAACCACTTGGCCAAGCGCCCATCGTTACTTAGACGTATTACAAGTTCTTTATAAAGTAAGCCGTCACAGTGCTATTAATGTGGTAGAGTGTTGCCATGGCGTTATCTTGTCGGATGGACAACGCGACGTGTTCATCAACTTTAGGGAAGTAAAACCACAAACTATCAGTGTACATTATGTTTAAATAAAAATATATATTTATTGTGTCATCTTTTAACGAACATCCATACCCATATACCTATAAAGGTCTATACCGCTGATTCCCTATCCTAGCCATGTGTAAATTTCGTGGGCAAGAAAGTGAATAAAAAGATATTTCTGTCTCTTTGCCTGAGGGAAAAACGTGTTTGTGCGATTGCGCCTCAAATTGCGGGTTTATTTGAATTTGACAGTATTGACACCCATGACAGAAATTAACAACATAACCTAAAAAACAATTTATTGAATTTATTTCAAATTAGAACAAGTAATTTATAACAAAACTGTGATTGTGACTACCCCCTACTTGTATGCATAATCGAGTTTGTCCTTCGTTAATTTCCTTCATCTTCAAATTTTAGCTCCGTTTAAAATTAATGTTTCGAGTAGTCACAAGTTGGTATTTCGCAATGGAATTTTTCAGATAGGGACACAATAAATAATCAAGTGGGGCCAAGTTGCAGTAAGATCGAGGAGGCTATAAAATCCTCTGGAGTACTTAAGTCAAATGAACAAGGGCAGCTATAACAGTCAAGAAGTTATTCACGAAATATTTTTGTGAAAGTCATGAAAAAAATGGGACTAGTTATTAAGCTCATAGACTTGACGCCATCCAGATGGCTGGATGAAGTGAAACTTCTTCAAAAATGTGGATTCTCAGAATTTCACATTCTTTTGTTCAGGGAATTCACCATATATCGACGTCCAGAAAGTTGAGATCATGCTTCATCACGATTAATGAGTTACCAAAACTTTGGAAAATTCTCAAGTCATCTACTATGTAATGCCAATGACTCAATTTTCTGTCCTGTGCAAAATGACACTACTTAGTTTTTTTTTAATTTGAAAATTAATTGTAGGTAAGCCAAATAAGTTACAAAAATGAACCAAACTTTCATAAAAATTAATACAAATTAATGTTGACAACTGACACATCTGACCAAATAAGAAATAAGCATCCAAATATGAGATATTGATAATTATTATAATTTTGCGGTCAACTTAAGAATGGAAATTTTAAAGACTCGCGCATCTCATGACTTGTTTTTTTTAGGGGCACCTCTACAAATTTTACACTGAACCTTAAATTATTTTTGTCACAGGGCCAATCTTATGTGGAAAAAACTAATTAATAAACAGAATTTTTAATTTTTTAACAATAATGCTTTATTGAATACAATCATTAAATCAAATCAAACAATCATAACTATACAGACATTATTGCACTTGTGTTACATAATTTCGACTGACGGATTCCTAATTTTCTACTACTAATAAAACTAATAAAATTGTAACAATATAGTAACTAAATTGACTACATAATCTTATAAAAAAAGGGAAGAAAATCAATTAATTTAAAATCTTCTCTGCATGAGAGATAAGAGTCGATTAATATTACAACAAATGCTAATTGTAAAATGAACAAATAGGGACATACCAAAGTATACAGGCGGTTCCTTTTTCACTGCTCACCATTGGCATCTCGTAAACGGTAAAACGTACAACGTCGTTTAAATTAGAGAAAAGTTGCGCTATTTACCGTTTAGGAGATGCCAATGGTGAGCAGTCAAGAAGGAACCAGCCTGTATGTATAGAACAAGACAAATCTAAAACATATTAAGTCAAGAATTAATATTAAACATAGCTTTTAAACTACAATATACATAAATAATGCGACATTCTTCTGGCAAAATGTTAGGAAAACAAGAGGTGACAATTTCTCCAACATAATAATTCCAAAATAATTTATCAAGAAAAAACCATCAGTAATCTATTAAATATTCAACTATGGATTAGTCCAGGGCAATTAAGATTTGACCCCGACATAAAAAAAAAGGTAAAACCTTTTCTAACATGATCGGGACACTCTATTTAACATGTCATAAAAAGTCCCAAAGAATCCCGCGTCGGGTTTGGCCGTAATGGCCGAGGAACCGGTTCAACAGTAAAAATTCTCAAATTTTAGGCTATTTATCCCACCAATTGTGTTTTAATCTTGATATGCCTTTGCAGTTAGCTTGTCAGGAACATTGTGAAACATACTTTATTTAGCTGTGGCAAAAAAAATGACGGGGCACGCGCCCGAGCGTTCGCGCGGTCCAATAGACGCTTCACGCGAACTGTCCAGGGAGTCGACCGATTTTGATGAAACTTTCAGCGTCGAGGCAGATCGATGTGAGGTTGAAGCCTATTGTTTTTCGCTGCGATCGAACGACCGGACTACCGGAAAAATGCAGATACGGTAAAAACTTCCTCCGACCGTAGCGCGTAAACCATTGGTCGTATGAAAAAAATGATTATGTCTATGATTATTTTTACCGTATACAGTTCGCGTGAAGCGTCTATTGGACCGCGCGAACGCTCGGGCGCGTGCCCCGTCATTTTTTTTGCCACAGCTACATGAAGTATGTTTCACAATGTTCCTGACAAGCTAACTGCAAAAGCATATCAAGATTAAAACACAATTGGTGGGATAAATAGCCTAAAATTTGAGAATTTTTACTGTTGAACCGGTTCCCCGGCCATTACGGCCAAACCCGACGCGGGATTTTTTGGGACTTTTTATGACATGTTAAATAGAGTGTCCCGATCATGTTAGAAAAGGTTTTACTTTTTTTTTTTATGCCCGGGTTTCGGCACTTTTTCGTCTAAATGCATTGCACTAGGATTACTGGTTTTTCCACAAAATTAATTTGGTGTATTTGTGTCTCACTTTACTATCCTTTTCCGACCTTATTGTGCTCTCATGGTGAAGCCTGATTTTCAGAAATATCTCGATGATTAATTTAATCAATTCCGATCTGTGGTTGTCTAGAACATCTTGATTCCTTATATGTATGTTCATTGTTTCTGAACAAAACAGATCGCTTGTCTTTGCAAAAGTTTTATGTAATAGAAAACTTCTGATATTTTTTTTATTAAATACCTCGTGCATATGCTGCCTTAGTGTTCCTTCTGCACGATGACATATTTTGCAAACATCTGCAGAAGGTGCAAGAAGCCCACCTCTATCTTTTATTTTGATTAAAAGTGGTACATTGTCTGAGGTTAGTTGATCACGACATATTTCACAAACAGCCATGTCAATAATCTTTTTGACAATGTAGCCACTTATATAATCAACAATATTTCCCACATAAGGATTTAATGTCCACATTGTATTAAAATAATCATGATCAGTTTGATCAACTTCAGATAAATTGCCTGTAATTAGATTCTCCTTTGGCTTTCTACTGGCGACAAAGCCCAAGATATCAATTCCATCCGGAAGACAATTTGAATTATCAAAGACTTTCAATTCATGCCTGATCAGCAATCTTTTGTAAGCAGATTCGAATTGTTTTGCGTTAGGATTGTTATTAAATCCACCCATCGAACGAATGACGCTAAAATAAGTCTCCAAAAAATCTTGAGAGATTTTAAATGACAATAAATACTCATTTCCCTCCTCTTTTACAACTTTGTACAAATCAAAAATATTTGTCAAACAAATTATAAAACCCAAGAAACCTGTTTTTCTATTTGTTTGCAATATTGGGGTACCATGAAAATCCTTTAGCTGCGAAATATATTGAATAAACGTATCTGCATTGTCTTTTAAAAAATCATAAGATTCGTCAGAAATGGGGATGTTGAATTTATTTTTTTTTGCAAATTTATTCCTACAATTTAATAAATCGAAAATATTATTAAATGTTAACGCAAAATTTGCCGTTGGCAGGCAATTTTTAAATCGATCAATTTTTAATTCGTTAACGAAACGTAATGCATTCGATACACTTTCACTGAGCGTTTGAGAGGCCAATTTAACATTCATCCGGTTATCATTAAAATTTACATGTTTTTTTCTTAATTTAGTTGCTGCATGCAAGCCCTCCTCCGACTGCAATTTTTCCAGTTCTTTTATAAAGTTCCAATCAATAATTTCATTATTGAGGTCCTGAAGTTGCCCTTTGTCACCCAGTGTATTTCTAACTAGTTTCACCATATGCGATGGATCAAAAAATACAAAAATTCTTTTTTTAGTGAGGGGATGTTCCACCCAAGGCTTAAAGTTCGAATTAAAATTAAAAGATGCACCAAGTGAAGTGCACATACTTATATTTACAGGTGCTCCATCAAAAGTAACCGAATATACTTTCACATTCGTCCTTTGATGCAACAACTCCAAACATTTAACAAATAAATTCGCTCTTTCACTGCCGGTCAAACTATTTATCAAAAAGTAACCTAAGGGTACTTTCCAACCTCCATTGATTGCCACTCCCATAAACACTAGTGCATTTTTGGCTTCATGAATGCTATCAGATTTTTTTTCAATTTCAGTGCCTAAATCTATGCCGCCATAAAACTTATCTTCATGAAAATCGTAAATAATTTGTTGTCTGATAGACATTTCATCGATAACAATATTTACCACAAAATTTTTCTCATCATGGAGGGAAATAGCCTTAAATGCCTCTTCTGTGAATCCTGGCTTCCCACCAACAACTGTATACCAGCTCCGAAGAGTGGATGGATGAGGTAACAAGTTTCCCCATACCTTTCTCACATAGGCATAGGCTTTTGCAGAGTAGAACTGCAATGTGAGAGCAAAACTTCGTAGATGGGGAGAGTACTTCGCTCTTGACTTTGAATTCAGTTTTCTTCCTATCAATTCTTTCACGTTTTCTGGCATTGTGTCCTTTAAAACAACATAATTGCAATACTTAACAATCCCTAGCTATTGTACTATATGTAGTAACAAAATGTGCCTCTTCCATTAAAATTAAAAACAAGAGGCTCTTTTGTTAAAGAATATGAAAAATATATTCATGACTTTTCCAAGTTAAACAAAAATTTACCACTTCAATGAAGTAACTGTTTTGAATATTTGCTTAGAAATTAAGAAAAATTTGGAAAAATCAAGACCACTTAATGGAAGACAACCGTACTGTGAGTGTATTTCCAGCTTGCTCCGACATTAAATTCTTGTCCATAAGATGCTTCACTAATTCTTGAATGGATTTGACTTTTTTCTTTAATCTTCTGGTTTTCTCTTGCAGTGCCTTAATTTTTAAAGTTTGCTTTCGTGTCTTCTCCTTTGCCAGAAACAATGCTCTTTTCGCTCTTCTAGGAGTTGCAACATCAGGAGAATGAACCTCGGACAAATAACGAGGTTCAAAAAACTTCCTCTTTCTTGGAGTCCGTAGTTCAGCTGCACTATCCACACCTTAAAAAAGTTTCATTTTGAGCCACATAACCATTTATTCATTAAAAATTCAAACCTGCTACTAGCTGTTCTGAAGAAGTTATTTCCTGTTCATCTGGAACAGTTGCATCTTCTTCTGTTAGTTCAGAAACAAATAGTTGCACTGGTGCTGCTGATGTACTAGGTGGTAAATGTTGTTGGTGGGATGATGTACTCGATAAATGTGGTTGATCAAATGATGTAGTAAGTGGATGTTGGTGGGACGATGTACTAGGAAGATGATGACGAAGCGATATACTTGTCAAATGTTGATCGGACAATGTACTAGGCAGATGTTGATGGGATGATGAAGAGCTTTCTTGAGCTTTTTCTGGATAAGGTACGGATCTTGATGGAACAGCCCCATGTTTAAGCTTTATTTTTCCACCATGGCCCAATATAGAAATGTTATGAAAGTCGTCTTCGTTAAAATGCTGACTGCAGATTCTGACGTTGGAAACATTATCTTCTGCCATTAAACCACAGATACGCTTCCACATAGAACATGTAACATCCTCTTTTGGAAACCTACAACAAGAGGAATACTCATTTTATGAGTTGGAAAAAAAATGCCGTTGATACACTTGAAATCTTCGGTAAAATCACTGACTAAAAACATAAATTTTTGATACTTACGAATGAAGACTTATTCCAGTTTGTCGGGCCTTGGTCTGGCATAAATAACACTTCGCACGAGAGCTCATTGTAAGCGCTAGTATAATAAAAACACCAAAACAACACAAAATACACAATGGCGTCAGATGTTTACACACGCGGATATCAGCTGTTCTGTTCTGTTGATCGCGTGGCGTCCTTTCTCCTTCTACTCTTTTCCCCCAATCAGAAACAAGCACTGAGGCATGCGCATATGGCTCAATTTCCCTCAGGCAAAGAGACAGCAATATCTATCGATCTCATAATGTTGCCCACGCTTTCTTGGGGAGAATCAGCGGTATAGACCTTTATAGGTATATGTCCATACAGTGAGATTCAAAACGTTTGTAATTAGGGTTGGCTATGGAAACAAAAGATTCGAAAAACGCTTGTCCAGTATTATTTCGCACTGCCCCCAAAGAAATCCACAAAATAATTTTATGACAGATGTCAATTTTTTTATTTAATTTTGTGGCTTTAAATAATACGGTTTATTTGGAAAAATCTTGGTCCTCATCGAATTTGGCGTGCTCCGTGACCCTGAATAACCCCTCAATGCAGTGCAACCACCAAACAAAACGAAACTTCCTGTGTCAAAGAAGTTAGGTTATGTTCAAGTCGCAAGTTTCGGGAAACAGAAGACATGAAAATCTTTTAGTTTTTCAAGTTCTGATCAAGCATATTGAAGAATTCATCATAAAATAGACTTCCGGCAGCTTTTTTCAATACTCAGTTAAAAAGAGATTTGCCACCGGTCAAACTCCAGTCAAGGTAATTTGTTTGTTAAAATTAACACTGCTCATTTCTAAACCGTTTCAGGAATAGAATAATTGAAAGTAAACCTTGATCTCAACAATTCCTTAATTGACAAGTGTTGACATCGGTACTGATTGAACCTAGGAATTATCGGGTTGAAACTGGAATTATTGCATTACGATAACAAATCAAAGAGGCAAATGGAGAAGCTAGTGGATTAAGAGTGGATTAAGAGCATGATTACAGTGGTTAAGAACAAAAATAGTGAATTAACGGTGTGACGCTTAATTTACATGGATTTTAAAGTTTTGAGTTTGTAATTATTGCAAGCCTACGTATTCTTATTTGTATTTCAGGAATCAACTATGTAAAACAACTTTATTCTGGATTGTGAGACTAGTGTAGTAAAAAATTCAAATATTAATAAACATAAATTTGATCCGAGACCGAGTCTACCTAACTGTCATCCACATGTCTTATTTTAATTAAACTTCAAATAATTATTTTTAAGATGCAACAGTAAGTATTGCAAAATGTTATTGGCAAAGATGAGCATACCTTTATAAAGATTGTTTTGTCATTTTATTTTGTAACGTAAAATATAAAAATTAAAATAAGTAGCTTATCACGTTTTGTTCAACATGGTTCAACTAAATGTAATTTTGGCGATGGGTAGAGGTGGGGTGGTTGAATCTGGCTAGCTGGGGCTATCAAGGCTACGAAATCTGTTGAAAATCAAGCCATGACATTTGATTCCTAAAATATAAATTGGAATATTCTAGGCCTGCAATAATTACACTCACATAATTTTAACATCCACGTAAATTAAGCATTACACCGTTAATTCATTATTTTTGCTGTTATCACTCTCTTAGTCCACCAATGCTTTCCATTTGCCTCTTTTCTTTTTTCTGTTATCGTACTGCAATAATCCCAGTTTTAACCCGATAATAATCCCAGGTTCAATCCATACTGATGACTGCACTTGCCAATCAAGGTTTACTTTCAATATTCTATCCCTGAAACGGTTTGGAAATGAGCAGTGTTAATTTTAACAAACAAATTACCTTGACTGGAGTTTGACCGGTGACATGAACATAACCTAACTTCTTTGACACAGGAAGTTTCGTTTTGTTTGGTGGTTGCACTGCATTGAGGGGTTATTCAGGGTCACGGAGCACGCCAAATTCGATGAGGACCAAGATTCTTCCAAATAAACCGTATTATTTAAAGCCACAAAATTAAATAAAAAAATTGACATCTGTCATAAAATTATTTTGGGGATTTCTTTGGGGGCAGTGCGAAATAATACTGGACAAGCGTTTTTCGAATCTTTTGTTTCCATAGCCAACCCTAATTACAAACGTTTTGAATCTCACTGTACCATTGTAAAATAAAAAACCACAACTCGACCTTGAGGATAGTCTTATCAAACAAAAACAATTCAAATTAATACAAATTTCACAAAGACGACGATTATTATAATCATTATTTTTGTAATTTAAGTTCAACCCCCACCCCATTCCCTATTTATTTTTCAACCCCCACCCCATCCCCTATTTATTTTTCAACCCCCACCCCTGATCATCTCCTATTTATTTTTCACGGTATCAACCGAAAGGTCTTTAAGAGGGGTTTTTGAAAATATTACGCAACTTCCGGTATCTACTTCCGGTTTCTTAAAGTGAACGTAATATGTTCGTGTTTGGTATTAGGCGAAAGGTCTTTAAGAGGGGTTTTCGAAAATATTACGCAACTTCCGGTATCTACTTCCGGTTTTTAAATTGAGCGTAATATGCTAGTGTTTGGTATCAATTAAAAGGTCTTTAAGAGGGGTTTTCGAAAATATTACGCAACTTCCGGTATCTACTTCCGGTTTCTTAAAGTGAACGTAATATGCTCGTGTTTGGTATCAACCGAAAGGTCTTTAAGAGGGGTTTTCGAAAATATTACGCAACTTCCGGTATCTACTTCCGGTTTTTTAAAGTGAACGTAATATGTTCGTGTTTGGTATCAATTGAAAGGTCTTTAAGAGGGGGTTTCGAAAATATTACGCAACTTCCGGTATCTACTTCCGGTTTCTTAAATTGAACGTAATATGCTCGTGTTTGGTATCAATTGAAAGGTCTTTAAGAGGGGTTTTCGAAAATATTACGCAACTTCCGGTATCTACTTCCGGTTTCTTAAAGTGAACGTAATATGTTCGTGTTTGGTATCAATTGATAGGTCTTTAAGAGGGGTTTTCGAAAATATTACGCAACTTCCGGTATCTACTTCCGGTTTCTTAAAGTGAACGTAATATGTTCGTGTTTGGTATCAATTGATAGGTCTTTAAGAGGGGTTTTCGAAAATATTACGCAACTTCCGGTATCTACTTCCGGTTTCTTAAAGTGAACGTAATATGCTCGTGTCTGGTATCAATTGAAAGGTCTTTAAGAGGGGGTTTTTGAAAATACTACGCAACTTCCGGTTAACACATTTACAGCTCACAAATAATCAGTTTATATCTTAAACCTTTCGAATTAAGAGCTAAATATGGCTCTTCTTAGCGCGAGTTTCTTAATTTTTACTGCAATTTTCAACGGAACGCTGTTTGTACCGAAAACCCCAGATGTTGCTGAAATACATATCTGTAAAGAAGAAAAAATGTCGATTGATGCTGTGGTAGTGAATAATTCATGTGACCAGTGGGAAGGAATGGTGTCTCAATATTGGCCGCTCAATAAAATGCATGTTTTTACCTATGATATTTTGGCGGAAGAAAAAAATTTAAACCATTCATCAATATTTTTCTACAAATTAAGGTTCGTCTACCAAAATCGTTCTTTTGGAGTGACCGACATTAGAGAAATTATTTTAAAGGAATACAATTTCCATGGAAATATAACCAATAATTCATGCAGTATATATGATAATGCATCAATATCTATTATTTCTTTAATCAGCTTGACAATTATTTGTTTTGCATTGTTAATAATTATATTTATTTTAGTTGTGAAAATTAAAAATGTATGTGTTCGCTCGCAAGAATAAAATTTACATTTTAATCTTATTAGTTTTTATCCCCCACCACCACCACCACTTTTGCCCGTATATTTTTAAATCATATTGGAAAGTTAATTAGTATTATAAAAATCTCGACGCTATCATAACGTTAAAGTGTATCTTATTTCTCTCTGTCTTGGAAGATTTTTAAAATAACGATAAAAAACATATGCAATCTCGGTTATTTCAAACAATGTGCGAAAAAAACGATCCTATGAGATTATTAGAAGAACCGGAAGTTGAAGATGAATCTCCCTATTGTTGGGTTCCAGAATGCATAGGATCCGGTTACTGGGATCCCGTCCTCTGCGAAAGGTGGGTGGAGACCTCCGAATTACCTGAAGACGCAATTGTGTGCCCCTTTCACGAATATTGCTATAATAATAATCAATCCTCTTAAATTAGTTTGATAAGACTATCTTCAAGGTTAAGCTGTGGTTTTTTTTAAAGCGACAAATGTTTGTTAAAACGTAATTTTTTAAACAATAAATATGTATTTTATCTTCAAGGTTAAGTTGTGGTTTTTTGCAGCGGCAGATGTTCGTTAAAACATAATAAATTTTTTAAACAATAAATATGTTATTTTATTTTAAATAAAATTTACAATTATTCAATTGATTAAAAATATCCACCATTTATAAGCTATATTGTTAGCGGGTTTTCGAAAATATTACGCAACTTCCGGTATCTACTTCCGGTTTCTTAAAGTGAACGTAATATGCTCGTGTTTGGTATCAACCGAAAGGTCTTTAAGAGGGGTTTTCGAAAATATTACGCAACTTCCGGTATCTACTTCCGGTTTCTTAAATTGAACGTAATATGCTCGTGTTTGGTATCAATTGAAAGGTCTTTAAGAGGGGTTTTCGAAAATACTACGCAACTTCCGGTATCTACTTCTGGTTTTTAAAGTGAACGTAATATGCTCGTGTTTGGTATCAATTGAAAGGTCTTTAAGAGGGGTTTTTGAAAATATTACGTAGCTTCCATTGTCGTCGTCGTCGTCGTCGTCGTTGTCGTCTAATTGTTTTGTTGCAAACACCGCAATCTACAACAAAGTCAAAGCGTTAAATTTAAAAAAAAAAAAATAAATGAATAATTACCTTGATTAGGTCTCGCTCTTTTAGGAGGAGGAGGTGGTTGCTCGCCATGAATTTTTTTCAGATGGCGGTTTAGGGTTTTCACGCACGCAAATTCACGTTGACATAAAATGTAGGAATGCATATTGTTGATTGATGGTGAAAGACACTGAGAGAACTGATATTCAGCGTCGCTTACATTCAAAGATGAGGTAGTTGCGGTCGTAGACACTTCCGGTGATAAAAAAAAAAAAAATACGTTTATTATTGAAATTTATTACAGTCATTGAAAACGGGGATTTTAATTTAAATTTAGCGAATTTAACGCGAGACTTATTGCACATAATGATGGATTCTTCTTTGCGCCGTAATGTCAAGACATTGAAAACAAAATTTTAATATTAATTTTTTATTACTCCACCCACTCTCGATGTCTTCAACTAAAATGTATTCAAATTTTTGCATTTTCTTACATTTTAAACACTTTATAAAAACATAATTTATTTTTATTATTATAGATTATAGATTATAGAACTTGATCGTAACCCAAACACTCTAAATTATGAAACGAGTTTTCACAAGCAAAAAAACGGTGGAATATAAAAAGGATGTGGCCGTGATGTGTATGTGTCCAGGGGATGTGGTTTGGATGCGTATGTTTCCGCATCGTAGATAAGAGTTGGTAATAAAATTAAAATTTTTTGAATTTCGCTTAGTTCTGTTCTAGTCGTCGTTGTATCATCAAACTGTTTTTCGTAGGTAAGTCGATAACAAAAATTTTTTGAATATCTGTTACAACACTTCTCTTTTAGCCATAAAAACAAACAAAATGAACGGTTTCGAGATATTTTTTAAGAATGTTAACAACAATACGTCTTTCAAAAGTTACATTATCGCGAAAGATTTAGCCGTGGATCTACCCTATGCCGTTGAAGAATTTAAGGTTATAAACACCAAGTTTGGGGAGAAGGTGTGCGTCATCTCCAAGGATTTCCATTTAATATTACCGGATCGTTTCTCTAAAGAGTTCCCCCAGGAGAAAATAAACGAATTAAATGGAGCTATCAAAAATGATGGGCTTATTGTCTACCTAATCAGCAAGGGGGCTATGGGGTTAACCACCAATTTAATTTTCCAAATGGAAGATGACAAATAAAGATGCTTGTGCGCATGCGCGACTGGAAAAGAAGAAGAGAATTTTTTTAAATATCAATTAAAATGTTAATTAAAATTTATGATTTAATAAAATAAAAATAAAACAAAGCACTTTCGACTACCTAGTTTTATTACTATTTTATAAGACATTGGCGATATAAAACGGAGAATTGTAAAGTGGGGTTGGAGAGAGGGTAAGAGATAAAAAAGGGGTGTGTGTGGGGGGGGGACTTCTTATAAATTAGTCATAGTTAATTGATTATTGCTCAGTTTGAGTGAGTTTTCACGAAATTACGTTAAAAATGACCGATGATGCAGTACCGAGAAATATCAATATATTTAAGACGTGCGTGGGATTACGTAGATTAATAAGTGACCACGTATATAGGGTGGTGGCTTGCGAGTGTTATGACGATCGCCCCAAGTTTGTCCAACTAGAACTGGACACTTGTATCATATCTTTACGTATAGATTTAAAAAGTTTTCATGAAGATTTAATAAGTCGTATTAACGACCCTGCAGCCAACGTATATTTTACCAAGAGAAGAAGAAAAGATGCTACTGGAAGACAAACAATTATTTTCTCCGAGCGGCAAGTAGAAACCTCAACGACATCCGGCAGCGACGTCACCGCCGCGGACGCCGATAACAATAAATTTTATAAATGGTGGATATTTATTGGAACTTTTTCATAGATCGAAAATAATGTTATTTTGGGATTTTTTTTTTTTTGAATAAAAAATTTATATCGTATATATTTTTATTATGGTAATAAGTTTAACACGAAATTATACAGTAGTAGGGAGTAATTAAGGCTGCATACGACTTTGTTATTGTAGTAATGGTATAAACACCCAGGAACACTCTTTTCCAAAACAGGTACTGATAAAGTCGTATTATTGGTCCACATAAACGAAGCATGTTCCAAATTTACGATTACCGGAAGGTTTTCTTTATCTCCCAGCTGATCGTAGATGTATTTCAATGCAGTCTCCTTAAAGGACCCCTTTACGTAAACTTTCATGCGATTCTTAAGATGGTATTTTACAATGTCGAAAAGTGCGTCTTGTTCGACGAAACCGTCCTCATAGGGGATAAAACCGTGGTTGAATTCCAAAAATTTCACTTGGCGTCGTTGATCGCTGGTTAATTCGCTAAACGGCACCGCCGCGGTTTAACGATATAATGACCAATCTTTCCATTTTCACAGAAAGTTATTTCCTTGATTGTCGGCGGATAGCCAATGTTAAAACCTTGCAAATCGCACACGATAAAAGACATTTTTGTTTATTATCGGTGATGTCACAGCAGCAGCTTGCAAACTGATGAAACCGCACGGTCCTCACCATCAGCCTCATATATAATTAAACTATCACGTCACGGACGATGCGTGTAAGCGGATAATTATCAAAAACACAGTCGTAGATAAGAATGCAAAAGACCTTGGCGGTACAAGACAATCAAGGGGGCCCCAATTAAAGTAACGAATATTTTTAATTTTGAAATAGCATATTTAATTCATGGTCGACTCTGCCTCAGGAATATTAAACGTCAAATCAAGGGGGGCCCACCACCACCACGTCTACCAATTATAAAACGTCGTCGGCGTCGTCAAATAAGGGGGCCTGCCACGTTTATCAATTATAAGACGTCGTCGTCGTCGTCAAATAAGGGGGCCTGCCACGTCTATCAATTATAAGACGTCGTCATCGTCGTCAAACAAGGGGGCCTTCCACGTCTACCAACTGTCACGACGACGACGACGACGAGGACGACGACGACGACGATGACGACGACGACGCCGACGACGACGACGACGACGACGGCAAGGAGGGACGTCCACTACCAGCTATATACTTTCAAGATTAAAAATATTTATTAATTTAATGAAACGTAATTTTTGGGGCTGCTTCTTTCTGGGCGTCCCCCCTTGCCGTCGTCGTCGTCGTCGTCGTCGTCGTCGTCGGCGTCGTCGTCGTCGTCGTCGTCGTCGGCGTCGTCGTCGTCGGCGTCGTCGTCGTCGTCGTCGTCGTCGGCGTCGTCGTCGTCGGCGTCGTCGTCGTCGGCGTCGTCGTCGTCATCGTCGTCGTCGTCGTCGTGACAGTTGGTAGACGTGGAAGGCCCCCTTGTTTGACGACGATGACGACGTCTTATAATTGATAGACGTGGCAGGCCCCCTTATTTGACGACGACGACGACGTCTTATAATTGATAAACGTGGCAGGCCCCCTTATTTGACGACGACGACGACGTTTTATAATTGGTAGACGTGGTGGTGGTGGGCCCCCCTTGATTTGACGTTTAATATTCCTGAGGCAGAGTCGACCATGAATTAAATATGCTATTTCAAAATTAAAAATATTCGTTACTTTAATTGGGGCCCCCTTGATTGTCTTGTACCGCCAAGGTCTTTTGCATTCTTATCTACGACTGTGTTTTTGATAATTATCCGCTTACACGCATCGTCCGTGACGTGATAGTTTAATTATATATGAGGCTGATGGTGAGGACCGTGCGGTTTCATCAGTTTGCAGGCTGCTGCTGTGACATCACCGATAATAAACAAAAATGTCTTTTATCGTGTGCGATTTGCAAGGTTTTAACATTGGCTATCCGCCGACAATCAAGGAAATAACTTTCTGTGAAAATGGAAAGATTGGTCATTATATCGTTAAACCGCGGCGGTGCCGTTTAGCGAATTAACCAGCGATCAACGACGCCAAGTGAAATTTTTGGAATTCAACCACGGTTTTATCCCCTATGAGGACGGTTTCGTCGAACAAGACGCACTTTTCGACATTGTAAAATACCATCTTAAGAATCGCATGAAAGTTTACGTAAAGGGGTCCTTTAAGGAGACTGCATTGAAATACCGTATGATTTTTTAAATTATTCATCAAAGTAACCGTTGGAAAACAAAAGTCGTATCTTTGATTACTTCACATGGTTCAGATTTTGAAGCTGTCACTTAATTTATTGTCACTGTCATTTACAAAAACGTTTTTGTGATTTCGAGTGGATTTTTGATGGTTTGCTTGTCAGAGAGCAAAATATTTGCCCTCCAGTCCGCAACGGCACTCAAGACAATGCACTCAACACAGGTGCATCAATGAAAATTTCACTGATGGTCTCCAAATGTTTTCACTACTGAATTCCACTTAGGCATTCTGTAAAAACATTCTCCCAAAACTGGCAGCTTTACACATCAAGAGAGTAGCTGGCATAGGATCAACGCTGACTCTCGGGAACTCAAGAAGGAATAACATTTGACACTGATAACAGAACAACGACATCATCACTGTGAAGAAGTTTTCTTGTAGGTTGGTGTATCAGATGGTAGAGGTCGCAAAATTCTGAAGAAGTGCCTGAAACTCAAAAGGGCCCCCTTGAAATTGAATCACCCAGTGGCTCCTACATGCTTTGAATGACACCGTTACTGCCATGCGTGCCATGTCCTTGATGGCCCTATTTATTTGTTGAATAATAACTTGATATTTTAGTAGCGCAATCATGGATTGTGGAGGGAGGATACATTACGACATGCTGAAAGATACGCTGACAGATGGACCGAATTTCTGTAGAAGATTACGGCTTACTCTAGTAAGAACCAGATGGCGCAAGTACTGTGAGTTAGGCTAAAAGTTAAAATAAACATATAGGTAATGGTGGGTTTATGCTCACCTAACATTTAACATTCAACATTTACCACTTAAGATTTATGTAGTTAAAAGTGAGGTTATTACATAGAAGTACTCATTGCAACTTTACGCATGATTTAAGACTTAACATTTAAGATTTACCGTATTTAACATTTAGGGGATGGCCTTGAAAGATCGTTAACTTGAACTTTCTTAAATCTAAAATCTTAAATTTTAGGTGTAATGACATGTGCGCTTGCGTGAAATTGGTGATTTTGGAAACGCTGTGTTGGTAGTTGGTGGAATTTTTCATGGTTGGTTGCACTTATAAGAGCTTTTGATTTGAATTTGTTTTCCCATTGTTTGTTTTTCCTTATTTTTCATTTTTCGTGAGTGGTGAGTGTACGATACAACAATAATAATGGACACTGAGTGGGATGATGAACAATTAATTGGGTTAGTTCGGCAGTTCCCACAATTATGGAAGAAAGATTCGGCTAGCTTGAAAAACAAGGAAGAGAAACAAAATGCCTGGGAATCCATTTCTTGCATAATGGCAATTCCCAGTGGTAGGACATTTTTTATTATCCTCCCCAACCTTATACAATTTTAAAAAACATAAAGAGTAACGTTGAACCTTGCTATCATGTGATGTCAAAAGGTCTTGTGATTGGTTACATTTAACATTTTAATTTTCAACATAAACGTCGCAGATTTTGATATCTTAAATGGTAAATCATAAATGTTAAATGTTAGGTGTTAAATGAGCATAAACCCACCATAACTTGCACATCACATATAAATACCTAAAAATTAAAATAGTTATGTCAAAGAAAAATGTTATACCGGGTGGACCAACACTATTGCCCACCTCAAAAATTGCCCTTTACCTTGAAGCTAGAGTTTTGATTTTTCTACAGTGTGTATGGGTACTAAAAACCCTTCAGATGACGTAAAAATTTTTTTGATTGGCCCAAAAATGTGACGTCACGAGATTTTCAGTTCGGCTATTTTCATGAAATAAATAATTTTTGCCCACAGGTTGGTTATTTAGGGCCTTAGGATCACGCTAAACTGATTATTTAATTTTTTGGACATCAGGTTACCAAACTGCAGGAGCTAAAAATCTCGTCAATTTTTCTCACAAGTCGCCTATGAAACAATATCTAATCATTGCGAGGTATGTCCTTTATCGATCGGCGGATATTCAGAAATGTCAGTGTCAGCTTGTCATGTCGGCAGGGTCATCAAACCAGATTATTCTTAATTTTCGAATTCATTCAATTAATTAATTAATTTTCCCGGAAAATCATTCAAACAAAACCCCGTGAAGGTCTTTCAAACAAGCGCGAGCGCGTGCGTAGTTCCATTATCGGGCGTCAAGCCATGGTCAAACACATAACCTCGTTTTGGTGAAATTTTTTCAACTTTAATTTACAACCAGCACCAAGTATGTTTCTCCATTGTACGCCTTCTGATTTGGTAAGTTTTTGGAATTTCGGTCGATTTATTTAATTGTAAAATTGAAAATTTTAGGTGGCGACCAAAAATGTTTAATAAACAGATGGGGCCTTTCTGTGAACCCAAAATCTAATAATAGCAGTGTGTGGACTCTTGGTAGGTATTCTGCAAGCCTCACAGCCTGTTTGCAACATAATAATTGATTCTCAAAAATGTTGTCACGGGGAGTGTCATCTAATCGACAAACCTGGACGATTCTTCTCAGTGGAAGTGTACAACCTATGAACAGTGCCAAATTAGTGACGCTTTGTTTGTAAACACCGCAAAACTGCAAGTTGTCTGATTAAATTGATTAATAAAATAATAAAAATTGCTAAATAATCTATCGTGAGGTCTTAATTTTTGATATTTCAGGAGGTAGGTTAATACTTACCCACCGTTATGAAATTAAGTAAATCCCGAGCACTATCACATCATGAATTTCAACAATTTATTTAAGTTACAACATACTTTGAATAGCTTTTATTATTAGGAGTCAAATCTAACAACATAACAGGAGCAGGCTCAATTTTATCAACAATTTCAGTGGACCAATCTTCCACACTTGAAAGTAAGCTTCTTTATTATCCAATGGGTCTTCTGCAGAGTAGATACCACCAACAATCTAGTCCAACAATACTGTTAGGTTTTAGGTTCACACAAATCACCTTCGTGACCAACATCTAAAATTTTCAATTTTACAATTAAATAAATCGACCGAAATTCCAAAAACTTACCAAATCAGAAGGCCCTTCAGATGGGTAATGGGTAAACGTACACGTGGTGCTGGTTGTAAATTAAATTTTAATTTCCAACGAGGTTATGTGTGATTTAGTTTGACACTCGATATGGAACTACGCACGCGCTTATTGTTTCAAACAAACCTTGGGCGTTTTGTTTGAATAATTTTCCGGGAAAATTAATTGATTAATTGAATGAATTCGAAAATTAAGAATGATG
Source organism: Pycnomerus fuliginosus (assembly GCA_963924575.1). Lineage (NCBI taxonomy): Eukaryota > Metazoa > Arthropoda > Insecta > Coleoptera > Zopheridae > Pycnomerus > Pycnomerus fuliginosus. The sequence goes on from CAWUQC010000001.1 coordinate 73,253, forward strand.
TGGTTTGATGACCCTGTCGACATGACAAGCTGACACTGACATTTCTGAATATATCCGCCGATCGATAAAGGACATACCTCGCAATGATTAGATATTGTTTCATAGGCGACTTGTGAGAAAAATTGGCGAGATTTTTAGCTTCTGCAGTTTGGTAACCTGATGTCCAAAAAATTAAATAAACAGTTTAGCGTGATCCTAAGGCCCTAAATAACCAACCTGTGGGCAAAAATTATTTATTTCATGAAAATAGCCTAATTGAAAATCTCGTGACGTCACATTTTTGGGCCAATCAAAAAAATTTTTACGTCATCTGAAGGGTTTTTAGTACCCATACACACTGTAGAAAAATCAAAACTCTAGCTACAAGGTAAAGGGCAATTTTTGGGGTGGGCAATAGTGTTGGTCCACCCGGTATATACCTGCCTCTATTGACATATCTTCATAAAGCACAACTCGCTTACTTATGGTTTTAAGGTCTTCACTTACACAAGTCAGTCCTATTTTATTGCCTCCAATAATGCACGACAACCAATATTGAGAGGGTAATTTAATATTCTTTAGTTTTTCTTTACTTAGTTTTGAAGACTCATGTTTTTCTGAGTTGACTTCAGACCTCACTTCAACTGACACTGACAGTGTTTTAATATTATCCGCATTATCCGTGGCAACAATATCATTAGGGAGCACAGGGAGCACTTCAGGTACCTACATCAGGCATTGGAACATCAACGTCAACAGCTTTTAACAAATTGCTTTCCATTTTCCTTTGCTTCTTTGGTGGCACATCAGGTCTTTCGGTGGGAGGTTTCCGCTTCCTGGTTTGCTTATTAAGGTAAGCAGGATAATTTGGGAAAATTGACGGAACTGCATATTCATTCAATTTTGGGGCACCTCTTTCAAGCTGCAAATGAACTCCTTCAGGTGGGGCGTAAAATCGTTCAATCTCATCGGGATGGAAATGCAGTTCACATACCGCCTCTTTTTTGGTTAGTTTTTTGTCCCAACGCTTGATTGCGGATGACCATTTCTCAGCCATTTCCTCCTTCAAAAGATGTTTGTAAAGAAAGTATATTAAATATGATATGGTTATAAATAATGCTTACCGAGCGGGGTTTAAACAAACTGGGATTTCTTATCCCATTTCGTTTGTTATAAGCCTTTAGGTTACCGTAGCCCGTATTACAGCCTGGCACAAAACAATGCGTCGACATTTTCACCAATTTTCCACCACAAAGGCCAGGCCATGAGAAAAAACCGCGAAAATAAACACTGACTTCGTTTGGAAACAACGAATAAATGGTAAAATCATGGGTAAAATCTAGCCTTTAATGCGACGACAGCGTAGCGGCGGCGACGAACGGAATTAGAAAACTTCAACAAGAAATAGGTCCGACCTTGAGCATGTCGTAATGTATCCTCCTTCCACCATCCATGAGCGCAATAAACTGCTCAAAATGCTAGGTTATTTTTAATTTAATTGGCACTAATTGATTGGCAGCTTCAAGGTCTTGTGTCCCATTAACATGAACACATTTAACAAAGTTCCTAACTGGATTTCAAATTTTTCGCGGGAATAACCATAAATTGAGGAATTTTTGCAGTCTGGTGGGGGGCAACGTCACAGTTCACTAAATAACCTCTACTATTTTTTGCTCAACAGAGAAAACCATCGTGAAAGTGTAAACAAACTGGAAAATATTTATTTCTGCAAATCACAGATGACAGATTAAAGTGACAGCTGGAATATCTGAACATTTTGCCTGAACTAATCAAAGACATGATTTTTGTTTTCCAGAGGCGACTTTGATGAATAATTTAAAAAATCAAACGGTACATCTACGATCAGCTGGGAGATAAAGAAAACCTTCCGGTAATCGTAAATTTGGAACATGCTTCGTTTATGTGGACCAATAATACGACTTTATCAGTACCTGTTTTGGAAAAGAGTGTTCCTGGGTGTTTATACCATTACTACAATAACAAAGTCGTATGCAGCCTTAATTACTCCCTACTACTGTATAATTTCGTGTTAAACTTATTACCATAATAAAAATATATACGATATAAATTTTTTATTCAAAAAAAAAAAAATCCCAAAATAACATTATTTTCGATCTATGAAAAAGTTCCAATAAATATCCACCATTTATAAAATTTATTGTTATCGGCGTCCGCGGCGGTGACGTCGCTGCCGGATGTCGTTGAGGTTTCTACTTGCCGCTCGGAGAAAATAATTGTTTGTCTTCCAGTAGCATCTTTTCTTCTTCTCTTGGTAAAATATACGTTGGCTGCAGGGTCGTTAATACGACTTATTAAATCTTCATGAAAACTTTTTAAATCTATACGTAAAGATATGATACAAGTGTCCAGTTCTAGTTGGACAAACTTGGGGCGATCGTCATCATAACACTCGCAAGCCACCACCCTATATACGTGGTCACTTATTAATCTACGTAATCCCACGCACGTCTTAAATATATTGATATTTCTCGGTACTGCATCATCGGTCATTTTTAACGTAATTTCGTGAAAACTCACTCAAACTGAGCAATAATCAATTAACTATGACTAATTTATAAGAAGTCCCCCCCCCACACACACCCCTTTTTTATCTCTTACCCTCTCTCCAACCCCACTTTACAATTCTCCGTTTTATATCGCCAATGTCTTATAAAATAGTAATAAAACTAGGTAGTCGAAAGTGCTTTGTTTTATTTTTATTTTATTAAATCATAAATTTTAATTAACATTTTAATTGATATTTAAAAAAATTCTCTTCTTCTTTTCCAGTCGCGCATGCGCACAAGCATCTTTATTTGTCATCTTCCATTTGGAAAATTAAATTGGTGGTTAACCCCATAGCCCCCTTGCTGATTAGGTAGACAATAAGCCCATCATTTTTGATAGCTCCATTTAATTCGTTTATTTTCTCCTGGGGGAACTCTTTAGAGAAACGATCCGGTAATATTAAATGGAAATCCTTGGAGATGACGCACACCTTCTCCCCAAACTTGGTGTTTATAACCTTAAATTCTTCAACGGCATAGGGTAGATCCACGGCTAAATCTTTCGCGATAATGTAACTTTTGAAAGACGTATTGTTGTTAACATTCTTAAAAAATATCTCGAAACCGTTCATTTTGTTTGTTTTTATGGCTAAAAGAGAAGTGTTGTAACAGATATTCAAAAATTTTTTGTTATCGACTTACCTACGAAAAACAGTTTGATGATACAACGACGACTAGAACAGAACTAAGCGAAATTCAAAAAATTTTAATTTTATTACCAACTCTTATCTACGATGCGGAAACATACGCATCCAAACCACATCCCCTGGACACATACACATCACGGCCACATCCTTTTTATATTCCACCGTTTTTTTGCTTGTGAAAACTCGTTTCATAATTTAGAGTGTTTGGGTTACGATCAAGTTCTATAATCTATAATCTATAATAATAAAAATAAATTATGTTTTTATAAAGTGTTTAAAATGTAAGAAAATGCAAAAATTTGAATACATTTTAGTTGAAGACATCGAGAGTGGGTGGAGTAATAAAAAATTAATATTAAAATTTTGTTTTCAATGTCTTGACATTACGGCGCAAAGAAGAATCCATCATTATGTGCAATAAGTCTCGCGTTAAATTCGCTAAATTTAAATTAAAATCCCCGTTTTCAATGACTGTAATAAATTTCAATAATAAACGTATTTTTTTTTTTTTATCACCGGAAGTGTCTACGACCGCAACTACCTCATCTTTGAATGTAAGCGACGCTGAATATCAGTTCTCTCAGTGTCTTTCACCATCAATCAACAATATGCATTCCTACATTTTTTGTCAACGTGAATTTGCGTGCGTGAAAAAACTAAACCGCCATCTGAAAAAAATTCATGACGAGCAACCACCTCCTCCTCCTAAAAGAGCGAGACCTAATCAAGGTAATTATTCATTTATTTTTTTTTTATAAAATTTAACGCTTTGACTTTGTTGTAGATTGCGGTGTTTGCAACAAAACAATTAGACGACAACGACGACGACGACGACAATGGAAGCTACGTAATATTTTCAAAAACCCCTCTTAAAGACCTTTCAATTGATACCAAACACGAGCATATTACGTTCACTTTAAAAACCAGAAGTAGATACCGGAAGTTGCGTAGTATTTTCGAAAACCCCTCTTAAAGACCTTTCAATTGATACCAAACACGAGCATATTACGTTCAATTTAAGAAACCGGAAGTAGATACCGGAAGTTGCGTAATATTTTCGAAAACCCCTCTTAAAGACCTTTCGGTTGATACCAAACACGAGCATATTACGTTCACTTTAAGAAACCGGAAGTAGATACCGGAAGTTGCGTAATATTTTCGAAAACCCGCTAACAATATAGCTTATAAATGGTGGATATTTTTAATCAATTGAATAATTGTAAATTTTATTTAAAATAAAATAACATATTTATTGTTTAAAAAATTTATTATGTTTTAACGAACATCTGCCGCTGCAAAAAACCACAACTTAACCTTGAAGATAAAATACATATTTATTGTTTAAAAAATTACGTTTTAACAAACATTTGTCGCTTTAAAAAAAACCACAGCTTAACCTTGAAGATAGTCTTATCAAACTAATTTAAGAGGATTGATTATTATTATAGCAATATTCGTGAAAGGGGCACACAATTGCGTCTTCAGGTAATTCGGAGGTCTCCACCCACCTTTCGAAGAGGACGGGATCCCAGTAACCGGATCCTATGCATTCTGGAACCCAACAATAGGGAGATTCATCTTCAACTTCCGGTTCTTCTAATAATCTCATAGGATCGTTTTTTTCGCACATTGTTTGAAATAACCGAGATTGCATATGTTTTTTATCGTTATTTTAAAAATCTTCCAAGACAGAGAGAAATAAGATACACTTTAACGTTATGATAGCGTCGAGATTTTTATAATACTAATTAACTTTCCAATATGATTTAAAAATATACGGGCAAAAGTGGTGGTGGTGGTGGGGGATAAAAACTAATAAGATTAAAATGTAAATTTTATTCTTGCGAGCGAACACATACATTTTTAATTTTCACAACTAAAATAAATATAATTATTAACAATGCAAAACAAATAATTGTCAAGCTGATTAAAGAAATAATAGATATTGATGCATTATCATATACAGGGTGATTCACGTAGACCGTTCGTTAGAAGTTTTTCCACTTCCCAGTGGAATAGAAATTTTAAATTTGGTACTCGGCCATTATCGGCGATTCTGAATTCACCTAAAATATTGGCAAGATTCCGTCACTTCCGGTTTCGCCGGAAATGATACCAACTTTGTTATTTTAAATGGAACCCTATAATTTTGATTACATATTTAAGATCGTGTTTTCAGACTGAGTATTTCTTATCTGAGTTATCTTCATCTACCTGTCACAGTTTTTGACTTATGTCAATTTTTTCGTTCAAAATGTCACATGCAACAGTTGCTTTAAAAAATCGAAGCTCCTAAACGCTTTGCAGTGATGAAACGAGGTTTTTTACAGTCGATAGCGAAGGCATCAGAGAATCCTTTGAGTGGTCAACAATCTACGAACATAGCTTCAAACGTTCACAATTACTATTCAAAGTTGACGATGACAAAATGTGGAAAAGTCGATTTTTTCAAATGAAACGTACTATTTTTGGCAACGGCAATCGATAGAGCGCTAAATTTTAGGGGCAGTTTCATCAACATGTCCTATACCCTCTACTTATCAACTCTGAGTTATTGACGAAAAAAGATATTCTGAAAAAATTACGAGTTATCGGAAATTGAGTAGGCTTTGGAAAATTTGTCACGTCAAAAAGTGACATTTTCATTATTAGTATTAATAATTGTTGGCTTAATGTTGGCCTTACAACAACGGTGGACTACACGAATGAAGTTGTTTTTGATTTATTTGTGATTTATAGTCAAAATGACAGCAAAATAAGAACGATTGTTTAACAAAAAATACTCTCAAGACATAGCTTCTTTCATTTTATAACTTACAAATACAAATCTTACAATAGAACTAACAATTATCAACATTAATCCTTTTGAAAGAAACAAACGTAACACAATTTAACAAAGCTTTTGTCATTCATTACATTAATACAGTTCGTCTTCATGTGAGCAAATTTACCCTGTCATCTGCGCTAAATCTGGATACTTTGCGTTAAATGGCTCGGCAAGTTCTGTCTACAATTCGGTCATTTTGACCATAAGTCACAAATAAATCAAAAACAACTTCATTCGTGTAGCCCACAATTTATCGTTGTAAGACCATTAAGCCAACTATTATTAATACTAACAATGAAAATGACACTTTTTGACATGTAACAAATTTTCCAAAGCCTACTCAAGTTCCGATAACTAATAATTTTTTCAGAATATCTTTTTTCGTAATTAACTCAGAATTGATAAGTAGAGGGTATAGGATATGTTGATGAAACTGCCCCTAAAATTTAGCGATCTATCGATTGCCGTTGACATAAATAGTACGTTCCATTTGAAAAAATCGACTTTCCCATATTTTGTCATAGTCAACTTTGAATAGCAATTGTGAACGTTTGAAGCTAAGTTAGTAGACTGCTGACCACTCAAAAGATTCTCTGATGCCTTCGCTATCGATTGTAAAAAAACTCGTTTCATTATTGCCAAGCGTTTAGGAGCTGTGATTTTTTAAAGCAACTCTTGTATGTGACATTTTGAACGAAAAAATTGCCATAAGTCAAAAACTATGACAGGTAGATGAAGATAACCCAGAGAAGAAATACTCAGTTTGAAGAGACGATCTTAAATATATAATGAAAATTATAGGGTTCCATTTAAAATAACAAGGTTGGTATCATTTCCGGCGAAACCGGAAGTGACGAAATCTTGCCAATATTTTAGGTGAATTCAGAATTGTCGATAATGGCCGAGTACCAAATTTCAAATTTCTATTCCACTGGGAAGTGGAAAAACTTCTAACGAACGGTCTACGTGAATCACCCTGTATACTGCATGAATTATTGGTTATATTTCCATGGAAATTGTATTCCTTTAAAATAATTTCTCTAATGTCGGTCACTCCAAAAGAACGATTTTGGTAGACGAACCTTAATTTGTAGAAAAATATTGATGAATGGTTTAAATTTTTTTCTTCCGCCAAAATATCATAGGTAAAAACATGCATTTTATTGAGCGGCCAATATTGAGGCACCATTCCTTCCCACTGGTCACATGAATTATTCACTACCACAGCATCAATCGACATTTTTTCTTCTTTACAGATATGTATTTCAGCAACATCTGGGGTTTTCGGTACAAACAGCGTTCCGTTGAAAATTGCAGTAAAAATTAAGAAACTCGCGCTAAGAAGAGCCATATTTAGCTCTTAATTCGAAAGGTTTAAGATATAAACTGATTATTTGTGAGCTGTAAATGTGTTAACCGGAAGTTGCGTAGTATTTTCAAAAACCCCCTCTTAAAGACCTTTCAATTGATACCAAACACGAGCATATTACGTTCACTTTAAGAAACCGGAAGTAGATACCGGAAGTTGCGTAATATTTTCGAAAACCCCTCTTAAAGACCTATCAATTGATACCAAACACGAACATATTACGTTCACTTTAAGAAACTGGAAGTAGATACCGGAAGTTGCGTAATATTTTCGAAAACCCCTCTTAAAGACCTATCAATTGATACCAAACACGAACATATTACGTTCACTTTAAGAAACCGGAAGTAGATACCGGAAGTTGCGTAATATTTTCGAAAACCCCTCTTAAAGACCTTTCAATTGATACCAAACACGAGCATATTACGTTCAATTTAAGAAACCGGAAGTAGATACCGGAAGTTGCGTAATATTTTCGAAACCCCCTCTTAAAGACCTTTCAATTGATACCAAACACGAACATATTACGTTCACTTTAAAAAACCGGAAGTAGATACCGGAAGTTGCGTAATATTTTCGAAAACCCCTCTTAAAGACCTTTCGGTTGATACCAAACACGAGCATATTACGTTCACTTTAAGAAACCGGAAGTAGATACCGGAAGTTGCGTAATATTTTCGAAAACCCCTCTTAAAGACCTTTTAATTGATACCAAACACTAGCATATTACGCTCAATTTAAAAACCGGAAGTAGATACCGGAAGTTGCGTAATATTTTCGAAAACCCCTCTTAAAGACCTTTCGCCTAATACCAAACACGAACATATTACGTTCACTTTAAGAAACCGGAAGTAGATACCGGAAGTTGCGTAATATTTTCAAAAACCCCTCTTAAAGACCTTTCGGTTGATACCGTGAAAAATAAATAGGAGATGATCAGGGGTGGGGGTTGAAAAATAAATAGGGGATGGGGTGGGGGTTGAAAAATAAATAGGGAATGGGGTGGGGGTTGAACTTAAATTACAAAAATAATGATTATAATAATCGTCGTCTTTGTGAAATTTGTATTAATTTGAATTGTTTTTGTTTGATAAGACTATCCTCAAGGTCGAGTTGTGGTTTTTTATTTTACAATGGTATGGATGTTCGTTAAAAGATGACACAATAAATATATATTTTTATTTAAACATAATGTACACTGATAGTTTGTGGTTTTACTTCCCTAAAGTTGATGAACACGTCGCGTTGTCCATCCGACAAGATAACGCCATGGCAACACTCTACCACATTAATAGCACTGTGACGGCTTACTTTATAAAGAACTTGTAATACGTCTAAGTAACGATGGGCGCTTGGCCAAGTGGTTAGCATAGCTGATTACCGACCGGAAGACCAGGGTTCGAAACCAGCCGACGACGCCACACTTTTTCAAGGGGGCTGTACGATCGTAGCCTGTCAAACATGGCGGCTAACTATATATGTGGTCCCAGGGGGGGGGGCGGAGCCCTAAACATGGGGGATGAAAAATAAGGGTTGAAATTTAAAGGTAGGGGGTTGGAAATAGAAATAGGGGTGGGGGTTTGAAAAATAAGGGATGGGGTAGGGGGTTGAAAAATAAAGGATGGGGGTTGATAAGGGTATGACGTCAGAGGGGAGCCCCGGGGTGACGTCACAGGGGGACCCAGACAGAGGGGAGGGGAGACGTCAGAGGGGGGCGTGGTCTGGCTGTCTGGCGCAAGTGGCAGATTACCTACTGCAATGTCTAGATGTTAGGTTAGATTGAATTTTCTTCGACCACTTACAGCTCTTGTTGCACATTGTCCTCCTGGTCAATTACACCTTGGATATAGAAGAATGACTGGTCAAATTGGCGTTGGATTCAAGGATTGGGAAGTTGTTCAAAAATAAATCGTAAATCTGCAATGTCTAGATGTTAGGTTAGATTTAATTTTTTTCGACCACTTACAGCTCTTGTTGCACATTGTCCTCCTGGTCAATTACACCTTCGATATAGAAGAATGACTGGTCAAATTGGCGTTGGATTCAAGGATTGGGAAGTTGTTCAAAAATAAATCGTAAATCTGCAATGTCTAGATGTTAGGTTAGATTAAATTTTTTTCGACAACTTACAGCTCTTGTTGCACATTGTCCTCCTGGTCAATTACACCTCCGATATAGAAGAGTGACTGGTCAAATTGGCGTTGGATTCAAGGATTGGGAAGTTGTTCAAAAATAAATCGTAAAACTGCAATGTCTTGATGTTAGGTTAGATTGAATTTTTTTCGACCACTTACAGCTCTTGTTGCACATTGTCCTCCTGGTCAATTACACATTCGATATAGAAGAATGACTGGTCAAATTGGCGTTGGATTCAAGGATTGGGAAGTTGTTCAAAAATAAATCGTAAAACTGCAATGTCTAGATGTTAGGTTAGATTGAATTTTTTTCGACCACTTGCAGCTCTTGTTGCACATTGTCCTCCTGGTCAATTACACCTTGGATATAGAAGAATGACTGGTCAAATTGGCGTTGGATTCAAGGATTGGGAAGTTGTTCAAAAATAAATCGTAAATCTGCAATGTCTAGATGTTAGGTTAGATTGAATTTTTTTCGACCACTTGCAGCTCTTGTTGCACATTGTCCTCCTGGTCAATTACACATTCGATATAGAAGAATGACTGGTCAAATTGGCGTTGGATTCAAGGATTGGGAAGTTGTTCAAGAATAAATCGTAAAACTGCAATGTCTAGATGTTAGGTTAGATTGAATTTTTTTCGACCACTTACAGCTCTTGTTGCACATTGTCCTCCTGGTCAATTACACCTTCGATATAGAAGAATGACTGGTCAAATTGGCGTTGGATTCAAGGATTGGGAAGTTGTTCAAAAATAAATCGTAAATCTGCAATGTCTAGATGTTAGGTTAGATTGAATTTTTTTCGACCACTTACAGCTCTTGCTGCACATTGTCCTCCTGGTCAATTACACCTTGGATATAGAAGAATGACTGCTCAAATTGGCGTTGGATTCAAGGATTGGGAAGTTGTTCAAAAATAAATCGTAAATCTGCAATGTCTAGATGTTAGGTTAGATTAAATTTTTTTCGACAACTTACAGCTCTTGTTGCACATTGTCCTCCTGGTCAATTACACCTTGGATATAGAAGAATGACTGGTCAAATTGGCGTTGGATTCAAGGATTGGGAAGTTGTTCAAAAATAAATCGTAAATCTGCAATGTCTAGATGTTAGGTTAGATTAAATTTTTTTCGACAACTTACAGCTCTTGTTGCACATTGTCCTCCTGGTCAATTACACCTCCGATATAGAAGAGTGACTGGTCAAATTGGCGTTGGATTCAAGGATTGGGAAGTTGTTCAAAAATAAATCGTAAATCTGCAATGTCTAGATGTTAGGTTAGATTAAATTTTTTTCGACAACTTACAGCTCTTGTTGCACATTGCCCTCCTGGTCAATTACACCTTGGATATAGAAGAATGACTGGTCAAATTGGCGTTGGATTCAAGGATTGGGAAGTTGTTCAAAAATAAATCGTAAATCTGCAATGTCTAGATGTTAGGTTAGATTAAATTTTTTTCGACAACTTACAGCTCTTGTTGCACATTGTCCTCCTGGTCAATTACACCTCCGATATAGAAGAGTGACTGGTCAAATTGGCGTTGGATTCAAGGATTGGGAAGTTGTTCAAAAATAAATCGTAAAACTGCAATGTCTAGATGTTAGGTTAGATTGAATTTTTTTCGACCACTTGCAGCTCTTGTTGCACATTGTCCTCCTGGTCAATTACACATTCGATGTAGAAGAATGACTGGTCAAATTGGCGTTGGATTCAAGGATTGGGAAGTTGTTCAAAAATAAATCGTAAATCTGCAATGTCTAGATGTTAGGTTAGATTAAATTTTTTTCGACAACTTACAGCTCTTGTTGCACATTGTCCTCCTGGTCAATTACACCTTGGATATAGAAGAATGACTGGTCAAATTGGCGTTGGATTCAAGGATTGGGAAGTTGTTCAAAAATAAATCGTAAATCTGCAATGTCTAGATGTTAGGTTAGATTAAATTTTCTTCGACAACTTACAGCTCTTGTTGCACATTGTCCTCCTGGTCAATTACACCTCCGATATAGAAGAGTGACTGGTCAAATTGACGTTGGATTCAAGGATTGGGAAGTTGTTCAAAAATAAATCGTAAAACTGCAATGCCTAGATGTTAGGTTAGATTGAATTTTTTTCGACCACTTACAGCTCTTGTTGCACATTGTCCTCCTGGTCAATTACACATTCGATATAGAAGAATGACTGGTCAAATTGGCGTTGGATTCAAGGATTGGGAAGTTGTTCAAAAATAAATCGTAAAACTGCAATGTCTAGATGTTAGGTTAGATTGAATTTTTTTCGACCACTTGCAGCTCTTGTTGCACATTGTCCTCCTGGTCAATTACACATTCGATGTAGAAGAATGACTGGTCAAATTGGCGTTGGATTCAAGGATTGGGAAGTTGTTCAAAAATAAATCGTAAATCTGCAATGTCTAGATGTTAGGTTAGATTGAATTTTCTTCGACCACTTACAGCTCTTGTTGCACATTGTCCTCCTGGTCAATTACACCTTGGATATAGAAGAATGACTGGTCAAATTGGCGTTGGATTCAAGGATTGGGAAGTTGTTCAAAAATAAATCGTAAATCTGCAATGTCTAGATGTTAGGTTAGATTGAATTTTTTTCGACCACTTGCAGCTCTTGTTGCACATTGTCCTCCTGGTCAATTACACCTTCGATATAGAAGAATGACTGGTCAAATTGGCGTTGGATTCAAGGATTGGGAAGTTGTTCAAAAATAAATCGTAAATCTGCAATGTCTAGATGTTAGGTTAGATTGAATTTTTTTCGACCACTTGCAGCTCTTGTTGCACATTGTCCTCCTGGTCAATTACACATTCGAGATAGAAGAATGACTGGTCAAATTGGCGTTGGATTCAAGGATTGGGAAGTTGTTCAAGAATAAATCGTAAAACTGCAATGTCTAGATGTTAGGTTAGATTGAATTTTTTTCGACCACTTACAGCTCTTGTTGCACATTGTCCTCCTGGTCAATTACACCTTCGATATAGAAGAATGACTGGTCAAATTGGCGTTGGATTCAAGGATTGGGAAGTTGTTCAAAAATAAATCGTAAATCTGCAATGTCTAGATGTTAGGTTAGATTGAATTTTTTTCGACCACTTACAGCTCTTGCTGCACATTGTCCTCCTGGTCAATTACACCTTGGATATAGAAGAATGACTGCTCAAATTGGCGTTGGATTCAAGGATTGGGAAGTTGTTCAAAAATAAATCGTAAATCTGCAATGTCTAGATGTTAGGTTAGATTAAATTTTTTTCGACAACTTACAGCTCTTGTTGCACATTGTCCTCCTGGTCAATTACACCTTGGATATAGAAGAATGACTGGTCAAATTGGCGTTGGATTCAAGGATTGGGAAGTTATTCAAAAATAAATCGTAAATCTGCAATGTCTAGATGTTAGGTTAGATTAAATTTTTTTCGACAACTTACAGCTCTTGTTGCACATTGTCCTCCTGGTCAATTACACCTCCGATATAGAAGAGTGACTGGTCAAATTGGCGTTGGATTCAAGGATTGGGAAGTTGTTCAAAAATAAATCGTAAAACTGCAATGTCTAGATGTTAGGTTAGATTGAATTTTTTTCGACCACTTGCAGCTCTTGTTGCACATTGTCCTCCTGGTCAATTACACATTCGATGTAGAAGAATGACTGGTCAAATTGGCGTTGGATTCAAGGATTGGGAAGTTGTTCAAAAATAAATCGTAAATCTGCAATGTCTAGATGTTAGGTTAGATTAAATTCTTTTCGACAACTTACAGCTCTTGTTGCACATTGTCCTCCTGGTCAATTACACCTTGGATATAGAAGAATGACTGGTCAAATTGGCGTTGGATTCAAGGATTGGGAAGTTGTTCAAAAATAAATCGTAAATCTGCAATGTCTAGATGTTAGGTTAGATTAAATTTTCTTCGACAACTTACAGCTCTTGTTGCACATTGTCCTCCTGGTCAATTACACCTCCGATATAGAAGAGTGACTGGTCAAATTGGCGTTGGATTCAAGGATTGGGAAGTTGTTCAAAAATAAATCGTAAAACTGCAATGCCTAGATGTTAGGTTAGATTGAATTTTTTTCGACCACTTACAGCTCTTGTTGCACATTGTCCTCCTGGTCAATTACACATTCGATATAGAAGAATGACTGGTCAAATTGGCGTTGGATTCAAGGATTGGGAAGTTGTTCAAAAATAAATCGTAAAACTGCAATGTCTAGATGTTAGGTTAGATTGAATTTTTTTCGACCACTTGCAGCTCTTGTTGCACATTGTCCTCCTGGTCAATTACACATTCGATGTAGAAGAATGACTGGTCAAATTGGCGTTGGATTCAAGGATTGGGAAGTTGTTCAAAAATAAATCGTAAATCTGCGATGTCTAGATGTTAGGTTAGATTGAATTTTCTTCGACCACTTACAGCTCTTGTTGCACATTGTCCTCCTGGTCAATTACACCTTGGATATAGAAGAATGACTGGTCAAATTGGCGTTGGATTCAAGGATTGGGAAGTTGTTCAAAAATAAATCGTAAATCTGCAATGTCTAGATGTTAGCTTAGATTGAATTTTTTTCGACCACTTACAGCTCTTGTTGCACATTGTCCTCCTGGTCAATTACACCTTCGATATAGAAGAATGACTGGTCAAATTGGCGTTGGATTCAAGGATTGGGAAGTTGTTCAAAAATAAATCGTAAATCTGCAATGTCTAGATGTTAGGTTAAATTTAATTTTTTTCGACCACTTACAGCTCTTGTTGCACATTGTCCTCCTGGTCAATTACACCTCCGATATAGAAGAGTGACTGGTCAAATTGGCGTTGGATTCAAGGATTGGGAAGTTGTTCAAAAATAAATCGTAAACCTGCAATGTCTAGATGTTAGGTTAGATTGAATTTTTTTCGACCACTTGCAGCTCTTGTTGCACATTGTCCTCCTGGTCAATGACACATTCGATATAGAAGAATGACTGGTCAAATTGGCGTTGGATTCAAGGATTGGGAAGTTGTTCAAGAATAAATCGTAAAACTGCAATGTCTAGATGTTAGGTTAGATTGAATTTTTTTCGACCACTTACAGCTCTTGTTGCACATTGTCCTCCTGGTCAATTACACCTTCGATATAGAAGAATGACTGGTCAAATTGGCGTTGGATTCATGGATTGGGAAGTTGTTCAAAAATAAATCGTAAATCTGCAATGTCTAGATGTTAGGTTAGATTAAATTTTTTTCGACAACTTACAGCTCTTGTTGCACATTGTCCTCCTGGTCAATTACACCTCCGATATAGAAGAGTGACTGGTCAAATTGGCGTTGGATTCAAGGATTGGGAAGTTGTTCAAAAATAAATCGTAAAACTGCAATGTCTAGATGTTAGGTTAGATTGAATTTTTTTCGACCACTTGCAGCTCTTGTTGCACATTGTCCTCCTGGTCAATTACACATTCGATGTAGAAGAATGACTGGTCAAATTGGCGTTGGATTCAAGGATTGGGAAGTTGTTCAAAAATAAATCGTAAATCTGCGATGTCTAGATGTTAGGTTAGATTGAATTTTCTTCGACCACTTACAGCTCTTGTTGCACATTGTCCTCCTGGTCAATTACACCTTGGATATAGAAGAATGACTGGTCAAATTGGCGTTGGATTCAAGGATTGGGAAGTTGTTCAAAAATAAATCGTAAATCTGCAATGTCTAGATGTTAGGTTAGATTGAATTTTTTTCGACCACTTACAGCTCTTGTTGCACATTGTCCTCCTGGTCAATTACACCTTCGATATAGAAGAATGACTGGTCAAATTGGCGTTGGATTCAAGGATTGGGAAGTTGTTCAAAAATAAATCGTAAATCTGCAATGTCTAGATGTTAGGTTAGATTTAATTTTTTTCGACCACTTACAGCTCTTGTTGCACATTGTCCTCCTGGTCAATTACACCTCCGATATAGAAGAGTGACTGGTCAAATTGGCGTTGGATTCAAGGATTGGGAAGTTGTTCAAAAATAAATCGTAAACCTGCAATGTCTAGATGTTAGGTTAGATTGAATTTTTTTCGACCACTTGCAGCTCTTGTTGCACATTGTCCTCCTGGTCAATTACACATTCGATATAGAAGAATGACTGGTCAAATTGGCGTTGGATTCAAGGATTGGGAAGTTGTTCAAGAATAAATCGTAAAACTGCAATGTCTAGATGTTAGGTTAGATTGAATTTTTTTCGACCACTTACAGCTCTTGTTGCACATTGTCCTCCTGGTCAATTACACCTTCGATATAGAAGAATGACTGGTCAAATTGGCGTTGGATTCATGGATTGGGAAGTTGTTCAAAAATAAATCGTAAATCTGCAATGTCTAGATGTTAGGTTAGATAAAATTTTTTTCGACAACTTACAGCTCTTGTTGCACATTGTCCACCTGGTCAATTACACCTCCGATATAGAAGAGTGACTGGTCAAATTGGCGTTGGATTCAAGGATTGGGAAGTTGTTCAAAAATAAATCGTAAAACTGCAATGTCTAGATGTTAGGTTAGATTGAATTTTTTTCGACCACTTACAGCTCTTGTTGCACATTGTCCTCCTGGTCAATTACACATTCGATATAGAAGAATGACTGGTCAAATTGGCGTTGGATTCAAGGAGTGGGAAGTTGTTCAAAAATAAATCGTAAAACTGCAATGTCTAGATGTTAGGTTAGATTAAATTTTTTTCGACAACTTACAGCTCTTGTTGCACATTGTCCTCCTGGTCAATTACACCTTGGATTAGAAGAATGACTGGTCAAATTGGCGTTGGATTCAAGGATTGGGAAGTTGTTCAAAAATAAATCGTAAATCTGCAATGTCTTGATGTTAGGTTAGATTAAATTTTTTTCGACAACTTACAGCTCTTGTTGCACATTGTCCTCCTGGTCAATTACACCTCCGATATAGAAGAATGACTGGTCAAATTGGCGTTGGATTCAAGGATTGGGAAGTTGTTCAAGAATAAATCGTAAAACTGCAATGTCTAGATGTTAGGTTAGATTGAATTTTTTTCGACCACTTGCAGCTCTTGTTGCACATTGTCCTCCTGGTCAATTACACCTTGGATATAGAAGAATGACTGGTCAAATTGGCGTTGGATTCAAGGATTGGGAAGTTGTTCAAAAATAAATCGTAAATCTGCAATGTCTAGATGTTAGGTTAGATTGAATTTTTTTCGACCACTTGCAGCTCTTGTTGCACATTGTCCTCCTGGTCAATTACACATTCGATGTAGAAGAATGACTGGTCAAATTGGCGTTGGATTCAAGGATTGGGAAGTTGTTCAAAAATAAATCGTAAATCTGCAATGTCTAGATGTTAGGTTAGATTGAATGTTTTTCGACCACTTGCAGCTCTTGTTGCACATTGTCCTCCTGGTCAATTACACATTCGATATAGAAGAATGACTGGTCAAATTGGCGTTGGATTCAAGGATTGGGAAGTTGTTCAAGAATAAATCGTAAAACTGCAATGTCTAGATGTTAGGTTAGATTGAATTTTTTTCGACCACTTACAGCTCTTGTTGCACATTGTCCTCCTGGTCAATTACACCTTCGATATAGAAGAATGACTGGTCAAATTGGCGTTGGATTCAAGGATTGGGAAGTTGTTCAAAAATAAATCGTAAATCTGCAATGTCTAGATGTTAGGTTAGATTGAATTTTTTTCGACCACTTACAGCTCTTGCTGCACATTGTCCTCCTGGTCAATTACACCTTGGATATAGAAGAATGACTGCTCAAATTGGCGTTGGATTCAAGGATTGGGAAGTTGTTCAAAAATAAATCGTAAATCTGCAATGTCTAGATGTTAGGTTAGATTGAATTTTTTTCGACCACTTACAGCTCTTGTTGCACATTGTCCTCCTGGTCAATTACACCTTGGATATAGAAGAATGACTGGTCAAATTGGCGTTGGATTCAAGGATTGGAAAGTTGTTCAAAAATAAATCGTAAATCTGCAATGTCTAGATGTTAGGTTAGATTAAATTTTTTTCGACAACTTACAGCTCTTGTTGCACATTGTCCTCCTGGTCAATTACACCTCCGATATAGAAGAGTGACTGGTCAAATTGGCGTTGGATTCAAGGATTGGGAAGTTGTTCAAAAATAAATCGTAAAACTGCAATGTCTAGATGTTAGGTTAGATTGAATTTTTTTCGACCACTTGCAGCTCTTGTTGCACATTGTCCTCCAGGTCAATTACACATTCGATGTAGAAGAATGACTGGTCAAATTGGCGTTGGATTCAAGGATTGGGAAGTTGTTCAAAAATAAATCGTAAATCTGCAATGTCTAGATGTTAGGTTAGATTAAATTTTTTTCGACAACTTACAGCTCTTGTTGCACATTGTCCTCCTGGTCAATTACACCTCCGATATAGAAGAGTGACTGGTCAAATTGGCGTTGGATTCAAGGATTGGGAAGTTGTTCAAAAATAAATCGTAAAACTGCAATGTCTAGATGTTAGGTTAGATTGAATTTTCTTCGACCACTTACAGCTCTTGTTGCACATTGTCCTCCTGGTCAATTACACCTTCGATATAGAAGAATGACTGGTCAAATTGGCGTTGGATTCAAGGATTGGGAAGTTGTTCAAAAATAAATCGTAAATCTGCAATGTCTAGATGTTAGGTTAGATTGAATTTTTTTCGACCACTTACAGCTCTTGTTGCACATTGTCCTCCTGGTCAATTACACCTTCGATATAGAAGAATGACTGGTCAAATTGGCGTTGGATTCAAGGATTGGGAAGTTGTTCAAAAATAAATCGTAAATCTGCAATGTCTAGATGTTAGGTTAGATTTAATTTTTTTCGACCACTTACAGCTCTTGTTGCACATTGTCCTCCTGGTCAATTACACCTCCGACATAGAAGAGTGACTGGTCAAATTGGCGTTGGATTCAAGGATTGGGAAGTTGTTCAAAAATAAATCGTAAACCTGCAATGTCTAGATGTTAGGTTAGATTGAATTTTTTTCGACCACTTGCAGCTCTTGTTGCACATTGTCCTCCTGGTCAATTACACATTCGATATAGAAGAATGACTGGTCAAATTGGCGTTGGATTCAAGGATTGGGAAGTTGTTCAAGAATAAATCGTAAAACTGCAATGTCTAGATGTTAGGTTAGATTGAATTTTTTTCGACCACTTACAGCTCTTGTTGCACATTGTCCTCCTGGTCAATTACACCTTCGATATAGAAGAATGACTGGTCAAATTGGCGTTGGATTCATGGATTGGGAAGTTGTTCAAAAATAAATCGTAAATCTGCAATGTCTAGATGTTAGGTTAGATTAAATTTTTTTCGACAACTTACAGCTCTTGTTGCACATTGTCCTCCTGGTCAATTACACCTCCGATATAGAAGAGTGACTGGTCAAATTGGCGTTGGATTCAAGGATTGGGAAGTTGTTCAAAAATAAATCGTAAATCTGCAATGTCTAGATGTTAGGTTAGATTGAATTTTCTTCGACCACTTACAGCTCTTGTTGCACATTGTCCTCCTGGTCAATTACACCTTGGATATAGAAGAGTGACTGGTCAAATTGGCGTTGGATTCAAGGATTGGGAAGTTGTTCAAAAATAAATCGTAAAACTGCAATGTCTAGATGTTAGGTTAGATTGAATTTTTTTCGACCACTTGCAGCTCTTGTTGCACATTGTCCTCCTGGTCAATTACACATTCGATGTAGAAGAATGACTGGTCAAATTGGCGTTGGATTCAAGGATTGGGAAGTTGTTCAAAAATAAATCGTAAATCTGCGATGTCTAGATGTTAGGTTAGATTGAATTTTCTTCGACCACTTACAGCTCTTGTTGCACATTGTCCTCCTGGTCAATTACACCTTGGATATAGAAGAATGACTGGTCAAATTGGCGTTGGATTCAAGGATTGGGAAGTTGTTCAAAAATAAATCGTAAATCTGCAATGTCTAGATGTTAGGTTAGATTGAATTTTTTTCGACCACTTACAGCTCTTGTTGCACATTGTCCTCCTGGTCAATTACACCTTCGATATAGAAGAATGACTGGTCAAATTGGCGTTGGATTCAAGGATTGGGAAGTTGTTCAAAAATAAATCGTAAATCTGCAATGTCTAGATGTTAGGTTAGATTTAATTTTTTTCGACCACTTACAGCTCTTGTTGCACATTGTCCTCCTGGTCAATTACACCTCCGATATAGAAGAGTGACTGGTCAAATTGGCGTTGGATTCAAGGATTGGGAAGTTGTTCAAAAATAAATCGTAAACCTGCAATGTCTAGATGTTAGGTTAGATTGAATTTTTTTCGACCACTTGCAGCTCTTGTTGCACATTGTCCTCCTGGTCAATTACACATTCGATATAGAAGAATGACTGGTCAAATTGGCGTTGGATTCAAGGATTGGGAAGTTGTTCAAGAATAAATCGTAAAACTGCAATGTCTAGATGTTAGGTTAGATTGAATTTTTTTCGACCACTTACAGCTCTTGTTGCACATTGTCCTCCTGGTCAATTACACCTTCGATATAGAAGAATGACTGGTCAAATTGGCGTTGGATTCATGGATTGGGAAGTTGTTCAAAAATAAATCGTAAATCTGCAATGTCTAGATGTTAGGTTAGATTAAATTTTTTTCGACAACTTACAGCTCTTGTTGCACATTGTCCTCCTGGTCAATTACACCTCCGATATAGAAGAGTGACTGGTCAAATTGGCGTTGGATTCAAGGATTGGGAAGTTGTTCAAAAATAAATCGTAAATCTGCAATGTCTAGATGTTAGGTTAGATTTAATTTTTTTCGACCACTTACAGCTCTTGTTGCACATTGTCCTCCTGGTCAATTACACCTCCGATATAGAAGAGTGACTGGTCAAATTGGCGTTGGATTCAAGGATTGGGAAGTTGTTCAAAAATAAATCGTAAACCTGCAATGTCTAGATGTTAGGTTAGATTGAATTTTTTTCGACCACTTGCAGCTCTTGTTGCACATTGTCCTCCTGGTCAATTACACATTCGATATAGAAGAATGACTGGTCAAATTGGCGTTGGATTCAAGGATTGGGAAGTTGTTCAAGAATAAATCGTAAAACTGCAATGTCTAGATGTTAGGTTAGATTGAATTTTTTTCGACCACTTACAGCTCTTGTTGCACATTGTCCTCCTGGTCAATTACACATTCGATATAGAAGAATGACTGGTCAAATTGGCGTTGGATTCAAGGAGTGGGAAGTTGTTCAAAAATAAATCGTAAAACTGCAATGTCTAGATGTTAGGTTAGATTAAATTTTTTTCGACAACTTACAGCTCTTGTTGCACATTGTCCTCCTGGTCAATTACACCTTGGATTAGAAGAATGACTGGTCAAATTGGCGTTGGATTCAAGGATTGGGAAGTTGTTCAAGAATAAATCGTAAAACTGCAATGTCTAGATGTTAGGTTAGATTGAATTTTTTTCGACCACTTGCAGCTCTTGTTGCACATTGTCCTCCTGGTCAATTACACCTTGGATATAGAAGAATGACTGGTCAAATTGGCGTTGGATTCAAGGATTGGGAAGTTGTTCAAAAATAAATCGTAAATCTGCAATGTCTAGATGTTAGGTTAGATTGAATTTTTTTCGACCACTTGCAGCTCTTGTTGCACATTGTCCTCCTGGTCAATTACACATTCGATGTAGAAGAATGACTGGTCAAATTGGCGTTGGATTCAAGGATTGGGAAGTTGTTCAAAAATAAATCGTAAATCTGCAATGTCTAGATGTTAGGTTAGATTGAATTTTTTTCGACCACTTGCAGCTCTTGTTGCACATTGTCCTCCTGGTCAATTACACATTCGATATAGAAGAATGACTGGTCAAATTGGCGTTGGATTCAAGGATTGGGAAGTTGTTCAAGAATAAATCGTAAAACTGCAATGTCTAGATGTTAGGTTAGATTGAATTTTTTTCGACCACTTACAGCTCTTGTTGCACATTGTCCTCCTGGTCAATTACACCTTCGATATAGAAGAATGACTGGTCAAATTGGCGTTGGATTCAAGGATTGGGAAGTTGTTCAAAAATAAATCGTAAATCTGCAATGTCTAGATGTTAGGTTAGATTGAATTTTTTTCGACCACTTACAGCTCTTGCTGCACATTGTCCTCCTGGTCAATTACACCTTGGATATAGAAGAATGACTGCTCAAATTGGCGTTGGATTCAAGGATTGGGAAGTTGTTCAAAAATAAATCGTAAATCTGCAATGTCTAGATGTTAGGTTAGATTAAATTTTTTTCGACAACTTACAGCTCTTGTTGCACATTGTCCTCCTGGTCAATTACACCTTGGATATAGAAGAATGACTGGTCAAATTGGCGTTGGATTCAAGGATTGGAAAGTTGTTCAAAAATAAATCGTAAATCTGCAATGTCTAGATGTTAGGTTAGATTAAATTTTTTTCGACAACTTACAGCTCTTGTTGCACATTGTCCTCCTGGTCAATTACACCTCCGATATAGAAGAGTGACTGGTCAAATTGGCGTTGGATTCAAGGATTGGGAAGTTGTTCAAAAATAAATCGTAAAACTGCAATGTCTAGATGTTAGGTTAGATTGAATTTTTTTCGACCACTTGCAGCTCTTGTTGCACATTGTCCTCCTGGTCAATTACACATTCGATGTAGAAGAATGACTGGTCAAATTGGCGTTGGATTCAAGGATTGGGAAGTTGTTCAAAAATAAATCGTAAATCTGAAATGTCTAGATGTTAGGTTAGATTAAATTTTTTTCGACAACTTACAGCTCTTGTTGCACATTGTCCTCCTGGTCAATTACACCTTGGATATAGAAGAATGACTGGTCAAATTGGCGTTGGATTCAAGGATTGGGAAGTTGTTCAAGAATAAATCGTAAAACTGCAATGTCTAGATGTTAGGTTAGATTGAATTTTTTTCGACCACTTGCAGCTCTTGTTGCACATTGTCCTCCTGGTCAATTACACCTTGGATATAGAAGAATGACTGGTCAAATTGGCGTTGGATTCAAGGATTGGGAAGTTGTTCAAAAATAAATCGTAAATCTGCAATGTCTAGATGTTAGGTTAGATTGAATTTTTTTCGACCACTTGCAGCTCTTGTTGCACATTGTCCTCCTGGTCAATTACACATTCGATGTAGAAGAATGACTGGTCAAATTGGCGTTGGATTCAAGGATTGGGAAGTTGTTCAAAAATAAATCGTAAATCTGCAATGTCTAGATGTTAGGTTAGATTGAATTTTTTTCGACCACTTGCAGCTCTTGTTGCACATTGTCCTCCTGGTCAATTACACATTCGATATAGAAGAATGACTGGTCAAATTGGCGTTGGATTCAAGGATTGGGAAGTTGTTCAAGAATAAATCGTAAAACTGCAATGTCTAGATGTTAGGTTAGATTGAATTTTTTTCGACCACTTACAGCTCTTGTTGCACATTGTCCTCCTGGTCAATTACACCTTCGATATAGAAGAATGACTGGTCAAATTGGCGTTGGATTCAAGGATTGGGAAGTTGTTCAAAAATAAATCGTAAATCTGCAATGTCTAGATGTTAGGTTAGATTGAATTTTTTTCGACCACTTACAGCTCTTGCTGCACATTGTCCTCCTGGTCAATTACACCTTGGATATAGAAGAATGACTGCTCAAATTGGCGTTGGATTCAAGGATTGGGAAGTTGTTCAAAAATAAATCGTAAATCTGCAATGTCTAGATGTTAGGTTAGATTAAATTTTTTTCGACAACTTACAGCTCTTGTTGCACATTGTCCTCCTGGTCAATTACACCTTGGATATAGAAGAATGACTGGTCAAATTGGCGTTGGATTCAAGGATTGGAAAGTTGTTCAAAAATAAATCGTAAATCTGCAATGTCTAGATGTTAGGTTAGATTAAATTTTTTTCGACAACTTACAGCTCTTGTTGCACATTGTCCTCCTGGTCAATTACACCTCCGATATAGAAGAGTGACTGGTCAAATTGACGTTGGATTCAAGGATTGGGAAGTTGTTCAAAAATAAATCGTAAAACTGCAATGTCTAGATGTTAGGTTAGATTGAATTTTTTTCGACCACTTGCAGCTCTTGTTGCACATTGTCCTCCAGGTCAATTACACATTCGATGTAGAAGAATGACTGGTCAAATTGGCGTTGGATTCAAGGATTGGGAAGTTGTTCAAAAATAAATCGTAAATCTGCAATGTCTAGATGTTAGGTTAGATTAAATTTTCTTCGACAACTTACAGCTCTTGTTGCACATTGTCCTCCTGGTCAATTACACCTCCGATATAGAAGAGTGACTGGTCAAATTGGCGTTGGATTCAAGGATTGGGAAGTTGTTCAAAAATAAATCGTAAAACTGCAATGCCTAGATGTTAGGTTAGATTGAATTTTTTTCGATCACTTACAGCTCTTGTTGCACATTGTCCTCCTGGTCAATTACACATTCGATATAGAAGAATGACTGGTCAAATTGGCGTTGGATTCAAGGATTGGGAAGTTGTTCAAAAATAAATCGTAAAACTGCAATGTCTAGATGTTAGGTTAGATTGAATTTTTTTCGACCACTTGCAGCTCTTGTTGCACATTGTCCTCCTGGTCAATTACACATTCGATGTAGAAGAATGACTGGTCAAATTGGCGTTGGATTCAAGGATTGGGAAGTTGTTCAAAAATAAATCGTAAATCTGCAATGTCTAGATGTTAGGTTAGATTGAATTTTCTTCGACCACTTACAGCTCTTGTTGCACATTGTCCTCCTGGTCAATTACACCTTGGATATAGAAGAATGACTGGTCAAATTGGCGTTGGATTCAAGGATTGGGAAGTTGTTCAAAAATAAATCGTAAATCTGCAATGTCTAGATGTTAGGTTAGATTGAATTTTTTTCGACCACTTACAGCTCTTGTTGCACATTGTCCTCCTGGTCAATTACACCTTCGATATAGAAGAATGACTGGTCAAATTGGCGTTGGATTCAAGGATTGGGAAGTTGTTCAAAAATAAATCGTAAATCTGCAATGTCTAGATGTTAGGTTAGATTTAATTTTTTTCGACCACTTACAGCTCTTGTTGCACATTGTCCTCCTGGTCAATTACACCTCCGATATAGAAGAGTGACTGGTCAAATTGGCGTTGGATTCAAGGATTGGGAAGTTGTTCAAAAATAAATCGTAAACCTGCAATGTCTAGATGTTAGGTTAGATTGAATTTTTTTCGACCACTTGCAGCTCTTGTTGCACATTGTCCTCCTGGTCAATTACACATTCGATATAGAAGAATGACTGGTCAAATTGGCGTTGGATTCAAGGATTGGGAAGTTGTTCAAGAATAAATCGTAAAACTGCAATGTCTAGATGTTAGGTTAGATTGAATTTTTTTCGACCACTTACAGCTCTTGTTGCACATTGTCCTCCTGGTCAATTACACCTTCGATATAGAAGAATGACTGGTCAAATTGGCGTTGGATTCAAGGATTGGGAAGTTGTTCAAAAATAAATCGTAAATCTGCAATGTCTAGATGTTAGGTTAGATTTAATTTTTTTCGACCACTTACAGCTCTTGTTGCACATTGTCCTCCTGGTCAATTACACCTCCGATATAGAAGAGTGACTGGTCAAATTGGCGTTGGATTCAAGGATTGGGAAGTTGTTCAAAAATAAATCGTAAACCTGCAATGTCTAGATGTTAGGTTAGATTGAATTTTTTTCGACCACTTGCAGCTCTTGTTGCACATTGTCCTCCTGGTCAATTACACATTCGATATAGAAGAATGACTGGTCAAATTGGCGTTGGATTCAAGGATTGGGAAGTTGTTCAAGAATAAATCGTAAAACTGCAATGTCTAGATGTTAGGTTAGATTGAATTTTTTTCGACCACTTGCAGCTCTTGTTGCACATTGTCCTCCTGGTCAATTACACATTCGATATAGAAGAATGACTGGTCAAATTGGCGTTGGATTCAAGGATTGGGAAGTTGTTCAAGAATAAATCGTAAAACTGCAATGTCTAGATGTTAGGTTAGATTGAATTTTTTTCGACCACTTACAGCTCTTGTTGCACATTGTCCTCCTGGTCAATTACACATTCGATGTAGAAGAATGACTGGTCAAATTGGCGTTGGATTCAAGGATTGGGAAGTTGTTCAAAAATAAATCGTAAATCTGCAATGTCTAGATGTTAGGTTAGATTGAATTTTCTTCGACCACTTACAGCTCTTGTTGCACATTGTCCTCCTGGTCAATTACACCTTGGATATAGAAGAATGACTGGTCAAATTGGCGTTGGATTCAAGGATTGGGAAGTTGTTCAAAAATAAATCGTAAATCTGCAATGTCTAGATGTTAGGTTAGATTGAATTTTTTTCGACCACTTACAGCTCTTGTTGCACATTGTCCTCCTGGTCAATTACACCTTCGATATAGAAGAATGACTGGTCAAATTGGCGTTGGATTCAAGGATTGGGAAGTTGTTCAAAAATAAATCGTAAATCTGCAATGTCTAGATGTTAGGTTAGATTTAATTTTTTTCGACCACTTACAGCTCTTGTTGCACATTGTCCTCCTGGTCAATTACACCTCCGATATAGAAGAGTGACTGGTCAAATTGGCGTTGGATTCAAGGATTGGGAAGTTGTTCAAAAATAAATCGTAAACCTGCAATGTCTAGATGTTAGGTTAGATTGAATTTTTTTCGACCACTTGCAGCTCTTGTTGCACATTGTCCTCCTGGTCAATTACACATTCGATATAGAAGAATGACTGGTCAAATTGGCGTTGGATTCAAGGATTGGGAAGTTGTTCAAGAATAAATCGTAAAACTGCAATGTCTAGATGTTAGGTTAGATTGAATTTTTTTCGACCACTTACAGCTCTTGTTGCACATTGTCCTCCTGGTCAATTACACCTTCGATATAGAAGAATGACTGGTCAAATTGGCGTTGGATTCAAGGATTGGGAAGTTGTTCAAAAATAAATCGTAAATCTGCAATGTCTAGATGTTAGGTTAGATTTAATTTTTTTCGACCACTTACAGCTCTTGTTGCACATTGTCCTCCTGGTCAATTACACCTCCGATATAGAAGAGTGACTGGTCAAATTGGCGTTGGATTCAAGGATTGGGAAGTTGTTCAAAAATAAATCGTAAACCTGCAATGTCTAGATGTTAGGTTAGATTGAATTTTTTTCGACCACTTGCAGCTCTTGTTGCACATTGTCCTCCTGGTCAATTACACATTCGATATAGAAGAATGACTGGTCAAATTGGCGTTGGATTCAAGGATTGGGAAGTTGTTCAAGAATAAATCGTAAAACTGCAATGTCTAGATGTTAGGTTAGATTGAATTTTTTTCGACCACTTACAGCTCTTGTTGCACATTGTCCTCCTGGTCAATTACACCTTCGATATAGAAGAATGACTGGTCAAATTGGCGTTGGATTCATGGATTGGGAAGTTGTTCAAAAATAAATCGTAAATCTGCAATGTCTAGATGTTAGGTTAGATTAAATTTTTTTCGACAACTTACAGCTCTTGTTGCACATTGTCCTCCTGGTCAATTACACCTCCGATATAGAAGAATGACTGGTCAAATTGGCGTTGGATTCAAGGAGTGGGAAGTTGTTCAAAAATAAATCGTAAGACTGCAATGTCTAGATGTTAGGTTAGATTAAATTTTTTTCGACAACTTACAGCTCTTGTTGCACATTGTCCTCCTGGTCAATTACACCTTGGATTAGAAGAATGACTGGTCAAATTGGCGTTGGATTCAAGGATTGGGAAGTTGTTCAAAAATAAATCGTAAATCTGCAATGTCTTGATGTTAGGTTAGATTAAATTTTTTTCGACAACTTACAGCTCTTGTTGCACATTGTCCTCCTGGTCAATTACACCTCCGATATAGAAGAGTGACTGGTCAAATTGGCGTTGGATTCAAGGATTGGGAAGTTGTTCAAAAATAAATCGTAAAACTGCAATGTCTAGATGTTAGGTTAGATTGAATTTTTTTCGACCACTTACAGCTCTTGTTGCACATTGTCCTCCTGGTCAATTACACCTCCGATATAGAAGAGAGACTGGTCAAATTGGCGCTGGATTCAAGGATTTGGAAGTTGTTCAAAAATAAATCGTAAATCTGCAATGTCTAGATGTTAGGTTAGATTGAATTTTTTTCGACCACTTACAGCTCTTGCTGCACATTGTCCTCCTGGTCAATTACACCTTGGATATAGAAGAATGACTGGTCAAATTGGCGTTGGATTCAAGGATTGGGAAGTTGTTCAAAAATAAATCGTAAAACTGCAATGTCTAGATGTTAGGTTAGATTGAATTTTTTTCGACCACTTGCAGCTCTTGTTGCACATTGTCCTCCTGGTCAATTACACATTCGATGTAGAAGAATGACTGGTCAAATTGGCGTTGGATTCAAGGATTGGGAAGTTGTTCAAAAATAAATCGTAAATCTGCAATGTCTAGATGTTAGGTTAGATTGAATTTTCTTCGACCACTTACAGCTCTTGTTGCACATTGCCCTCCTGGTCAATTACACCTTGGATATAGAAGAATGACTGGTCAAATTGGCGTTGGATTCAAGGATTGGCAAGTTGTTCAAAAATAAATCGTAAATCTGCAATGTCTAGATGTTAGGTTAGATTGAATTTTTTTCGACCACTTACAGCTCTTGTTGCACATTGTCCTCCTGGTCAATTACACCTTCGATATAGAAGAATGACTGGTCAAATTGGCGTTGGATTCAAGGATTGGGAAGTTGTTCAAAAATAAATCGTAAATCTGCAATGTCTAGATGTTAGGTTAGATTTAATTTTTTTCGACCACTTACAGCTCTTGTTGCACATTGTCCTCCTGGTCAATTACACCTCCGATATAGAAGAGTGACTGGTCAAATTGGCGTTGGATTCAAGGATTGGGAAGTTGTTCAAAAATAAATCGTAAACCTGCAATGTCTAGATGTTAGGTTAGATTGAATTTTTTTCGACCACTTGCAGCTCTTGTTGCACATTGTCCTCCTGGTCAATTACACATTCGATATAGAAGAATGACTGGTCAAATTGGCGTTGGATTCAAGGATTGGGAAGTTGTTCAAGAATAAATCGTAAAACTGCAATGTCTAGATGTTAGGTTAGATTGAATTTTTTTCGACCACTTACAGCTCTTGTTGCACATTGTCCTCCTGGTCAATTACACCTTCGATATAGAAGAATGACTGGTCAAATTGGCGTTGGATTCATGGATTGGGAAGTTGTTCAAAAATAAATCGTAAATCTGCAATGTCTAGATGTTAGGTTAGATTAAATTTTTTTCGACAACTTACAGCTCTTGTTGCACATTGTCCTCCTGGTCAATTACACCTCCGATATAGAAGAATGACTGGTCAAATTGGCGTTGGATTCAAGGAGTGGGAAGTTGTTCAAAAATAAATCGTAAGACTGCAATGTCTAGATGTTAGGTTAGATTAAATTTTTTTCGACAACTTACAGCTCTTGTTGCACATTGTCCTCCTGGTCAATTACACCTTGGATTAGAAAAATGACTGGTCAAATTGGCGTTGGATTCAAGGATTGGGAAGTTGTTCAAAAATAAATCGTAAATCTGCAATGTCTTGATGTTAGGTTAGATTAAATTTTTTTCGACAACTTACAGCTCTTGTTGCACATTGTCCTCCTGGTCAATTACACCTCCGATATAGAAGAGTGACTGGTCAAATTGGCGTTGGATTCAAGGATTGGGAAGTTGTTCAAAAATAAATCGTAAAACTGCAATGTCTAGATGTTAGGTTAGATTGAATTTTTTTCGACCACTTACAGCTCTTGTTGCACATTGTCCTCCTGGTCA
This sequence comes from Pycnomerus fuliginosus, assembly GCA_963924575.1. Taxonomy (NCBI): domain Eukaryota; kingdom Metazoa; phylum Arthropoda; class Insecta; order Coleoptera; family Zopheridae; genus Pycnomerus; species Pycnomerus fuliginosus. The sequence goes on from CAWUQC010000001.1 coordinate 102,660, forward strand.
ATTACACCTCCGATATAGAAGAGAGACTGGTCAAATTGGCGCTGGATTCAAGGATTTGGAAGTTGTTCAAAAATAAATCGTAAATCTGCAATGTCTAGATGTTAGGTTAGATTGAATTTTTTTCGACCACTTACAGCTCTTGCTGCACATTGTCCTCCTGGTCAATTACACCTTGGATATAGAAGAATGACTGGTCAAATTGGCGTTGGATTCAAGGATTGGGAAGTTGTTCAAAAATAAATCGTAAATCTGCAATGTCTAGATGTTAGGTTAGATTAAATTTTTTTCGACAGCTTACAGCTCTTGTTGCACATTGTCCTCCTGGTCAATTACACCTCCGATCTAGAAGAGAGACTGGTCAAATTGGCGCTGGATTCAAGGATTTGGAAGTTGTTCAAAAATAAATCGTAAAACTGCAATGTCTAGATGTTAGGTTAGATTGAATTTTTTTCGACCACTTACAGCTCTTGTTGCACATTGTCCTCCTGGTCAATTACACCTTCGATATAGAAGAATGACTGGTCAAATTGGCGTTGGATTCAAGGATTGAGAAGTTGTTCAAAAATAAATCGTAAAACTGCAATGTCTAGATGTTAGGTTAGATTGAATTTTTTTCGACCACTTGCAGCTCTTGTTGCACATTGTCCTCCTGGTCGATTACACATTCGATATACCGGGTGTATCATTTTCCGCGCCGTATAGGAGATTAACATGGGAAAACGAATTTTATTTTTTCCTTGCTCCAGGAACAGATTTAAATCAATGGTAGCTTATCCAGTGGATAGACCCGGCTCTCCGGTATCCTGAAAAAAAAAGATTACCTGCTAGTGCCCTTTGGTTACTTAGCAGGAATTTTTGAAAAATTGGATTTTAAAACGACGCGCGCATTACTTCGTGTACTTTCGGTGTCCGTCGAAGCTTTACGTAAATTGTCAGCCAGGGCCGAATCTGCGATTTTTGACCTAATTGTTGACATTAAGAAAGCCGTGGCTTGAAATTATTGTTTTAAATCTGGAGCAAATCGTTCTTTTTTGCCTTCTTGCTGACGCAGAATTAGTGTACCTACCAGCGGCGACAAGCGGCAGCCGACAAGGGTTCGGTCAGACTTGGTTGACGACCTAACCTCAAAAGTTTACTTGGTCAAGTAAATTACTTTGAATTGCAATTATGAGGTAAGCTCTTACTCGGTGTTAGCGTTTAATTAATCAATTATTCTACTTTAGGTGGCAATATTGTTAGTGGTAGTTCGAACAAGGATCAGAAGGCATTCTCGGGTTTGGCAATGACCTCCCATCGTAAACTGTCTTTATCTTTTACGTTACCTATTTGTGTTAAAAGGTTGGTTTTGTAAGTGAAGACACAAGTAGGAGTTAAATGTTTTCGTGGAGAGAACATTTTGTATTCCCTTAATTAGTTGTAGATAATTAGAAGATGTTTGGTAATGTTTAAGAACCCTGTTTGGAAAAGAAGCTGCTGACAACATCGGTACTGGTAATTAAATTAGAACTTGAGACATCATGTTGTATTTACCTAATAAAATGCTTTTTGAACTTATTTCCAAATTTTTCAGTTCAAAAGAATCAAATTTTGTCCATTATTGGCTAAATTGTTATTGAATATTAATCGCTAGCAGAGTGGCACTAAAGAATAGATTGTTAAAACTGAGTAATGGAAGAAGCCAAGAACGCGTTTAAAATTCTTTATTAATAATAGTTTTTTAAAACATCGACAGCTGGCACAATTCCATTTTTGTATCTTTACATCAATCCTGACTAAATTGTAGCAATATCACAAACCACCACCACTTTTAATAACACTCCGTCATGCAGTGCATAAAGAATTAAATAACAATTAGTAACTTTCCAGTATAATTCTTCTTGCTCAATTTTTCAATGGGAATGAGTAAACGGATAAATTTTTCCCCTGGTCCAGGGCAGTAAGATGGCATGGCATCCTGAAATAAATGTGATCACTGTTTATTTATTATGAGGGAGGTACCTATCCCTATCACAAAAAATATCCATTGTACCTACCTAATCAGTTTAACTTGTTGGCAATCCACAATATCACAGTAAGGCTCATCCGCAGGGTTATTGGTAAATGGGTTGTTGGCCTGGGACAAGGGTTTTCTCTGGAATAAGCCGTTGTTGTTTCGTCGATGTTAATTTCATAATCATAACAATCCAACCAAAAGCTGTGTCAAAAGTCTTGTTGTCACCTGTCAATCCTGTCAATCTAATTTCCATTCTGTCGACATATGTTTTTTCGCGCTAACGTTACCAGTCAGCCTGGTCGCCTACTTCCCAAGTAACACATGACATTGGCGGAAGCTCGTTTTCACATTGGCGCAATATTGATTCGTTGTTCTTGAAATTTCAACGTAATTCCAGTGTTGGTCCAACATTGAAAAGCCAACATTGGAAACGAAATATTTCACCAATATTGATATTGTAAGTGTTCGCTAATGACAATTCTTATAAATATCGTCCAGAGGTTGGTCCAACATTGAAAAGCCATCATCTGAACATAAATATAGCCCCAATATTAAAATTCCAAGGATCCGCCAATAATGGCTCATCAATATCACTCGAATGTTGGACCAACATTGAAAAAACATCACTGGAAAACAAATGTAGCCCCAATGTTGAAATTCCAAGCTTTTGCCAATAATGGCTCATCAAAATGATCCCAATGTTACCCCAACATCGAAAAACCAACGTCGGATAATGCGCTTGCGCCGGTATGGTGGTGTGATGTGCACGTGACCGTGACTCTCGTATCGTGTAGTAACTCTGGTGTAGTAACATGTGCTGATGTGCTGTTGATTGTTGAACAAATATGGTGGATTTGTGTGTTTAGCGTTGTTAGTTATTTTGGCACAAATCTGACCAGGTAAGTGAACTCTTTTCGTCAATACCAACGCATGATTGAATGTCAATACTCGGTCGCTGCCTCGAAACCTTTGCTCGAAACACAAACGATATTAACCGTTTTATTAAAACTGCTACCCAAATTAATCTAAATAACGTTTTAATCGAATAGGCATAGATATTTTTTCTTGTTATCTATCAACAGTGGCGGCGAGAGGCGGGTAATCGGAACAATTAAGTTACCGAGGAGTCCGCGGCCCTTACAGGGGGCCCAAGATCCTTTATAAAACTTTCTTTCGGACTTCTAAAACATGTTTTTGTGTCCAGTGCATGTCTGTATGGGGGCCCACCGAGAGGCTCTCGCCCACTCGTTTCTGATTTAGACAGGGTCACCAGAATTCTTAATTGTACCCATTTTTAAAATGCATATTATTTAAATTTAAAATACAGGATGTATTAACGAAAAGTCCCCACACCGAATATCTCGTGAATGGAACGAAATATAAAAATTTGCTCGGGTAGGTCGATTTTTGCTTGAGGGGGACACAAATCCGCACTTGGAGAAATTTCACAAAGCTACCCCTAACCCCACTGATCCCAACTTTCAAACGGTAACCCCCCCACTTGTGACACACTATTTGAAAGTTAATGTTATTGCCAATATAATGGTGTATAATTTTTTGAAATTAATTTGTTTTCAGCGCCTTCTATGGGGAAATTTTAAATAACACTAGAACCCTTTGCGATATACCATTTGGTAGTAGCGGTACACCAAAAAGACTTCATTCTTATGACAGGTCGCGGGCAACCAGAAGAAATGGTACCTCTACTTTCGACTAACAAACAATAAATCGATTTATTTCTAGATTCATCCCGCATGCTCAATGCTGATAACGTCCAAGCCAAAACCAAAGCCAAGCCAAACCAAAGCGGTATTACAAAAAATTGAAGAAAGCGTTATTTTACAATATGCTTTTTAGGTGAAGAAAATGAAATTAAGAAAGAGTTGAAAAAGTTAAGAAAGGCCATTGCAGGTACAAAATATGACATTTCTGAAATTAAAAAAGACATTAACGCAATTAAAATGTCAATGCAAGTATTAAATGAAAATACCGCAAAGCGCAGAATCTCACATTTCTCCAAATTTAATTTGCCCTTAAGAACAGAAGCAGAAGTTGATGAGTTAGAAGAGAAAATTAACAGTTCCGATGACGATTTTCAAGATTTGGTAAGGCATATTAGTGAATAATTCAAATTATACACTTCCTTAATTTAGGTGGATATCCTTGCCCATGTCGGTGGAGTAACCGAGAAAAAGAACGCAACGGCAATTATGAAGAAATTGATGAACAAGGAACTTAGCCTTAAATATTCGGCATATGGAAAAAAGCAGAAGAAAAGCTTTTCCAAATTAAAGATGTATAAAGCAGTTTTAGGTAAGTTTATTGATTGACTTATATTAGGCTTTAAATATTACATTTTAGAAGCTGTGAAGGTCAATTTTAGCTCTGCCACAGACTTGGACATAACACAATATCTTGGTTATGCCTTGGCCACTGCGGGAGACCGGGATGGAGGAAGATCGAGAAGGAATCAGAATAAGTAACTAGTTTTTTTTTGTATTTTTCATTATTATTAAAATTTGTTCAATTTTCATCAGAATAACAAGTTTTTTTTTGTATTTTTCATTATTATTAAAATTTGTTCAATTTTCATCAGATGACTTTACCCTAATTCTTACATTTTCGCCCCGACCCGGTTATCATAGAAACTTTATATATATGTCTAGTACCCATCATAAGGCAAAATAAACATACATATGAAGCGTTTAGTATCAAAACCAACTCAATCCATTTTGCTTAATACAGGCAAGACGAAAAAAGTTTCACAGCTATGCATTTTAATTTAAGTTCTATTTTAATAATTTATAATGGAAGGTGTTCGATTATCTAGATAAATTACTGTATTCTCGTACGGTCTAGGACGTTTCGACGCCGCCGTTTCGACGCCGCCGTTTTGACGCCGCCGTTTCGACGCGAGGACGTTATGACGCCGAGACGTTTCGACGCCGAGACCTTTCGACGCCCAGACTTTTCGACGCCGGGACGTTTCGACGCCAAAAACCAAAATGTCAAAACAAAATATGTATCCACTTAATATGACCGTCCCCCTTGTCGGTGGTACTTTGCACCTACTTTATTCTGATATGTATTAAAAAACCTGATTTTAATTCTATGTACAAAATTACGCAGTCTAAAAATTTTTGAAGAATATTTAACTCGCACATAGTATGGGCCATTATTCACTTGATTGTTTACAACCCGAGCGAAACGACGAGAGGTGAGGGACGACTTGTCCGTGAACCAAAATAAGTAGGTATAGGTACCATCTCATTTTTCGATGTGGTTATTTGCACCTACTTTATTCTGATATGTATTTAAAAAAAACACAGAGAAAGACTTGGGAAATTTATTTTTACACACAAGCCAACTAGTCCAACGGAAACAATAAAACAATTGGTGGGGGGAAATGGCGATTTTAACCTCCCCAACCCCATCACAATTTAAAAAATTGGCAGTCTCGGAGACGGTAGAAACTTCTGCTTTCTCACAGAATTTGTAAATATTGCTGTTAAGTGAATGGTAGCAATTTAAAAAATACAAAACAATAACACAAAGAGTTAAAAATGTTTTTCACCTCTAAAATAACATTTTTTCGAAAAAATAATACTTAGGTTTTCGATCCGGCAATGCAAAAGCTATCGAATTCGATAATAATAATATGCCCTTTTGCTAAGAAAAATTCAAAACAGGAACTTTGGCCCTTTTAATGCCAATTTTCGAAAAAATGTCACTAAGGTTTTTGGTCCGCTAATGCTACAGGTATCGAATCCAATAGTAAGAAAATGCTTTTTATTAAGAAAAATTCAAAAGAGGGCCATTTTGCCACCAAAATTGCATTTTTCAACAGAACAAACCCCTTCACCGATTTGCTGAAATTTGGTACTTGAATATTGTTTTACCCGTAGAAGAGCCGAAAAATGTTTGGAAGCAATCTGTCCACTGTCCACAGTATTCATTCTTAGCGCCCTTTTGACGAAAAAATCTAAAATTCTTTAAATTCACTATCTACCTACATAGAAATCAAAAATCCACGCGATGGGGAGGTTCCAGCCGCTTCTCTGCTGCCAATTTTTTTAGATACAAAAATCCTGAATTTGAGATCAAACAACGGATACGTGAATTGCTATAGCATTTTTTATCTTAGCGCATTTAACTGTTTTTATTAATACAGTGGTTGGAGCGTTTGCTTTTAAAAATTCACTTAGTTGTTATGTACAATATTACTACACTAAAATCTTTCAGGACGTAATTTTTCTGATCCAATTAGTAAGCTTTACTCAGAATTTGCAACCATGCACAGATGTCATTACCTAGGACTATCGCAATTGTAAATAATGGATATGTATTTCGAAACGTTAAAAAGCAATTAGGATTGTTGACCGTACCTGAATAACCTACGGAGAAATCCAGGTACCTGGTTTGGGCTCGTTTTAAATTCTTGGTAAAATTCAGTAGTTGGAAAATATTTTACAGTAGATAGTTCTTTCTTATTTATGAATCAAATTATGTATAATTAGCGAAATACAATTATTGGTCTCTGTGAAATTCGACACACCAAAAAACTACATTATGTCGCTGTCGTGGCTTGTCCAAATTTTGCTGGTGTGAACGTATACCATTCCGAAATTTTGCACTTCTTGGTAATTTATATGTATGCCTACGCGACGATTAATCCAAGCCTGGTTTTCAATCATTCTGCGTTATAGCGGGGAATAAATTGTAATTGACAGTATTTTCTATACTTAGGCGAATTCTGCAGGAAAATATATTCAATGACTTAATGGGCTGCAGGACGGTTCATAAAACAGTTTATTAATTTTTATGGTTGTGGGAAAGTTGAAATGTGTAGATAATCTGCAGCTATATGATCATGAATTCATGAATACTTATTGCTTAAATATACGTGTTTTGTTATGACATTTTGGTATTTGGCGTCGAAACGTCCTGGCGTCGAAACGTCTCTGCGTCGAAACATCTCGGCGTCGAAACGTCTCGGCGTCGAAATATCCTCGCGTCGAAACGGCGGCGTCAAAACGGCTGCGTCGAAACGGCGGCGTCGAAACATCCCATTACGATTCTCGTATACTAAACGCTTCATGTGAAATTCTCCAGACAGCAGTTTTAGGAGTAGGTAGGTACATGATGGTGTGGGGTGTTGAAAAGATTTATTATAATAATAATAATACATTTATTTGTAATCTGAAGATAAAAGAAAACAATATTCAAAATATTATAGTATACAGGTTGTCCCAGAACGCTCGCACCACCGTTAAATGGTACATTCAGAATTAAATTCTGAGTTGATTCGTGTTTTTGAAAATTTCCAGGTTCTAATAGACTTCTCGAGTTATGCGAGATTTAAGAGGACCAATCAGATTTCAGCTCTGAATTACTTCATAAGGTAATTTAATGTTAGATGCACTATTTCCTAGGTAACAAGATACAACAATATAGATTTTCATTGTCATCATCTTGTTACCTAGGAAATACTACTTCTAACATTAAATTACCTTATGAAGCAATTCAGAGCTGCAATCTGATTGGTCCTCTTAAATCTCTTATAACTGGAGAACTATTGAAACCTGGAAATTTTCAAAAACACCGATCTACGCAGAATTTAATGGTGAATGCTCCATTAAGAGGTGGTGCGAGCGTTCTGGGACACCCTGTATACCTAAAAGAGTTGACGGTAATTGGTTACGTTTACGCCGGAACGTTTAGGTCGCGGACTTGGCACTAAAAACGACCTACCCTTATTGAATAAACGCCTGGGTAGGTCGAATTTAGTGCTTGGTTCGCGACCTAAACGTTCGGTGTAAATGTAGCCATGGGCCCAAGATGTTATTTTTTACAGGGAGCAATATTGGTATAAGTTGTTGGATCAATATTGGGAGATGTTATTGCGCCAATATCGGCTAGGGTTATTGGGCCAACACTGGCTTACGATATTGGGTCAATATTAAAAAGCGAGGTTGAGCCAATAAATGTTCGACATTGGATCAATCTTGGGTTATACTTCTTGGACCAATATTGGTCAGCGTCATTGGGCCAACATTGGCTTACGCTATTGGGCCAGTATTGGAAAATGTCCACATACTATATTGGGGCAATATTAAAAAGCGAGGTTGGGCCAATAAATGTTCGACATTGGACCAATATAGGACCAACGCTGTTGTGCTACTTGGGTTGGTCATGTTTTTGTCTTTTGTTTGTAGCATACATAAGAAGGAGCGCGACAACATTAGTGTTCATGTTACCTGGTCAACGTGGTCAGCGCAGTGACGCGTTGACGTTAGGCGCTTTCCTTTTACACATTTACCTGAGGAGCCTCAGTTAATCTCAGCAATTCGATTGGTTCATTTGTAATTGACCAATCAAATAGCTGAGTTTTCTCAGACAAATGTGTAAATGGAAAGCAGCTATTGTTGACACTGTGTAAGTACTACAACGCCAATTTACCCACCCAGCAGCACTACTTAACTGAACGCACCCCGCACGGTGTCAACAACCAGGCTGACTGGTAACCTTAGCGCGAAAAAACATACGTCGACAAAATGGAAATTAGATTGACAGGTGACAACAAGACTTTTGACACAGCTTTTGGTTGGATTGTTATGATTATGAAATTAACATCGACGAAACAACAACGGCTTATTCCAGAGAAAACCCTTGTCCCAGGCCAACAACCCATTTACCAACAACCCTTTGGATGAGCCTTACTGTGATATTGTGGATTGCCAACAAGTTAAATTGATTAGGTAGGTACAATGGATATTTTTTGTGATAGGGATAGGTACCTCCCTCATAATAAATAAACAGTGATCACATTTATTTCAGGATGCCATGCCATCTTACTGCCCTGGACCAGGGGAAAAATTCATCCGTTTACTCATTCCCATTGAAAAATTGAGCAAGAAGAATTATACTGGAAAGTTACTAATTGTTATTTAATTCTTTATGCACTGCATGACGGAGTGTTATTAAAAGTAGTGGTGGTTTGTGATATTGCTACAATTTAGTCAGGATTGATGTAAAGATACAAAAATGGAATTGTGCCAGCTGTCGATGTTTTAAAAAACTATTATTAATAAAGAATTTTAAACGCGTTCTTGGCTTCTTCCATTACTCAGTTTTAACAATCTATTCTTTAGTGCCACTCTGCTAGCGATTAATATTCAATAACAATTTAGCCAATAATGGACAAAATTTGATTCTTTTGAACTGAAAAATTTGGAAATAAGTTCAAAAAGCATTTTATTAGGTAAATACAACATGATGTCTCAAGTTCTAATTTAATTACCAGTACCGATGTTGTCAGCAGCTTCTTTTCCAAACAGGGTTCTTAAACATTACCAAACATCTTCTAATTATCTACAACTAATTAAGGGAATACAAAATGTTCTCTCCACGAAAACATGTAACTCCTACTTGTGTCTTCACTTACAAAACCAACCTTTTAACACAAATAGGTAACGTAACGGTATAACCCTAACTAACTTGCTAAACAATCTTCCAATTCTTCGTCTCTACAATAACCACCCCACTTTCGTTTCCCACAACGGCCTTTCCATTCCCGATCACATCATAATTTCAGACAGCCTCTCCCAATTTACTAACCTCAATTGCAGTATAGGAACCACAGTCACCTCCGATCACCTCCCCCTTACAACCGAACTCCTTTATAACCCCCCACAACCCCCCGCTGTATATACCACAATCTATGACTATAAAAATACCAACTGGAATACATATAAAACATTTCTCAATAACAATCTCCCCGACATAATACCAACCAATAACCCCATCCTAATTGACATGCAAATCTCAAACTTAACAAACTTAGTTATTGAAGCGAGAGAACAATGCATTCCCAAAAAGAACATCCCCATCAACAAACACCCACTCTCTCCTAGAATATTGTCGCTCATTCGAGAAAAAAGGAGAATCTATCGATCTCTGATCAGGAATAATAACCCTGTAACTCGAACAATATACAACCGACTTAGAGCGCAAATCCGTCTTGAAACAAACTCCTACCGTCTCCAACAGTGGTCACAAACATGCAGTGAACTCGATTACCGAAATGGAAAAGCCTTTTGGGACAAGTTCAAAAAACTGATGAAACATAATAAAAATCCCAATCACCCCCTAATAATTAATAACCAAATACTCAACAGCACACAAGACAAAGCAAATTGTTTCGCTGAAACACTACGTCAAATCCATCAAATCCCAGACGACCCCCACTTCTCCCAAATCAACTTTGAACAAGTAACTAACAGCACGCACAACTTTCGACTTAACCCACAAATTGCCCCCCACAACCCACTAACAGACTCCGAATTAATAGTTGAACCCACCACTTTAGAGGAAGTGTCACAACTCATCAGCAATCTCAAAAATAAAAAATCTCCAGGCCCCGACTCTATAAAACCGCTTCTCCTTAAAAATTCGTCAGCCCCACTTCTCGAAGCACTTACAACTATTTTCAATAACTGCCTTCTAGCCCAATATTTTCCGAGCGCCTGGAAAATTGCTAATACTATAATGCTCCCTAAACCAAATAAAAATGCCAACGACCCTAACTCCTACAGACCCATCTCTCTCTTAAACATCATGGGAAAAATCCTAGAAAAAATAATCCTCACACGTCTTAATCATGTCCTAGACCTAAATAACATCATCCCTGAACACCAACACGGTTTCCGTCATCACCATAACACCATTAACCCCACCCTAGATCTACTCACAGATACTACTAGACATGCCAACCTTGGTGAGTGCACTCTCGCTGTCTTTCTAGACATCGAGAGGGCATTTGACAAGGTCTGGCACGACGGGCTCATATCCAAATTAATATCACTTAACTTCCACCCCTCATTCATCCGATTAATCGACTCCTACCTGCATAACCGCCAAGGCCAAGTGAAAATAAAAAGACTCTCTCCAATACATTTCCTATTAATGCTGGAGTCCCTCAAGGCTCAGTACTCTCCCCGATTTTATACAATTTATACTGCTCGGACTTTCCGTTTACAGATGACCACAGAACAAAAACAAGGATGTTCGCTGATGACACCGCCACCTGGACAAGCCAAAAGACAGCCACACTTGCAAACCGCAAACTCCAGAACTCCCTCAGACGAATCCAGGATTGGACCCATAAATGGAGGATTAAACCTAACCCACATAAATCTCAAGCCATCCTAATTAAACATCCCTCAGCAAGACACCACAAATTCGATCCAGGCGACGTAAACCTCTCCTTAAATCACACCCCTCTACCATTAGTCCCCTCCGTCAAATACCTAGGCATCACCTTTACCCGCACATGCTCATTAAACCTTGACGTTAACATTACCCTAAAAAAGATCCGCAATCGCTCGAACCTACTAAAATTAATTCAAGGCCGCTTCGGAGGCTGTCCCTCCGATACTTTACTTCACACCTACAACGCGTTTATACGACCAATAATTGAATACAGAGCCCCATTATATTCTGGTTTAAAACCAAACAGTCTCAATAAAATAAGCTCCTGTGAAAGGCAAATTATTAGACGTATATTCAAACTTAACTACAGACACCCCAGTAACCAAGTACACATCGACACAAACACAACTCCAATTACGGAAAAACTAATTAAATTACAAAAATCCTACATAACCCGAACACTAATCAGCACCAATAATGCCGCCAAACAAACCCTCTCCACCTCCTACAAATATCCCACCAACAACGGAAAACTCCTCAATCGAATAAAAAAAAATCCCCGAAAAAAGCTCCCACACCCTCCCACTGCCCTATTATCCACCCTCTACCCCGAACTACCCAACCACCTCCTAGAACTAGTCGACGAAACTCCGCTCAACATGAGATAAACACCCCCGCAATTACCAACAGGACTCCAACTGGACCAACAGCACTCGCCAGGACTGAAGAGGCAATGAAGCCTAGAACAGTCCACATATGACATTATATCAAATACAATACTTGACATGTACTTATATAAGTTAATAAACGTACTTTATTATTATTATTATTATTGAAACATAATGCTTCACGGATTTTTTCACGTAAATGGCGACTCCCCCTTTAGGTCCGTTAGGACGATCTCTTCTATGAATTACATAATTACGCATATTTGGGTCCCTGTCGCCGTCCCTCAAGTGAGTTTCGCCCACGAGAAGAACGTCGAGCTCGTGAGTCTCCGCAAAGATCTCGAGCTCATTACGACAGCTACGCAAATTGTTGGCGTTGAAAAATGCACTTCGTAGCGAGTTCGTTGGAATATTTTGTACTACCATTAACTAATTTAGTTTTTGGCAGACAAAATGGCGGGCAGGAAAGTGAGAACTTTGGAGATGGCATCTTGACCGTTCTTGGCGCTATTTATCGCCAAGAGCAAGTCAGTGATGATCGTCCCCATCTCGTTGGAATTTACCGGAGAAACGGCTTTCGCATAACTGCCCGCGTTTTGCGCGGGCCGTTTTGCAGTTTTCGCCGATTGTCCGTTGGGATTCGGCGGGGTTTTCGGGGCGGATCTCTTACCTTTCGGCTTGGGGAAGCGTGGACACCCCAAATAATTGGCGGTGTGTGCGCCTCCACAATTTGCGCATTTTGCCGGGCTTTCGCGCGACTTTTTGCACGTCGACGTTTCGTGATTTTCACCACACTTTACGCAGCGGTGATCTGCGTGGCAGTTCCTCTGCGAGTGGTGAAATGTCTGACACCGGTGGCATTGGGCCACTCGATTGGAGCGACGCGGGTGCTCCACGGACACGACGAGATCGCACAGCCTGTTGAGGGCGAATATTGCCTTTTTGTCGGCGGGCAATTCCACCTTCAAAAGAGGCAAATTTATCCTCTTTTTGCCGTTCACTCTCGTCATCCGAGAGACTTTGATTGGTTCAAAGTTCTGCTCTTTTAACTCGAGGAACGCAGTCTGTGGGTCTACATCCGCCGGGATGCCCCTGATTACCGCGCTCAGCGGCTTGTCTTGCTCCAACGGATAAGAGTGGTATTTCACACCATTAGCCGGGAGCACGAGCAGGGCCGTAAGCGTGCGGTAATCCGCAACGTTTTGCACATTTAATCGGAGGTTGGATCCGGCGAGTTGTGACTCGGCCTTGATTTTATGCCGAATCATCAATTCGCGGACCAACGGCCATTTACCGGGTTCATGCAGAATGATCGGGGGAATTTTTTCCCGACGCACGGGTGGTGGATTGACGGAGGCAGCGGTGGCCCCCTTAATTACAGGGGCAGTCGGCCGTGCTTCGCCGGTATCCATTATGACATCCGCATCAACGGTCCCCTCGTTTACAGGGACTTGCTGTTGTGCGGATATGTCGTTGATATTTCCATCAGGGGCCCCTTTAATTACAGAGGCAGCCGACTGTGGAATTATCGTACGTGCATCGTCGTCACTGGGCGGCAAGTTGCCGAGCGCGTCAAAACTATTGCTAGTTTTAACGGCGAACGGCGTTGCCTGTGACTGTTTCGTCGTGGTTTTAAAAGTGCGAGATTTTTTCCGCTTACCTTTCTGGGTTTGTGTGTCGGGCTCCATGGTGCTGTCCGAGGTGAAAGAATCCTCGTTCAGCATGTTGTTCACTAGCCTGCTAATGTCGGGATCGGCGCCAGCGGCGTGTGTGACGGATTGGGTGAAGGAGATCGTTTCCATCGCTGAAATACGGTTCTCCATCATCGTGAACCGGCCGGTGATTTCCGCATTGGAATGAAGCATGCTCGCTTGGAAGCTCGCCATGCTCTCTGCCATCTGGGACATCATCGCCCGGAAGGATGCTAGTTCGCTCCGGATGTTGACGGCGTCCTCCTCGCCGCTTTTCGTCGCCATCTCGATTGTTGTTGCCAGGGGGGAAAACACAATTGTGTTTAGCACCGCACCGGAGAAACAACAAAAGTTCTATGCTAGAATTGTTCTGAAAAGAACACTTGGGTATTTGTTCGCTGCTCCACTCGACTCGACCTTCTCGCTCGGCTGCTCGGCTGGAACTGTCAATAGGTAGAAATCTAACCGGACACGTATTTAACCAAGGAAATTGGGGACCACTCGAAAGAAACGCCCTTCTACTCCCAGGGTTATTGTATCCTACAGAAACAAATAAGTAGAGCCATGGACGCAAGTTTCAACGTACGTATATGGAAAACGACTTAAACTACCAATCCCAAACCACGATGACAACTTGCACTCATTAGACTCATTCCTTTACCCCTTGCACCCCCACCTTGTTTAACTAAGACTGCTTGCAAAGAGCTTGTTGCCACTCTTGAGAATGTAATTTCGATATCTAAACCTAGAAACCCACCGGCCACTGCCAGCGTTCCTTAGTACCGACTAGGTAATTTAGGTTTCCTTTAGTTACTTACTAGTCTAACATTGACGTATGTCATTCCTTCATATTCAACATGGCGGTATGACCGATCATTAATTTAAATTTTTCGGTTTAGATTTGGGTCAGCCGCCGTAAGTTTACAACTTTTAACTTTTAATTGTTTAATATAACATCACCTCCTTTTAACAGCCTGAAGATGGCCCATATTAATTTTACGTGTACTAATGATGAGAAGGTTGTAAAGCAGTTGATTGATGGAATAGGTTTTTATGATGCTATTTTAGATGCTGATGGTAAGAAATTACTTACTACATATATGTTAAAAACTAGGATAACAGAAAATGCAAAAATTCGGTTAGCAGATAGTTTGCAACAAATGCTGAACTTGTAAATGATTTCAGATTGCACTTTATTTCAAAAAAATCTACGGCCATGTTGTCGGCTCAATTACACAATGCTAAGCAAGGCTCTAAATCTGTAGATCAGTTTGGGAGGACTATTGAGGAATTAATGGTGGATCTGACTATTAATCAAGCTGAGGGTGACAAAAATGCTGTGCGTGTTTTGGAAGGTACCAACGAGAAAATAGCAATTAATAAAGAGAACATTAGGCGCTTTCCTTTTACACATTTATCTGAGGAGGCTCAGGGCCGGTTTATCGATGCTCAGTTAAATGAAAATATCTGACAGTTAGCGCTATCTGGCAGTTAAATTGTTTATCAATAGCGAGTTGACTGCAAAGTTTTTGCTAAAGTGACGGGCAAACTGACTGACAGTTCGAAGTGCCAGCTAGAGCAGAAAACCGACGGTTAGCAGAGTCATTTAAATGACGAAGAAGGTGAATCTTTGGTTTTCTTCAACATGAATCTAGCCAATATATAAAGTTTAGGAAAGTACCTGAAACAATTTTGAGGAATTTGCCACTACTTAAGATTTCCTCAACTTTCTTTAACTTTCTTTCAGACCTCCTGCTTTTACCATCCGTTTTTTTATCCTCAATTACATCTCCTGCTAGT
Source organism: Pycnomerus fuliginosus (assembly GCA_963924575.1). NCBI lineage: Eukaryota > Metazoa > Arthropoda > Insecta > Coleoptera > Zopheridae > Pycnomerus > Pycnomerus fuliginosus. The sequence continues at coordinate 118,022 of CAWUQC010000001.1, forward strand.
TACTTTTCAAAGCACGTCTGGATTATAGGCAGAAAAGTTTACTCCTCGATCGTTTCTTATCTGTCACCAATACAAATTTCAACTGCATCAGCACCTGCCGCAGTAAACAAAGACCGTAAGGCGTTGCTATAGAAACAGTCGACTATATTAGCGCGAAATTTAAATCTGTCCAATAGAATTCAACTTCCGCTACCCCAAATGTTGCCAACACATCTCAAACTGTCAGGCACGTAACTGACAGCCAAAGTCGATGTCGATAAACGTGAATCGGATTTATCTGTCAGCTATAATAGACTGTCAGATAGATAACAGTCAGTTTTGACTGAGCATCGATAAACCGGCCCTCAGTTACTCTCAGCAATTCGATTGGTTCAAATGAACCAATGAAATTGCTGAGATTACCTGAGGCGCCTCAGATAATGTGTAAAAGGAAAGGCCCTAGTATCACTGTCCAGAGGGTAGTTCACCGAAGTTTACCCTTGACGAACGGATCAAAGGAAGTTCAAATTCTTCGCAGACATAATTCCGCAGATATTTCCTCTCCACTTGCATATTCCAGGGTCACATTAGCCTAAGTGGGTAAATTACCGATTATTTGATAGATTTTGGAAAAATTAAAACTGAATGTCATGCCCAATTGCACATTTCTCTCTGCACCGGTCCGCCCCAACTACATTTAATGTTGGTATGCTTCAAAGCTACGGCCTAAGCGGTGTAAAAAGATGGCAATAGTAGGGGAGAACGGGGTACTTTGATCATTATAACTCAGAAACTGCAAGATGTTAAGTTTGTAGTACCGGATGAATAGCTCATTCAATTTGTGTCTTAATTATATGATTCGTTCGGGCAGTCACGCTATTTATATGTTCTAGTTGGGTCCGCAATTTCTTCCCTAAATTTTAATGGTCCTAAAAATTAGAGCAAATAAGTACCTAAGTGAATCGCAGTACAAGGAAATTTTAAACTTGGTTCCAATTTTAAACTTGGTTTATATGTTGGTATCAGGTCATATGACCGCTAGCCTGAGTCTTTTAAAGACGAGAGAATAAGGAAATATTATAAGTGAACTAGTGTAATAAAAGTCTATTGTGAATCTTCAATTTTAATTTATCAACATCCGCACCACTTAACCTGCACATAGTGCACACCTTTACATCACACATCACACTAAGAAAACGTTTTTATTGCCATATATGAGAAAGACAAACTTCTACATCGCAAAGTCAGTTGAAAAATGTCATGTTTCTATGATGTTCGACGAAAAAGAAATATTGCCAGGACGTAGTTTTTTCATTACCATCGTATAAACATACAATCAATTAGATAAAAACACAACCGTATTCAATTGTAGTAGGTACGGGAAAAGAATTATTTCAATATTTTAAAGCAGATGAAGAAAATATATAAACACTTACAATGTTAAAAAGAGATATTTAGAAAGATTAATTTCTTAGATAAATAACACTTGTGTTCCAATATTTAAGATCAAGCTGTTTTATAATTGCGTTGCGTTCATGGATTCGAGCACATCAGCTATCCTGCCGCAGCCGGGCCCCTTACAACGGTGACTACCTACTCCTTTTTCAATAGGATTGTCTTTGGAACGAAAACATTTTAATGAACAGATGTTGCATAGTTAAAAAAAATTCGGTGGCCCCTCAGCCTACGTGAATCCTTGAATAATATTGTAACGATACGTTTTCCGTGATTCGTTTTCCTAATGGCCCTAAAAATTAGAGCAACTAGCTAAATTACAAAACTTGGTCGACCCCGACTCAGTTACAACTTATATTACATATTTCAAGTTACAACCTCAAGTTTAATATATTGTAACGATACGTTTTCCGCCATTGTTTTTGGGTAATTTGCTTAAAGAGAGTAAAGTAATAATTCTGCTTTTTCGAAAGGTAATTTAAGATTAGCAATGCTGAGAAAAATCTAGAAATTGTTGATGAAAAAAGAAGTGCGCGTATCCGGGGCAACGGAAAAAACAACTGGAACAAGAAAGAAAATGTGGGTGAAAAAAGGGGAATAGTTTGGGGAAAACGAGAAAAAGAGGCTGTAAATAGAAGAAAAACCCAAGACCGAAGGATCCTGAAGAGTTCCTGAGATAGTAGAAGGCCTGACTCAGTGTTCTGCAAGACTTCAAAAAATGTTAATTTTAATTTTGTTGAGTGTGAGCATTCTATCTCACTTCTAAATAGAGTTCTTGAACGTTTTACCAAACTAATTATATTTAATTATTTTAATGGACTTAATAACTTAATAAGGGGTAAGGATGAACGATCTCTGCCAATCAATACACCTTCATTAGTAAAGCAAGCAAGAGAAATTTATGAAAAACGGAGGAAATTACGCAGTAAATAAAATGTAATAAATCTGTCCAGTAGTCATACAGTTAAATGTATGGATACAGCCTATTATTTCCCGAATTATTCACACTTAATCAAAAAATTGTTCAAAAAAGTTGAATGGTATATTTCAAAAAATTTTCAAAAAATTTACAACGGACCTAATGCTGTAAATATTACTTTCAATTTCGCCGAGCATTGAATACCCTTTATACCATTTTTTCGCAACTTTAATTGTAGTCTTGTCTATTTTAAAGAAAGGGTTCCGAAAAAGTTCATCAACTTCCTCTCCGGTTAAACCGTAAAGATGGGAGTATCTTTGCCCCTCGAAAAACTGATATCTTAAAATATTATCTACGTCAAAAGGGATATTAATAAGAAAATTTCCTGTTATCCACCCTCGTTCAACGAAATTATTGTTGCTGTCTACAAAGTACTGTGCCTGAAATAACTGGTACCCAATGGCTTCATTGGAAAGGTAACTTTTTTCTCTTTATAATAACGATGCATGAAATGATGCGCTTAAGTTTGCCTTTCAACTTCCATTGGAACAATTTTTTGATAAAGTGAATAGTTTGTGAAATAGACGGCCAAATCGACATTTTTGGGAACAACATTCAATTGATAGGTACTTGGTTGAAAGCTTGGTCCATTTTTCAAAGAGGAACTGATGTTTGATTACACAAGGTAGTTTCACAGTCTCGTTCCACAAAATTAATTGGTACAAAATTGATAGGTACTTTCTCGAAATTTTCATTATGTAAGAGCAATTTTTTCAACCCGTTGTAAAGAGAGAAAAATTACCTTTCCAATGATACATTTTTAAAGAAAGTGTCGTTCATGACGTCATTACTTGGTAATGACTATGAAGCACTCGTAATGACAACGTGAAAAAAAAATTGATCAACCCAAAACGTGCGTCTAAAACCATTTAACTCTTATTTGAATAATTTTTTCAAATAAAGTGAATAGTTTGAGAAATAATCGGCTGTACCCATACCCTCTGAACACACTGATCTATTTTCATACCCATCAACCATGCAATCTCCTTGCGGATTGGAGAGAGGTCGCACAGTGAGAGAGAAAAAAAGTTTTATATTTTTACGGTGAAAGTTTTGTTTCATAAATATTTTTTTACAATAATACCAAAACATTTTGTTTTGCCGTGAAATTAATTTTTTCGTTATGAAAATGTTATTGCTGGTAAAGTTTTTTTTATTTTTACACGAAATTTGTTTTTATACGAAAAACTTATTTGTGTACAGGGAAATTTTTTTTCCCGCACAAAAACAGTTTTTACTTCAACAATATTTCTTTGTTAATTTGAGTCACTTTTTAATTTTTTTTGTAATTTTGTTTTGGAATTGTTTTGTGTTGTAGATTAAGTTAGGGATAATTGTCGGGACGACAATTTTGAAGGGCCGGGCATATGTCACATTAGGATATTTAATTAATAGTTTTCAAGTCGCGGAACTCTGAAGCTTCGTCAGCGTTGTTCATTATTGGGAAATGAGAGCATTTTGAGTAGGGACCGTTGACGGGGTCGAAGAGTTCGGGACTCGGGTTTTTGGTGTTGATAAAGATAGAAGTGTTCTTGTTTTTCCAAATAATTGATGTTTGTTGTGATGACGTATGACCGGTCCGAGAGCTGATAGAATGTAAGTACAAATTATTTATAATTTCTCGTTAATAAATGTAGTCATAAGTATAAACTGGAATCTTTATTTTATCCACATTTTCTCCGGATGTGACAGTGGGGTGTTTTTTTTCTCTCAAGGTGTAATTGTGAATGACAGTACGAATGGTTTCGATTTCTCCTTGACCTAAATCACTTTTAGGGCAACTTCGTTTTCTAGTTTTTTTAGGTGAGGGAAACGAAGAATTGCAACCCGGTTGTCTATTATTAGCTTCCTGCACAATTTTCTGATAACTGCATTTTCCAATTCCCGTTGCAGCCATAAGCCTCTCTCTGAACTTGTGAAGGGGTATTATCAAACCAGATTGTGCTTCCTCCTTCATGAACTCCAGTACATTTGAAATGACTTCCTTCGTTTGACCTCGGAGAGGTTTTCCTTTTACGCCAATTGTCTGTTTCCCAGGCATGATAATTTAACGAAAATTAACACACTTTTGACTCCTGAGTGCTGCAAGATAACACTGGTAATTAATTAGATATGTTAATGCGACTATTAATATTAATAATGTCTTACCGGATAAAAGCGCAATAATAAGTAGTGTAGTTCTAAAAAGAACTGATTTGTTTAATGCTTCAATTAAGCAAAACGCTAAAACAACAATAACCACGAGACACGAGGTATAACCTCAACACAAACAGCTGATAAAAACAAACTGAACGTCTCCGCCGCTGTTACTGTCACTTGTCAGCAACCTCCCCTCAAAGCTCCCAACATGGACTCGTCCGAAATATATTGGTTGGTGCGCACGTATATAGATGTACTGTTCTTACAGTATTTTCACTCTACCTATAGTAGGGTTCCTACTGGGAGGAAATGTGTCACCCTGTGGGCCTTTTAATTCTAAAAGCTGAAACTTTGGGAAATGAAAGCTTAAGGCCCTAGAACCTTATTTCCAGAGTCGTCAAAAAGTCGTCCAGTGCAAAAGGGCACTATCCAAAATTTTTGAGATATTTTGCACCCTGACAGCTCTCATCAGGCTAAACGTCCTGCGCAAATTTCAGAAAGTTATCTGTAGCCGTTTCGTCACAAAAAAATATTTTAATTTTCAAAATGCATTGGGCTTAATGGAGCTTCGCCACGTTCCGAGGTCGATATCTCCGTTAGACACCGCGGAAAAATCCACTCATTTCACGGCCTTTTTGCGTTTCTCAACGACTTTCTCCTAAAGTACGAATCCGATCGGAAAAATTCTTGGACAAGATGTTGCCCCATTCTTTGTGATTACGATGGCCAATTCTCATAATTTTAATTCCATAAATAAATTATTTACAAATTTTTAAAGAGACTCACTCAAGCCCGTCCCCGCTCGGAATTGTCGGGCCCTCGCTTCCCCTCCCTTTACGTCTCCCGCGTCTGGCCAACGACAGCCGCTTAGGTTCTCGATGCGCATACAATAAAGTTTTTGCTTTATATGGTTTCAAAACACCTTTTTACCAAATTAATATTTCCCTAAAACTATTGCAAGGCAGTATTCTGAAGCTTACTGCAATTTAAAATTCGTATTTTAAGCTCTGCAAGTAAAACAGATCGCCCCACAACATTTATAAGAACTCAGCGATATCACGCTCGTCGCATTTTCGAAACAAAATTTTTGTTTTTCAGTTTTTTGTTATAAAAATTTTCCCACACTTAGCCAAGATATCCCGGCTTCTGCGCTAATGCGATTTTTTGGAATAACTGTTATGGTTGCTGAGATATTGGCCCGCAAACATTGCCTATTTTTTATGATATTTGTGATTTTTTTCGTCTTCCGAAAAATTTTCTTAAATAGTAGTTTATAACCCAAAGCGTGAAAGTGATGTTTTACGCGGCGAAGGAAAATATGGACAGTCGAGGCGTAGGCGAGACTGGCCATTTCATGAGACGCGTAAAACCACTTTTTCGCTGTGGTTTATACAACATTTTTCTTCCTACACCAGTTAAAAATAAATAATTAATTAATTTTGAAATTTGAGAACCCAAGTGACAGATCAAGAAGATCTAGACGTCAAGTCCTACAATTTAAATTTGGCAAAATCGCGCGTGCTGTGTTCCGTCATACGCCAATCGCCGTCGCCATATTGTCCATTTTACACGCCTAGCCGTTAGTTTAATTTTTACACGACTAGCCTTGAGAAGCGGTCCTTTCACAGCCCTCCTGAATCGCGAAAATTTCATTTTCAGTTAGTGTAGGAATCGATTAAATATTTTCTTATTCTCGAAACAAATGACAATTGATAAAAATCTGAATTCCCACCATATTTGTTAGCTCGTTTCTAGCGTTCCTTACGCAGATGGTCGTTGCTATGATCACTCGATTGATAAATACTAGCACATTGTGCCGCAGTACGAGAGGTTTATCGAAGCATTCGCTTAAATGTTTTCTTATTCTCGAAACAAATGACAATTGATAAAAATCAGAATTCCCACCATATTGGTTAGCTCGTTTCTAGCGTTCCTTACGCAGATGGTCGTTGCTAGGATCACTCGACTGATAAATGCTACCACATTGTGCCGCAGTACGAGAGGTTTATCGAAGCATTCGCTTAAATGTTTTCATATTCTCGAAACAAATGACAATTGATAAAAATCAGAATTCCCACCATTGGTTAGCTCGTTTCTAGCGTCCCTTACGCAGATGGTCGTTGCTATGATCACTCGATTGATAAATACTAGCACATTGTGCCGCAGTACGAGAGGTTTATCGAAGCAATCGATTAAATATTTTCTTATTCTCGAAACATGACAATTGATAAAAATCTGAATTCCCACCATATTGGTTAGCTCGTTTCTAGCGTTCCTTACGCAGATGGTCGTTGCTAAGATCACTCGATTGATAAATGCTAGCACATTGTGCCGCAGTACGAGAGGTTTATCGAAGCAATCGCTTAAATGTTTTCATATTCTCGAAACAAATGACAATTGATAAAAATCAGAATTCCCACCATTGGTGAGCTCGTTTTTAGCGTTCCTTACGCAGATGGTCGTTGCTATGATCACTCGATTGATAAATGCTAGCACATTGTGCCGCAGTACGAGAGGTTAATCGAGGCATCCGCTTAAATGTCTTCTTATTCTCGAAACAAATGACAATTGATAAAAATCAGAATTCCCACCGTTGGTTAGCTCGTTTCTATCGTTCCTTACGCAGATGGTCGTTGCTACGATCACTCGATTGATAAATACTAGCACATTGTGCCGCAGTACGAGAGGTTTATCGAAGCATTCGCTTAGATGTTTTCTTATTCTCGAAACAAATGACAATTGATAAAAATCTGAATTCCCACCATTGGTTATCTCGTTTCTAGCGTTCCTTACGCAGATGGTCGTTGCTATGATCACTCGATTGATAAATGCTAGCACATTGTGCCGCAGTACGAGAGGTTTATCGAAGCAATCGATTAAATATTTTCTTATTCTCGAAACAAATGACAATTGATAAAAATCTGAATTCCCACCATATTGGTTAGCTCGTTTCTAGCGTTCCTTACGCAGATGGTCGTTGCTATGATCACTCGATTGATAAATACTAGCACATTGTGCCGCAGTACGAGAGGTTTATCGAAGCATTCGCTTAAATGTTTTCTTATTCTCGAAACAAATGACAATTGATAAAAATCAGAATTCCCACCATATTGGTTAGCTCGTTTCTAGCGTTCCTTACGCAGATGGTCGTTGCTAGGATCACTCGACTGATAAATGCTACCACATTGTGCCGCAGTACGAGAGGTTTATCGAAGCATTCGCTTAAATGTTTTCATATTCTCGAAACAAATGACAATTGATAAAAATCAGAATTCCCACCATTGGTGAGCTCGTTTCTAGGGTTCCTTACGCAGATGGTCGTTGCTATGATCACTCGATTGATAAATGCTAGCACATTGTGCCGCAGTACGAGAGGTTAATCGAGGCATCCGCTTAAATGTCTTCTTATTCTCGAAACAAATGACAATTGATAAAAATCAGAATTCCCACCGTTGGTTAGCTCGTTTCTATCGTTCCTTACGCAGATGGTCGTTGCTACGATCACTCGATTGATAAATACTAGCACATTGTGCCGCAGTACGAGAGGTTTATCGAAGCATTCGCTTAAATGTTTTCTTATTCTCGAAACAAATGACAATTGATAAAAATCAGAATTCCCACCATTGGTTATCTCGTTTCTAGCGTTCCTTACGCAGATGGTCGTTGCTATGATCACTCGATTGATAAATGCTAGCACATTGTGCCGCAGTACGAGAGGTTTATCGAAGCAATCGATTAAATATTTTCTTATTCTCGAAACAAATGACAATTGATAAAAATCTGAATTCCCACCATATTGGTTAGCTCGTTTCTAGCGTCCCTTACGCAGATGGTCGTTGCTATGATCACTCGATTGATAAATACTAGCACATTGTGCCGCAGTACGAGAGGTTTATCGAAGCAATCGATTAAATATTTTCTTATTCTCGAAACAAATGACAATTGATAAAAATCTGAATTCCCACCATATTGGTTAGCTCGTTTCTAGCGTTCCTTACGCAGATGGTCGTTGCTAAGATCACTCGATTGATAAATGCTAGCACATTGTGCCGCAGTACGAGAGGTTTATCGAAGCAATCGATCAAATATTTTCTTATTCTCGAAACAAATGACAATTGATAAAAATCAGAATTCCCACCATTGGTGAGCTCGTTTCTAGCGTTCCTTACGCAGATGGTCGTTGCTATGATCACTCGATTGATAAATGCTAGCACATTGTGCCGCAGTACGAGAGGTTTATCGAAGCAATCGATCAAATATTTTCTTATTCTCGAAACCAATGACAATTGATAAAAATCAGAATTCCCACCATTGGTTAGCTCCTTTCTAACGTTCCTTACGCAGATGGTCGTTGCTAGGATCACTCGACTGATAAATGCTAGCACATTGTGCCGCAGTACGAGAGGTTTATCGAAGCATTCGCTTAAGTGTTTTCATATTCTCGAAACAAATGACAATTGATAAAAATCAGAATTCCCACCATTGGTGAGCTCGTTTCTAGCGTTCCTTACGCAGATGGTCGTTGCTATGATCACTCGATTGATAAATGCTAGCACATTGTGCCGCAGTACGAGAGGTTAATCGAGGCATCCGCTTAAATGTCTTCTTATTCTCGAAACAAATGACAATTGATAAAAATCAGAATTCCCACCGTTGGTTAGCTCGTTTCTATCGTTCCTTACGCAGATGGTCGTTGCTACGATCACTCGATTGATAAATACTAGCACATTGTGCCGCAGTACGAGAGGTTTATCGAAGCATTCGCTTAAATGTTTTCTTATTCTCGAAACAAATGACAATTGATAAAAATCAGAATTCCCACCATATTGGTTAGCTCGTTTCTAGCGTTCCTTACGCAGATGGTCGTTGCTAGGATCACTCGACTGATAAATGCTACCACATTGTGCCGCAGTACGAGAGGTTTATCGAAGCATTCGCTTAAATGTTTTCATATTCTCGAAACAAATGACAATTGATAAAAATCAGAATTCCCACCATTGGTGAGCTCGTTTCTAGGGTTCCTTACGCAGATGGTCGTTGCTATGATCACTCGATTGATAAATGCTAGCACATTGTGCCGCAGTACGAGAGGTTAATCGAGGCATCCGCTTAAATGTCTTCTTATTCTCGAAACAAATGACAATTGATAAAAATCAGAATTCCCACCGTTGGTTAGCTCGTTTCTATCGTTCCTTACGCAGATGGTCGTTGCTACGATCACTCGATTGATAAATACTAGCACATTGTGCCGCAGTACGAGAGGTTTATCGAAGCATTCGCTTAAATGTTTTCTTATTCTCGAAACAAATGACAATTGATAAAAATCAGAATTCCCACCATTGGTTATCTCGTTTCTAGCGTTCCTTACGCAGATGGTCGTTGCTATGATCACTCGATTGATAAATGCTAGCACATTGTGCCGCAGTACGAGAGGTTTATCGAAGCAATCGATTAAATATTTTCTTATTCTCGAAACAAATGACAATTGATAAAAATCTGAATTCCCACCATATTGGTTAGCTCGTTTCTAGCGTCCCTTACGCAGATGGTCGTTGCTATGATCACTCGATTGATAAATACTAGCACATTGTGCCGCAGTACGAGAGGTTTATCGAAGCAATCGATTAAATATTTTCTTATTCTCGAAACAAATGACAATTGATAAAAATCTGAATTCCCACCATATTGGTTAGCTCGTTTCTAGCGTTCCTTACGCAGATGGTCGTTGCTAAGATCACTCGATTGATAAATGCTAGCACATTGTGCCGCAGTACGAGAGGTTTATCGAAGCAATCGATCAAATATTTTCTTATTCTCGAAACAAATGACAATTGATAAAAATCAGAATTCCCACCATTGGTGAGCTCGTTTCTAGCGTTCCTTACGCAGATGGTCGTTGCTATGATCACTCGATTGATAAATGCTAGCACATTGTGCCGCAGTACGAGAGGTTTATCGAAGCAATCGATCAAATATTTTCTTATTCTCGAAACCAATGACAATTGATAAAAATCAGAATTCCCACCATTGGTTAGCTCCTTTCTAACGTTCCTTACGCAGATGGTCGTTGCTAGGATCACTCGACTGATAAATGCTAGCACATTGTGCCGCAGTACGAGAGGTTTATCGAAGCATTCGCTTAAGTGTTTTCATATTCTCGAAACAAATGACAATTGATAAAAATCAGAATTCCCACCATTGGTGAGCTCGTTTCTAGCGTTCTTTACGCAGATGGTCGTTGCTATGATCACTCGATTGATAAATGCTAGCACATTGTGCCGCAGTACGAGAGGTTAATCGAGGCATCCGCTTAAATGTCTTCTTATTCTCGAAACAAATGACAATTGATAAAAATCAGAATTCCCACCGTTGGTTAGCTCGTTTCTATCGTTCCTTACGCAGATGGTCGTTGCTACGATCACTCGATTGATAAATACTAGCACATTGTGCCGCAGTACGAGAGGTTTATCGAAGCATTCGCTTAAATGTTTTCTTATTCTCGAAACAAATGACAATTGATAAAAATCAGAATTCCCACCATTGGTTATCTCGTTTCTAGCGTTCCTTACGCAGATGGTCGTTGCTATGATCACTCGATTGATAAATGCTAGCACATTGTGCCGCAGTACGAGAGGTTTATCGAAGCAATCGATTAAATATTTTCTTATTCTCGAAACAAATGACAATTGATAAAAATCTGAATTCCCACCATATTGGTTAGCTCGTTTCTAGCGTTCCTTACGCAGATGGTCGTTGCTATGATCACTCGATTGATAAATACTAGCACATTGTGCCGCAGTACGAGAGGTTTATCGAAGCATTCGCTTAAATGTTTTCTTATTCTCGAAACAAATGACAATTGATAAAAATCAGAATTCCCACCATATTGGTTAGCTCGTTTCTAGCGTTCCTTACGCAGATGGTCGTTGCTAGGATCACTCGACTGATAAATGCTACCACATTGTGCCGCAGTACGAGAGGTTTATCGAAGCATTGGCTTAAATGTTTTCATATTCTCGAAACAAATGACAATTGATAAAAATCAGAATTCCCACCATTGGTGAGCTCGTTTCTAGGGTTCCTTACGCAGATGGTCGTTGCTATGATCACTCGATTGATAAATGCTAGCACATTGTGCCGCACTACGAGAGGTTAATCGAGGCATCCGCTTACATGTCTTCTTATTCTCGAAACAAATGACAATTGATAAAAATCAGAATTCCCACCGTTGGTTAGCTCGTTTCTATCGTTCCTTACGCAGATGGTCGTTGCTACGATCACTCGATTGATAAATACTAGCACATTGTGCCGCAGTACGAGAGGTTTATCGAAGCATTCGCTTAAATGTTTTCTTATTCTCGAAACAAATGACAATTGATAAAAATCAGAATTCCCACCATTGGTTATCTCGTTTCTAGCGTTCCTTACGCAGATGGTCGTTGCTATGATCATTCGATTGATAAATGCTAGCACATTGTGCCGCAGTACGAGAGGTTTATCGAAGCAATCGATTAAATATTTTCTTATTCTCGAAACAAATGACAATTGATAAAAATCTGAATTCCCACCATATTGGTTAGCTCGTTTCTAGCGTCCCTTACGCAGATGGTCGTTGCTATGATCACTCGATTGATAAATACTAGCACATTGTGCCGCAGTACGAGAGGTTTATCGAAGCAATCGATTAAATATTTTCTTATTCTCGAAACAAATGACAATTGATAAAAATCTGAATTCCCACCATATTGGTTAGCTCGTTTCTAGCGTTCCTTACGCAGATGGTCGTTGCTAAGATCACTCGATTGATAAATGCTAGCACATTGTGCCGCAGTACGAGAGGTTTATCGAAGCAATCGATCAAATATTTTCTTATTCTCGAAACAAATGACAATTGATAAAAATCAGAATTCCCACCATTGGTGAGCTCGTTTCTAGCGTTCCTTACGCAGATGGTCGTTGCTATGATCACTCGATTGATAAATGCTAGCACATTGTGCCGCAGTACGAGAGGTTTATCGAAGCAATCGATCAAATATTTTCTTATTCTCGAAACCAATGACAATTGATAAAAATCAGAATTCCCACCATTGGTTAGCTCCTTTCTAACGTTCCTTACGCAGATGGTCGTTGCTAGGATCACTCGACTGATAAATGCTAGCACATTGTGCCGCAGTACGAGAGGTTTATCGAAGCATTCGCTTAAGTGTTTTCATATTCTCGAAACAAATGACAATTGATAAAAATCAGAATTCCCACCATTGGTGAGCTCGTTTCTAGCGTTCCTTACGCAGATGGTCGTTGCTATGATCACTCGATTGATAAATGCTAGCACATTGTGCCGCAGTACGAGAGGTTAATCGAGGCATCCGCTTAAATGTCTTCTTATTCTCGAAACAAATGACAATTGATAAAAATCAGAATTCCCACCGTTGGTTAGCTCGTTTCTATCGTTCCTTACGCAGATGGTCGTTGCTACGATCACTCGATTGATAAATACTAGCACATTGTGCCGCAGTACGAGAGGTTTATCGAAGCATTCGCTTAAATGTTTTCTTATTCTCGAAACAAATGACAATTGATAAAAATCAGAATTCCCACCATTGGTTATCTCGTTTCTAGCGTTCCTTACGCAGATGGTCGTTGCTACGATCACTCGATTGATAAATACTAGCACATTGTGCCGCAGTACGAGAGGTTTATCGAAGCATTCGCTTAAATGTTTTCTTATTCTCGAAACAAATGACAATTGATAAAAATCAGAATTCCCACCATTGGTTATCTCGTTTCTAGCGTTCCTTACGCAGATGGTCGTTGCTATGATCACTCGATTGATAAATGCTAGCACATTGTGCCGCAGTACGAGAGGTTTATCGAAGCAATCGATTAAATATTTTCTTATTCTCGAAACAAATGACAATTGATAAAAATCTGAATTCCCACCATATTGGTTAGCTCGTTTCTAGCGTTCCTTACGCAGATGGTCGTTGCTATGATCACTCGATTGATAAATACTAGCACATTGTGCCGCAGTACGAGAGGTTTATCGAAGCATTCGCTTAAATGTTTTCTTATTCTCGAAACAAATGACAATTGATAAAAATCAGAATTCCCACCATATTGGTTAGCTCGTTTCTAGCGTTCCTTACGCAGATGGTCGTTGCTAGGATCACTCGACTGATAAATGCTACCACATTGTGCCGCAGTACGAGAGGTTTATCGAAGCATTGGCTTAAATGTTTTCATATTCTCGAAACAAATGACAATTGATAAAAATCAGAATTCCCACCATTGGTGAGCTCGTTTCTAGGGTTCCTTACGCAGATGGTCGTTGCTATGATCACTCGATTGATAAATGCTAGCACATTGTGCCGCACTACGAGAGGTTAATCGAGGCATCCGCTTAAATGTCTTCTTATTCTCGAAACAAATGACAATTGATAAAAATCAGAATTCCCACCGTTGGTTAGCTCGTTTCTATCGTTCCTTACGCAGATGGTCGTTGCTACGATCACTCGATTGATAAATACTAGCACATTGTGCCGCAGTACGAGAGGTTTATCGAAGCATTCGCTTAAATGTTTTCTTATTCTCGAAACAAATGACAATTGATAAAAATCAGAATTCCCACCATTGGTTATCTCGTTTCTAGCGTTCCTTACGCAGATGGTCGTTGCTATGATCATTCGATTGATAAATGCTAGCACATTGTGCCGCAGTACGAGAGGTTTATCGAAGCAATCGATTAAATATTTTCTTATTCTCGAAACAAATGACAATTGATAAAAATCTGAATTCCCACCATATTGGTTAGCTCGTTTCTAGCGTCCCTTACGCAGATGGTCGTTGCTATGATCACTCGATTGATAAATACTAGCACATTGTGCCGCAGTACGAGAGGTTTATCGAAGCAATCGATTAAATATTTTCTTATTCTCGAAACAAATGACAATTGATAAAAATCTGAATTCCCACCATATTGGTTAGCTCGTTTCTAGCGTTCCTTACGCAGATGGTCGTTGCTAAGATCACTCGATTGATAAATGCTAGCACATTGTGCCGCAGTACGAGAGGTTTATCGAAGCAATCGATCAAATATTTTCTTATTCTCGAAACAAATGACAATTGATAAAAATCAGAATTCCCACCATTGGTGAGCTCGTTTCTAGCGTTCCTTACGCAGATGGTCGTTGCTATGATCACTCGATTGATAAATGCTAGCACATTGTGCCGCAGTACGAGAGGTTTATCGAAGCAATCGATCAAATATTTTCTTATTCTCGAAACCAATGACAATTGATAAAAATCAGAATTCCCACCATTGGTTAGCTCCTTTCTAACGTTCCTTACGCAGATGGTCGTTGCTAGGATCACTCGACTGATAAATGCTAGCACATTGTGCCGCAGTACGAGAGGTTTATCGAAGCATTCGCTTAAGTGTTTTCATATTCTCGAAACAAATGACAATTGATAAAAATCAGAATTCCCACCATTGGTGAGCTCGTTTCTAGCGTTCCTTACGCAGATGGTCGTTGCTATGATCACTCGATTGATAAATGCTAGCACATTGTGCCGCAGTACGAGAGGTTAATCGAGGCATCCGCTTAAATGTCTTCTTATTCTCGAAACAAATGACAATTGATAAAAATCAGAATTCCCACCGTTGGTTAGCTCGTTTCTATCGTTCCTTACGCAGATGGTCGTTGCTACGATCACTCGATTGATAAATACTAGCACATTGTGCCGCAGTACGAGAGGTTTATCGAAGCATTCGCTTAAATGTTTTCTTATTCTCGAAACAAATGACAATTGATAAAAATCAGAATTCCCACCATTGGTTATCTCGTTTCTAGCGTTCCTTACGCAGATGGTCGTTGCTATGATCACTCGATTGATAAATGCTAGCACATTGTGCCGCAGTACGAGAGGTTTATCGAAGCATTCGCTTAAATGTTTTCTTATTCTCGAAACAAATGACAATTGATAAAAATCAGAATTCCCACCATATTGGTTAGCTCGTTTCTAGCGTTCCTTACGCAGATGGTCGTTGCTAGGATCACTCGACTGATAAATGCTACCACATTGTGCCGCAGTACGAGAGGTTTATCGAAGCATTGGCTTAAATGTTTTCATATTCTCGAAACAAATGACAATTGATAAAAATCAGAATTCCCACCATTGGTTAGCTCGTTTCTAGCGTCCCTTACGCAGATGGTCGTTGCTATGATCACTCGATTGATAAATACTAGCACATTGTGCCGCAGTACGAGAGGTTTATCGAAGCAATCGATTAAATATTTTCTTATTCTCGAAACAAATGACAATTGATAATAATCTGAATTCCCACCATATTGGTTAGCTCGTTTCTAGCGTTCCTTACGCAGATGGTCGTTGCTAAGATCACTCGATTGATAAATGCTAGCACATTGTGCCGCAGTACGAGAGGTTTATCGAAGCAATCGATCAAATATTTTCTTATTCTCGAAACAAATGACAATTGATAAAAATCAGAATTCCCACCATTGGTTAGCTCGTTTCTAGCGTTCCTTACGCAGATGGTCGTTGCTATGATCACTCGATTGATAAATGCTAGCACATTGTGCCGCAGTACGAGAGGTTAATCGAAGCATCCGCTTAAATGTTTTCTTATTCTCGAAACAAATGACAATTGATAAAAATCAGAATTCCCACCATTATTGGTTAGCTCGTTTCTAGCGTTCCTTACGCAGATGGTCGTTGCTGTGATCACTCGATTGATAAATGCTAGCACATTGTGCCGCAGTACGAGAGGTTAATCGAGACATCCGCTTAAATGTTTTCTTATTCTCGAAACAAATGACAATTGATAAAAATCAGAATTCCCACCATTGGTGAGCTCGTTTCTAGCGTTCCTTACGCAGATGGTCGTTGCTATGATCACTCGATTGATGAATGCTAGCACATTGTGCCGCAGTACGAGAGGTTAATCGAGGCATCCGCTTAAATGTCTTCTTATTCTCGAAACAAATGACAATTGATAAAAATCTGAATTCCCACCATTGGTTATCTCGTTTCTAGCGTTCCTTACGCAGATGGTCGTTGCTACGATCACTCGATTGATAAATGCTAGCACATTGTGCCGCAGTACGAGAGGTTTATCGAAGCATTCGATTAAATATTTTCTTATTCTCGAAACAAATGACAATTGATAAAAATCAGAATTCCCACTATTTGTTAGCTCATTTCTAGCGTTCCTTACGCAGATGGTCGTTGCTAGGATCACTCGATTGATAAATGCTAGCACATTGTGCCGCAGTACGAGAGGTTTATCGAAGCATTCGCTTAAATGTTTTCATATTCTCGAAACAAATGACAATTGATAAAAATCAGAATTCCCACCATTGGTTAGCTCATTTCTAGCGTTCCTTACGCAGATGGTCGTTGCTAGGATCACTCGACTGATAAATTCTACCACATTGTGCCGCAGTACGAGAGGTTTATCGAAGCATTCGATTAAATATTTTCTTATTCTCGAAACAAATGACAATTGATAAAAATCAGAATTCCCACTATTTGTTAGCTCATTTCTAGCGTTCCTTACGCAGATGGTCGTTGCTAGGATCACTCGATTGATAAATGCTAGCACATTGTGCCGCAGTACGAGAGGTTTATCGAAGCATTCGCTTAAATGTTTTCATATTCTCGAAACAAATGACAATTGATAAAAATCAGAATTCCCACCATTGGTTAGCTCATTTCTAGCGTTCCTTACGCAGATGGTCGTTGCTAGGATCACTCGACTGATAAATTCTACCACATTGTGCCGCAGTACGAGAGGTTTATCGAAGCATTCGATTAAATATTTTCTTATTCTCGAAACAAATGACAATTGATAAAAATCAGAATTCCCACTATTTGTTAGCTCATTTCTAGCGTTCCTTACGCAGATGGTCGTTGCTAGGATCACTCGATTGATAAATGCTAGCACATTGTGCCGCAGTACGAGAGGTTTATCGAAGCATTCGCTTAAATGTTTTCATATTCTCGAAACAAATGACAATTGATAAAAATCAGAATTCCCACCATTGGTTAGCTCATTTCTGGCGTTCCTTACGCAGATGGTCGTTGCTATGATCACTCGATTGATAAATACTAGCACATTGTGCCGCAGTACGAGAGGTTTATCGAAGCAATCGATTAAATATTTTCTTATTCTCGAAACAAATGACAATTGATAAAAATCTGAATTCCCACCATATTGGTTAGCTCGTTTCTAGCGTTCCTTACGCAGATGGTCGTTGCTAAGATCACTCGATTGATAAATGCTAGCACATTGTGCCGCAGTACGAGACGTTTATCGAAGCAATCGATCAAATATTTTCTTATTCTCGAAACAAATGACAATTGATAAAAATCAGAATTCCCACCATTATTGGTTAGCTCGTTTCTAGCGTTCCTTACGCAGATGGTCGTTGCTATGATCACTCGATTGATAAATACTGGCACATTGTGCCGCAGTACGAGAGGTTTATCGAAGCATTCGCTTAAATGTTTTCTTATTCTCGAAACAAATGACAATTGATAAAAATCAGAATTCCCACCATTATTGGTTAGCTCGTTTCTAGCGTTCCTTACGCCGATGGTCGTTGCTATGATCACTCGATTGATAAATGCTAGCACATTGTGCCGCAGTACGAGAGGTTAATCGAAGCATCCGCTTAAATGTTTTCTTATTCTCGAAACAAATGACAATTGATAAAAATCAGAATTCCCACCATTGGTTAGCTCATTTCTAGCGTTCCTCACGCAGATGGTCGTTGCTATGATCACTCGATTGATTAATGCTAGCACATTGTGCCACAGCACGAGAGGTTTATCGAAGCATTCGCTTAAATGTTTTCTTATTCTCGAAACAAATGACAATTGATAAAAATCAGAATTCCCACCATATTGGTTAGCTCGTTTCTAGCGTTCCTTACGCAAATGGTCGTTGCTATGATCACTCGATTGATAAATGCTAGCACATTGTGCAGCAGTACGAGAGGTTAATCGAGGCATCCGCTTAAATGTCTTCTTATTCTCGAAACAAATGACAATTGATAAAAATCAGAATTCCCACCGTTGGTTAGCTCGTTTCTATCGTTCCTTACGCAGATGGTCGTTGCTACGATCACTCGATTGATAAATACTAGCACATTGTGCCGCAGTACGAGAGGTTTATCGAAGCATTCGCTTAAATGTTTCCTTATTCTCGAAACAAATGACAATTGATAAAAATCAGAATTCCCACCATTGGTTATCTCGCTTCTAGCGTTCCTTACGCAGATGGTCGTTGCTATGATCACTCGATTGATAAATACTAGCACATTGTGCCGCAGTACGAGAGGTTTATCGAAGCATTCGCTTAAATGTTTTCTTATTCTCGAAACAAATGACAATTGATAAAAATCAGAATTCCCACCATTGGTGAGCTCGTTTCTAGCGTCCCTTACGCAGATGGTCGTTGCTATGATCACTCGATTGATAAATACTAGCACATTGTGCCGCAGTACGAGAGGTTTATCGAAGCAATCGATTAAATATTTTCTTATTCTCGAAACAAATGACAATTGATAAAAATCAGAATTCCCACCGTTGGTTAGCTCGTTTCTATCGTTCCTTACGCAGATGGTCGTTGCTACGATCACTCGATTGATAAATACTAGCACATTGTGCCGCAGTACGAGAGGTTTATCGAAGCATTCGCTTAAATGTTTTCTTATTCTCGAAACAAATGACAATTGATAAAAATCAGAATTCCCACCATTGGTTATCTCGTTTCTAGCGTTCCTTACGCAGATGGTCGTTGCTATGATCACTCGATTGATAAATGCTAGCACATTGTGCCGCAGTACGAGAGGTTTATCGAAGCAATCGATTAAATATTTTCTTATTCTCGAAACAAATGACAATTGATAAAAATCAGAATTCCCACCATATTGGTTAGCTCGTTTCTAGCGTTCCTTACGCAGATGGTCGTTGCTAGGATCACTCGACTGATAAATGCTACCACATTGTGCCGCAGTACGAGAGGTTTATCGAAGCATTCGCTTAAATGTTTTCATATTCTCGAAACAAATGACAATTGATAAAAATCAGAATTCCCACCATTGGTTAGCTCGTTTCTAGCGTCCCTTACGCAGATGGTCGTTGCTATGATCACTCGATTGATAAATACTAGCACATTGTGCCGCAGTACGAGAGGTTTATCGAAGCAATCGATTAAATATTTTCTTATTCTCGAAACAAATGACAATTGATAAAAATCTGAATTCCCACCATATTGGTTAGCTCGTTTCTAGCGTTCCTTACGCAGATGGTCGTTGCTAAGATCACTCGATTGATAAATGCTAGCACATTGTGCCGCAGTACGAGAGGTTTATCGAAGCAATCGATCAAATATTTTCTTATTCTCGAAACAAATGACAATTGATAAAAATCAGAATTCCCACCATTGGTGAGCTCGTTTCTAGCGTTCCTTACGCAGATGGTCGTTGCTATGATCACTCGATTGATAAATGCTAGCACATTGTGCCGCAGTACGAGAGGTTTATCGAAGCAATCGATTAAATATTTTCTTATTCTCGAAACAAATGACAATTGATAAAAATCAGAATTCCCACCATATTGGTTAGCTCGTTTCTAGCGTTCCTTACGCAGATGGTCGTTGCTAGGATCACTCGACTGATAAATGCTACCACATTGTGCCGCAGTACGAGAGGTTTATCGAAGCATTCGCTTAAATGTTTTC
Organism: Pycnomerus fuliginosus; assembly: GCA_963924575.1. Lineage (NCBI taxonomy): Eukaryota > Metazoa > Arthropoda > Insecta > Coleoptera > Zopheridae > Pycnomerus > Pycnomerus fuliginosus. The sequence goes on from CAWUQC010000001.1 coordinate 138,340, forward strand.
ATATTCTCGAAACAAATGACAATTGATAAAAATCAGAATTCCCACCATTGGTTAGCTCGTTTCTAGCGTCCCTTACGCAGATGGTCGTTGCTATGATCACTCGATTGATAAATACTAGCACATTGTGCCGCAGTACGAGAGGTTTATCGAAGCAATCGATTAAATATTTTCTTATTCTCGAAACAAATGACAATTGATAAAAATCTGAATTCCCACCATATTGGTTAGCTCGTTTCTAGCGTTCCTTACGCAGATGGTCGTTGCTATGATCACTCGATTGATAAATACTAGCACATTGTGCCGCAGTACGAGAGGTTTATCGAAGCAATCGATCAAATATTTTCTTATTCTCGAAACAAATGACAATTGATAAAAATCAGAATTCCCACCATTATTGGTTAGCTCGTTTCTAGCGTTCCTTACGCAGATGGTCGTTGCTATGATCACTCGATTGATAAATGCTAGCACATTGTGCCGCAGTACGAGAGGTTAATCGAGACATCCGCTTAAATGTTTTCTTATTCTCGAAACAAATGACAATTGATAAAAATCAGAATTCCCACCATTATTGGTTAGCTCGTTTCTAGCGTTCCTTACGCAGATGGTCGTTGCTATGATCACTCGATTGATAAATACTGGCACATTGTGCCGCAGTACGAGAGGTTTATCGAAGCATTCGCTTAAATGTTTTCTTATTCTCGAAACAAATGACAATTGATAAAAATCAGAATTCCCACCATTATTGGTTAGCTCGTTTCTAGCGTTCCTTACGCAGATGGTCGTTGCTATGATCACTCGATTGATAAATACTGGCACATTGTGCCGCAGTACGAGAGGTTTATCGAAGCATTCGCTTAAATGTTTTCTTATTCTCGAAACAAATGACAATTGATAAAAATCAGAATTCCCACCATTATTGGTTAGCTCGTTTCTAGCGTTCCTTACGCAGATGGTCGTTGCTATGATCACTCGATTGATAAATGCTAGCACATTGTGCCGCAGTACGAGAGGTTAATCGAAGCATCCGCTTAAATGTTTTCTTATTCTCGAAACAAATGACAATTGATAAAAATCTGAATTCCCACCATTGGTTATCTCGTTTCTAGCGTTCCTTACGCAGATGGTCGTTGCTATGATCACTCGATTGATAAATGCTAGCACATTGTGCCGCAGTACGAGAGGTTTATCGAAGCATTCGATTAAATATTTTCTTATTCTCGAAACAAATGACAATTGATAAAAATCAGAATTTCCACCATTGGTTAGCTCATTTCTAGCGTTCCTCACGCAGATGGTCGTTGCTATGATCACTCGATTGATTAATGCTAGCACATTGTGCCACAGTACGAGAGGTTTATCGAAGCATTCGCTTAAATGTTTTCTTATTCTCGAAACAAATGACAATTGATAAAAATCAGAATTCCCACCATATTGGTTAGCTCGTTTCTAGCGTTCCTTACGCAAATGGTCGTTGCTATGATCACTCGATTGATAAATGCTAGCACATTGTGCAGCAGTACGAGTGGTTAATCGAGGCATCCGCTTAAATGTTTTCTTATTCTCGAAACAAATGACAATTGATAAAAATCAGAATTCCCACCATTGGTGAGCTCGTTTCTAGCGTTCCTTACGCAGATGGTCGTTGCTATGATCACTCGATTGATGAATGCTAGCACATTGTGCCGCAGTACGAGAGGTTAATCGAGGCATCCGCTTAAATGTCTTCTTATTCTCGAAACAAATGACAATTGATAAAAATCTGAATTCCCACCATTGGTTATCTCGTTTCTAGCGTTCCTTACGCAGATGGTCGTTGCTACGATCACTCGATTGATAAATGCTAGCACATTGTGCCGCAGTACGAGAGGTTTATCGAAGCATTCGATTAAATATTTTCTTATTCTCGAAACAAATGACAATTGATAAAAATCAGAATTCCCACTATTTGTTAGCTCATTTCTAGCGTTCCTTACGCTGATGGTCGTTGCTAGGATCACTCGATTGATAAATGCTAGCACATTGTGCCGCAGTACGAGAGGTTTATCGAAGCATTCGCTTAAATGTTTTCATATTCTCGAAACAAATGACAATTGATAAAAATCAGAATTCCCACCATTGGTTAGCTCATTTCTAGCGTTCCTTACGCAGATGGTCGTTGCTAGGATCACTCGACTGATAAATTCTACCACATTGTGCCGCAGTACGAGAGGTTTATCGAAGCATTCGATTAAATATTTTCTTATTCTCGAAACAAATGACAATTGATAAAAATCAGAATTCCCACTATTTGTTAGCTCATTTCTAGCGTTCCTTACGCAGATGGTCGTTGCTAGGATCACTCGATTGATAAATGCTAGCACATTGTGTCGCAGTACGAGAGGTTTATCGAAGCATTCGCTTAAATGTTTTCATATTCTCGAAACAAATGACAATTGATAAAAATCAGAATTCCCACCATTGGTACCTCATTTCTAGCGTTCCTTACGCAGATGGTCGTTGCTAGGATCACTCGACTGATAAATTCTACCACATTGTGCCGCAGTACGAGAGGTTTATCGAAGCATTCGATTAAATATTTTCTTATTCTCGAAACAAATGACAATTGATAAAAATCAGAATTCCCACTATTTGTTAGCTCATTTCTAGCGTTCCTTACGCAGATGGTCGTTGCTAGGATCACTCGATTGATAAATGCTAGCACATTGTGCCGCAGTACGAGAGGTTTATCGAAGCATTCGCTTAAATGTTTTCATATTCTCGAAACAAATGACAATTGATAAAAATCAGAATTCCCACCATTGGTTAGCTCATTTCTAGCGTTCCTTACGCAGATGGTCGTTGCTAGGATCACTCGACTGATAAATTCTACCACATTGTGCCGCAGTACGAGAGGTTTATCGAAGCAATCGATCAAATATTTTCTTATTCTCGAAACAAATGACAATTGATAAAAATCAGAATTCCCACCATTGGTGAGCTCGTTTCTAGCGTTCCTTACGCAGATGGTCGTTGCTATGATCACTCGATTGATGAATGCTAGCACATTGTGCCGCAGTACGAGAGGTTAATCGAGGCATCCGCTTAAATGTCTTCTTATTCTCGAAACAAATGACAATTGATAAAAATCTGAATTCCCACCATTGGTTATCTCGTTTCTAGCGTTCCTTACGCAGATGGTCGTTGCTACGATCACTCGATTGATAAATGCTAGCACATTGTGCCGCAGTACGAGAGGTTTATCGAAGCATTCGATTAAATATTTTCTTATTCTCGAAACAAATGACAATTGATAAAAATCAGAATTCCCACTATTGGTTCCCCAGCAGCACACTTTTATTGGCCCAACATATTTCTCAAATATTGGGGCAACATGTAAACGTCAGATTTTTTTTTAATGGCCCTATATTTAAAGGAATATTGGCCCAACGTGCATTTGTTTTATAGGGAAAACATTGTTTAATAATCATTAGCCAATATATCTTTTAAATATTCGCCCCAGATTGGTTTCTTTCATAGGAGCAATGTAATAGGAAATCATTAGAAATATAAACTGCTCAAAACTCGAAGTGGATCACGCCAATTTTCTGATGAAATTCACAGCTCAATAACTTCGAAAAAAATGACTCGATTTTGACGCGGTTTTTTTTAATCGTGAGCTCAATTCATCGGGCGTAAGCCCTGTAGGCGAAGATCAAACACCAGCGGTCAGTGGCGTGTCCAGAGAGGGCTGAGTCACCAGTCCTCAAAATTGGTAAACTTTAGACCATCCCCAAATCCAGAGAAATTTTTTTTTATTTTTTTTAACTGTTGGATCAGATGCATAGGTGCCAATATCTCGGGACCCTTTTGACACTTTTGTTCCATGGCTCCTCTTTGACCGGGTACCCCAAAAAAACTGTTTTTCTCTATGACCCGCGATAACTTCCTTACGGCTCAACGGATTGTCAAGATAGGGGGCTCTTTCTAACGCTAACAGACGCGTGTAAACGAATTCATCAACATCACCTGGTTTGACGTTTAAAAAAGTGGTATTTGGGGCCCCCGTAATGCAAGCAAATTTTCTCACGCCCATCATTTCATGATTTCAGAAATTTTTTTCGTTAAATTGCTTCAGTCCAAAAGCCCAGATTCAGAAGAACCTCTGCGCACCATTGAAATCGTTTTGGAAATGAAATGGAGTACTGTTTTGTCGAAATTTTACTTGGGACTCTTGGTGAGTTTTTACATTTATCTCTACTGTTTCTGCTACGACTTTTTCCTCAACTGGTATGGGATACATTCTAAAGCCATTTTAGCAACCTAGAAATGGCACACCTATCACTTTTTTTCTTATCCTCGAAATGGTGAAAATGTTGCTGGGTCCTGGAATTCGAATAATCCGGACCTTATCATCGCTTCCGGTTGTCAACTCGACAGCGACGGCCGTCAGTGAATGACAATAAATTGTTGAAACTTCAACTTGTCAACTTTCCCAATTTTATATTCTTACAAACGATATCAGGATAATAGCGGGTAACCTAATATCGACAGTGAAGGTAAGAAATGGCACCACGAACAGAGAAGAATTCGCCATATTATCCAACCCATAAACCAGATCCGTTAGAGACTTGAGTTTTGTGATTCAACCCCAAATCGGAGTGCAGAACGATTAATTGAGATTTTGGGGATTAGACGATTGAAGATGTTCTCTAAGCCCAAATGAAATAAGACGCTACATCTTGGTGAATCAAGCTTTGAAGGAGGCAATTTTGGTGAAAGTGCTCAAATGGTGGTGGCCCACATTGATTTTATAAGAACACATTAAATGTTATAAATTTTAAATTTTATGATCTAGTAAAATTAAAACTTAAGGATATCAAACACGGTATAATCCAAAACAATAACATAATAACGGGAAAAAGATAAAAAAAGGGATAAATAACAAAAAAACCTCAATACTTTGTCGGCCCCCCTCTAACTCGATGAAGGGCACGACAGCGCCGTGGCATGCTGGCAATTAAATTTTCGAGAAAGTCCTGAGGGATCGAATTCCAGACCTCAGTTAATGTAATAGCTAGTTCCTCAAAGTTTTCCGGCTGATGAGGCCGCAACTGTATTAGTCGTAACACTTCCGACCACACGTGCTCAATCGGATTCATGTCCGGGCTTCGAGGTGGCCAATCCATTCGACTTATATCATTCTCCTGTATGATGTTATTTATTATAATGGCTCTGTGTGGACGGGCATTGTCGTCCACGAGAACCAGATCCGGATCTTGATGGGCTAAGGGCAGCACAATGGGGAGGACCACTAAGTCTCGGTATCTCGTCGCGTTCATCGTCTGCCTCAGGGGGAATATAATTAACTCCGTTTTAAGTCCCATCATGATACCCCCCCAGACTAACAGTGATCCTCCCCCGAATGCCTCCAATGGCAACATCATGTCCTCCCTTGTCCTTTCGTTGGGTCTTCTCCACACTAAAACCCGCCCATCAGAATGATACAGAGAATATCTGGATTCGTCCGTAAACAGGCATCTCCTCCAATTGTCTAGGGTCCAGTGCAAATGTTCCCTGGCCCAGTTTCTTCTGAGGCGTCGGTGTCTGGCTGTTAGTCGAGGACAAACAGCTCTCCGTCTTGCCCGCAGACCGGCCTCGTGAAGGCGATTCCTAATTGTCTGATTGGACACCTGGACCTGACCATCATGGGCATTTTGCAGCTGTGCCCTTATCTGAGACCCTGTCGATGTTGGACGCCGTCGAGCAGTTAATGTAATAAGGCGAGTCTGCCGGGGTGTTAAAATGCGCCCATGTCCACCACCATGACGATACCTTGCATTGCCTGTCTCTCGGTACCTTGTAAGTGCTCTACTTATCACGCTATTCGAAACTTCAAATACAGCCCCAATGTCTCGGTTGGTGTTGCCTTGTTGAGATAGGTGGATTATTCTTTCCAGCTCATGGGGAGTCAATCTCATCTTCAAAACGCAACTTCAATAATTTTGTCAGATTGACTTCAGGTAAACGTAATATTGTCACTGTCGAGTTGACAACCGGAAGCGATGATAAGGTCCGCATTATTCGAATTCCAGGACCCAGCAACATTTTCACCATTTCGAGGATAAGAAAAAAAGTGATAGGTGTGCCATTTCTAGGTTGCTAAAATGGCTTTAGAATGTATCCCATACCAGTTGAGGAAAAAGTCGTAGCAGAAACAGTAGAGATAAATGTAAAAACTCACCAAGAGTCCCAAGTAAAATTTCGACAAAACAGTACTCTAATCAGAATTCCCACCATTGGTTATCTCGTTTCTAGCGTTCCTTACGCAGATGGTCGTTGCTATGATCACTCGATTGATAAATGCTAGCACATTGTGCCGCAGTACGAGAGGTTTATCGAAGCAATCGATTAAATATTTTCTTATTCTCGAAACAAATGACAATTGATAAAAATCAGAATTCCCACCATATTGGTTAGCTCGTTTCTAGCGTTCCTTACGCAGATGGTCGTTGCTAGGATCACTCGACTGATAAATGCTACCACATTGTGCCGCAGTACGAGAGGTTTATCGAAGCATTCGCTTAAATGTTTTCATATTCTCGAAACAAATGACAATTGATAAAAATCAGAATTCCCACCATTGGTTAGCTCGTTTCTAGCGTCCCTTACGCAGATGGTCGTTGCTATGATCACTCGATTGATAAATACTAGCACATTGTGCCGCAGTACGAGAGGTTTATCGAAGCAATCGATTAAATATTTTCTTATTCTCGAAACAAATGACAATTGATAAAAATCTGAATTCCCACCATATTGGTTAGCTCGTTTCTAGCGTTCCTTACGCAGATGGTCGTTGCTATGATCACTCGATTGATAAATGCTAGCACGTTGTGCCGCAGTACGAGAGGTTTATCGAAGCAATCGATCAAATATTTTCTTATTCTCGAAACAAATGACAATTGATAAAAATCAGAATTCCCACCATTGGTTATCTCGTTTCTAGCGTTCCTTACGCAGATGGTCGTTGCTATGATCACTCGATTGATAAATACTAGCACATTGTGCCGCAGTACGAGAGGTTTATCGAAGCATTCGCTTAAATGTTTTCTTATTCTCGAAACAAATGACAATTGATAAAAATCAGAATTCCCACCATTGGTGAGCTCGTTTCTAGCGTTCCTTACGCAGATGGTCGTTGCTATGATCACTCGATTGATAAATGCTAGCACATTGTGCCGCAGTACGAGAGGTTAATCGAGGCATCCGCTTAAATGTCTTCTTATTCTCGAAACAAATGACAATTGATAAAAATCAGAATTCCCACCGTTGGTTAGCTCGTTTCTATCGTTCCTTACGCAGATGGTCGTTGCTACGATCACTCGATTGATAAATACTAGCACATTGTGCCGCAGTACGAGAGGTTTATCGAAGCATTCGCTTAAATGTTTTCTTATTCTCGAAACAAATGACAATTGATAAAAATCAGAATTCCCACCATTGGTTATCTCGTTTCTAGCGTTCCTTACGCAGATGGTCGTTGCTATGATCACTCGATTGATAAATGCTAGCACATTGTGCCGCAGTACGAGAGGTTTATCGAAGCAATCGATTAAATATTTTCTTATTCTCGAAACAAATGACAATTGATAAAAATCAGAATTCCCACCATATTGGTTAGCTCGTTTCTAGCGTTCCTTACGCAGATGGTCGTTGCTAGGATCACTCGACTGATAAATGCTACCACATTGTGCCGCAGTACGAGAGGTTTATCGAAGCATTCGCTTAAATGTTTTCATATTCTCGAAACAAATGACAATTGATAAAAATCAGAATTCCCACCATTGGTTAGCTCGTTTCTAGCGTCCCTTACGCAGATGGTCGTTGCTATGATCACTCGATTGATAAATACTAGCACATTGTGCCGCAGTACGAGAGGTTTATCGAAGCAATCGATTAAATATTTTCTTATTCTCGAAACAAATGACAATTGATAAAAATCTGAATTCCCACCATTGGTTATCTCGTTTCTAGCGTTCCTTACGCAGATGGTCGTTGCTACGATCACTCGATTGATAAATTCTAGCACATTGTGCCACAGTACGAGGTTTATCGAAGCATTCGCTTAAATGTTTTCTTATTCTCGAAACAAATGACAATTGATAAAAATCAGAATTCCCACCATTGGTTAGCTCATTTCTAGCGTTCCTTACGCAGATGGTCGTTGCTAGGATCACTCGACTGATAAATGCTAGCACATTGTGCCGCAGTACGAGAGGTTTATCGAAGCATTCGATTAAATATTTTCTTATTCTCGAAACAAATGACAATTGATAAAAATCAGAATTCCCACCATTGGTTATCTCGTTTCTAGCGTTCCTTACGCAGATGGTCGTTGCTAGGATCACTCGACTGATAAATGCTAGCACATTGTGCCGCAGTACGAGAGGTTTATCGAAGCATTCGATTAAATATTTTCTTATTCTCGAAACAAATGACAATTGATAAAAATCAGAATTCCCACCATTGGTTAGCTCATTTCTAGCGTTCCTTACGCAGATGGTCGTTGCTAGGATCACTCGACTGATAAATGCTAGCACATTGTGCCGCAGTACGAGAGGTTTATCGAAGCATTCGATTAAATATTTTCTTATTCTCGAAACAAATGACAATTGATAAAAATCAGAATTCCCACCATTGGTTAGCTCATTTCTAGCGTTCCTTACGCAGATGGTCGTTGCTAGGATCACTCGATTGATAAATGCTAGCACATTGTGCCGCAGTACGAGAGGTTTATCGAAGCATTCCATTAAATATGTTCTTATTCTCGAAACAAATGACAATTGATAAAAATCAGAATTCCCACTATTGGTTAGCTCATTTCTAGCGTTCCTTACGCAGATGGTCGTTGCTAGGATCACTCGATTGATAAATGCTAGCACATTGTGCGGCAGTACGAGAGGTTAATCGAGGAATCCGCTTAAATGTTTTCTTATTCTCGAAACAAATGACAATTGATAAAAATCAGAATTCCCACCATTGGTTAGCTCATTTCTAGCGTTCCTCACGCAGATGGTCGTTGCTATGATCACTCGATTGATAAATGCTAGCACATTGTGCCGCAGTACGAGAGGTTTATCGAAGCATTCGATTAAATATTTTCTTATTCTCGAAACAAATGACAATTGATAAAAATCAGAATTCCCACTATTGGTTAGCTCATTTCTAGCGTTCCTTACGCAGATGGTCGTTGCTAGGATCACTCGATTGATAAATGCTAGCACATTGTGCGGCAGTACGAGAGGTTAATCGAGGAATCCGCTTAAATGTTTTCTTATTCTCGAAACAAATGACAATTGATAAAAATCAGAATTCCCACCATTGGTTAGCTCATTTCTAGCATTCCTTACGCAGATGGTCGTTACTAGGATCACTCGATTGATAAATGCTAGCACATTGTGCCGCAGTACGAGAGGTTTATCGAAGCATTCGCTTAAATGTTTTCATATTCTCGAAACAAATGACAATTGATAAAAATCAGAATTCCCACCATTGGTTAGCTCATTTCTACCGTTCCTTACGCAGATGGTCGTTGCTACGATCACTCGATTGATAAATACTAGCACATTGTGCCGCAGTACGAGAGGTTTATCGAAGCATTCGCTTAAATGTTTTCATATTCTCGAAACAAATGACAATTGATAAAAATCAGAATTCCCACTATTGGTTAGCTCATTTCTAGCGTTCCTTACGCAGATGGTCGTTGCTAGGATCACTCGATTGATAAATGCTAGCACATTGTGCGGCAGTACGAGAGGTTAATCGAGGAATCCGCTTAAATGTTTTCTTATTCTCGAAACAAATGACAATTGATAAAAATCAGAATTCCCACCATTGGTTAGCTCATTTCTACCGTTCCTTACGCAGATGGTCGTTGCTACGATCACTCGATTGATAAATACTAGCACATTGTGCCGCAGTACGAGAGGTTTATCGAAGCATTCGCTTAAATGTTTTCATATTCTCGAAACAAATGACAATTGATAAAAATCAGAATTCCCACTATTGATTAGCTCATTTCTAGCGTTCCTTACGCAGATGGTCGTTGCTAGGATCACTCGATTGATAAATACTAGCACATTGTGCCGCAGTACGAGAGGTTTATCGAAGCATTCGCTTAAATATTTTCATATTCTCGAAACAAATGACAATTGATAAAAATCAGAATTCCCACCATTGGTTAGCTCGTTTCTAGCGTCCCTTACGCAGATGGTCGTTGCTATGATCACTCGATTGATAAATACTAGCACATTGTGCCGCAGTACGAGAGGTTTATCGAAGCAATCGATCAAATATTTTCTTATTCTCGAAACAAATGACAATTGATAAAAATCAGAATTCCCACTATTGGTTAGCTCATTTCTAGCGTTCCTTACGCAGATGGTGATTGCTATGATCACTCGATTGATAAATGCTAGCACCTTGTGCAGCAGTACGAGAGGTTAATCGAGGCATCCGCTTAAATGTTTTCTTATTCTCGAAACAAATGACAATTGATAAAAATCAGAATTCCCACCATTGGTTAGCTCATTTCTAGCGTTCCTTACGCAGAGGGTCGTTGCTACGATCACTCGATTGATAAATACTAGCACATTGTGCCACAGTACGAGAGGTTTATCGAAGCATTCGCTTAAATGTTTTCTTATTCTCGAAACAAATGACAATTGATAAAAATCAGAATTCCCACCATATTGGTTAGTTCGTTTCTAGCGTTCCTTACGCAGATGGTCGTTGCTAGGATCACTCGACTGATAAATGCTACCACATTGTGCCGCAGTACGAGAGGTTTATCGAAGCATTCGCTTAAATGTTTTCATATTCTCGAAACAAATGACAATTGATAAAAATCAGAATTCCCACCATTGGTTAGCTCGTTTCTAGCGTCCCTTACGCAGATGGTCGTTGCTATGATCACTCGATTGATAAATACTAGCACATTGTGCCGCAGTACGAGAGGTTTATCGAAGCAATCGATCAAATATTTTCTTATTCTCGAAACAAATGACAATTGATAAAAATCAGAATTCCCACCATTGGTTAGCTCGTTTCTAGCGTCCCTTACGCAGATGGTCGTTGCTATGATCACTCGATTGATAAATACTAGCACATTGTGCCGCAGTACGAGAGGTTTATCGAAGCAATCGATCAAATATTTTCTTATTCTCGAAACAAATGACAATTGATAAAAATCAGAATTCCCACTATTGGTTAGCTCATTTCTAGCGTTCCTTACGCAGATGGTGATTGCTATGATCACTCGATTGATAAATGCTAGCACCTTGTGCAGCAGTACGAGAGGTTAATCGAGGCATCCGCTTAAATGTTTTCTTATTCTCGAAACAAATGACAATTGATAAAAATCAGAATTCCCACCATTGGTTAGCTCATTTCTAGCGTTCCTTACGCAGAGGGTCGTTGCTACGATCACTCGATTGATAAATACTAGCACATTGTGCCACAGTACGAGAGGTTTATCGAAGCATTCGCTTAAATGTTTTCTTATTCTCGAAACAAATGACAATTGATAAAAATCAGAATTCCCACCATATTGGTTAGTTCGTTTCTAGCGTTCCTTACGCAGATGGTCGTTGCTAGGATCACTCGACTGATAAATGCTACCACATTGTGCCGCAGTACGAGAGGTTTATCGAAGCATTCGCTTAAATGTTTTCATATTCTCGAAACAAATGACAATTGATAAAAATCAGAATTCCCACCATTGGTTAGCTCGTTTCTAGCGTCCCTTACGCAGATGGTCGTTGCTATGATCACTCGATTGATAAATACTAGCACATTGTGCCGCAGTACGAGAGGTTTATCGAAGCAATCGATCAAATATTTTCTTATTCTCGAAACAAATGACAATTGATAAAAATCAGAATTCCCACCATTGGTGAGCTCGTTTCTAGCGTTCCTTACGCAGATGGTCGTTGCTATGATCACTCGATTGATAAATGCTAGCACATTGTGCCGCAGTACGAGAGGTTTATCGAAGCAATCGATCAAATATTTTCTTATTCTCGAAACCAATGACAATTGATAAAAATCAGAATTCCCACCATTGGTTAGCTCCTTTCTAGCGTTCCTTACGCAGATGGTCGTTGCTAGGATCACTCGACTGATAAATGCTAGCACATTGTGCCGCAGTACGAGAGGTTTATCGAAGCATTCGCTTAAATGTTTTCATATTCTCGAAACAAATGACAATTGATAAAAATCAGAATTCCCACCATTGGTGAGCTCGTTTCTAGCGTTCCTTACGCAGATGGTCGTTGCTATGATCACTCGATTGATAAATGCTAGCACATTGTGCCGCAGTACGAGAGGTTAATCGAGGCATCCGCTTAAATGTCTTCTTATTCTCGAAACAAATGACAATTGATAAAAATCAGAATTCCCACCGTTGGTTAGCTCGTTTCTATCGTTCCTTACGCAGATGGTCGTTGCTACGATCACTCGATTGATAAATACTAGCACATTGTGCCGCAGTACGAGAGGTTTATCGAAGCATTCGCTTAAATGTTTTCTTATTCTCGAAACAAATGACAATTGATAAAAATCAGAATTCCCACCATTGGTTATCTCGTTTCTAGCGTTCCTTACGCAGATGGTCGTTGCTATGATCACTCGATTGATAAATGCTAGCACATTGTGCCGCAGTACGAGAGGTTTATCGAAGCAATCGATTAAATATTTTCTTATTCTCGAAACAAATGACAATTGATAAAAATCTGAATTCCCACCATATTGGTTAGCTCGTTTCTAGCGTTCCTTACGCAGATGGTCGTTGCTATGATCACTCGATTGATAAATACTAGCACATTGTGCCGCAGTACGAGAGGTTTATCGAAGCATTCGCTTAAATATTTTCTTATTCTCGAAACAAATGACAATTGATAAAAATCAGAATTCCCACCATATTGGTTAGCTCGTTTCTAGCGTTCCTTACGCAGATGGTCGTTGCTAGGATCACTCGACTGATAAATGCTACCACATTGTGCCGCAGTACGAGAGGTTTATCGAAGCATTCGCTTAAATGTTTTCATATTCTCGAAACAAATGACAATTGATAAAAATCAGAATTCCCACCATTGGTTAGCTCGTTTCTAGCGTCCCTTACGCAGATGGTCGTTGCTATGATCACTCGATTGATAAATACTAGCACATTGTGCCGCAGTACGAGAGGTTTATCGAAGCAATCGATTAAATATTTTCTTATTCTCGAAACAAATGACAATTGATAAAAATCTGAATTCCCACCATTATTGGTTAGCTCGTTTCTAGCGTTCCTTACGCAGATGGTCGTTGCTATGATCACTCGATTGATAAATACTGGCACATTGTGCCGCAGTACGAGAGGTTTATCGAAGCATTCGCTTAAATGTTTTCTTATTCTCGAAACAAATGACAATTGATAAAAATCAGAATTCCCACCATTATTGGTTAGCTCGTTTCTAGCGTTCCTTACGCAGATGGTCGTTGCTATGATCACTCGATTGATAAATGCTAGCACATTGTGAAGCAGTACGAGAGGTTAATCGAAGCATCCGCTTAAATGTTTTCTTATTCTCGAAACAAATGACAATTGATAAAAATCTGAATTCCCACCATTGGTTATCTCGTTTCTAGCGTTCCTTACGCAGATGGTCGTTGCTATGATCACTCGATTGATAAATGCTAGCACATTGTGCCGCAGTACGAGAGGTTTATCGAAGCATTCGATTAAATATTTTCTTATTCTCGAAACAAATGACAATTGATAAAAATCAGAATTCCCACCATTGGTTAGCTCATTTCTAGCGTTCCTCACGCAGATGGTCGTTGCTATGATCACTCGATTGATTAATGCTAGCACATTGTGCCACAGTACGAGAGGTTTATCGAAGCATTCGCTTAAATGTTTTCTTATTCTCGAAACAAATGACAATTGATAAAAATCAGAATTCCCACCATATTGGTTAGCTCGTTTCTAGCGTTCCTTACGCAAATGGTCGTTGCTATGATCACTCGATTGATAAATGCTAGCACATTGTGCAGCAGTACGAGTGGTTAATCGAGGCATCCGCTTAAATGTTTTCTTATTCTCGAAACAAATTACAATTGATAAAAATCAGAATTCCCACCATATTGGTTAGCTCGTTTCTAGCGTTCCTTACGCAGATGGTGATTGCTATGATCACTCGATTGATAAATGCTAGCACCTTGTGCAGCAGTACGAGAGGTTTATCGAAGCATTCGCTTAAATGTTTTCTTATTCTCGAAACAAATGACAATTGATAAAAATCAGAATTCCCACTATTGGTTAGCTCATTTCTAGCGTTCCTTACGCAGATGGTCGTTACTAGGATCACTCGATTGATAAATACTAGCACATTGTGCCGCAGTACGAGAGGTTTATCGAAGCATTCGCTTAAATATTTTCATATTCTCGAAACAAATGACAATTGATAAAAATCAGAATTCCCACCATTGGTTAGCTCGTTTCTAGCGTCCCTTACGCAGATGGTCGTTGCTATGATCACTCGATTGATAAATACTAGCACATTGTGCCGCAGTACGAGAGGTTTATCGAAGCAATCGATCAAATATTTTCTTATTCTCGAAACAAATGACAATTGATAAAAATCAGAATTCCCACTATTGGTTAGCTCATTTCTAGCGTTCCTTACGCAGATGGTGATTGCTATGATCACTCGATTGATAAATGCTAGCACCTTGTGCAGCAGTACGAGAGGTTAATCGAGGCATCCGCTTAAATGTTTTCTTATTCTCGAAACAAATGACAATTGATAAAAATCAGAATTCCCACCATTGGTTAGCTCATTTCTAGCGTTCCTTACGCAGAGGGTCGTTGCTACGATCACTCGATTGATAAATACTAGCACATTGTGCCACAGTACGAGAGGTTTATCGAAGCATTCGCTTAAATGTTTTCTTATTCTCGAAACAAATGACAATTGATAAAAATCAGAATTCCCACCATATTGGTTAGTTCGTTTCTAGCGTTCCTTACGCAGATGGTCGTTGCTAGGATCACTCGACTGATAAATGCTACCACATTGTGCCGCAGTACGAGAGGTTTATCGAAGCATTCGCTTAAATGTTTTCATATTCTCGAAACAAATGACAATTGATAAAAATCAGAATTCCCACCATTGGTTAGCTCGTTTCTAGCGTCCCTTACGCAGATGGTCGTTGCTATGATCACTCGATTGATAAATACTAGCACATTGTGCCGCAGTACGAGAGGTTTATCGAAGCAATCGATCAAATATTTTCTTATTCTCGAAACAAATGACAATTGATAAAAATCAGAATTCCCACCATTGGTGAGCTCGTTTCTAGCGTTCCTTACGCAGATGGTCGTTGCTATGATCACTCGATTGATAAATGCTAGCACATTGTGCCGCAGTACGAGAGGTTTATCGAAGCAATCGATCAAATATTTTCTTATTCTCGAAACCAATGACAATTGATAAAAATCAGAATTCCCACCATTGGTTAGCTCCTTTCTAGCGTTCCTTACGCAGATGGTCGTTGCTAGGATCACTCGACTGATAAATGCTAGCACATTGTGCCGCAGTACGAGAGGTTTATCGAAGCATTCGCTTAAATGTTTTCATATTCTCGAAACAAATGACAATTGATAAAAATCAGAATTCCCACCATTGGTGAGCTCGTTTCTAGCGTTCCTTACGCAGATGGTCGTTGCTATGATCACTCGATTGATAAATGCTAGCACATTGTGCCGCAGTACGAGAGGTTAATCGAGGCATCCGCTTAAATGTCTTCTTATTCTCGAAACAAATGACAATTGATAAAAATCAGAATTCCCACCGTTGGTTAGCTCGTTTCTATCGTTCCTTACGCAGATGGTCGTTGCTACGATCACTCGATTGATAAATACTAGCACATTGTGCCGCAGTACGAGAGGTTTATCGAAGCATTCGCTTAAATGTTTTCTTATTCTCGAAACAAATGACAATTGATAAAAATCAGAATTCCCACCATTGGTTATCTCGTTTCTAGCGTTCCTTACGCAGATGGTCGTTGCTATGATCACTCGATTGATAAATGCTAGCACATTGTGCCGCAGTACGAGAGGTTTATCGAAGCAATCGATTAAATATTTTCTTATTCTCGAAACAAATGACAATTGATAAAAATCTGAATTCCCACCATATTGGTTAGCTCGTTTCTAGCGTTCCTTACGCAGATGGTCGTTGCTATGATCACTCGATTGATAAATACTAGCACATTGTGCCGCAGTACGAGAGGTTTATCGAAGCATTCGCTTAAATATTTTCTTATTCTCGAAACAAATGACAATTGATAAAAATCAGAATTCCCACCATATTGGTTAGCTCGTTTCTAGCGTTCCTTACGCAGATGGTCGTTGCTAGGATCACTCGACTGATAAATGCTACCACATTGTGCCGCAGTACGAGAGGTTTATCGAAGCATTCGCTTAAATGTTTTCATATTCTCGAAACAAATGACAATTGATAAAAATCAGAATTCCCACCATTGGTTAGCTCGTTTCTAGCGTCCCTTACGCAGATGGTCGTTGCTATGATCACTCGATTGATAAATACTAGCACATTGTGCCGCAGTACGAGAGGTTTATCGAAGCAATCGATTAAATATTTTCTTATTCTCGAAACAAATGACAATTGATAAAAATCTGAATTCCCACCATTATTGGTTAGCTCGTTTCTAGCGTTCCTTACGCAGATGGTCGTTGCTATGATCACTCGATTGATAAATACTGGCACATTGTGCCGCAGTACGAGAGGTTTATCGAAGCATTCGCTTAAATGTTTTCTTATTCTCGAAACAAATGACAATTGATAAAAATCAGAATTCCCACCATTATTGGTTAGCTCGTTTCTAGCGTTCCTTACGCAGATGGTCGTTGCTATGATCACTCGATTGATAAATGCTAGCACATTGTGAAGCAGTACGAGAGGTTAATCGAAGCATCCGCTTAAATGTTTTCTTATTCTCGAAACAAATGACAATTGATAAAAATCTGAATTCCCACCATTGGTTATCTCGTTTCTAGCGTTCCTTACGCAGATGGTCGTTGCTATGATCACTCGATTGATAAATGCTAGCACATTGTGCCGCAGTACGAGAGGTTTATCGAAGCATTCGATTAAATATTTTCTTATTCTCGAAACAAATGACAATTGATAAAAATCAGAATTCCCACCATTGGTTAGCTCATTTCTAGCGTTCCTCACGCAGATGGTCGTTGCTATGATCACTCGATTGATTAATGCTAGCACATTGTGCCACAGTACGAGAGGTTTATCGAAGCATTCGCTTAAATGTTTTCTTATTCTCGAAACAAATGACAATTGATAAAAATCAGAATTCCCACCATATTGGTTAGCTCGTTTCTAGCGTTCCTTACGCAAATGGTCGTTGCTATGATCACTCGATTGATAAATGCTAGCACATTGTGCAGCAGTACGAGTGGTTAATCGAGGCATCCGCTTAAATGTTTTCTTATTCTCGAAACAAATTACAATTGATAAAAATCAGAATTCCCACCATATTGGTTAGCTCGTTTCTAGCGTTCCTTACGCAGATGGTGATTGCTATGATCACTCGATTGATAAATGCTAGCACCTTGTGCAGCAGTACGAGAGGTTTATCGAAGCATTCGCTTAAATGTTTTCTTATTCTCGAAACAAATGACAATTGATAAAAATCAGAATTCCCACTATTGGTTAGCTCATTTCTAGCGTTCCTTACGCAGATGGTCGTTACTAGGATCACTCGATTGATAAATACTAGCACATTGTGCCGCAGTACGAGAGGTTTATCGAAGCATTCGCTTAAATGTTTTCTTATTCTCGAAACAAATGACAATTGATAAAAATCAGAATTCCCACCATTGGTGAGCTCGTTTCTAGCGTTCCTTACGCAGATGGTCGTTGCTAAGATCACTCGATTGATAAATGCTGGCACATTGTGCCGCAGTACGAGAGGTTTATCGAAGCAATCGATCAAATATTTTCTTATTCTCGAAACAAATGACAATTGATAAAAATCAGAATTCCCACCATTGGTTAGCTCCTTTCTAGCGTTCCTTACGCAGATGGTCGTTGCTAGGATCACTCGACTGATAAATGCTAGCACATTGTGCCGCAGTACGAGAGGTTTATCGAAGCATTCGCTTAAACGTTTTCTTATTCTCGAAACAAATGACAATTGATAAAAATCAGAATTCCCACCATATTGGTTAGCTCGTTTCTAGCGTTCCTTACGCAGATGGTCGTTGCTAGGATCACTCGACTGATAAATGCTACCACATTGTGCCGCAGTACGAGAGGTTTATCGAAGCATTCGCTTAAATGTTTTCATATTCTCGAAACAAATGACAATTGATAAAAATCAGAATTCCCACCATTGGTTAGCTCGTTTCTAGCGTCCCTTACGCAGATGGTCGTTGCTATGATCACTCGATTGGTAAATACTAGCACATTGTGCCGCAGTACGAGAGGTTTATCGAAGCAATCGATTAAATATTTTCTTATTCTCGAAACAAATGACAATTGATAAAAATCTGAATTCCCACCATATTGGTTAGCTCGTTTCTAGCGTTCCTTACGCAGATGGTCGTTGCTATGATCACTCGATTGATAAATGCTAGCACGTTGTGCCGCAGTACGAGAGGTTTATCGAAGCAATCGATCAAATATTTTCTTATTCTCGAAACAAATGACAATTGATAAAAATCTGAATTCCCACCATTGGTTATCTCGTTTCTAGCGTTCCTTACGCAGATGGTCGTTGCTACGATCACTCGATTGATAAATTCTAGCACATTCTGCCACAGTACGAGGTTTATCGAAGCATTCGCTTAAATGTTTTCTTATTCTCGAAACAAATGACAATTAATAAAAATCAGAATTCCCACCATTGGTTAGCTCATTTCTAGCGTTCCTTACGCAGATGGTCGTTGCTAGGATCACTCGACTGATAAATGCTAGCACATTGTGCCGCAGTATGAGAGGTTTATCGAAGCATTCGATTAAATATTTTCTTATTCTCGAAACAAATGACAATTGATAAAAATCAGAATTCCCACCATTGGTTATCTCGTTTCTAGCGTTCCTTACGCAGATGGTCGTTGCTAGGATCACTCGACTGATAAATGCTAGCACATTGTGCCGCAGTACGAGAGGTTTATCGAAGCATTCGATTAAATATTTTCTTATTCTCGAAACAAATGACAATTGATAAAAATCAGAATTCCCACCATTGGTTAGCTCATTTCTAGCGTTCCTTACGCAGATGGTCGTTGCTAGGATCACTCGACTGATAAATGCTAGCACATTGTGCCGCAGTACGAGAGGTTTATCGAAGCATTCGATTAAATATTTTCTTATTCTCGAAACAAATGACAATTGATAAAAATCAGAATTCCCACCATTGGTTATCTCGTTTCTAGCGTTCCTTACGCAGATGGTCGTTGCTACGATCACTCGATTGATAAATACTAGCACATTGTGCCACAGTACGAGAGGTTTATCGAAGCATTCGCTTAAATGTTTTCTTATTCTCGAAACAAATGAAAATTGATAAAAATCTAAATTCCCACCATTGGTTATCTCGTTTCTAGCGTTCCTTACGCAGATGGTCGTTGCTACGATCACTCGATTGATAAATGCTAGCACATTGTGCGGCAGTACGAGAGGTTAATCGAGGAATCCGCTTAAATGTTTTCTTATTCTCGAAACAAATGACAATTGATAAAAATCAGAATTCCCACCATTGGTTAGCTCATTTCTAGCATTCCTTACGCAGATGGTCGTTACTAGGATCACTCGATTGATAAATGCTAGCACATTGTGCCGCAGTACGAGAGGTTTATCGAAGCATTCGCTTAAATGTTTTCATATTCTCGAAACAAATGACAATTGATAAAAATCAGAATTCCCACCATTGGTTAGCTCATTTCTACCGTTCCTTACGCAGATGGTCGTTGCTACGATCACTCGATTGATAAATACTAGCACATTGTGCCGCAGTACGAGAGGTTTATCGAAGCATTCGCTTAAATGTTTTCATATTCTCGAAACAAATGACAATTGATAAAAATCAGAATTCCCACTATTGGTTAGCTCATTTCTAGCGTTCCTTACGCAGATGGTCGTTGCTAGGATCACTCGATTGATAAATGCTAGCACATTGTGCGGCAGTACGAGAGGTTAATCGAGGAATCCGCTTAAATGTTTTCTTATTCTCGAAACAAATGACAATTGATAAAAATCAGAATTCCCACCATTGGTTAGCTCATTTCTAGCGTTCCTTACGCAGATGGTCGTTGCTAGGATCACTCGACTGATAAATGCTACCACATTGTGCCGCAGTACGAGAGGTTTATCGAAGCAATCGATTAAATATTTTCTTATTCTCGAAACAAATGACAATTGATAAAAATCTGAATTCCCACCATATTGGTTAGCTCGTTTCTAGCGTTCCTTACGCAGATGGTCGTTGCTATGATCACTCGATTGATAAATGCTAGCACGTTGTGCCGCAGTACGAGAGGTTTATCGAAGCAATCGATCAAATATTTTCTTATTCTCGAAACAAATGACAATTGATAAAAATCTGAATTCCCACCATTGGTTATCTCGTTTCTAGCGTTCCTTACGCAGATGGTCGTTGCTACGATCACTCGATTGATAAATTCTAGCACATTGTGCCACAGTACGAGGTTTATCGAAGCATTCGCTTAAATGTTTTCTTATTCTCGAAACAAATGACAATTGATAAAAATCAGAATTCCCACCATTGGTTATCTCGTTTCTAGCGTTCCTTACGCAGATGGTCGTTGCTACGATCACTCGATTGATAAATTCTAGCACATTGTGCCACAGTACGAGGTTTATCGAAGCATTCGCTTAAATGTTTTCTTATTCTCGAAACAAATGACAATTGATAAAAATCAGAATTCCCACCATTGGTTAGCTCATTTCTAGCGTTCCTTACGCAGATGGTCGTTGCTAGGATCACTCGACTGATAAATGCTAGCACATTGTGCCGCAGTACGAGAGGTTTATCGAAGCATTCGATTAAATATTTTCTTATTCTCGAAACAAATGACAATTGATAAAAATCAGAATTCCCACCATTGGTTATCTCGTTTCTAGCGTTCCTTACGCAGATGGTCGTTGCTACGATCACTCGATTGATAAATACTAGCACATTGTGCAACAGTACGAGAGGTTTATCGAAGCATTCGCTTAAATGTTTTCTTATTCTCGAAACAAATGACAATTGATAAAAATCTAAATTCCCACCATTGGTTATCTCGTTTCTAGCGTTCCTTACGCAGATGGTCGTTGCTACGATCACTCGATTGATAAATGCTAGCACATTGTGCCGCAGTACGAGAGGTTTATCGAAGCATTCGATTAAATATGTTCTTATTCTCGAAACAAATGACAATTGATAAAAATCAGAATTCCCACTATTGGTTAGCTCATTTCTAGCGTTCCTTACGCAGATGGTCGTTGCTAGGATCACTCGATTGATAAATGCTAGCACATTGTGCCGCAGTACGAGAGGTTTATCGAAGCATTCGATTAAATATTTTCTTATTCTCGAAACAAATGACAATTGATAAAAATCAGAATTCCCACTATTGGTTAGCTCATTTCTAGCGTTCCTTACGCAGATGGTCGTTGCTAGGATCACTCGATTGATAAATGCTAGCACATTGTGCGGCAGTACGAGAGGTTAATCGAGGAATCCGCTTAAATGTTTTCTTATTCTCGAAACAAATGACAATTGATAAAAATCAGAATTCCCACCATTGGTTAGCTCATTTCTAGCATTCCTTACGCAGATGGTCGTTACTAGGATCACTCGATTGATAAATGCTAGCACATTGTGCCGCAGTACGAGAGGTTTATCGAAGCATTCGCTTAAATGTTTTCATATTCTCGAAACAAATGACAATTGATAAAAATCAGAATTCCCACCATTGGTTAGCTCATTTCTACCGTTCCTTACGCAGATGGTCGTTGCTACGATCACTCGATTGATAAATACTAGCACATTGTGCCGCAGTACGAGAGGTTTATCGAAGCATTCGCTTAAATGTTTTCATATTCTCGAAACAAATGACAATTGATAAAAATCAGAATTCCCACTATTGGTTAGCTCATTTCTAGCGTTCCTTACGCAGATGGTCGTTGCTAGGATCACTCGATTGATAAATGCTAGCACATTGTGCGGCAGTACGAGAGGTTAATCGAGGAATCCGCTTAAATGTTTTCTTATTCTCGAAACAAATGACAATTGATAAAAATCAGAATTCCCACCATTGGTTAGCTCATTTCTAGCGTTCCTCACGCAGATGGTCGTTGCTATGATCACTCGATTGATAAATGCTAGCACATTGTGCCGCAGTACGAGAGGTTTATCGAAGCATTCGATTAAATATTTTCTTATTCTCGAAACAAATGACAATTGATAAAAATCAGAATTCCCACTATTGGTTAGCTCATTTCTAGCGTTCCTTACGCAGATGGTCGTTGCTAGGATCACTCGATTGATAAATGCTAGCACATTGTGCGGCAGTACGAGAGGTTAATCGAGGAATCCGCTTAAATGTTTTCTTATTCTCGAAACAAATGACAATTGATAAAAATCAGAATTCCCACCATTGGTTAGCTCATTTCTAGCATTCCTTACGCAGATGGTCGTTACTAGGATCACTCGATTGATAAATGCTAGCACATTGTGCCGCAGTACGAGAGGTTTATCGAAGCATTCGATTAAATATGTTCTTATTCTCGAAACAAATGACAATTGATAAATTGTGGGAGTTCGAAACTCAGAAGACGTTCAGAAACGACCTCCTGTCAAGAAAAAATGGGCGGACTCGCTCAAGTTTCGGATAAAATGGCAACCTCGCTCTAACTGAAGCATCTCTGGCTTTTTCTCAACATTGGATACAAATTTTAATGAAAGCTGACGAAATCCATTCCCGGTTAAATTAAGACACTGGAAAATGCGTCACGACGTCTAGAACGCCGGAAGCCACACCTATTTTACCATAAAATCGATAATTTATTCTGATCATCCAATTTCGTTAACGGAACTATGACCACTTATAAGTGATCATAGATACGTTTTATGCGATTCCCGCCTCTATGGAATTTTATAAATTTCAAAAAAATTGCGGCTTTTTAATCCTGAAATGGCGGTTGTGGGAGTTCTAAAGTAAGAAAACGTTCAGAAACGATCTCCTGTAAAAAAAAATGCGCGGACTCGCTCAAGTTTCGGATAAAATGGCAACCTCGCTCTAACTAAAGCATCTCTGGCTTTTTCTCAACATTGGATACAAATTTTAATGAAAGCTGACGAAATCCATTCCCGGTTAAATTAAGACACTGGAAAATGGGTCACGACGTCTAGAACGCCGGAAGCCACACCTGTTTTGCCATAAAATCGATAATTTATTCAGATCATCCAACTCGTCTTAACTCCGTTAACGGAATTATAACAACTTATTAGTGATCATAGATACGTTTTATGCGATTCCCGCCTCTATGGAATTTTATAAATTTCAATAAAAATTGCGGTTTTACAAGCCTAAAATGGCGGTTGTGGGAATTCGAAACTCAGAAGACGTTCAGAAACGACCACCTGTCAAGAAAAAATGGGCGGACTCGCTCAAGTTTCGGATAAAATAGCAACCTCGCTCTAACTGAAGCATCTCTGGCTTTTTCTCAACATTGGATACAAATTTTAATGAAAGCTGACGAAATCCATTCCCGGTTAAATTAAGACACTGGAAAATGCGTCACGACGTCTAGAACGCCGGAAGCCACACCTGTTTTGCCATAAAATCGATAATTTATTCAGATCATCCAACTCGTCTTAACTCCGTTAACGGAATTATGACAACTTATTAGTGATCATAGATACGTTTTATGCGATTCCCGCCTCTATGGAATTTTATAAATTTCACCAAAAATTGCGGTTTTAAAAGCCTAAAATGGCGGTTGTGGGAGTTCGAAACTCAGAAGACGTTCAGAAACGACCTCCTGTCAAGAAAAAATGGGCGGACTCGCTCAAGTTTCGGATAAAATGGCAACCTCGCTCTAACTGAAGCATCTCTGGCTTTTTCTCAACATTGGATACAAATTTTAATGAAAGCTGACGAAATCCATTCCCGGTTAAATTAAGACACTGGAAAATGCGTCACGACGTCTAGAACGCCGGAAGCCACACCTATTTTACCATAAAATCGATAATTTATTCTGATCATCCAATTTCGTTAACGGAACTATGACCACTTATAAGTGATCATAGATACGTTTTATGCGATTCCCGCCTCTATGGAATTTTATAAATTTCAAAAAAATTGCGGCTTTTTAATCCTGAAATGGCGGTTGTGGGAGTTCTAAAGTAAGATAACGTTCAGAAACGATCTCCTGTAAAAAAAAATGCGCGGACTCGCTCAAGTTTCGGATAAAATGGCAACCTCGCTCTAACTAAAGCATCTCTGGCTTTTTCTCAACATTGGATACAAATTTTAATGAAAGCTGACGAAATCCATTCCCGATTAAATTAAGACCCTGGAAAATGCGTCACGACGTCTAGAACGCCGGAAGCCACACCTGTTTTACCATAAAATCGATAATTTATTCAGATCATGCAACTCGTCTTAATTCCGTTAACGGAATTATGACAACTTATAAGTGATCATAGATTCGTTTTATGCGATTCCCGCCTCTATGGAATTTTGTAAATTTCACCAAAAATTGCGGCCTTTCAAGCCTAAAATGGCGGTTGTGGGAGTTCTAAAGTCAGAAAACGTTCAGAAACGACCTCCTGTCAAGAAGAAATGGGCGGACTCGCTCAAGTTTCGGATAAAATGGCAACTTCGCTGTAACTAAAGCATCTCTGGCTTTTTCTCATCAACATTGGATACAAATTTTAACGAAAGTTGACGAAATCCATTCCCCATTCAATTAAGACACTGGAAAATGCGTCACGACGTCTAAAACGCCGAAAGCCACACCTGTTTTACAATAAAATCGATAATTTATTCTGATCATCCAACTCGTCTTAACTCCGTTGACGGAACTATGACAACTGATTAGTGATCAAAGATACGTTTTATGCAATTCCCGCCGCTATGGAATTTTATAAATTTCACCAAAAATTGCGGTTTTTCAAACCTAAGATGGTGGTTGTGGGAGTTCTAAAGTCAGAAAACGTTCAGAAACGACCTCCTGTAAAAAAAAATGCGCGGACTCGCTCAAGTTTCGGATAAAATGGCAACCTTGCTCTAACTAAAGCATCTCTGGCTTTTATGACTTTTTTTCAACATTGCTCTTTAAGATCTTTCAAACGATACCAAACACGGGTATGTTATCTTTACTTTAAGGAACCGGAAGTTGCGTAGCATTTTCAAAATCTGCTCTTCAAGACCTTTTAAACGATACCAAACATGGGTATGTTATTTTAACTTTAAGAAACCGGATGTAAATACCGGAGGTTGCGTAGCGTTTTCTAAGTCTACTCTTCAAGATCTTTCGAACGATACCAGACACGGGCATGTTATCTTTACTTAAAAAAACCGGAAAAAGATACCGGAAGTTGCGAAGCATTTTCAAATTCTGCTCTTCAAGACCTTTCAAACGATACCAAACATGGGTATGTTATCTTAACTTTAAGAAACCGGATGTAAATACAGGAAGTTGCGTAGCGTTCTCGAAGTCTACTCTTCAAGATCTTTCGAAAGATACCAAACATGTGTATTTTATCTTAACTTTAAGAAACCGGAAGTAGATACTGGAAGTTGCGTAGCATTTTCGAATTTTGTTCTTCAAGGCCTTTCAAACGATACCAAACATGGGCATGTTATCTTAACTTTAAGACAGCGGAAGTAAATACCGGAAGTTGCGTAGCGTTTTCGAAGTCTACTCATCAAGATCTTTCGAAAGATACCAGACACGGGTATGTTAGGTTTACTATAAGAAACCGGAAGTAGATACCTGAAGTTGCGTAACGTTCACGAATTCTGTTCTTCAAACCTTTCAAACGATACGAAACACGACTATGTTCACTAAGCCCTAAAAAACGGGAGGACGTTGCCGGAAATTGGGGGGGGGGAATTTACCATCCACCACAAGATATTATCAAAATATGTGCTTACGTCAGAGTTCAGACCTCTACGTGCAACATTTCCGCAGTTTTCATATTTTTTATGGCTTTCAATTCCTAAATTTTAACCTCCGAATAGACACCCCCTATCACCTTCAACTGACTTCAAACACGAACGTGTTTTACCAAGTTTTAGTGAGATACCTCCGCTAGTTCTAGAGCACGGTATCTAGAGTTATTGCAAATAACAATTTTTCGGTTTTTCACCCCTAACTCCCATCTCCTTGAACCGATATAGCCGAGATATGCGGGAGCGTATACCAAATTTCAGCTCAACATCTCAACCCGTTGTCAAGTTATCCGACCAGACGGGAGATCAAGCGAGCGAGCAAATAATCAAAGACAAGAGTACCTAAACATTCTGCTGCGGCACTAATAATGCAGAAGGTCAAGGTACCTCTAACAGCAAAAATGTAACCGAGCCCGCAATTTTCAAGCTCAGCCACAGCTCGCTAAAGCAAACACACGCACTAAGCTATATCAATTGGGAATGTAACGCGATAAGCGTATGCAACGAAACCAATATCTTGGCGCTCCGATCAGTTCGGGCATTGCGAAAACCAGGCGACAGCAATGCAGATCTTGCACGGACTCACAGCGCCATCTGGTGGAATTCGTCTTATTTCCGCTTTCCAATTATTATTTTTATAATTATTTGTGGAATTATGAAGAATTATTAGAGCGGACGAAAGTACGCTAGGGGGTATTATTATTATTATTCAGCCCTTTTCAATCACTCAGTTCTTCGAAACCTGTCTTGGTAGATTTAACGTATTATTCAGCCCTTTTCAATCACTCAGTTCTTCGAAACCTGTCTTGGTAGATTTAACAAGTTCAAACAGGTTTGGAGAGGTTATTGACATATGACACCATCACACAGTTGACCTATGACGTCATCATTAATTCTCGGAATTTTGTCTAGACAGATGTAACAGGTTCAGACTTGTTTGAGAAAGGTCGTTGACCTTTGACCCCATTGACCTATGACGTCATCATCAATTCTTGGAATTTTGTCTAGACAGTTGTAACAGGTTGAGACTTGTTTGAGAAAGGTCATTGACCTTTGACCCCATTGACCTATGACGTCATCATCAATTCTTGGAATTTTGACTAACAGGTTGAGACTTGTTTGAGAAAGGTCATTGACCTTTGACCCCATTGACCTATGACGTCATCATCAATTCTTGAAATTTTGTCTAGACAGTTGTAACAGGTTGAGACTTGTTTGAGAAAGGTCATTGACCCCATTGACCTATGACGTCATCATCAATTCTTGGAATTTTGACTAACAGGTTGAGACTTGTTTGAGAAAGGTCATTGACCTTTGACCCCATTGACCTTGAAAGGTCATTGACATCAATTCTTAGAATTTTGTCTAGACAGTTGTAACAGGTTGAGACTTGTTTGAGAAAGGTCATTGACCCCATTGACCTTGAAAGGTCATTGACATCAATTCTTGGAATTTTGTCTAGACAGTTGTAACAGGTTGAGACTTGTTTGAGAAAGGTCATCGACCTTTGACCCCATTGACCTTGAAAAGTCATTGACCTCTTTGACCTTGACAGGTCATTGACATCACGAGTTCTTGGAAATTTGTCTAGACAGACGTAACAGGTTCAGACTTGTTTGAGAATTGACCTTGAAACGTCATTCGGGTCAAACACGAACGTTCCCGAGCTGACCCGGTAGAAAGTACTGCCGAAGCTGGCTCAAATGAACCCCCCGGTAGAAAGTAGTGCCGAAGCTGGCGCAAAAAAAGTGCGCCAACTTCGGCACTACCTAACTACTCGTCAATTTTTGATTTTTAATTTTTTTCTCAAAAACGGTCGCGTAAACGAAAAAATCTCAAGGGTGAAAAAAGTTTTGTCTTGAGTTGCTTTATCACAAAAAGTGGATATTTGACAGCTATTTCTGTCGAATTAATTTTTTTACGAAAATTTCTCTGGGGCACCCCCCTAATCCGGCCCTTGTCGTTTACTGATCAATAAACAAAATGTACCGAAACATAGGTACTCAAGAGCTAATAAAGTGTGCAAAGTAGATAAAGTGGTTTCTGAAATATTAACAAAAAACCATGTTCAATGGGTCACATTCTAAGCCCAATAACTCGGAAACGATTGACTTTTGGCATCTGGTCGATTGGAACATTTCGACATGTTTTTACGTAATGAAGCTCTGGTTAAGCGTTGGCATCATAATTCCAGGACACCCTGTATATACTATATACCTAATTGTAAATTTTTATACCAAAAAAAAAAAATTAAAGAATTGCAAAATTGCAAAGGTGAAGGAAAACGAATCATTATTCTCTGCGCTGGAACAAAAGACGGCTTTGTGGACGGTGCCGAGCTTATTTTTTGTAGAAAAAGTAAATCCCAAGACTATCATGACAACATGAATTATCAAAACTACACAGAATGGTTAACCAACAAGTTTTTGCCTTTAACAGAGCCGTCCGTGGTTATTATTGATAATGCACATCACCATTCTGTTGTTCTAAAGCCATAGCCAACAGAAGCTTGGAAAAAATACGATATTAAGCAGTAACGGAATTACATAACGGATAACAGATTTTAAAGCCGAGTTGTTGCAGCTTGTCAAAACCAACAATACAAACAACCGAAAGTTTATGAAGTGGACGAAATTGTAAAAGAACGTGCTCATATAATTCTTCGCTTACCACCATATCACTGTCAATTCAATCCAATTGAAATAGTATGCGGCATTGCAATAGTATATTAAAAAACACGCTTCATAAGGCCAATTATTATCGCACGAGGATGTTTGGACATCGAGGGCGAAAAGCCCGAGTTTTACAAAATCCGAGTGCGATAAGAGCCTTATGAAACACGTTTTTTATACAATTTTTTCTATTTCGGATATCCAATTTGTTAGAAAAAATTTGGTTTTCCATTTTCAAAGACAGAGGTCAATGTTCGCTTGACAGTTGACGATTGTTGGACACAATCGTTACCTAGGTTGCGATGTAAACAAAAGCCGTGCTCTAATAGAGCACATTAGAGAATGCGTTTGTGTGCTATAATGCTAAATGCCCGAAGAAGCGGAGTAAACAAAACGGAAAGATGTTTATTAAAAAATTCGGTCCTTTCACGGTCATTAAGGAGGATGATTGTAAGTTTAGTTTTTTTATTAGGTATGATTTACCCACGTTTTGTTACGTTTAGGCAGACGTACACTTAGTGAACTACAGAAAGAGTTGGAATTAGAATATAATGATTTGAGTAAACAAAATGTTGTTCAAAAAGATGCCATCTTAGTGAAAAGAACCTGATTATAGAGGACGCTCGTCCTATTTGCCCGGAGGGTGATTGTAAGTTTCGAGGAAGACCAGCACCTAGCGCAATCTTCAAGGTTAGAACAGACAGTGGGGTGCTTATATTCTAAGCAATATGTGTCAACTGAGTTTTTGATTTTCTCGACCTGTAACTCCATCCAGAATCTTTTTGAAGCAGAGGCAGGAATTATATAGACAAAGGCAGGTGATTAATGCGTCCGGGTAAATTAATTTTTTTTATATTCTTTACTTATTGATTAAACCAAAAATTTTTTGTTGATTGTGATCAATCGTTGTTTGTTTGTTTGTTGTTAGGAAGAGTAAGGGGAAAGATTTGCGAATCCTGATGCAGGAGCAGAAGGGACAGTGTGAACTTCCTGCAGCACCTCATCACTGCCGGCAACAGGTGGTAGTGACAACAGTTCCTCCACCACCCCAACTAACAACCGCTGATGCAACTCGCACATCGACAGCTTCAACCCCAACTTCAGCCATTAATGCAGCCCCTGCATCAACAATCAGCCCCAGGTCCAGCCAATGATGCTGCCTCCGCATCAGCAACAAGTGCGCACCCTGGCTCTTCCGGAAGCGCTAAATTTGCCCTTCGCAATCATAGCCAGGACTCGTCGAGCCCTGCTGGATATGAGACCTCAGCTGCGTCAGGTACAATCCCCTCCAAGATGAGCTGGAGGCGATTGACGAGTATTTACAAAATAACAATGTTCAGAATCAATAAATATGCACCTAAGTACTTACATTCAAAAATTGTGTGTAGTAATGTGCAGTAGTAGCTGTAGATGCCGAGGTAGAAGCTAATAATAGATTATTTTTACATGTACTTCAATTTATCAATCAATAAATGATTTGAAAATGAGCAACGTTTTTTATTGAATTCAACTGTGAAACATCAAAATTTCATTGTTTTCGATACCTTACCTATTTGACTTTTATCAATAGGCGCAAAGGTTTTTATACTTCTTCCAGCACTTAGAAAATGCCTCTCCCGAAATACATGCAAGTACAGGTAGACAAAGCTTTTCGAGAATGGCACATCAGTGTATCGCGCGAGCAAGGAATTTGGCATCCCTAGAGCTACATTGCTAGGTAAATACACAGGCAAAGCACCAATTGTTCGTAAAATGGGACCTTCAACTGTACTAACAGCAGATGCACGCTTTAAATTATTATTATTTATTAATAATTATTAATATTATTTATTTATTTAAAGCGTGCATAGAATCTAACATTAAAAATCAATCAATAAGTACCTAATAGAATTAAAAATTGTCAAATTGTTAAACCTAAAATCAATCTTAAGCTATTTAAAGCGTGTACAGAATTGTGGAACATCTTCGGATGTTTCCTATTCTCCAATCCCCAATCCGTCTTCAGGGATGGCAGTGGCAAGTGTTTAAAGTTTTCAAACCTAGAACTAAAGCACACTTTTTGATGAGACACCATTCTGGCTTTCCTCGAACACGCTTCCTCTAATTTCCAAATTTTTTTTCCGCATTCCTTCACATTGGCTATCTCCGCTTTGTACTCCTGGATGTGGGCAAATAGCCAAAGTAACGTGCATATAGCTGGGAACAAACGATCCTCCTTGTCAACAAAATGACTCATAACAATAAAAAGTTCTTCAATGTACTCTGGCTGCCAGACTCTCTCTTGAATCGATGGAAACTTAAAGACATTTATGAGAATTTCAACGGCCAGAGTTCTCGCCTCAATTTCAGGTGGCGATCTGTGAAATGGCAATGCAGTGGCGTAGAGGTATTTTGGTAATGTCACGTTTAATCGCTGGCAAATTTCTGCCGATCTTCTGGTGGCGAATTCTGAAGAATAGTTATTTACGTAATTGAATCGTTCGACGAGCCGAATAATATTTGCCAAAACGAGCGACAGCGAGTTTTGCAAAATTATGCGAGTCAAACAATTTAGGCTTTTCATAACGTATTAAGTACAACATTTTACCTAATTGCGTAAAATCCAACTTTTCAAAACGCAATCAGGTAAAATATTTTTGAACATAAACTCTAAACTTTGTAATGAGCTTACTTTTAAGTTTTTCAGAATTTGTAGGATTTTGTGAAGGCTCAGTCGATCGCATTGGTTCACTAGTTGATGGGCGGCTTTTTCGGCCAGAAAACCTAAAGTCTTCTCAGGGGCGGCGTTGCTGTTGGCTCTTAAACACCTTTTGCGGATTTCACACAAATCTGAACCTTGGCTTGATCGGAGACTGTAACCCTTCCAGACGGACTAAAGTAGGACATATTGAATTTTTAACATTTTTGAGTCGGTAGTTTTCAATTGTTAACAAAAACGAGAATTGTGCACTAATTATGCACAGGGTGTCCCACCGGTGCATCAAAGTCCATTTATGTCCACGTCATTAATAATATCGGAAAGCCAACCGTTATTGAGCGAAAATGTCTCGGATTTGCCTCTTAATTGTCAGGTTATTGCACCCCCACCCTATCGAGCTGTCATAGTTTTTGACATAAGTCAAAATTTGTGTAAAAAAATTGATTTTTATAAGGCAATAGCCAATTTTGTATCTTCCAGACGGTTGAAGATAAAGAATTCAAGCTTGGAGGGTTGAAAATACAAGGTATGAGATTTCAGTTGCAGGCTCACTCGTTCTTGTTGACATAACAATATGGCGGAAATTAATTTTAAAAAATGGCGGAACGAAATAGTCCACAACTCAACAATAATTTTATGTATCCAAAAGATGCAAAATTAAATTCCCTGTAGGCTAGTATTAGCATTCCCTAAACCCATTTTCTATATTTTTGCAAATATTTGAAATAAATGTATTTGTGCGAATTAAAAAAAATTGAACACAGCAAGCTTTGGATCAAAAATTAGTAATACTTAATTCTATTTCTTCAAAAATTTGACTTAAAGCTTGCTGGATCAATTTTTTTAATTTGCACAAATACATTTATTTCAAATATTTTCAAAAATATTTAAAATAGATATAGGGAATGCTAATACTAGCCTAAAGAGAAATTAATTTTGCGTCTTTTGGATACATACAATTATGGTACTCGCATTTGAAAAAATTGAGTTGTGGACAATTTCGTTAAGTTACTTTTAAAAATTATTTTCCGCCATATTGTTAAAATCAACATGATCAATTCAGACATTAAAAGAAAGCTCACACTTTGTACTTTCAACCCTCCAAATTTGGTTTCTTAATCTTCAACCGTCTAGAAGATACAAATTGTTCTGTTACCGGTTAAAAATCAATTTTTTTACAAATTTTGACACCTGTCAAGAACTATGACAGTGAGGTAGGCAAAGTGGGAGTACAATAAGCTCACAATTAAGAGGCCAATCTGAAACTGGAGTCAAAACATAGGCTTCCCATTTAAAATAACAAAGATGGCGGACACTTCCGGTATAACCGGAAGTGCGTCAGAGCTGAAAATATTTTCTTGTTTTTTGGTCACGTGGGTGCTAAAAATCGCCGAAGCTGGTTTTCCTTGCACTAAAGACCAGTTGCTTGATAGACATTGGTTTGAGGCATTCATGAAACGCTTTCCACGTTTAAGTGAAAGGGTTTTAACAAAACCTAACCAACAGTCGATCAAAAGGGGCCAACGAATTGATAAAAATTAATACACTTATCTTGAACACTTAAATTTAATAGGTCTTCAATCGCTCCAGAAACGTCGCGAGTACAGTCATGGCCGTCTCTAGTTCCAGGCCATGTCCTAACCATTTGGCAACGTGGCGAGAGGAGATTTACCGTCAATTTGACAAATTCTCTCTGATTGTCATTAAAGTGAAACTTTTGCGAAAAAATACCAAAAATATTGGAATCTTTTCCAATTTCAAATCATTAACATACTGAAAATGAATATTTTGAACAAAGTATGTAAGATATGTGGTATTTAGTAAATTTGTAGTGATAAATTTTGATTACAGACCCATTTTAAACACTTTGTGGACAAGAGGGTTTTGTAAAATTGATTTCACCGTGTTTTAATTAAACATTCACTGGAATTGAAGTTTAAATAAATTCATTAGGAAGTTTAAATAAATAGCAGAAAACCAGTTGGACTTGATGGATAAATCGCATTTTAAGACAAGATTTTTTTCATCGTTGCAGCGATGGTAAAAGGCAGGAATTAGACGATTCTTATCTGTAGAATTTTGTGTAAAATCGATATAATGACGTAGGTACTGTAACATATGCCAGTTAATGCCAATCCTGGGTAAATCTACATTAAATTGTTTGTATAAAATTTGTCATTGGGGCGCGAGAATATTAACTGTAAGTTAGAACTATTTATTGCCAAAAGTCATAAACCGTGCAGTCCGGGGCCTTGTAGAAACCTTTGCTTTGAATCGCCGTCCTTCCAAGAACGACCCTCGCTGTAAACTTTATGACCGAATTCCTTCGCATACAATATTTTTAGAAAGTTGTTCCCACAGTAGAGATTTCCGAGAAATGGATTTAATAACGTAAATGTCTTATTCATTATAATTTGTTGCTAAATTTGATTCAGTAAATGCATGAACCCCAAAGGTAGAGTAGCCAAGATACACTAATTTTGCATGACGTGAATCAAACATTACTCCTACTAAAATTGCCTCGACAACCCGTTAAACACCGTATGAACCTCATGTGTGTAGGCATAACCGACGCATATGTAACCAATCAGATTCTTTTCGGCGTAAACGCTGTAATTTAAATTAAAGTTCACTGCCAGAATAGAACTGGTGTCGCCATCTAGGCTAGACGACCGAAACCTCAAGCCAAATTCCTGTTTAATACCCTATTGTTCATATGTAGAACCTACCTATCAAATTAGATTGCTTTTAAAATTGCATGACTGTCGTATGCATTAAATAACCCCCACTATACGGCACGTGCTCGAAAAGCTTCAAAGACTCCGCCGGACTGCTTGGATTTTTGTTAGGTAATTCATTAGATTTGCATAAAATAACTAAATTGTTTCATTGATAGGATATGTGAATCTGTGATTAGCTTTAAGAGCAGGATTGTATCGTAAGGCTGGTCGAATCGCGTAGCTTCTTAATTAATTATAAATTGTTATAAAATGTGGAGATGACCTAAGGAAGGGACGCCGACCGGATATAGTAGAGGGGGTGTTTTTAGGTTCGGCGGACCGAAGAGGACGCCGGAAGAGAGACTTGCTCTCAGGCTTCTGACTAAGAGACTCGTATTTTCCAAAGCTCTCGAATTTGCGATATTTTCCAAATATTTTAAAATAGTTATTTGTTGCTTGGGTTTTGTGTAGTTAAAGTTCGTGCTTGTGTAGTATTGAAGTGAGTGTAATCACGCCGTAGGGGGATAGTGTTTAGTGGTTATTGGTGATCGGTAGAACACCTCCCGGTCTGCAGGGTGGAACTAGATCAGGTATTACGTATCTAGATTGGTAGTTTCGTTAGTGCATTTTGATTGGAGGTCTCCCGATCTCTAATTGGCTTTCCTAGACTAGAACCCTTTTTACATCCGCTACCTATTAATTAATTTACCCCTTTTGCAGAGTAGACTTTAGCTTGCTTGCATTTCGGTAGTAGAATAGTTAGGGTTTGGTAAAGTGCATCCAGGTCTTCCCTTTTATTAGCATAGAAAGAGGTAAAGGAAATTTGGGGATATCCATAAGGGGACGCGCTCTCTCAGCTCTGCAATTTGTTTGCAATTTGTTCCCGCTGGATTGTCGACAATAATTCACCGTCGCGGTTAAAAACACTACAGTTTTGCCAACACGTGATTGTTGCTCACTTGGAGGGTGCCCCGTTGACATCTTCCACCTGTGATTTGGCCTGGTGTACCGTCGATTGCTAGGGGGCTGGGCCCGAATCCCGCTAGTTTTCCTAGGCTGGGCCGTGTCAGCACCCCGTACACTGAAGACGAAGAAAGAAGCAGCAAAAAACTAAATTTGGGCTGTCACGAGAAATCACAGGGTCCACAGCCCTCGAACCGTTAAAACCATTTATTCAGTGTCATTCAGTTCATTTTGGGGTCACTTTCACTCTAAACTTTGTTAAAACACAAAATTTCCTCTATCGTACCGTAGAATTTACTTAGTGCATGAAATTTGCTCGATTTCAGGAAATCTACTACGCCACTGGGATTTTCACGCCACGCCACTGAACTTGCGTCATTTTAGCTGTCGTGATTACGTCAAGAGTTGTCATTGCTCGAAACTTGTCTTGCACCCCTCCTAACACTTGCCTGTATTGTGGGTTGCTTCCCAATTTAGAAACCCGGATTTTTGCAAGTCCGGTAATATTATTTAATTCTGGGGATTAATTCTTTTTTCAGCATTTCGGTAACGGCACCCTTCATTTTATAAAACTAGCTCAGAGTTCATTCATAATTTAGAAACCCATTGATTTAGGTTGGGGATTATAACTATGGTATTTTTTCTTTACCGTGTAAATTATTTCCCTCGAGCTCCTTGAGTGAGAGGTGTTTATTTTATTGTATTATTTTTGCGGCCAGACTTTGTTTCAGTGTGAATAAATTGTTATTTGGAAGATCCGTTTTATTTCCTGTATCCACGGCCTCGTAAAACGAACCACAACCACAACGTAATTAAATTTAGGGGTCCTTTTGCAAGATTGGAGGGATTTCACAACGGTCCCCCTTTCAGTAGAGTCAGAAAGTTACAATTGCTGCCTTTGACCAGGATACGAGGTTAATCACGTGGACACAGGATACTATAGGTGCCATTGACGGACAGATACAAAGGAATCACGTGGAAACAGGTACATTTATTTAATACAGGCACAGATATGGCACCAACCCGAAGGAACATAAAGAAAACCAGCCAGGAGCCAACAACACGAATAAAACCAGTAGCAGGACCGTCCGGAACCTCAGATGAAGCACCACACTGGTTCGCACAATGGGTCAAGGATCACCAGGAGGAGCACGAATCGCAACAGGTGCAATTATTAGACACCATTAAAATTATGTTTAAGGAGGGTCAGCCAGCAACAACACCGACAAATCAGGTGGTCACAGTAGCGGAGGTCCATGCAGAAGCTCCAGGAGGTAGCGACATCGACGCCATCTCGGAGGCCACACCAGAGCCGTCGCGCCAGGCCCAGGGGGCGACGACACCTGCCGCATCGCCCAGTTCCGACTTAGGGGAGCTGGTGCGAATTTTGAAAAGCAACACACCATCGACAACCATCCCGGAGAAACCGACGTTCGAGGGGGAAAATTCGAAGAACCCCATGACATTTTTGGAGAAGCTCGAGAAGTACTGCCGGGCACTCCAATACGATGAAGAGACCAGCTTGGAGACTGCTCTCAGTTGTCTTCGGGGACCGGCAATGCACTGGTCGAAAATTTACCAACATCACTGGCACAACTTCCAGGATTTCCGACAAGAATTCATCCGTTTCTACTGGTCTAATGCTAGACAGATGGAAGTGAGGAACAAAATAAGCCATGGAGAGTTCAGACCAGATCGGGGGAGCATGGTATCACACTTTGCATATTTTGTCCACCTTTCAAGCTTATTAACACGACCCATCCCGGAAGAGACCTTAGTGGCTGAAGTAATGCAACACTTTCCGCTAGCCGTACAGCAGCTGTGGGCTATGTCTGCAAATAACTCTTTGACCGCTGCAGCAGACTTCCTACAAAAACAAGACCAAACAATATTTAATAAGAACCTCCGGACACAAAATAAACCCACCAGAGACCGACAAGACAGTAACCCGTATCGAAGACAACCACCACCACTATTTCAAGCGCCGCCACCACCACCAAGGAATCCACCAAATCGCGGCAATCAGGCAAACCAACCTCCAAGACGTCCAGGCAATCAGTCGGGAAACGGGGGCGGACCTCAGAACAGGGCCTAATGAGGATCCTTCGCCGCCAACAGGGCCCCACGTTCGAAATCCAATCACCACAAATTCATAACCTCCAAATTGACAGCCAAATTCCCCAACAAAACGTCAATCCGAGACCCGAACCATTCAAATCCAAACACACCGACATTGCCACCCTTTTCCAACAAACGCCACTAGAGGGCGCCACCAAAATTCACAAACGTCAACGTCAAAACTGTCAGGCAACTACCACCGAATTTGAAATTATTCCCGCCAAATCTGCCAGACACGTTACTGCTCCAAAACTAACCTATAATCCTGTTGAAATCGGGGAGAAACTATTCCATATCCTTTCTGTTTACGAAACCGAAGGTCTCTACGACGGAGAAGATAGTCTACAGAGCTCCAAGCGGAGAATCTTACCAGAGATCCATCTGAAAGTCGAAGGGGTTGAACTATCGGCCTTGATTGATAGTGGCAGCGAGCTTACCTGTGTCTCTAGCGAAACATTTTCCAACCTGCTAGCTATGGGGAGAAAACCACCCACGTTACCAGTCACCGCCGTCCAAATCAGGGGTGCTTTTGGCCAAAGGAGTTGTCGAGTCACGATGCAGGGCTTCCTCAACGCCGTAATCGCTGGGAACGACTACGAACTCGTGGCATTCGTAGTCAAGAATTTAGTAAAACCTGTCATTCTAGGGGCCGACTGGTTGATCGAGACCGGGGCTTCAATTAACTTCCGACAACAGCAAATCGAGATCCAGGGCCCAACGGGCAAATGCTTTGTCCCTTTCCAAATTGGGGGTGAGGTACAAACCGAATCGACAGTGAAAATTGTGGCTGCTATATCGGAGGCACCATATACACCCGACAAGGAACAAGATCCCATCGAGAGCTTAGAGGCACTACAGGAACAGGTCAGGGCAACCAAATTACCTGAGGAAGATGCAAACAAGCTGCTGAAAGTTCTCTGTAAACATCGTCCAGTCTTCAGCAAAATACCGGGGCTAACGCACAAATACACCCACCACATTAAATTGCACGATCAAACACCATTTATGAAACGGCCATATCCGATCCCATTTGCGCTAAGGCCAGCTGTTGACAAAACCATCGAGGAAATGCTAGCATTGGGGGTAATCAGAAGGGGGCCTTCACCATATGCTAGTCCAGTCACAGTGGTGTCCAAGAAGGATGGTACCACTCGTATTTGCCTTGATGCCCGCATGATAAATGCCAAAATGATCTCCGACACGGAGGCACCACCAGCCACAGACGAATTGTTACATCGCTTTGAGGGGGTTCGTTACTTGACCAGTATTGATTTGAGGGCTTCTTACTGGCAAATTCCACTGTCACCGGAGAGCCAGGAGTGTACCGCCTTCCTCTATAATGGGCGCAGCTACATGTATCAGGTATTTCCTTTTGGTTTAAAAACTGCCGTAGGTTCATTCAGTCGAGCTATGGACATAGTCTTGGGACCTGAAACTTCAGAATTCACCACCAACTACATCGATGACCTCCTTATCGCTTCAAAGAGCCTACCGGAACACCTAAACCACATCGACCAAGTTCTAACCAAGCTGGGAGATGCCAATATGACTGTCAACCTGGGGAAAACACATTTCTGCCGGACGGAAGTCAAATTTCTGGGACACATTTTGTCTACCGAGGGGATTAAACCGGATCCAGAGAAAATTGTTGCCATACGCCAATTTCCAGTGCCGCAACGCCTGAAACATCTTCGAGCATTTCTGGGTCTCTGCAATTACTACAGGAAATTCTGTCCACTCTATAGTGAAGCCACCAGGGGGCTGTCACATTTGCTTAAAGGGGGCGCACCTTGGAAATGGGGGCGACAAGAACAACTTGCTTTCGACCGAGTGAAGGACATCTTTCTCGAAACTGCCATTTTACGAAATCCTAGGCCAGATTTACCATTGTATGTACAGACCGATAGTAGTAGTTTTGGTTTGGGGGCGGCTTTGTTCCAGATTTTCGAGTACGATGAGATTGGGGCCATTGCTTTTGCCAGTCGATCACTCAGGGGGGCTGAATTAAATTACACCACCACTGAAAAGGAACTTTTAGGAGTCGTTTTCGCTTTAAACAAGTTCCGCACCTTTATCCAGGGCCGGAAGATCATTGTCAGAACCGACCACAGGGCACTGAAATTGGCCTAAAGTGGCCTTTGTGTGCGTGCAGTTTTGAGTAAAGTGCAGAGAAAAATATTCAGGAAAAAGCCTCAGGTACGTACAGTGAGATTCAAAACGTTTGTAATTAGGGTTGGCTTTGGAAACAAAAGTTTCGAAAAACGTTTGTCCAAAATTAATCCCACTATCCCCAAAGAAAATCACTAAACTAAAATGACAGATGTGATTTTTTTAAATTTATTTCTTTTGTATTTATTAATGAGAATTATTTCGAAAAAATATGAACCTCCCCGCTTCCCGTATCAAATTTGGCGCCCTTCAGTGTCTCTCTGACATCAAACAACAAAATTGTGAACTGTGGCAAAGTTAGGTTATGTTGTTGGCGAGGCTCGTGAAAGTTTAAGAAACCTTTATTTCTTCATAAAGCATGAATTTTTGAGCAAGAACCTTGAACAACATAATCAAGGCAGAATTTAAAAACATTGCATATTTGCAACATCCTTTTTTTTTTTATTTGGGTCTGCCAGACCCAACCCGTGGAACAGTGTGATTAGTAACCCACCCGTGGAACGGAGGGTTAATAATTTAAAATAAAGAGCGAAAGCAGTGAACGTAGAAATTTTTGTTGATTCAAATTTCGCGCCGTGATCCGGCAACAATGCGCTTCACCATTACTTCGATGAAACCACCCTCATCTCGCCGAATGTCTCCCCACTACAGGGTAGTGGTACTGTGTACACGCCCTCTGGAAGAATCTGATTGGGCCTAATAATAAATAGCCTGTTTACTTCATTGTGTACACAGTACAACTAGTGGGAGTGGGAGACATACGGTGAGATGAGGGTGGTTCCATTGAAGTATTGGTGAAGCGCATTGTTGCCGGATCACCGCGCGAAATTTGAATCAACAAAAATTTGTACGTTTACTGTTCAATTTGTCAAAAAAATAAAATCACTACCATAAAGAGGGCAACAAAGGGAATCCAAAAAAAAAATTGAAACATGCATGGTGCCATTTAAAAAAATGTACTCTTATTTATTGCTAAATTATACAATAAGATGGGGAGTTCCAAAATGGCGACAAAATAAAGGTATTTAATTCTAATTTACCCTGGATTTTTTATTTTACTCATTTATCCTACCGTTTGGCCGTTGAGAGCCCTGTATTAATACATTTGGACCACCCTGTATTATATTAATATTATTTAAAAACGTTCTATGTGTGTACCTAGGAATGTGTCTGATGTTGACTAGGTAGGCCACTTAATTAAGCAAAGCAAAAAGTGAGGTGAAAAATACCTATCTAAATTTCTCTACAACCAAAAGTAAAAAACTCCGCGATATAGAGAAAAAACATCCAAAAACCTAAATTTTGGGTTAATTATGTTATTATTACTATACTACCTCAACGCCAACGAGTAGGCAGTGGGCCCATGATGCGCGCATCCGTTGCCTCTCCCGAAATACATGCAAGAACAGGTAGACAAAGCTCTTCGAGAATGGCACATCAGTGTATCGCGCGAGCAAGGAATTTGGCATCCCTAGAGCTACATTGCTAGGTAAATACACAGGCAAAGCACCAATTGTTCGTAAAATGGGACCTTCGACTGTACTAACAGCAGATGAAGACTGTTTTTTGGTCACGTGGGTGCTAAAAATCGCCGAAGCCGGTTTTCCTTGCACTAAAGACCAGTTGCTTGATAGACATTGGTTTGAGGCATTATTATGAAACGCTTTCCACGTTTAAGTGAAAGGGTTTTAACAAAACCTAACCAAGAGTCGATCAAAAAGGGCCAACGAATTGATAAATATTAATACACTTATCTTGAACGCTTAAATTTGATAGGTCTTCAATCGCTCCAGAAACGTCGCGAGTACAGTCATGGCCGTCTCTAGTTCCAGGCCATGTCCTAACCATTTGGCAACGTGGCGACAGGAGATTTACCGTCAATTTGACAAATTCTCTCTGATTGTCATTAAAGTGAAACTTTTGCGAAAAAATACCAAAAATATTGGAATCTTTACCAATTTCAAATCATTAACATACTGAAAATGAATATTTT
The DNA here is from genome assembly GCA_963924575.1 of Pycnomerus fuliginosus. NCBI lineage: Eukaryota > Metazoa > Arthropoda > Insecta > Coleoptera > Zopheridae > Pycnomerus > Pycnomerus fuliginosus. The sequence goes on from CAWUQC010000001.1 coordinate 179,927, forward strand.
GAAGAAAGTATGTAATATATGTGGTATTTAGTAAATTTGTAGTGATAAATTTTGATTACAGACCCGTTTTAAACACTATAATAATAAACTTGGTGATAATAAACAAACAACAAACTGTCAATTGTCGCAGCAACAGTAGCACATCTAGCGGAAAAATCGGTGAAGGACCGCCAAGATCGTGACTTGCGCACACGGATGTTTCCGGTTTCTTTCTAACACTTTATAACGGTGGTCGACTGGTAAGAAGTAAGAACGCCATTTTAAGCAGAGTGATTGTATTGTATTGTATACAGGGTGGTCGCTTTATCTTGAGACTGGCAAATATCTAGTTAAAAAATTTATTTCTCAGTCCAACCTGTTACCTACTCATTATTCGAACCGTTACACATTGCTATACCCTAATTATAGGTGCCCAAGCGCCCAAAAATTAACATTTAACATTATATTGTATTTATTTCTACACAAACTACATGCTCTCAATAAACAAGTAATTCTGTGTAAAAGTGTCAAGTTTTAATAATGATATCCAAATTATAAAACGTGGAGGACTCGCAAGTGGCTTCGAAGAGAGTTGTTTTTGTTATTTTACATTGTAACAGAGCCACTACAGAGCGAATTTTCCTTACAGAATTGCACCATATATGAAAGCTTGCAGAAAGCCAATGTCAACTACTTAATCAAAGCTCACACTTACTACAGCAAGTTTTTGGCAAACTTTAGGCGAGGTTTCCTTGCTTGGTGGATCGGTTTAGACATTATTTCCAAACATACCCATTTGGTTTTAAAATTTTACAGTATGACGGGAAAATACACGTGGGATCATACCTAGATGTAGTTGCGCAAAAAGAATCAGTTTAATTTTACGTTCATACTCGAAATAAAACAAACTCACCAAAACGGCAAATGGCATACGGAGCTCTGTCGATAGGAGTGATAGTGGACAGTTTTTCAACAGTAATTTTAACACTGAAGACCGCTAGAGACATGCACAAACAAATTCCACCAAAGAACTGCTGAATTTCACCGTTTCTCGAAATAATGCGAACACACTTCCACACCGCACCTCTCTGCATTCGGCGCACTATACGGAACTTGAAACTGTAATGATTAGCTAGGCATAGACATGGAGTTTTTCGTGCGCGCATGAACGCCACGGTTATTCCCGCGGTTATATCTGTGGCGATCCAAAATTGATGCTTGCCCATAAACACACGCATCAACTCCCACACATTTCGGCAAATATAATCGTGGCGATCAAAACCGTCCTTTAATGGGACGCTTGGGCAATCGTAAAGTCATTGTTATTTGCACCTACATTTATCTGTGCCACCTCCTGTTCAGGAGAAGGCCCATCGCTCTGCACCGAAAAAACAAGTTCTTTACTACAAACATTTCTTAATATTTCGGGAATTCTTTTCAAAGATTCTTTGTCCTTAATAACTGATCTTTACCCCAGACAAAAAATCTTAATTTCGAACTAATCCGGTTCTTTATTAGCAAACACGGATTTCTTAAGAGAGGTTTTATTTGCCATAAATATGTCATGTTGTTAAATAATAATACTAAGTGTAATTTCTTTTACTGGAAGAAAGTGAAATTTATCATAAACAATTTTTGTTTTTAACCTATACCTTTGAATTGTGCAATATTATTAAACATTTCTTAAAGGACAAATAAATTATCGTGATTGGCAAAAAATGTATATTAACAGCAAACCAACAAGTTAACTACAACCTTATTGCATCTTTACTATTAAGAAAGTTGGGACCTGGCTGCTGGCTGCACCTGACGCAACCCCCACCCAGACTGAATGCGCAGCACGCTGGCTGCATTTCTTTCGAGTCCACACGTGCATTATGTGTGTGGGTTTTATTACTGTGGTGTTATGAATAATATCATTTTTGTCTAAACTGATAATAATTGTCTGTGACTCTGATGTGAACTGTGAAATTGCGAGTGGCAGTCGAACGGCATTGACCAGTGCAGTGTTTTGTTTTGCTAATCCATTAATAATTATAATAATGGGGGAACAAACGATAAACGATCTGTTAAAAGATTGGAAAATGGAACATCTTGCCTCAGTATTTAACGGTAAGTCTAAACTATTATTGTTTTGCCTGCATTTTTTACGTGTAGGACGTAGGTATGATTCGTACTTATTAGTATGAACATCCATTGATCCACCATCAACATTGCGCCAAAAGTTATCCCTTATTTCCGAGTTTACTTCAGAATAATAGCGTCTTTATTGATATTAATATTAGTTCATTAATGTTAACGTATATTTCTTGTTCCTAACTTAGTACTTATTTGAAACAAGTACAGGCATCTTTGTAATAAATATACAAGTCTTGTCTATGAATTCCGTACCTATCTACTGTTGAGTGTTAGTTAATATTATCGCGGCTCGGCTTATTAAAACCCTCGCTAAAACAGTTGTGCTAAAACTGCTATTCCTTTATCAGGTAACTCCCTCTAAAAGTTAACAGACATCATGCCTACATACGTATCATGTATTATTGTACAAATGTCCCTGTTACAAACGACCTGATTCAAATCTGATCGAAACTGTTAGGATTTTTAACTGTTTCAATAAGGCTCAATAAGTTTCTTTTGGAGTCTAACAGTTCCAGAATGCTGCACCCAATGGGGTTTTATATGAATTCTATATGGATTTTTGAATGCTGCTTTTTTTGCTAATTTATTTGTTTCTCTGATTATACGCGTTGCAAAATGATTGCTTAAGACAATAATTATGCGTTAGAATTGAAAATTTTACATTTTCATTAAATCCGTTTTTTTATTACTATTTGAAATTCCCCTTAAAACTTATTGATCTGTCTGATATGATTGGGTTTGAATAAGTTTCGATCGGCATTTAATTTAATAAGAATTAATATGACAAATCTGTTTGGCGTTTTCGTGAGCAGACAGATTTTTCTGATTGAAAATTGTTTTCAAAATTTTGTTGTCGTGTGATATTAGTAATAATTTTTGTCAAATATTTTTTTAATAGTTTTTAGAAGTATTGTGGCTCGATATTAATTCAAAAACTCAAAAATTTTGCATTGTTGAATTTTTATCTGCAATTTCCCATAAGGTAAGATATAGATCTTATATGATTTTTCTTTCAATCTCCTTGAAGGTATTTTGGCTTAATCAATTTCGAAAAATTCGAAATCTGGAGAGAATGTCCTTGTTGAGAGGTCTATTTTTGAAAAAGTGATGGAAATTTCAAAATTTAAAAACAAGATTTTCTAAATCGTTAATTTTCTGTCTGAAATTCCCCTTAAAATTTGTATTTATAAATCGTTAATTTTTTATCCGAAATTCCCCTTAAAATTTGTGACAAAATCATTCGATTGAATGCAACCAATCGCGTAAGGGCAACGGGTGCCTGGCACTAGCTGGCACGAAGAATTCTGACCGAGCGGCTCGGGTTCGCTCGCTTTTGAGATCGATCAAGTTCGCTTCCGATCTCTGATCACGCAGCCACACAGCGTCTTCCGCCATCTTGATGCAACGTTATTCGTCGACGTCGTTTCCTGATAAAATTATAATTATTGTTTTAAATTGTTGTTTAGTGTTTGTTTTTGATTTTGTGTGATAATGGCCGGCCAATCATCTGCATCGCCGCTATTGTTTGTGTACGTCAAGTTTATAGACGATGGTGTGCGCTCCGTGGTTGAATCCCAAAGTATTAAAAAATTTGATCCGAATGACATAAATTTTAACAAAACCTACAAGGTTCTATACGGTAATGATGTCCATTACTACTATGCACTGCAGGTGAGTTTTTGACGTAGTTCCAAATACCTCTCAATCTGATTTATTTTATAGCCTCGCGGGAAGAATTAAAAACAAAAATTTGCTCCAAACGACTATCCGGCCCTCCAAATCATCTACTTGAAGATGATACAGATTGTGCCAGCAGTTTGGAAGATAGAGATGATGAAATATTGGCGCAAAAGCCGAATGAGAAAATATTGGTGCAAAAGCTTAATGTAAGAGTAATACATACTTTATTTAATTGACTTATTTTAGAGTGAGGGCAATAAGAAGAAAAAAAATGGAGGAAGTTCAGCAAGCTTTTCTGAAACGTACAGAAACATTCTGAAAGAGGTTAACGAAAGTGGGAGCATCAATAATCAGACTAGTAATAATGAAGTGGAGATAGAGAAGTTACAATGGGAGATTATTGAACTGAAAAATAAACAGACCAAGTCGAAAGAACGAATTTCCAATCTTAAGAGAAAGGTCGCAGTACTGCAGGAACACAATTTGTTACTACAAAAAGAAGTCATCGAAAAATTAAAAGGTAAATGACATTCTTAGTTATTTATAAAATTATAAATTTCTTGATTTCTAGTAAATAGTTCCACGGGCGGTAATGCAGAGAGCGACCATAATTTAAATGACGAGGCCCCAGTCGGCCAAAGACAGAATGGGAAGGTAAATGATTGCATTATTTTTTAACAATACAAATCAGCTGATGGAAAATATTATAGATCCACCTAGGAAGAGGGGTGTGGATTGATACCCACATATATAATTTAAATGATCAAAAGGGTAAAACATCGTCAAAATTTGTTAGAAATATGTTAATTTCTCTCTTCGATGAAGACACATTGGCAAATAGCTCTGTACTTGGCTGCAAGTCAAATAGAACGAAGGCACCTATAAAAGCACGACTTGACTGCACTAAGGTTCTGGCAATACATGGTGAGTTTTTTTGTCATACATTAGCTTAGCACTATTTTATTAACATACCTACCTAGTTTATAATCAGAAATAAGATGTCACAAATAACATTTTCAATGATTCATTTAGCTAAGTTTGGGTGGTGCCAACTACTAAGAACTACGTATACCTATTTTATTTCTGATTATTGTTAAATATAATGGTTATCGAGAGTAGAGTAAGTCTCTTGGATAATTTTTTAAATTTCTGATTATGGGGACCATTTTCTCCAACAGCTACATTCTGAATTTCTCAAAGCCCATTACTTACTTATTAGGTTCTGGGGCTAGCAGAAAGGCAATGTTTTATTTAACTAGAGCTCCTTTAATATAATGAAAAATTTACCATATACTAATACATGTTATTATAACACATTGTTTAGATATAACAAAATGGCGATTGCAGCAGAAAGGAGCCGCTGCTTCAAAAATTGAAGAAGAGGCGAGAAAAATAGACGATTACATTAGGCAAAAAATTTGTGATATTGTTCACTCTAGAAAACCGAAAAAACCGAAAAGGAATGACGAAAGTGGCCCAGTCGATGGTGTAGGTGACACGGTCGAGGACGTAGGTGAGATTGAGATGACTGATGAAGGTAATTTTTTTTTAAGTTAAGAACATAACCTAGTTCAGTAACATCAATTCCAATTTGAATCTCGGTATTTAATTAAGGTTACCTGCTGGGTTTTTATACACTATTGTGAACTGAAAATTGAGTTGCTGTTTACTAGACTAGGCTTTAGGAGTACAGTACGACTAAAGCAACATCATGTACTTGTAGGTGAAGGTCTAGCAGAAGAAACACAAGCAATAAAAGATTAACCTAAATGTATTATAAAATACCTTGATGTAATGTTTTTAATATACCTAGTTACTGAATTTCATGCAAATTTGCTAATTTACACAAATAACTGTTAGATCCTCCTAATTCCAAAAAAATTACCTTTTTATGAATTGCTTTTATGGGTAGAACAATATGTTCTTCTGTTTCTGATGGTTGGACCTTAAATATGTGGTCTAGTGCAACATCTTCACAAGTAACCTTCTTTACGAAAATTTTCTTTGCTAAAATATAACTGCCTTGAGCACAGACAAGAAATTTGATAAGTTGAAAAAATTTAGATTTTTTTGTGCAAATAATGGTATCGTCAGTTTTTTTTACTTTTGTGTATTCGATTGTGTGATACATGTCACTTTTGAAAATGCATTTCTTGTAAGTGTAAGCTGGGTGGCACAGAATTGTTGCAGAGTTTTGTAGCAAAGTAGCATAATAACTTAAATCACAATTTGACACAATAGTGCTTGGTCCAATGAATGTTGCATTATTTGATTCATGGACGTATTTGAGTTGAGAAGGTAGAAATAAATTTAACGAAAAATTCTTGCAAGTTTCACTATTTTTCCCAAGGCTTTCAATTTGCGTTTGAAAGTTGTTTCTAATGCAAATTTTTTTTGCAATTTGTTTTGCTACGCCATTTGGTCCATGCACTTCCTGTTTTATGTAGAACATTTGCGATTCATATGGAAAAGCACTACTTGTCCATAAGGGGCCACTTTTCCTGACTGAATCGCAAATGTGCAAAATTGAATGAACATTGTATGTCATTTCCCCTTTGCCATATAATTTTTCATAGTCTACCACAAAACATACTATATCCTTTTCTGCATTTAGCAATTCTGTTTCACCAATTTTTGATTTAAGTAAGGTAAATGTGGCTCTGACTAGGCGTGCAAAGTGACTGAGGTATTGTCGATGAAGTATTCCAGTCAAAACTGGTATTGCATAATATAGCAACCAAGACTTCCATTCTGCAGCTTTTAGTTTAACCTTGCCTTTCAAAGGTCGTGGCTGCCTGTGGATGTTCTGAGGAGGTTTAATCCTTAATAACCTAGCATTAATGATTTTTAAGGTTCGAGCACTGCCAATGTAATAGGTCAATTTGGATTCCACGCTGTATGTAGTCCACAAATCCCACGTCTGTCGTACTACACCTAAAAGTATGTTTCTGTTAAGCACATTGCACTTGTTTCAATCAAGAACTCACCTAACAAAAGCGTATGCATGTACTCGACGGGAAATGACCATACGATGTCAAAGTGTGGCATTAATAATAAATACGTAGGTCCCTTAACTCCACGAACTGATATTTTGAAATCATGCTGTTCTATTTCTTTTAAGTCTGCCAAATGAGATGCGTTTGAACGTTTCTCAATTGTTGTGCAACTATAGTTAGACTCTGGAAACTTTGTGTACCTATTAACCGTCTCACCAGGATGATAACAGTGACTACAAGCGAATTTTGCGTTATATTGATATCGGTTTTGCATCACTGGTCTTGCCACAGAGTCAACAGAACTGCACAAGCAAATTAACTTGAAATTCCTCAGTTTTGCTGTATTTGGATCAGTAAAGTCAACTCCATCTTTCAATAAACTCTTTGCTTGTTCAACAAAAACTTTCATAAATGTATTCATCAACGCTGGGTCTATTTCTCCTTTGCCAACCCATATACCAGCGAATATAACAAATCGAAAACGCTCCTTTGCGGGAAGTTCATTAACAATAAATTGAATCGGCCACATAGAATATTTTGAGTTATTAAAAATTGGAGCACCGTCTGTATTGAAATTGTAAGTCAGGTCGAAAGTTGCTTTCTTTTTTAAATTTTTGTAAAGCTCGCCATCTTGCACATCTTCAATGTAGCCCTTATAGTCAGCACCGTCATTATTATGATTCAAATTTAACTTGTCAAAGAGAGCTTTTTTATTAAAAATTGCTTTTAACTGAAACTTAACGTCGACTGTTATAAAAAAATTTAGACTTGACCGATCAATTTGTTGTTGTAAACCACATTTTGAGTTTGAGCATTTTATACTTTTTGCTTCAAAAACAGTTTTACTTGCGGGCTGTTGTAACTCATTTTTGCATTCTTTGCAGTAGTAAACATATTTCATCGTTTCATCTGGCGGATCAAGTATTTTGTCTGAAAATAAAATATGGAACATTAACCCTGTGAAATTATATTATCACCTATGGTGTAATTTGAAGTGCTAAAAGTTTTTTCTGGTCTATTTGCACAAATCCTCAACATATCTAGAATATCCTTTCGTGCTTGATTATTTAGATGATGCCTTAAGCTAATCGCAAACACCATAGCTAGCACATTCTCTACCGTTAATTTCGACTCGTTGAACATGTAGTCTGCTTGATTCGCTGTAGTGTCTCGAAAATCATCTGAATCCTGGGTAACCCCACTAGCATTTTCATGTTCCAAGTTACTACTCATTGGAACATCCTCAGAATAAATATTGTCATAATCTGAACAATAGTCCTCGCAACTGTCTAAAAGATTGTTATTGTCAAAACTGATTTCGGAATAATCTTGCTCCGATGAGTTCTCTATTTCTAAATTATTGTTTCCAAAAGAACTGCACTCATAATCTGACGGTTCTGTTAATAATAAAGCACTATTCGCGGTAGTAGCAGTTTCTAAAAAAAAATAAATACATTGAGCAAAAAATTTATTAAATTTTCGTGTTATGAAAGGTTAATAATGGGCATTTTTACCAAATCTCAAAAATAGCGGTAGGTAATAAAACGAAATTAGAAAAATTTTGTATCTACCCATTCCCTTATCTTTTTAATTGCGTCAATTTTTTATTTAACCACGAGTTTAAAATGAGAATGAAAATGACCTGTTTTTCAATTTCAGTATAAATAACTATTAATATTATTAAACCACAAAATAGCCGTTATTATGGTAAAAAGGCCCAGAGATGTTTGAAAATGAATAACCAACCTATTACACTATTGTTGCTATCAGTTGATCTCTCTTTATCACGAAGTTGTCGTTTAACACGCCACTGAGTTGTCCTTGATGAACTATTGGATTGTCCTGCTTGCAAATACGATTTATAAGCCCGCTTTCGTTGTAAATTATCCATTTTGAGCACAGGTATGCACACTAAAAGGCTTCCAAACCGTTTAGTTATTTCACAATCTCAATTTTCAACGACAATAACCGTCAACGGTCGTGTTTCGCAGCGATTGGTTACCAGAACCTATGACGTACACAACCTACTTCCGGATTGGTCGACGCAAGGTTTCTTAGGTAAGTTTGGTTCTATCAGTGTTTTCACGGTCGATTGAGGAATAATTTTCTGATAGAAACTGATTGAATAAAAAATTTTATCAGTATTTTTATGGGATTATTGTATACTTTGAATAGGAATTTCAGATTAAAGTTTTATCAGGTTCAAACAGGAATTTGTAGATGAAACAGATTGAATAAGAAATTTCATATAAGAAAGCTAAGGGTTTTAATAAGAATTTTCTAATTAATAAGTTATTTCAGATAAAAGTTTCATCGTGTTCAAACAGGAATTTATAGACGAAACAGATTGAATAAGAAATTTCACATAAGAAAGCTAAGGGTTTTAATAAGAATTTTCTAATTAATAAGTAATTTCAGATTAAAGTTTTATCAGGTTCAAACAGGAATTTATAGACGAATCAGATTGAATAAGAAATTTCATATAAGAAAGCTAAGGGTTTTAATAAGAATTTTCTAAAATAAGAAATTTTATTTAAGAAAGCTAATGGTTTTAATAAGAATTTTCTAATTAATAAGTAATTTCAGATTAAAGTTTTATCAGGTTCAAACAGGAATTTATAGACGAAACAGATTGAATATGAAATTTCATATATGAAAGCTAAGGGTTTTAATAAGTATTTTCTATGCTAGTCATCTTATCTGAACGAATCAGGATTTCCTGTTTCACATTTAAATATTGAAACTGATTGAAAATCAGATAGAAATCCTATCTGATTTTCTATCAGTTTCAATAATATTTTTTTAATCTGATTCAATCAGAATTTGTAGCAGGGGTACATACCACTAGCAGCAGGGTGTGCCCATCAGGATGACTCTTGTCGAAATTTTGATTATGTCCTGTTATGCCATCAGACTTTTCATATCTGCAGATTGAACCCATTGGTGAAATTTGAAAAATAACGCTGTTTATTATTTAGAACAGGGTATAACGAAGGAAATACTTGGTGACCTCAACGATAATGATTTGGAAAAATTAGTTCCTTTAATGGGGCAGAGAATCCTATTGAAAAAAAGGATTATTGAACATCTGGAATTGGAAGTGGAAACCATCAGTAAAGAGCGCCTGGACCCTCGGTTGAGCAACTTGACTGCTGCGTATACAAGTACCCCGATTAATAATACTCCTATAGCGAACTCGCCTGCTTTAAGGTTGGTCAAAACAATATTTTTTAAATTCAAATGTTGAAATTTCAGTACAATTGAACACAACAACAGTATTATCTATGAACTTGTCGCTGGATCTTCAATTGAACAGAGCCTAGATGAACCTCCTGGAAAGAAGGCGAAGAATATTGTTTTTGAACTAGTTGACAATCCTGTAGTGGTTACACAAACTTTGACAACACAGCCTTCTAATAGTGCTAATAGCACAGTACCTCTCACAACAGAATTAACCAAACACCGAGTAGATGATTTCATCATCGAGTTTGACTTGGAAAACCTTTTAAAATCACAAGCTCTCGGAAGAGGTCTTCTAAACACTTACAGCCTGAAAGGTGCCTTTGATTCACGCACCCAGGGCTACCTAGTGGAACTAATTGTCACCTATTTTATCAACAATAATCACACGTAATAATTGTTAGAAATTAACGTTATTTCCTCTAATATTTTTTAACATACAGGCACCTGACCCATTCAGAATACAATGTAGTTGCTGATAAAATAATACAACTATTTCCTAACGAAATTAAGGAAGCCTACTGTCTACCGCCTGTTCAGAAGCGATACTCAAATTCAAACAAAACAGAGCTTGCCAAAGGGAAACTAGTGGATAAATTTAAAAACAAGTGTACCTTTCTCCGAGATGCAGGCATCCTGCCTACTCGAGGTCAAAAAGAAGAAACAAACGCTGAGGCAACCCAAAGCATAAATAATGAAGAAGGTATGAGTTTTATGATTTATAGTATACCTTTATTATGTTAAATATAAAATTCTAGTAACCGATCGTGAAAACGAAGGGATAAACAACGCTCTTCTCTGGTTAAGTCATAACTGCGAGCCTTGGGAAGAACTGATCGACCACTGGGATGCAACATTCCAATATAGAAGGCAGAATATAATAAATTATAAGAATCCCCAAAATTTGACTGTTAGTGAAATCGTTAAAGAATTTCCCGCACTTAGTCATGAGTCTTATGCCTTTCAGTTGGTAAGTAGAGCACATCAATATTATTTGTTCTTAATAAAATTTTCAACAGATAAGCAGAGACTTCGATAGAATATTCCCTAATAAGTCCACTTTGTTATACAATAACTTTGAGACAGTTGTTCGAAAATTAGTTAGATTGCAAAAACAACACATCACAGGTGGTTATGAAAAACTTCTTGTGGATATGCTTGAAGCAGAAGCTATTCAAAAAGGTTATTAGTTTATAACATATGAAACCTAGAATTCTATTTCTAATTTATTAAATTTTGCAGATTACCTTCATTATGTAATGTTGAATCTACTGCCGATTCTTTTGCCATATAAAGGAAGAATAACGTTTGGTAGAAGCAAGGATATTTGGAAACCAAAATATACTGATTCAAGGGATGGAATTATTTTGTGTGCAGAGGTATGACTTGGTCATCGCTGTTGGTAGCAATGTATTACCTAATTAAATGACCTCCCTGCTCGTTGAAGTGTGAGCTTTATTTACTTGGCCTTAAAATGTTTAGGTATGTACTTATCTACCCTGTGGTTAAAGTGATACTTTAGCAACATTTTGGGGGTACGTTGCCAAGTAGCTAGTTAACATTCTAATAGCAATGATAAAGTAAACATTTTATCAGCAAGACAGCAAGAGTAGATAAAGTTCACATTTCAATAAGCAAGGATTAACATCTGCTGTCAAATAAACGTAATTTATAGGTACTCACGCTTCATTCTTTTGTTACAGACTCCAGCAGACGTGGAAACAGTTAAAGAAAAGAAAAGAAAATTGATGGATTCATTGGAACTTCCAGTACAACCATATATAATTGCAGAAGGAACAGGAACAAAAATTAATAAAGTGTATGTATGTTTCAATGAAGATTTGTTTCAAGTTCCAACGATTTTGAAAGCAGTCGAGGTATGTTTTCATTGTTATCATGTATTTAACTTAAGTTACCAGTTTCAATCTGAACACATCTGGACCTTTATTCAATTTAGCGTCTATGATATTCACACTAAATGGGATAAAAACATTCCCAACATCCTAGACATTGTCAATAAAGTGCAAAAGGGTGCATAATGTTTAGGTGCACCATTTGTTCGAAAACTTTTTTTCACTTTGATGTAATCATTATCCACTTAAAGGGTTTGCATAAGTTTTCTGAAATTTTTGAATGCTTTTATACAGGTTGCAACCACCGGTTTAAAAATGTATCTAGTTTGAAAAAACATTGTTTAATTCGTCACTCTAAAATTCAATACTCTGACCAAGATATTTCTGGTGAGGCGTCCGTTCCAATAACTCGGAGTAACGTTGCATCATGTTCTTCACATTCTAATGTCATTATAGAAGAAATTCCAAAACATTTGCCCGAATCACTCATTGAAAATTCTTTCCAAAATTACTCAGAACAAAAGGAATTTGTTATGTTTTATTTAACTAATTTTTATAATACCTAACACAACAATTACGAGGAAAGTAATCCAGGAGATTGTTGAAACCACACATGAGCTTGTTACTGGATTGTTATTTTCATTGAGATCTAAAATGACACCATATCTTACTTCTCTTTCTGAATCAGACAATGTTCACATTAAGAAGATATTAACAGAAAATCCTTTGGAACACATACTTACGGAACACAATCGTTTGAAATATCTTGAAAAGTCTGAAAATTTTATTAAAACAAACACTTTTAATGTCGGTCGCATTTTAGATGATCGAAGAAAAAACGGTGTAGTTTCTGTGGGTTTCAAAGTGTGTGAAATTCAAGTTGCTCCAATAGCCAAAGTTTTAAAGAAAAATCTTGAGACTGATAATATTTTCCAAACGATTATAAATTTCATTGAAAAAGAAAAGAACAATACAGAGTCAATTTCAAGCCTTTTTAATGGATCTTTGTGGAAGGACATTACTAAAAATTTTATAAATAAGACAGTTCTACCAATAGTAATGTACTTCGACGATTTTGAATGTGGTAATCCACTAGGCACGCATGCCGGAATACATAAAATTGGCGGTGTTTACTTTACGGTTGCTGGTATACCACCCGAATATTCCTCGCGTTTGGAAAATATTTTCTTGTTTGGGTTGTTTTATTCCTCAGATAGATCTTCTCTTGGAAACAAATGTATTTTTAATAAATTTCTTGAACAACTTTCTGATTTGGAAAATAACGGAGTTGAAATTAAAACTTCCTGTGGTACTAAATTGATTTATTTCTGTCTTTTCCTTATTTTAGGCGATAATGTAGGTGTGAATTCATTAGTTGGTTTGTCTGAAAGTTTTTCCTCAAATAATTTTTGTAGAATATGTATTGCGTGTAAAAATGAATGCCAATCTATGTGTAATGAAGATCCCTCTCTTTTAAGAAATCCTACTTCACATTTAGAACACTGCGAGCAAAAATTATTTGGGGTAAAAGAGGATTGTGTTTTCAATAAGTTAATAAATTTTCATAGTACAAAAAATGTATGCTGCGACATTATGCATGATTTACTGGAAGGAATATGTCGTTACGACATGGCTAAAATACTGTATCACTTTATATTTAATGTCAAATATTTTTCTTTGGAAATTTTAAACCGACGTATAAAATATTTTGATTTTAATCAATCATCTGATATTGGAAACAGAATTCCTATTTTAACTGAGTCACATATTAAAAGGGGTGTCTTATCCTGTCCGCATCAGAGATGTTTGCTTTGGTAGTTTACTTTCCATTTATTATAGCTGACTACATAGACACTGAAGATGATCATTGGACATATTATTTAACGCTTTTTGAAATTTTAGAGTTCAGTTTCAGTAATGAGTTCACTTTATCAGAACTAAAATATTTTGAAATACTTATTAAACAACATAACCAAATGTATGTTGAATTGTTCAATGAAAAACTGAAGCCCAAATATCATATACTCGTTCATTATCCTCATGTTATTAAGACTGTGGGTCCTCTTAGAACATTTTCTTCTATAAGATATGAATCATTTCACAGGATTGCAAAAACAAATAGTCATGTTGTTAGTTCCAGAAAAAATATTATATATACGTTAGCAATTCGATATCAACTTAAGTTATGTCATCGTTTACAATTAAATATTGGGCTTCGCGACAAAGTTAAAATGGGAAAATCTGTTCATATAAATGAAGTTAATAAAATTTTGAATCAAAATAGTTTAATTAATCTTGCTGGATCTGAAGTATGCTGTGTTCAGTGGCTTCAATATAACGGAATTTGTTTTAGAGAAGGTCTCGTAATACGATTTCATGACGCGTCTACTGACATTTGTTCTTTTGGTCGAATTTCTCTCATTATTTGCAATAATTCAAAGTTCTTCTTTTACTGTCAATTACTTGATCAATTTTATATTCCCAATATAAAAGCATTTGAAATTCAGTGCAGAGACTATTTTCAGTTTGTAAATTTAATTGACGTTGCACCTGTCGTTGCACTCAAAATTCATAGACTTGTTCCGGGGGGGCGACAGGTAATAACGTCATTTAAGCAACAGTTTAACTGACATTTAGATTTGTTTCTCGTGACATAGTTTGTTCTCTCATACCTATACAAAAATTCATTGTATGTTTTTTGTTTTTATCACTAGGTAGTTTTCTTTAATGTAAATTGTTTGTTTTTTTTTAAGAATGCTCTTATTGTATTTTGGTTGAAAGCTTGGTCCATTTTTCAAAGAGGAACTGATGTTTGATTACACAAGGTAGTTTCACAGTCTCGTTCCACAAAATTTTTACTTACTGTTTAGGACGCGTTTCGGAGTGTTACTCCATCTTCAGCTATAAAAGAAATTAACACAAAATACAAAACAGTTGCCTGGAAAATGAAAAAACGTTTGGGTCAAAGAAAAATAACAGCTTTTGGGTCGCACTGTAAATCGATCGAAAGACGCTCAAACATTGAAGAAAGGCGCGAAAGTTTGGGGAAATTTGGTGGGTGGAGGGAAAAGGTTAAAGTCGCACTAAAGTCAAAAGCAGCTTCTGCGCGCCGACCAGATGAAGGCGGTCAGGTTCAGCGCAACTGTACCCGTCTCTGTCTATGCCATAGCAAAGAAAGGAGCGCGACACAGGTGCCAACCCGACCAACGATCTCGGCAAGCGCTAAAAACCGCTAACGGAGCATTAGACGTCACCTGTCACCTGTCAAAGAAGGACATAACCTGTAAGAAAAAATCGATGGGTCGATGGGAATTGGTGAACCTAAAACAGAGCTGAGATGACCGGGGTAATAAAGCCAATTTGATCGTTAAGGAGAGAAGATTGTGGCACATTTTTAATTTTCAGAATTTCTAGATTATTAAGAAGACGGCCTTTTGGACAAACATGTAGCAGATCTACGTTGGAATTTGGGTCAAAGGAATGTCCAGCTTTTAGGATGTGGTCAGCAAAAGCAGATTGGGTGTCAACCTCTGAACGATCAATGTTGGAAGTGATTTGTTTGTGGTGTTCCTTCACTCTCTGTTGAAGACATCTCCCCGTTTGACCAATGTAAACTTTGGGACAGTTTTGACAAGAAAGTTTGTAAACACCAGATTTAAGAGTAGGAGCTACAGAATCTTTGAGACGGACAATGTGTTGTGAAACTTTGTTGGTGGATTTGAAGGCAATGTTGATATTGTGTTTTTTGAAGATGTTTGAAATGGTTGTTGTGGGTGCACCAATGAACGAAAGAGTGAAGAACTTTTCTGATTCCTTAGGGGGTTTTAGGAAATGGAAACATAATCTAAATCTGTAGAAAAATTTGGAATAAAGTTTACTAATAAGATCACGAGGAAAACCATTCAATTCGGCTATCTGGAAAATAATGTCCTTCTCTTGGTTGAAACCTTCCTTGGAAAGTGGAACTGTGAAAAGTCTATGGAATAAGGAATTGAAGGAGGCTAGTTTGTGACTGAGGGGGTGGCAGGAGTTGAAAGGAATGATAGTGTGTGTGGTTGTACTTGTACTTGTAAATTTCAAAGGAAATGTTGGGACTTCTGGTAATTAGGAGGTCTAGGAATGGTAGTTTGCCATTTTTCTCTAGTTCACATGTGAAATTAATGTTTGTGTGTAGGGAATTGAGGAAATCAAGGAAGATCTCTAACTCAGAAGACGAACCTTGGAATAAAGCTATCATATCATCAACATATCTATGCCAAAAGAGAATGTTGTCCGAAGATTGGTGTGTGAAGATTATTGTATTTTGTTTGTGTTGAAAGTCGTTGCCTTAAACAGGCCTATTTAAAATTATACCTATTCTATTTTTAATAAACTCGTTTATTGAATGTTAGTATGTTTAATTTCTCCTAAATAGCTTTTAATTTTCAGCAAAAGAAGGGGTACTTTACTGAAATATATGTATCTTATCAGTAAATAGAATCAGTTAATACATAATAAATGAGACCATAACAGCAAATAATGGCAATATTTACGGCAAATATATGTGTGTTGAATTTTAATAAATAGTCTAGGTAAAACAAAATAAAAAGCCGATTGTGATAAGTTATTATTTCTTTGAAGGGAATAAAACGCAATGTTGGTGTTAAAGATGCTAACGGTAACAATCAATAATTCTGTTATTCACGGAAACAAGAAGAATTTAACGTTAACAAACGTTGCCTTTACAATAAACAAATATGTATTTGTGACAATAATGTTTTCCTTGGGATATACTACAATGATATTCATACCCTGCTACAAATTCTGATTGAAGCAGATTAAAAAAATATTATTGAAACGGATAGAAAATCAGATAGAAATCTTATCTGATTCTCTATCAGTTTTAATATTTAAATGTGAAACAGGATATCCTGATTCGTTCAGATAAGATTACTAACATAGAAAATACTTATTAAAACCCATAGATTTCTTATATGTAATTTATTATTGGAATGCCTTGCCGGTGAATTCCTGTTGTTTGCAGGTATAGATACCTAACTTCCTACATACCTTACCTGATAATTGATAAACAAGTACTTCACTCAAATAGAAATTTCCATTTTAGCTAATTGAATGATTTCGATGTACATAATCCAGTGTCCTACAAGAAGTAAGTGATTTTAGAATCTGTTTTCGGTCAACTCTTCGCACTGATTGAAATTGAAAGCAACAATTTTGAGAATAAGAAAGTAAATAATAAATAATAAGTAGGTACCTATATGAATGAAAGCGAACGAATAACATCGTGAACAAACTTGATTTGAACAAAAATAATAAAAACTGCAAAAACGCTAAACACATCAATAGCACACAAGACTGTTAATCGCACACACCCGCTCTAAAGAAGCCGATCAAAATGATCGATGGCGAGTGGCGTGCGGTGCCAGGCACGATCCGGTACGATCCCATTGGACCACTCTGTTGCTATGCGGTCGCGATTGGTGTAACTAAATCACATGATTTTCTCATATCAGATAGGATCATATCGGATCAGATAGGATCCTATATTTTATGTGAAATTTCAGATAGCAATTCAACAACGCGAAATTTTTGAGTTTTCGAATTAATTTCAGGCTAAATTAACAAAATTATCTGACAAAAATGATTGCGGTCATCACACAACAAAATTTATATACCTTTTGACAACAAGTTCCAATCAGAAAATTCTGTGAGCTCACCAAAATCCCAAACTAAATTACCATATTAAACCCCATAAAATTTAATTACCGATTTAAACTTATTCAGACCCAATCAGATCAGATAGATCAATCAGTTTTAAAGGAAATTTCGGATAGAAATCCAAAAGACTGATTTAATGAAAATGTAAAATTTTCAATTCTAACGCTTAATTATTGTCTTAAGCAACCCTTGCAATGTGTATAATCAGAAAAACAAATAATTTAGCAAAAACAGCAGCATTGAAAAATCCATATAAGATTCTTATAAAACCCCATTGGATGCAGCATCCCTAAACTGATAGACTCTACAAGAAACTGATTGAACCTTATTAAAACTGTTAAAAATCCTAACAGTTTTTATCAGGTTGTTTGTAACAGGGTATTGAAGATACTAAAAATAGTAGTAAATAATGTATGTTAGAATTTCTGAAATAAATCGTTTTCTTCATTGAAAGAAATACTTGTTATCCCATATTTCAACCCCGTTTTTTCTTTGGTATCAATAAATTTTCTTTATGTACCGTTCGTTTCATTCCAGGCGCCGTATAGGGAAATAACACGGGAAAAGTGTTTTTATTTTTTGTTTGCTCCTGAAACTGGTTCCGGCCAAATCTGAGTAATACGGTCAATGGGCCTCAGTGTCCTCTACGCATGAAAAAAAAATGGACCTGAAATGCCCCCTTCTTAAAACGGGAGGACCGGTTGAAAATTGGAATTTTAAATTTCGCGGGCGTCAATTCAGCGCTGTTTGACATCTCCGAAAACTAAACTTCCAGTGGCGGCTTTCACAATTTCTTGAGTTTTCGCTAACGTCATTTTGTTACTTTTTTGGAATTTCTACAAATTATTGAGTGAATTCTGAGACGAAATAAACCGGCGCATTTTTGCAATAGTCCCAGAGAGTCTTGGTGTCAGAAACTTTACTAAAGAAAAGACACTATGAAGGTAACCTCACAAAAATTTTGTCTTTGTTCGCTACAACCAGGCCGCATTTATTAACATTTTAATTCTCGAGGTAAGTCTCTGTTTATAGTTAAAACTGTCTTAATCGTTGCTTTGCTTCAGTTATGAATATTTTCATTGGAATATCACAGACTACGAGAAGGGTTGGTTGAATGAGGAAATGGCCAATATTCAGTTACCATGAACCTTGTACCAAATTCTGTTAAAGAATAACAATATGGAGAGCCACTAAAGGCTAGGTAGCACAGAAGGTAAGGCGAAGGTCTTGCTTAAAAGTTGGTGTGTCGATAGACCTTACGAGTCACAGCGAAGACAAGGATGGTTCTGATATTTAGGGTGGATACGCCTTACCAAGCACCTGTAAGGCTGATGGAAAAGGCACCTGCAGTCTCCACTCCAAGGCCTGGAAGCTGGTGGTGATGGCCTTGCCTAGACTAGTGGCTTCGGCTGTGCCGAGGAATCTGTTGCAGGAGTTACCATGCCCTGCTTGTCCCCTGGGACAAGATGTGCCTTTGCCCCAACAGTTATTTAACCGCGGAGTGCGTGTTTGGAGTGTGGACGAAGATATGTAACTGGCTTGCCAAATTTTAATTGTTTTATTCTAAAAATGTTAATAATTAATAAAATAGCATACCTAGGTCTTATGGGCCTTATTTTCTAGATATTTTAGTTGATAATTCACAATTTAATGTTGAAATTTTGAATAAATTCTTGAATAATCAAATTAGCGATTTTATGACCGCTATATGCTGTACCGACTGCTCATATAAATGAAACAATATAACTTAGATAATTATTGTCACTACAATATCTCTTGAAGATAAACACATCAAAAATATAAGCAGCAAAAATTTTATTATTTACTTACTATTTATTTTATTTGTTATTAGACTGGACTGTAAGGTGAGAAAGTAATAAAGTTCCTCGCGAGGATTCAATTTACAAAACAAATATAGCAAAACATAATTAAGGGGACGGTGGTAGGTTGCAAAATGTTCATGAATATTGGCCATTTCCTCATTCGACCAACCCTTCTCGTAGTCTGTGATTCCAGTGAAAATATTCATAACTGAAGCAAAACAACGATTAAGACAGATTTAACTATAAACAGAGACTTGCCTCGAGAATTAAAATGTTAATAAATGCGGTCTGGTTCTAGCGAAGGAACCAAAGACAAAATTTTTGTGAGGTTACCCTCATAGTGTCTTTTCTTTAGTAAAGTTTCTGACACCAAGACTCTCTGGGACTATTGCAAAAATGCGCCGGTTTATTTCGTCTCAGAATTCACTCAATAATTTGTAGAAATTCCAAAAAAGTAAGTAAATGACATTAGCGAAAACTCAAGAAATTGTGAAAGCCGCCCCTGGAAGTTTAGTTTTCGGAGATGTCAAACAGCGCTGAATTGACGCCCGCGAAATTTAAAATTCCAATTTTCAACCGGTCCTCCCGTTTTAACAAGGGGGCATTTCAGGGCCATTTTTTTTTCATGCGTAGAGGACATTGAGGCCCATTGACCGTATCACTCAGATTTGACCGGAACCAGTTTCAGGAGCAAACAAAAAATAAAAACACTTTTCCCGTGTTATTTCCCTATACGGCGCCTGGAATGAAACGAACGGTACAAGAAGTTGTTTTTTCGGTGTGGGTCCGGGTAATTTTGCGAGTGGTTTTGATTTCACCCTGAGGCACTGCCGGCCTGTAGCTACGCACCACCCGGCGTTTTCGGGACGTGACTGTACTTCCGGTAAAGTATGATACATATGTTTCTAACTCACAAAAAATCGTAGATTCCGAATCCGTTGAGAAAAAAGTGTCATTCCATTTGAGAAAACTAAGTTAAGGCAATTACCAGTTTAACCGGAAGTGTGAGAAAATAACTATCCCCATCATCAAGTCCGCATTACAAAAATAAAATCGACCTGTCCGAGGATTTTGGCCACAAATCAATTTCAAAAATTTAAGGAATTTTATTCCATACTTTACACTCGCACTGTATACTGCAAAATAGGCTTTGTAAGCACTAGGCAGCTATTTTACAAACTGTCAGCTTCGTACAAACCTAAAAGAGAAAGAGATATGTTTCCTGTTATATCTCCATACCGTTTGCCGTACATCTCCAAAGAGACCTTAGGCTGCGAGATTTCCAAACCTACGGCATATCCGATGTCACGATGAGTCGATGACAGTTGTCAAATTGGTTATGGGGATGGTGAGATTGAAAGTTGAAGAATTTTGCTTACCTCAACGAAACGATTGCAATAAAATAATGGTCCTTAGAAATATTCAGAATCCACATAAAAATAAGGTTGGTTTGTTTGTTAAAATGTAAGATTTCATTGTGAGTAAGGAACGCTCCCACTAAGCAAACTAACGTCTGTAAGTTTTCTGGCACGTTGATTCTACTGACAAATTTTAGTTGTTGTTCTAACGTGTAGCGGGTAAGTAAAATTCGTAACTAAAAAAACGTACTTTTCATAGCTGTAGAATGTGTACTCTTAAGCAACGTTGCTTAAACGTGCATTACAAGTGATCATCTAAAGTTCGTATATAGGGCTCAGATCGTCGTTCACTTAACGTATGCGAAACAGTAGTGGACCGGTAATAACTTTTTTCTTATACAACGTGCGTGGAAGTTGTCATTCGCGGACACACCAAGTTCAAATTTTCTTCCCATAAGCACTTGGGGGGAGTCACGTAACACCTTGTCGCGGAACGCCAAGGCCAAAGCTGTCACGGCATTTTGCATTTGCCTTGCACCTGCACCATTTTATCTTCAGGCATCGGCGTGTTCACGTTGTTAGGTGTTTTTCGTACAATCGTGGAAATCACTCAAATTCCTACTGTTTGTTGAAGAGAAAAGAGGATTGTGTGACGTGAGCGGAGACAATTGTCAACAGGTAAATACATACCTCGATGGTCAGTTGCATTTATGAGGTTAGAATTAGGTACTTCATTTGGGGGGAAAGGCAGAAATTGCTTTGTAGTTATTTTTGTGAGATTGAAATAGGGGCTTAGATTGTGCATATTGCATATATTGCATGATTTTTATTTTATTTTTATTTGACCTCAATTTTGACTTATGAACTTCTATCTAGATGTTACATTGAGCCGAACACCAGTAAATTGTGGCGATATGGATGGGAAGAAAAAAAGTTATTACAGTAAGCGCCACTTGCGCCGCCTGAAGAGGCAAGAAACTACCACATTTTGTTCATGGATTGCAAGAAAATAGTAAGGACACGATTAATATCTCTTGTAACACAGTAACACACCCAAGTAACCAAGAACAATGCAAAAGTGGTAATCCAAATCTCATATTAGATGATAACGTTCATTCTGACACAAATCCTAGTAAATTATTTGTGAACTACACGATAAATTCTTATAATAATAATAACTTACATAATGTCATAATCATATAGGCACGAGATGTACGAATGCTTGATTCAGATATTGAGCAAGTGCTTCAATTTATCAATCAATAAATGATTTAAAAATGAGCAACGCTTTTTATTGAATTCAACTGTGAAACATCAAAATTTTATTGTTTTCGATACCTTACCTACCTATTTGACTTTTATCAATAGGCGCAAAGGTTTTCAAACTTCTTCCAGCACTTAGAAAATGCCTCTCCCGAAATACATGCGAGAACAGGTAGACAAAGCTCTTCGGGCAATAGAGAATGGCACATCAGTGTATCGCGCGAGCAAGGAATTTGGCATCCCTAGAGCATTGCTAGGTAAATACACAGGCAAAGCACCAATTGTTCGTAAAATGGGACCTTCGACTGTACTAACAGCAGATGAAGACTGTTTTTTGGTCACGTGGGTGCTAAAAATCGTCGAAGCTGGTTTTCCTTGCACTAAAGACCAGCATTTATGAAACGCTTTCCACGTTTAAGTGAAAGGGTTTTATCAAAACCTAACCAACAGTCAATTAAAAGGAGCCAACGAATTGATACCAATTTCAAATCATTAACATACTGAAAATGAATATTTTGAAGAAAGTATGTAAGATATGTGGTATTTAGTAAATTTGTAGTGATAAAGGATGTTATCGAGTATGACGTAACTATGACGTCACAATGAGAGTCTTCTGAAACCATGGTCAATTGTTACATTAAAACCTCCTTTCCAACATATATAAATTTCAGAAGACTCTCATTGTGACGTCATACATATTTTCGTATATACTTAAGAACACTGCACAGGGTCATTCCGACACGTTGCACCAGGCGAAATTCTCATCTATGTGTTGGTGAGATAATGCCAATAAACTTTTAATATTCCAAAACGGCGTTGGAGGGGGACAACTGGACGTGTATTCAAATAATTTTTTTCACTTCCGGTTTAACCGGAAATGATCTCAACTTTTTTTTCAAATGGAATTATTCTTTTTCCTCAAAGAATTCGGGATCTGCGGTTTTTTCTGAATGAGAACCATATATTAACTCTTGACCGAAAGTGCAGTCAGCGCCACCCTAGATTTTAAAAACATCGAAGGAATCATTCAAAAATTGTGGTTTTCGAAAAACACAAAACATCAACTTAGTTTATTTAATTCAGTTATCTGTGTATTTACATTTTCTTGTATGTCTTTATTTCATTTATTTAGGTATAGAAAACTTGCTAGTAAAAATCAAACTTAGTACCTATACCTTTATTTCATATACATACGTACATTACAATAAAATTAAATTGGCTTACATTACCTAACGCGTAGAGACGAGTAGGAAGCAAGTTTCTTGTCAGTTGATTTGAAAAACCTCTTGTTTCTATTTGATTTTGCGGTAGATTGTATTTGCCATTGCCATTATAGTCTTATTTAGTTATTAAAACACAGTTTTTACTCATTTGTAATTGCTGTCAAGAAATTCGAGGACACTACCTTAATATACGCGAAAAAAACGCACTGTATATTTATAAACAATATGCATTTTCGGTACTTTTATATCAAGGTATTAGGTAGGTACCTACAGTCGAGAAAGTCATGCACCCAACTCTTAAGCGTTACCCTCAGAATTTACAAAACCAGCCTTCGATGGTGGTGCATTTCCATGTCATTAGAACCTATACCAGTTAGGGGTTGTATTGCTGGGTCAAAAAACCTAGGACTGTATGCCAGTTAAGAATTATTCTCTAAAGAATTTGGCCTAAAGTGCATTATTTAGTTTTTCGACTGTACCTAGTAGGTAAATATGTACATAAGTAATATTAAAAAATAAATAGGTGGCAACGCTTAAAAAGCTAACTATATCGGTTGATTCAGTTTGGTAT
Organism: Pycnomerus fuliginosus; assembly: GCA_963924575.1. Classification (NCBI taxonomy): domain Eukaryota; kingdom Metazoa; phylum Arthropoda; class Insecta; order Coleoptera; family Zopheridae; genus Pycnomerus; species Pycnomerus fuliginosus. Next base: position 203,770 of record CAWUQC010000001.1, read on the forward strand.
TCGCACCTCTGTAACTTTTTATCTAAAGAGAAAAATATATAAGACCAAATCCTTATATGTATTTCGAAATCGCATGACAAACCTATTAGATTTAGATTAGAAAACTTTATTGCCACCTTTCGGTTTGTAATGAGCCCTGCCCTTTTACATTCTAATTTAATGTAAGATTTGGGGTTTGGGGGTTGGTGAATTCACTCACGAGTTCCTCTTAGCTTACTCTTTATTCACTACGTTACACTACTTTCACTTAATTACTATTGTTACACTCCGGTGGCAACCGCCTCTCCTGTCTTGGGGGCCTCTTCCACTCACTCCTCTTCCACACACATTCGTCCTACCCGTTTGGCATCTACTTTCTTACTCCCGAATTGGTCCTCTGAACCGGGCCGACCCCATGGATTTGCTGATCGAGTCTTTCTTCACCGGTTCAAAGTCCAATTCTCGCAATCATCGCGGACGGACACCCTAGTTCTTTGACCGTAACATTATTTGCATATACAGGGTGTCCGCCTATCTTACATCCCCCCCTCTAGGAGACGGCTGCCAGACGTCTATATACATATCATATTATACAATAATTCCTTACTTAAAACAAATACAAATAATTTACATAACTAAGGAAACATTTATTTGACTGTCTTAACTATATCGTCCTCAAGGCACTCACATGAGTCACAGGTATGGGTCACTTGTTGTCTTCTCGGAACAACCTGGTCCACACCCCACGATTCCATGTCCTCAACTTCCCGCGATTGTTTTCTTCTCTTTATAGATTTTCTTTCCATTGAAGTGGTCCCCTCCTTTATTATACTCTCTTATACTCTCTCGATACAGGTTTTTTCCTTCTGTCCTCCCAGTTTTGAATTTGGTGCTTCATTCTATATTTTTTTTAACCGCAACTTCTTCTTATCGGCAGGTTTTCTTGTTCTTTGTTTCTTTGCTTTTATTCTCAGATGGCCCACTGCTTTTTGAAGGTTTAACGAAAAAGTCGGCGCGTTTGCTGAGTTTGACTTTTTCCGAGGGTCGGAAGAAACTGTCAATAGGCTTTTTGTTTTTTCCCATTTCCACCTTAGGAAGTCACCTTCTGGGTTGGCGGTAGCTTTTTTGGCGGAATTTTTCAAGGTTTGCAAAACGGATGGGTCCCTTCGTCAGTCACTTATTGCTATGCTGACTCGTCGCACACCATGCCGTTTAACACGGGGTTTTACTCGAAAAGAATGGTCCACTTGACTTGGCAACAGGAATTTCAGAAATGACAGCAACATGACGTTGACGTTTACTTCTAGTTTTTTTTTGGAATCTCGGGAAGTGAGATGGAGTGCGTTGTTCTCGGCGTCCTGGGTAACAGTGCTCTTTCCTGGAAGGAATAACATTTGATAGTTGTGTCTAGAGGCGATGCGTGACCAAACGACGTCCTCCGCCAAATTGTTTCATGGCTTGTCATTTTTTTTTTTCTTAACGGAAGTCGTTTGTTCACCTAGTACTAACCTACATTCTACTCCCTTATTCTACCCATACATACACATTTTCTCATATTCTCATATTCTCCCCCTTTGTTTTTTAAATTATTTTTTTTTTTTACTTTTCAACAATAATACTTAGCTTTTTTTTTTGACGGGACTCTGTTGATTGACTCTAGCTTCTTTCTGAATATTTGTTCGGAATTAATTTGTTGCTGTTCTGTTAAGGCTTCTCTATACTTCTTTTTTGTTTTCTGGACCACAGCGCACCCCTTGTTCTTCAACCTTGGCCGAGGTCGGACCTTTGGCACTGCTGTCGATTCCCCAAACCAATTTGTCGCTTCTTCCTTTTTCCCTTCGGTGACGTCATCCCCTTGACGACCCGATTACCTTTGTTTAATATTTTTATTGAGCGCTACTCTGCAACACATTGACATGATTTACTAAACCATGTCGCTCCTCGAAAGGGCTCATCCTTGTGCTGCAGGCTATATTGACTGAGAAGACCTTTATATTTTACTTTCTGAAACATATAAATATTAGTGACATATTCCCGACAATTCCGTACATAACTCTGAAAAGTGGACTTCTCCTTTTGTTCTTTTTTTTCCTAAATCTTCTAAAAATCTCGTAATTCTAGCCTAACCTATGTTTATATCTACGCTGACTAAGTTTCTTGTGATGTCCGTTAACAGTTCTGCGGCTCAACGATGATCACGATGTCCTTTCTGTGTTCCTGAAAGGGCCAAGAACATCGATGGTGCCATTTCTCTCCTTTTACCTTTCCATCTCTGCTTCTACATCTACACCTAACCGTATACAAGTATTTAGATGGCTTGTATTTCATAATTTTTTTTTTTTTTGCATTTATCTACATCTACCTACTAGCAATTTACCTTAACATTGTAAGAAAAAAAAACCTAAATTTTCGCCAAAAAATTTTACCTAATACGTGTCCTACCTAATATATCCCCGTTAAAATAATTAAAATAAAAAACCTACAGCTGAAAATTATTACAATTAAACCGGGCGTTTGTGCTAATGACCGACCGCGCAAACTTGCTGACCACTTACATTCTTTCCGCGGTCGTCTCCTCTTGACCTATATTTAATTTACGTTTAATAATCTACTACTTAATGAATTCCGTTCCCGATCTTACCCCGATAATTAGAAAAAAATAAAATAAACCAATTTAAATAACACCTACCTTTAAATCCCTTCGCCGGTACTATCTGGAAGATGTGAAGATCTTCCACGGTTCCGACCAAGGCGCCTCCACCATGTAAGATTTGGGGTTTGGGGGTTGGTGAATTCACTCACGAGTTCCTCTTAGCTTACTCTTTATTCACTACGTTACACTACTTTCACTTAATTACTATTGTTACACTCCGGTGGCAACCGCCTCTCCTGTCTTGGGGGCCTCTTCCACTCACTCCTCTTCCACACACATTCGTCCTACCCGTTTGGCATCTACTTTCTTACTCCCGAATTGGTCCTCTGAACCGGGCCGACCCCATGGATTTGCTGATCGAGTCTTTCTTCACCGGTTCAAAGTCCAATTCTCGCAATCATCGCGGACGGACACCCTAGTTCTTTGACCGTAACATTATTTGCATATACAGGGTGTCCGCCTATCTTACATTAATATTTACATATTTTGGTCTAGTTTTTTTTTTGTTCCTTCTTCTTCGGCTACTTCCTTCTCTCTCTCGGTTGTCTTCTGCTTTCTCTTCTCTCCCCCTTCTTTCTCTCGCTCTCGCGACTTCCTTCATCCATTCTATTCCCTTTCCCCATTCGTTCAGAATACTCTTTCTCTCTCTTTCCTCCTCTCTCATTCCCTCACACTTTTCAACAGGTGTTCTACTGTCTCTCTTTCCTCTCCACATACTCTGCACTATCTCTCTTTCTCCTTCAGCCAGAACTTGTTTTCCCTCTCCTCATTCCCGCATCTGAATCTCGCTATCATTCTTTTTTCTTTCCCACTCTCCCTCTTCAAGTTACTTGGTAAACCTTCACTTATTATATTCTCATATTTTGCGTTATATCTTGATTCTCTGATTTTTGTTCTTCTTTCCTGTACATCTATGACTCTATCTCTTTCCCACATCGCTCCATTCATCCCTCTCCCGTTCCCTGCGTATTTCTATATCTTCCCTTGCATATTCGTTCCTCTCGTAATATCTTTATCTATCCTTCCCTTTCTCTTTCTCTCTCTTTTTCTCTTTCCAGCACTCCTGTAATATCCTACACTCTCCTCTTTCTCCTATTCTGTCCTCATATTTCACCGCCTTTTTCCCTGTCTCCACTCTTAACTTACTCATTTTCGCTTCTTCCCTTATTATGTATCCGGGTGCCCCCCTATCTACTCCCACCACCCATTTTATGTACTTATCCTGCACTCTCCCCACCTCATTTTGCTCTTCCCACCCTCAGATTTCCCCTCCGTTCATCAACATACTCTTCACCAGACTGTCAAACATCATTCCTCTTCTGTTAAAATCATGCTCAAACTTTGTCTCTCCAATTCCCCAAATCATCCGTACCACCTTATTTGCTTTTTTAAAAGACTCTCTTACATGCGCTTTATATGTCTTCCTATGACTAACCTATTAAATGATGTCATTAAATCGTCTACCTACATGATGACATATGTCAAAAATTTTTGTTTTCAACTGACGTAGCGGATTCTTGTGGACGTTTTTTTCCACGTTCAAATATGTAAAAAAAGTTTATACTTTCATTACATATAAAAATTTCCAGAAAAAGAAATAAGTTTCTTGAAACAATTTGGCAATTTTGATATCAAAAAACGTGTTTATAGTCATGGCACAAAATTAATTAGGGCGTTGACAAACATATCTCTCATTGTAAGGGACCATAGCTTCGCAAAAAATTATAACTTATTTATACTTTATTCGTTAATACAATAATACCCTTTTCGCCTATTAACTCCTTAATAACAATAACGAATTTACTATTAACGATAGAAAAGTTAAAAGAATTATAATTAAAAAGAAGAAACTATCCTTAGAGTGGGTCCGACATTAGTCAACACAATAACTCAATTTTTACCATGGCTAACTACGTTTATTGATAACAAAATTGCCAAATTGTTTTAACCAAATTTTTTTTCTCAGAATTTTTATAATGAGGGTTTAAACTTTTTTGACATATTTGAACGTAGAAAAAAAAAGGTTGCAAGAATCCTCTAAGACATGTACATTGTACAGCAAATCATTTGAAGAAAAAAGTTGCCTATCGTAATTTTGACATATGTCATCATGTAGATGCTGCAATGACGTCATTTAATAGAATTTGTCACGCGATTTACAAATGTATATGATGGTTTTACATATTTTTCTCTTGAAATAAAAAAGTTACAGGGGGGCGTATACGAAACTGAATCACTTGGTATAGTACAGAGCTATTTATGTTTTCCGAGATCTTTTCGAATGGCAGTATACCTAGTATGAAAGTTACCACTCCTAAAAACGTGTGGGATTTCTTTTAAAGCGAAGAAACCGCCACATTTCGAGACAGCTCCTTCGGGAAGGCAAGATGACCAGCTAGTGCAGGAAAAACCAAAAACCTTATGGTGTAGTTGACGGGATTAATGCTGACGTTTTTTACCACACGAAAAATCCACCGATAAATGACGAGACATTTTGGAGATGCATCCCTTTCATGAGTGATTAAGTTTCTTACAGCTTGAAAGATAAAAATCCGCAGAAACATTTCGAAGAAACCTCTTGGAGGAAGAGGTAAAGCACCTGGTGCAGAAAGATCAAAAAATACTTTCTGGTAATGTGAATTTCATGAATGCTGATGTTTCTTACCTCACAGAGACACTTTGGAGGAACAGGTAAAGCACTTGGTGCAGCAAGGCCACCAAAGACTTTCTGGTATTGTGTACTTCATGAATGCCGACGTTTCTTACCACATAAAGAATTCAAATACACAGAGACATTTAGAAGAAAACTCTTGGAGAAAATGAGCAAAGCACCTGGTGTAGGAAGGTCACCAGAGACCTTTTGGTGTTGTGGATCTCATGCATGCTGACGTTTTACCACATAAAGAATTCAAATCCACAGACATTTCGAAAAAAAATCTTGGAGGAAGTATGTAAAGCACCTGGTGCAGGAAGCTCACGAAAGACCTTTTGCTATTGTAGATCTCATGAATGCTGACGTTTTACCACATAAAGGATTCAAATCCACAGAGACATTTCGAAGAAACTTCTTGGAGGAAGTAGGTAAAGCACATGGTACAGGAAGTTCACCAAAGACCTTTTGGTGTTGTGGATCCCATTAATGCTGACATTTCTGACCACATAAAGGATTAGAATCCATAGAGATATTTCGAAGAAACCTCTTGGAGGAAGTAGGTAAAGAACCTGGTGCAGTAGGTTCACCAAAGATCTTTTGGTGTTGTGGATCTCATGAATGCCAAAGTTTCTTACCACAAAGAAGGCAAATCCACAGAGACATTTCGAAGAAACCTCTTGGAGGAACTAGGTAAAGCACCTGGTGCAGGAAGGTCACCAAGGACCTTTTGGTGTTGTGGATCTCATGAATGCCGACGTTTCTTACCACATAAAGGATTAGAATCCATAGAGATATTTCGAAGAAACTTCTTGGAGGAAGTAGGTAAAGCACATGGTGCAGGAAGTTCACCAAAGACCTTTTGGTGTTGTGGATCTCATGAATGCCAAAGTTTCTTACCACAAAGAAGGCAAATCCACAGAGACATTTCGAAGAAACCTCTTGGAGGAAGTAGGTAAAGCACCTGGTGGAGGAAGGTCACCAAAGACCTTTTGGTGTTGTGGATCTCATGAATGCCAAAGTTTCTTACCACAAAGAAGGCAAATCCACAGAGACATTTCGAAGAAACCTCTTGGAGGAACTAGGTAAAGCACCCGGTGCAGGAAGGTCACCAAGGACCTTTTGGTGTTGTGGATCTCATGAATGCCGACGTTTCCTACCACATAAAGAATTCAAATCCACAGAGACATTTCGAAGAAACCTCCTGGAGAAAATAAGTAAAGTAATAAAGGAAGGTCACCAAAGACCTTTTGCTGTTGTAGATCTCATGAATGCTGACGTTTTACCACATAGAGAATTCAAATCCACAGAGACATTTCGAAGAAACTTCTTGGAGGAAGTAGGTAAAGCACCTGGTGCAGGAAGTTCACCAAAGACCTTTTGGTGTTGTGGATCCCATGAATACTGACATTTCTGACCACATAAAGGATTAGAATCCATAGAGACATTTCGAAGAAACCTCTTGGAGGAAGTAGGTAAAGCACCTGGTGCAGTAAGTTCACCAAAGATCTTTTGGTGTTGTGGATCTCATGAATGCCGACGTTTCTTACCACACAAAGAATTCAAATCCACAGAGACATTTCGAAGAAACCTCTTAGAAGAAATAGGTAAAGAACCCGGTGCAGGAAGGTCAATAAAGACCTTTTGGTGTTTGTGGATCTCATGAATGCTGACGTTTCTTACCACATAAAAAATAAGAATCCACTGAGACATTTCGAAGAAATCTTCTAGAAGAAGAGACAACGCACCTGGGGAAAGACCCAGAAGAGCATGACTACCTCTGGACGAATGAAGCCATGACCGTAGCTTACGCTTGAGTTGACACAAAGTATTCAGTTTTCAGTAGCTAACTGATAGGTACAACAAACATGTCATTTATCGTGATGTTAGTGCATCACCGTATAGGGCCCAAAATCCCAAAACGAAGACATTTCCTGTTAGTGCCCGTTGGAAGATACCAATATCCGGTCAACTAGTTTTTGCTTCTTTTATACATATCCTTCGGCTTTAGTAGCATGCTGTGAGTCAAGTGGGCAAGTTTCTGAGAATCAGTCATTTTACTCTCAAAAGGGGGCCCAAAAGTGATCGAATTTCGATAACATCCTTTTGATTACAGACCCGTTTTAAACACTATAATAATAAACTTGGTGATAATAAACAAACAACAAACTGTCAATTGTCGCAGCAACAGTAGCGCGGTTTCTTTCTAACACTTTATAACGGTGGTCGACTGGTAAGAAGTAAGAACGCCATTTTAAGCAGAGTGATTGTATTGTATTGTATACAGGGTGGTCGTTTTATCTTGAGACTGGCAAATATCTCGAAAAGGAAGCATTTTAGAAAAAAATGTCTTCTATAAAAGTTTTATGACTTCGAGGGGGAAAATAGATGGCATCATCGTCATTTTGATTCAAGGTCATTTTCAAGGTCGACTGAAGGTCAACTTATTTTTTTTTAAAGGAGACTTATATTTTTGATTACAGATTCTTATTCCCCATAAAAGAACAAACAACTCTCATCTAAACTATTTTTGGATTCGATGGATGTAAATTTTAACCTTTTTCGAAATCCCTAGACATTCCCTAGTAACAGCGGCAAGACAAAACAAATGAACAACCGTTGTAACTTAGCAACGATGAATTCTAGATAAATAAACCACAAAAATTGTTGTAGATTCTGTTTTTGCCATGCCGCCCTTGCTAGGGAAGACAATGGATTTCGAAGAAGATTAAAATATTTATTTAAATATCTGACAAACTATCCATCGAATCCAAAAATAGTTTAGATAAGAGCTGTTTGTTCTTTTACGGGGAATAAGAATCTGTAATAAAAAATGTAGGTTTCCATTTAAAAATTGGAAGTTGACCTTCATTTGACCGTGAAAATGACCTTGAATCAAAATGGCGTCGATGTCATCTATTTTCCCCCTCGAAGTCATACATTTTTTATACAAATCATTTTTTTCTAAAATGCTTTCTTTCCGAAATATTTGCCAGTCTCAAGATAAAACGACCACCCTGTATATTATTGTGATGTTATTATTGGTGAACCAGAGTATAGGTAAGTTTCTGCATTTTTGCCCAAATTATTTCCAACTTTGCACAATTCATTTCAATAGTATGGACAAGGTTAAGGAAACCGACAGTAAAATAACGATCGTCCGAGCGGGCGTGGCTGGGCCAAGCAGGGCCAAAGGAAAAAACTATAGAGGTATTAGCCTATTAAGTATCGTGTCAAAAGTGTACGAAGGTATTGTCGTAAGTGCACGTGGCTCATTGGCACCCGAATCTTAATAAATTTAACCATTGCATTAAAGTAAAGTTAGGGGAAATATTTCAATAATTATTTGCTTAAGTAGAAAGTCCGCCGGTTTCCATGTGTTTCAAATTTGTCTCGCGCAAGTGTGCGATAAGAAAGAGGCACCTGCATCCCCTAATATGTGCATTCGATCAAATGAAAAATAACTTAATTAAAGAGATGATGGCTGCTCCGTATGTTAGCACCACAGCCGATTGCTGGTCTAAAGCAAAAAGGTACCTACATAATTATTTCAATTTCTTTCACCCTGCATTAAATCAAACCAACATCGATTTTTTTAGAACTCATTGCTTATTTATATCAATAGTCTCATGTCGAGAGTGGCATCAGAGGCTGAAGAATTAACACCTGTTTGAAAAACTACTGACTGTTGTCGATTTTAAAATTATACATACCTAATTATGATAAATCTTTTTAAATTGATATTTGCAGAAGCTACCTCGGTATGACAGTACATTGGATAAACCAGGAAACTTTGGACAGACGCTCTGCTGCTTTATCTTGTCGTCGCGTTCGTGGGCCGCATACGTTCGACGGGTTGGCAGCCGCAATGGAAAAAGTTCACGATGAATACAAAATACAGGAAAAAGTTCGCGCCACTACAACAGACAACGGCTCTAACTTCGTTAAAGCTTTCAGGTAATTTTTTGTGTGAAATAATATCTATTAATCTAAGTGTCTTAATCGCAGTTATAAATATATTATTGTAGAATATTTGGAAAAAAAGAAGACGAGGATGATGAAGATTTTCAATTTTTAGAAATGACTGGACATGTTGACCGATAACGGAGACGCAGTCTCTGCAAACTTGCCTCCACACTACAGATGTGCGAGCCATACGCTAAATTTGGTGGCCACTAAAGATGCAGAAGAGGTTCTGAAAGATTTTAGCTATAAGAAAATTTATCAAGATGTGTTTTCCAAATGCCAAACTTTATGGAACAAACAAAATCAGTCCAATCTGGTGGCGGACAAAATAAATGAAGTTTTAGGTGTTTACCTCAAGACCCCCAATGCAACGAGGTGGAACTCAACTTTCGACGCAATGAATCAAATTAAATCATATCTTGTAAATCCTGAGTAGGTACTTAGACTACTTATAACAATTTAAGAGGATTTTCCTTTTTTTTTCAGCCAGGATTATTATTATATTAGGTTACGGAACTAAATATTACTGAATGAAAACTATGAGTATGGTGATGTTGATATAAGATACTACATGCAGTTGTATCCGATCCTTAAAAAGATCATCAACTTAATGTGCTACTTACTGCTGCTTTAGGCAAGGACATAACAACTGAACTCAATACTAGGCGCATTGTTGGTCTAAAATTCTTGTTTGGTGCAGATTTACACTGAAAAAAAAGCTCCAGAATTATAATACGAATTGGTAGTCTGTTTTATGATCTCTATGTATTACTATACCCTTTGTTTTTAAATACAGAATGTTGCATTTTCTTCCATGCATTGTTGGTATTTTATATAAAAACAGGAAATCGTTTTGACAATTTCTAACTGTAGTTTTACATATCAGTTCAATTTATATTTATGTGTGAACAGTTATTCTATCTCTTATAAATCGACCTAAATTTATGTAATAATGGGCCATTTTTCTAAACATACGAACGGTGTTGTAAGATATACGTAACTAAATTATTGTTAAAACTATGTAACATCCCTTTATTTAATAAAACTTTGGGCAGAAGGAAATATGTCAACAATATTTTATAATACTACTAAGTAGTATTAAATACGTACGGACTCTTAATATCGGCGGCTTTTGGCGGGTGCCGACAGAGTTAAGGTATTAAGCGCAAAGAAGCCTCGTGGCAACACCTCCTGTTTGTGAAGCGTGTGTCGAAAATCATTTTAGTGCCATATTAAAACATGGAAGAATTGCTTGCCGTCCACAATTTAGCCGTTTTGCTTCCCCAATTTGTTGGTAAGTACCTAACTAGGTACTTTTATATAAAATGTAATGATGATGCAGTGCTTATCTCAAATGTGAATAATTTGGATTCAACGACATTAATCTTAATCTACCTCATACCTCAATTGGTGAAAGTTCCTTAACAATAACGTAGATAAAATTTAGGGGGTGTGAGTAGGTGAAGGTAAGGTTAGCTTCTCGTTTGTGTGCTTGTGCAGCTTATTGGTTTTTTAGGAATGTGCACATTCAATCGTAATACACATCAACATCATAATCGTCAATACACTTGTTATTTAACAAACACTTTCATCAAACAGTCTCCTTGATTTTTTATAGAAATTCTTTTAGTGCCAAAGCATTTGCGAAGGCACTCTTGTTGTGGGAAATTCTCTCGCTCTGTCGCTCGCTCGCGTGCTCTGTACGCACGGTGACTCAAAAAATACTGCACCGATTGAGCTGAAATTTGAATAAAGGTGTGTACCTGCAAATTCTGGTCTAGGATTGTTTTTGAGCAAAATCGGCCCACATTTAGGGGTTCAAAATTTGTTCGTCGCATATTTTCGAAAACATTTAACCTATCGGCGTGAAATTTGACGGCAAAACTTATCTAGGGACTGAATTTTATCAAAATCGGTTGACATTTTGAGGGTTGAAATTGTAAATGTTGTTCGCCGAATATTTACGAAATTATTTAAGACGCCGATAGAGATCCATAGCGATAGAGGTCCAAAGAGATAGTGGTCTTCCGAGGGGCTTTTTTTATATAGACAAAGAGTTATTAGCTTTATTGCATTATATTTTTTTAGCGGAGGAAATAACACTTAACACCTTTGCCATAATGAGTGAGCAAGACGTTGCAGACTTGGCAGTGAAACTAAAATTAACTTGGGGCTCCAGGATAGGGCTGATAAATGTTTGGAAACAAATAAAAGAAGTAAAATATTTATTTGACTCCTACTTTTAGCGCTATAATAACATTTAAAACATATATTTCCGTAGGGCTTTACTATAACTTTTTTCTTTTGAAAATTCTGCTGCATGTACCTAAGTATACCTTATGTGTTTGATTAATCGTGAAAGAAAATAAATTAACTTTTAATAATTAATTTCCATTAACCATCATATAAACACACGAAACTTTGTTTTCTTTTGATGCTATATAAAATGCTTTCTTTCTGCTCTGTAGTGTATACCACCTTATGCATGCAAATATACGATATATACATATTTCTTTCTTCTATATTATTGCATTAGAACTCTATAACAAAGATACAGTGAGATTCAAAACGTTTGTAATTAGGGTTGGCTTTGGAAACAAAAGTTTCGAAAAACGTTTGTCCAATATTAATCGCACTGTCCCTAAAGAAACTCACTAAACTAAAATGGCAGGTGCGAATTTTTTAAACTCATTTCTTTTGCATTAATTTGCGAATTATTTCGAAAAAATATGGACCTCTCCGCTTCCAGTATCAAATTTGGCGCCCTTCAGTGATCTCTGACAGCAAACAACAAAATTGTGCCAAAGTTAGGTTATGTTGTTGGTGATGCCTATTAGAGTTTGAAAAACGTTTATTTCTTCATAAACTTTCAATTTTTGAGCAAGAATCTTGAAGCACTCGTCATCTCATCAATAATACCCTTGGGGGGAGCAGGCAGCTTTTTGGGTTGTTTAAAAAAAATCGAATCCATGAGTAATGGTCTTCGATATGGTCAAATCCCATCAAAAGGTAACTTGCTTATTAAAATCAACGCTCATTTGGAAACCGTTTCAGACACAAATGCTGTAGATTAAATTTGAATCGCAACAAGCTCGCTGCCTTCGATATCCATGGAACATTCATCTTCGGAGTGCGAGCTGCTTGGAGTGCGAGCTGCTATGGTGCTTCTTAAAAAACAACACAAATTGAACAGAGTGTAGTGCCTTATGTACACGGATTTTAAAATTAACACCCACTTACTATTTTATGAATCGACAGTACATTCACTAAAACAAAGTTCATTAAATGGTTTTATTTTCAGTTGCAAACAGACAGTGTGAACAAAACTTTACTTAGGAAATGGTGTTCCGATTTTGAAATATTGAATGAGTGTCGAAGCCCGGGGCGAGCTGACTTTGTCAGCCGCTAGTTTTCTTTAGATGTCTTTGACATCATGGAAGCTAGTAGTCCCCACCTCTCACAGAGGTCGTGGTTTTCGACACAACACTCTAAATATTGAATGTAAATTATTACCACAATTATTGGTGTAGTAACAAATTAAAAAACGACTTGATCGATCTTCTACTTCACTACTTCTGTGCTCAGGTTCTGGCTGTTTTAAGGCAGGGGGCCACGTCAGGATCATCCATATGTCATTTTAATTGGTTAAACAATATGACTGGAAAAACTGCTTAACACAATCCAAATTTCGTTATTCACATTTGTAACTTCCCATAATCCCTATTTTCCTTGCACACAAAATCAGCTGTTTTTATTTCAACTAACGGTTGTGAAAGAAAATTCATAAACGAACAGAGAATCAGGCCGGTTGGAGTCTCCATTATTTGTTTCTGAAACAGTTTCCAAGTGAACAGGTTGATTTTAATAAGCAAATTACCTTCCGATTGGTTTTGACCATATCGAGGACCATTTAAACTGAGCCACAAAACGCTGCCTGGCCCCCCAAAGATATTCTTGACGAGTGTTTCAAGATTCTTGCTCAAAAATTCAAGCTTTATGAAGAAATAACGGTTTCTTAAACTTTCAGGCGCCTCATCAACAACATAACCTAACTTTGCCACAGTTCACAATTTTGTTGTTTGCTGTCAGAGAGACACTGAAGGGCGCCAAATTTGAGACTGGAAGCGGGGAGGTTCATATTTTTTCGAAATAATTCGCATTAATAAATACAAAAGAAATAAATTTAAAAAAATCACATCTGTCATTTTAGTTTAGTGATTTTCTTTGGGGATAGTGGGATTAATTTTGGACAAACGTTTTTCGAAACTTTTGTTTCCAAAGCCAACCCTAATTACAAACGTTTTGAATCTCACTGTATCTCTTGCTCTTGTAGGTTGATAAATCCGTGGAGTCTTCTTTAGAATCTCACGGGAGGCCTACAACCGAGATTCAAAACTCTTTTGCTGCTAACCCACAGGCACTAATGATAAATGAAATAGTAAAAGTATATCTGATCTGTGTTATTCTAGGACAGCAGCCTCCAAATTTTTGAGATACAATCAATTGCGTCAGAGCCTTCCCTTGCCGCTTTGCCTGTGTCGCAGATTTACAAGCTAAAAATAGAGGTAGTATGTTTAAGTTGCACTAGAAATTATTCTAAATTAACATTTTAACAGGAAAACTTAGAACTTTTTTTAAATAATTGCAACAAAGGAAAAGAAATAATCAATCACTACAAAATTAAAAAGGTGGTGCAAAGGAGAAAGCTAGTCGATCTAATTGTAGAGGAACTCCTAAAAGAAGACCCTGACAGAAGGTATTGAATTAAATTAAACATTTATTTTTTAAATCGTATTCTTATAGGATTTCCCAGGAGGAATTTCTGTCTATATCTTGCCAAATTCAACAAATTTTTCGCACCGAGACTCAATCTATATATTATATCCCAGCACGTCGAGACTCTGAAGGAAAACCGGTTAGAGCGCACGGAAAACTGGTCGAGAAATATTTCAATCAACGATGCAAATTTAGAAATTTGGGAATCATCAATAACACGACGAAGAAGCGAAAAATTGATGACCCTTGTAATTCCAGAGGTTGATAGAATCAAAATTTATGTTAATAATATTTAAGGTATATAGGAAATAATAAATCCTCCCTCTTGGTAAAAACTCTGTATTTAAATTGTGACTAGTTTCGACATTTCATATGTCATCTTCAGACCTAAAATATAAAGAACTAATATGTACATGACTAGAGACAACAATAATTCGTTCTTTCAATAAATTTGACTATTTAAATTTACATTTAATTTATTATAACAATAAAATTTCTTACCGACGATGTCAACAGATCTCCATTTTGTAGTAGAAGAGGAAATCTCAGGTGCGCATGCTGCAACCCGCATGCTCGTCTTATATTCTCTAACAACATATCTCTCAACCTATGCATGTTAGAGAATATAAGACGAGCATGCGGGTTGCAGCATGCGCACCTGAGATTTCCTCTTCTACTACAAATGGAGATCTGTTGACATCGTCGGTAAGAAATTTTATTGTTATAATAAATTAAATGTAAATTTAAATAGTCAAATTTATTGAAAGAACGAATTATTGTTGTCTCTAGTCATGTACATATTAGTTCTTTATATTTTAGGTCTGAAGATGACATATGAAATGTCGAAACTAGTCACAATTTCAATACAGAGTTTTTACCAAGAGGGAGGGATTTATTATTTCCTATATACCTTAATTATGGACCCTCTTTACACTACATCCATTATTTACAAAATTAATAATATTTGATGAAAATTTTGGTTTTTAGGCTCTACTGAAATCTCTGCAATTCAACAAGAAAAAATAAATTGGCTGAAACACAATATTCACCCTAACTCAAAGGTCGAAGAATATTGGAATGAAACCACAGAAGAGAGGATAAATTTGTATCACATTAGTGACATTGCGATCCATGAATACTTTCAAACTTTTCCAGCTTTAAAACAGCCGCTAGGATATAACTTAGTAAGCAGTTTTGTGTGCAATTAATTCTACTATAATTCTACTATACAGGGTGTCCCAGAACTCGCGTATAAGCCGGTAATGGTAGATTCCTGAACTCAATCTAAGACAAATTTTCCTCTACAAAAATTGCGAGGGTTCTATAGTTTTCAAATGGGGAGCAATTGAAGTTGGCCAATCAGAATGTTTCCCTAAACAGTAAGGTAAAAAATATGAAGATGCATAAGCTGTTGCTGGGATACAAAAAAAATTAAAAACACAACAATGAATCAAGTCAACAATAGATATGACGAGAATCTAGATCTGTCACTTTGACAAAAAATTTTAAGTGACTATCAGCCGGCTTATACGCGAGTTCTGGGACACCCTGTATACAGGGTGACTCAGAATTATAGGGACAACGGCTAACCACAGATTCCTTAGGTAAAAATATGTCGACAAGTTCCTATAAACATATGCCAGAAAATTCCTCCTAAGGGAGTTAGGACCCCTTAAAAGGGTCACTTTGACAGTAGTTTTTTCTAAATATCTTCAAAACGGTTAAAGACAGCAACGTGACATTGGATACTGTAACATATGCCAGTTAATGCCAATCATTGGGTAAATCCACATTAAATTGTTGTATAAAATTTGTCGTTGAGGCACGAGAAGATTAACTGTTAGTTAGAACTATTTATTGCCAAGAGTCATAAACCGTGCACACTTTCGTCACGGCCATTGTATCTCCATGCGGTCCGGGCTGGTAGAAACCTTTGCTTTCAATTGCCCTTCGCAGAAAACCCCTCGCTGTAAACTTTATGACCAAATTCCTCCGCATACAATTTTTAGAAAGTTGTTCCCACAGTAGAGATTTCCGAGAAATGGATTTAATAACGTAAATGTCTTATTCATTATAATTTGTTGCTAAATTTGATTCAGTAAATGCATGAACCCCAAAGGTAGAGTAGCCAAGATACACTAATTTTGCATGACGTGAATCAAACATTGCTCCTACTAAAATTGCCTCGACAACCCGTTAAACACCATAGGAACCTCATGTGTGTAGGCATAACCGACGCATATGTAACCAATCAGATTCTTTTCGGCGTAAACGCTGTAATTTAAATTAAAGTTCACTGCCAGAATAGAACTGGTGTCGCCATCTAGGCTAGACGACCGAAACCTCAAGCCAGATTCCTGTTTAATACCCTATTGTTCGTATGTAGGACCTACCTATCAAATTAGATTGCTTTTAAAATTGCATGACTGTCGTATGCATTAAATAACCCCCACTACCCTGCACATGCTCGAAAGCTTCAAAGACTCCGCCGGACTGCTTGGATTTTTGTTAGGTAATTCATTAGATTTGCATAAAATAACTAAATTGTTTCATTGATAGGATATGTGAATCTGTGATTAGCTTTAAGAGCAGGATTGTATCGTAAGGCTGGTCGAATCGCGTAGCTTCTTAATTAATTATAAATTGTTATAAAATGTGGGGATGAACTAAGGAAGGGAGATGCCGACCGGATATAGTAGAGGGGGTGGTTTTAGGCTCGGCGGACCGAAGAGGACGCCGGAAGAAAAGGACTTGCTCTCAGACTTCTGACTAAGAGACTCGTATTTTCCAAAGCTCTCGAATTTGCGATATTTTCCAAATATTTTAAAATAGTTATTTGTTGTTTGGGTTTTGTGTAGTTAAAGTTCGTGCTTGTGTAGTATTGAAGTTAGTGTAATCACGCCGTAGGGGGATAGTGTTTTAGTGGTTATTGGTGAATTGTAGGACACCGCCAGGTCTTCCGGGTGGAAATAGATCAGGTATTACGCAACTAGATTTGTAGTTCCGTTAGTGCATTTGATTGGAGGTCTCCGGATCTCTAATTGGCTTTAATAGACTAGAACCTTTTTTACATCCGCTACATATTAATTAATTTAACCCCTTTTCAGTGTAGACTTTAGCGTGCTTGCTTTTCAGTAGTAGAATAGTTAGGGTTTGGTAAAGCGCATCCAGTTCTTCCCTTTTATTAGAATAGAAAGAGATAAAGGAAATTTGGGGATATCCATAAGGGGACGCGCTCTTTCAGCTTTGCAGTTTGTTTGCAATTTGTTCCCGCTGGATTGTCGACAATAATTCACCGTTGCGGTTAAAAACACTACAGTTTTGCCAACACGTGATTGTTGCTCACTTGGAGGGTGTCCCGTTGACATCTTCCACCTGTGATTTGGCCTGGTGTACCAACGATTGCTAGTGGTATAGGTTTCCCGTATTCCGCTAGACACCCCAAACAGAGGGCTGGGACAAGACAGTGTCTATACCACGTACACTGAAGACGAAGAAAGAAGCAGCAAGAAACTAAATTTGGGCTGTCACGAGAAATCGCAGGGTCCACATCCCTCGAACCGTTAAAACCATTATTCAGTGTCATTCAGTTCATTTTGGGGTCACTTTCACTCTAAACTTTGTTAAACACAAAATTTCCTCTATCGTACCGTAGAATTTACTTAGTGCATGAAATTTGCTCGATTTCAGGAAATCTACTACGCCACTGGGATTTTGACGCCACGCCACTGAACTTGCGTCATTTTAGCTGACGTAATTACGTCAAGAGTTGTCATTGCTCGAAACTTGTCTTGCACCCCTCCTAACACTTGCCCGTATTGTGGGTTGCTTCCCAATTTAGAAACCCGGATTTTTGCAAGTCCGGTAATATTATTTAATTTTGGGGATTAATTCTTTTTTCAGCATTCGGTAACGGCACCCTTCATTTTATAAAACTAGCTCAGAGTTCATTCATAATTTAGAAACCCATTGATTTAGGTTGGGGATTATAACTATTGTATTTTTTCTTTACCGTGTAAATTATTTCCCTCGAGCTCCTTGAGCGAGAGGTGGTTATTTGATTGTATTATTTTTGCGGCCAGACTTTGTTTCAGTGTGAATAAATTGTTATTTGGAAGATCCGTTTTATTTCCTGTATCCACGGCCTCGTAAAACGAACCACCACCACAACGTAATTAAATTTAGGGGTCCTTTTGCAAGATTGGAGGGATTTCACAACGGTCCCCCTTTCAGTAGAGTCAGAAGGTTACAATTGCTGCCTTTGACCAGGATACGAGGTTAATCACGTGGACACAGGTGCCATTGACGGAAGGATAGGAAGTTAATCACGTGAAAACAGGTACATTTATTTAATACAGGCACAGATATGGCACCAACCCGAAGGAACATAAAGAAAACCAGCCAGGAGCCAACAACACGAACAGAACCAGTAGCAGGACCGTCCGGAACCTCAGATGAAGCACCACACTGGTTCGCACAATGGGTCAAGGATCACCAGGAGGAGCACGAATCGCAACAGGTGCAATTATTAGACACCATTAAAATTATGTTTAAGGAAGGTCAGCCAACAACAACACCGACAAATCAGGTGGTCACAGTAGCGGAGGTCCATGCAGAAGCTCCAGGAGGTAGCGACATCGACGCCATCTCGGAGGCCACACCAGAGCCGTCGCGCCAGACCCAGGGGGCGACGACACCTGCCGCATCGCCCAGTGCCGACTTAGGGGAGCTGGTGCGAATTTTGAAAAACAACACACCATCGACAACCATCCCGGAGAAACCGACGTTCGAGGGGGAAAATTCGAAGAACCCCATGACATTTTTGGAGAAGCTCGAGAAGTACTGCCGGGCACTGCAATACGATGAAGTGACCAGCTTGGAGACTACTCTCAGTTGTCTTCGGGGACCGGCAATGCACTGGTCGAAAATTTACCAACATCAATGGCACAACTTCCAGGATTTCCGACAAGAATTCATCCGTTTCTACTGGTCTAATGCTAGACAGATGGAAGCGAGGAACAAAATAAGCCATGGAGAGTTCAGACCAGATCGGGGGAGCATGGTATCACACTTTGCATATTTTGCCCACCTTTCAAGCTTATTAACACGACCCATCCCGGAGGAGACCTTAGTGGCTGAAGTAATGCAACACTTCCCGCTAGCCGTACAGCAGCTGTGGGCTATGTCTGCAAATAACTCTTTGACCGCTGCAGCAGACTTCCTACAAAAACAAGACCAAACAATAATTAATAAGAACCTCCGGACACAAAATAAACCCACCAGAGACCGGCAAGACAGTAACCCGTATCGAAGACAACCACCACCACTATTTCAAGCGCCGCCACCACTGCCAAGGAATCCACCAAATCGCGGCAATCAGGCAAACCAACCTCCAAGACGTCCAGGCAATCAGTCGGGAAACGGGGGCGGACCACAGAACAGGGCCTAATGAGGGTCCTTCGCCGCCAACAAGGCCCCACGTTAAAAAATCCTATCACCACAAATTCATAACCTCCAAATTGACAGCCAAATCCCTCAACAAAACGTCAATCCGAGACCCGAACCATTCAAATCCAAACACACCGACATTGCCACCCTTTTCCAACAAACTCCGCTAGAGGGCGCCACCAAAATTCACAAACGTCAACGAATACCCACGAGATCAGCCGATCATCGCACTATTTGAAGCCGACAACGCCGCAGAAATCCTTGAACTCCACCAAAACTTGAGACAACGCCAGCTTGAAGACCCCATGCTGAAGGCCATTTTGCAACATAAAGAATTGGGTCAACCCATTAATGATCCTAAAATCGAACGCGTGCAGGTCAGTACGTCCTCCAAGCTAATGTAGTAGTTTACAGGTCTCCTCGCACTGCAGTATTGTTGGTTGCTGTCCCGCAGAGCTGTATCAAAGATTTGGTCTTCTATTTCCACGACATTATGGGCCATTTCGGGGCGACTAAAATCCACAATGCCATGAAACACACCTACTACTTCCCAAAAATGAGTACCACCATTCGACGCCTGTTGAAGTCTTGCGACCTTTGCCAGAAGACGAAGTTCCCGAATAAAACTACTTGGGGTCCATTCCATGCCATTCTACCCGAGAGTCCAGGCGATTTGATTTGTGTCGACTTCTATGGTCCACTACCAGCAAGTCGAGGGGGCGTAACTTTCATATTTGTCGTTGTCGATGCCTTCTCCAAGTATGTCAAACTGTATCCATTGAGAAAAGCCACTGCACCGGCTGCTGCCAAGAAACTGATCCAAGACTATTCCCAATACCTGCCAATTAAACGGGTGTTGAGCGATCATGGAACCCAATTTACGTCAAAAGCTTGGCAGAACATGCTTACACAAGCTAATATTGAATCCAGGCACTGCTCCATACGACACCCAGCATCAAACCCTAGCGAGCGCATTATGCGGGAGCTTTCACGAATTTTCCGAGCTTACTGTCGAGACAACCACACGAGTTGGGCCACACACATCCCCAATATCGAAGAATGCTTCAATGCACTGCCACACACAAGTACAGGGTATTCACCGTATGAAATCGTTTATGGGAAGAAACCACCTGGGGCATTCGATGCGTTATTACGTCAAATAATACCGCCACAACCAACACTGAACCTGGAGGAAATTCATCAGAAAGTCAAGGACAATCTGAGACACCATGCAGGCTTACGCCAGAAACAGCAAAAGGGGGAAATCATCAGACTTGCCATCGGAGACTGGGTCCTACTGAGGAGCAAAACTTCTTCAGCCAGTGGAGCCCAAGTGTTTAGCAAATTCCTGCCTCTATACAGTGGTCCTTATGAGGTAGATGCTTGCCCACATCCCAACACATATCGACTTGTGGATCCTGAGACAAGACAGCTGAAAGGAGTTTACAACATGGCCAATCTGCGAGTATACCACCGTCGAGGACAGTGAAACTGGCATGATGGAAGATGGTTCCTGTCAGCCTACGCTATCCAAGAACCAGGGGGCGGGTGTAACATATGCCAGTTAATGCCAATCATTGGGTAAATCCACATTAAATTGTTGTATAAAATTTGTCGTTGAGGCACGAGAAGATTAACTGTTAGTTAGAACTATTTATTGCCAAGAGTCATAAACCGTGCACACTTTCGTCACGGCCATTGTATCTCCATGCGGTCCGGGCTGGTAGAAACCTTTGCTTTCAATTGCCCTTCGCAGAAAACCCCTCGCTGTAAACTTTATGACCAAATTCCTCCGCATACAATTTTTAGAAAGTTGTTCCCACAGTAGAGATTTCCGAGAAATGGATTTAATAACGTAAATGTCTTATTCATTATAATTTGTTGCTAAATTTGATTCAGTAAATGCATGAACCCCAAAGGTAGAGTAGCCAAGATACACTAATTTTGCATGACGTGAATCAAACATTGCTCCTACTAAAATTGCCTCGACAACCCGTTAAACACCATAGGAACCTCATGTGTGTAGGCATAACCGACGCATATGTAACCAATCAGATTCTTTTCGGCGTAAACGCTGTAATTTAAATTAAAGTTCACTGCCAGAATAGAACTGGTGTCGCCATCTAGGCTAGACGACCGAAACCTCAAGCCAGATTCCTGTTTAATACCCTATTGTTCGTATGTAGGACCTACCTATCAAATTAGATTGCTTTTAAAATTGCATGACTGTCGTATGCATTAAATAACCCCCACTACCCTGCACATGCTCGAAAGCTTCAAAGACTCCGCCGGACTGCTTGGATTTTTGTTAGGTAATTCATTAGATTTGCATAAAATAACTAAATTGTTTCATTGATAGGATATGTGAATCTGTGATTAGCTTTAAGAGCAGGATTGTATCGTAAGGCTGGTCGAATCGCGTAGCTTCTTAATTAATTATAAATTGTTATAAAATGTGGGGATGAACTAAGGAAGGGAGATGCCGACCGGATATAGTAGAGGGGGTGGTTTTAGGCTCGGCGGACCGAAGAGGACGCCGGAAGAAAAGGACTTGCTCTCAGACTTCTGACTAAGAGACTCGTATTTTCCAAAGCTCTCGAATTTGCGATATTTTCCAAATATTTTAAAATAGTTATTTGTTGTTTGGGTTTTGTGTAGTTAAAGTTCGTGCTTGTGTAGTATTGAAGTTAGTGTAATCACGCCGTAGGGGGATAGTGTTTTAGTGGTTATTGGTGAATTGTAGGACACCGCCAGGTCTTCCGGGTGGAAATAGATCAGGTATTACGCAACTAGATTTGTAGTTCCAATAAGGAACGGTCCCATGAACTTGTTTGCAGTATTTTGATGTCTTCTGTCACAAATTTTGGAGCCGTGAACCAATAATAAGCCATTTTCTTCAAAAACGGTGCATCCTATCGATGTCAATCGAGAGTACCATTTTCACATAAAAACCTCAAATTTTCAGATTCTGGAATGAAATTTGAGAAAAAACTACTTACAAAAATATTTGAGCAAATTTAGTCCTAAGCCTAAGTATAGGACGCTTCTAAACAAAATTTTAAAATTTTGACCACTGTAATTACTTCAGCATCAAACACTTATTGAAAGTATCCAATTTCACGTTGCTATCTGCAACGGTTCTGAAGAAATTTAGAAAAAACCACGGTCAAAGTGCCCATTTTAAGGGGCCCTAACTCCCTTAGGAGGCATTTTCTGGCATATGTTTATAAGAACTTGTTGATATATTTTTGGTAAATGTTAAGTTTAGGGAACTAGGGATATTTGAGCAGTTTTTTTCAGAAACCATATCAGTACACTCCTACGATGATGTTTTCACCAATAAAAGTTGGTGCAAAGACCTCCTTCTATTTTATCTTCCATCGGGACCAATGGAGCGAAATAGGGGTGCTGGGTGGGTAACAAGCTTAAAACAGGCAGTTTAGAACCCAGTATTTCACTCTATTGATCCTGATGGAGATAAATAGAAGCAGATTTGCACCAAGTTTTATTGGTCAAAACATCATCGTAAGAGTGAATTGAGAATTAAACCAAAAATGTAGTCACATTCACTGAAACTGCACAGCACATGTCGCTTGAAATCTCATCAATCGAAGCACACTATCCTTCCAGTCGAAAAATGGAATCTTCGACCATCCAGTCGAAGAGTGGAATACAGAATTGCTATAGGGTATGTGAGTAAAATGTAGGTAATTGCCATTACCCACAGGCACTGTCCAACTATAAAAACACGAATTAGTTTTGTCCAGAAAATAGTAAAGATTACCTTTTTCGAGTGAAATCCTCTTCCCGACCCTATAACACAGATCAAAGAGTAGTACCCATCGCTCAGCTTAATATCAATACAAAACAGAAGAAGAGTGGAATCCAAAATTGCTATAGCGTATTGTGAATAGATCCATGTGAGCAAAATGTAGGTAATTGCCATTACCCACAGGCACTGTCCATCTATAAAAACACGAATTAGTTTAGTCCAAAAAATGGTAAAGATTACCTTTTTCGAGTGAAATCCTCTCCCCGACCCTATAACACAGATCAAATAGTAGTACCCATCGCTCAGCTTAATATCAATAGAAAACAGTCGAAGAGTGAAATCCAAAATTGCTATAACGTATTGTGAATAGATCCATGTGAGCAAAATGTAGGTAATTGCCATTACCCACAGGCACTGTCCACCTATAAAAACACGAATTAGTTTAGTCCAAAAAATGGTAAAGATTACCTTTTTCGAGTGAAATCCTCTTCCCGACCCTATAACACAGATCAAAGAGTAGTACCCATCGCTCACCTTAATATCAATACAAATAAAAAAAGAAATATTATTAATCAAAATGGGGTGTACCTGGATACAGTCTAGCCGCATACTCCCAAAAGGCATGGATTCGTGTCTGATGGTCCCTGTGCCTCATCACAAAAAGACACTCTGAAAGATAACCTTCGTAGTGCTCCTTTTTCTTACCGAACCTGGGAGCTTCCTAACTTCAACCCATTGCCTCTCAATGTTCTGCGTGTGGGTTCCTGTATCTGGATCAACAAAATTTACAGAATGATTAACAGTTAAGTGTTGAAAATTGAGCTCGTCCAGTCTGTCGTAAGCCTTCCAGCAGTCACTGTGAATGGTTGTTCCTGGCAATATCTTCCGTTGGATGATCTCCGTCAAGGTGGCTGCAGACCTGTCCTCGACAGCAACTAGAAAAAATCGCTTCGAACCCCTCTCAATTCCCCCAAAAACCCACTGACCCTCCAAGATACGACCCCTATTATACTTACGCTTACCTATCTTCGCTTCATCAATTTCCACTATTTGGCCCTCACCTCCAATCTGCTCGCTGTTCTGAGCAGCCCAAAAAATGAGAACTTCCCTGATGAAGGAAAACCAGTCGATGGCAGTCGGCTTGGAAACCCTCAAGTCTCTGCAGATAAAATCGACCCTAGGAGGAGGCCTGCACAAATATTGAAAAACAAATTCGGCTACAAGTTTCAGACTCAAATGAGCCTTAGACAAAAAGGTATCATTATAAGCACTTACCTTAAAGCTGCAAAACATCTTCTTTTTGGAAATCCTCCTTTTCCTGCAAGTAAAAAAGTACTTACCTTCTATCTTCCGTATCTCCAATTTGGCCCCACATGTTTCACATCGAATATGGCAGGGAAAAATACCATGTTCATGGAAAAAACGTGTTGTGGCTTCTTCGGTGGCTAGAACTTTGGTGTAGAAATCCATCGTATTCCAACTGCACCCCCTGCAAGAGTTAAAATTACATGAAGGCGTACTTACCTGCCCAGATCGCGAAGTGGAGGGTTGTTGATCGTCTGCCATTATTTATAACAAACAAAAGAAACAGATCAAAAGCCTCAGAATCACTTAACAACAAACTATCTCTTCCAAAAGTCGAGAACGAAATAATGATGAAACGCAATAACAAATACAGCATCCGCGAGCCGCGGAGGAATGTTTGGTGAAGGTCGGAAGAAGTGAGCCAATGAGAGCGCGAGTTTAAAAGAACGCATACGCACGAACAAATAGTTCCGATTAATTTTAATAATTATAGTAAAATTCGGATCAACCATGTAAGAAAAATTGAGGAATTCAAGGTGTAGTTGCAAGTAGTAACCCGTAATGCTGAACTTATTACATTTCATGAATATTTAAGATTATTGCGCTGTTAAAATGAGTCATGTACACCAGCAAGAAATTATAGAAATAACTTGTGGGTATGTTCCTGTAAAAGAGTGAAATTAGAGTAATTGTTTGTCTAAAGTTGAAAGAAAGCATACGCATGAACAAATAGTTCCGATTAATTTTAGCAATTATAGTAAAATTCGGATAAAGTATGTAAGAAATATTGAGGAATTGAAGGCGTAGTTATAAGTAGTAACCCGTAATGCTGAACTTATAACATTTCAAGAATATTTAAAATAATTGCGGTTTTAAAAGGAGTCATGTAGGGAGCAAGTAGATGTAGAAATAAGTTTAGGATATGTTCCTGTAAAAGAGTGAAATTAGAGTAATAGTTTCTGTAAAGTTGTTTTATATGTAAAATTTATTAAGCTTTTTCTGATAAGGGGGGGAATTCCCCCCCAACCCCCCTTTTTGTGGGGGGCTCCGCCCCCCATACCCCCCGTTTTTGTTTGCGTACGCATAAAATTGTATTGATAAAGGATTTTAGGAACGCAACCCGTAATTTTTTGCATAGATGGCGCTTCAGTTCGACGTTGACATCCCATTTCAGTTTGACAAGTAATACTTAACCTAAAAATAAATAATCGATTGATCGTAAATCTTTTCAACAATTGAAGTGAGAAAAGGACTTTTTTAAGTTTGTTACCCACCCAGCACCCCAAATTCACTCCCTGGTCCCGATTGGAAGCGCTAAAAGGACTGTTTTAAGCTTGTTACCCACCCAGCACCCCTCATTCGCTCCATTGATCCCGATGGAAGAAAAAATAGAAGGAGTTGTTTGCACCAAATTTTATTAGTGAAAACATCATCGGAGGAGTGTACTGAGTCATTTGGTAAAAGAAAATAGGCAAGTGTCCCTAGTTCCCTGTTCTTAACAATGACCATATTTTTACCTAAGGAATCTGTGGTTAGCCGTTGTCCCTATAATTCTGAGTCACTCTGTATTCTACTATAATATAAACGTGTTCCAGATCTTGTACGATTTTGGTCGATTATACAATAGAGAAGATGCCTTGTTTTCCAAATCGCCGGTTTTGTCCAATTCTATAATAAATGTAGCTCGAAAAAAGAAGAACCCCATTATCGACGCTCAGTTAACTAAACTCAAGTCACATCAGGGCGATAACTTCTTATGCAAGTTTATCTAAAGTTTTAAAATTTTTAAAAGCCGCGGTTTACAAAATTGGTGATTATTAATCATGTACACTCACTAACAGTTTTCCTTTACATAAATCATGTCAATTTTTCAGACGATCTGGAAACGTCAGCTCTACTACTGTTTCCACTTCTATTTCCTGTTGTGAACCGAGCAAGCAAAAATTACAAATATTCAAAGACGGAAATGGTTGATTCGTTCATCTGCCATGTAGAGGTGAGTTTAAAGTACAAAGCATTCCACATTCTCTAATGTTTTTCTCTACAGGGATCAGAAAATCTACAGATCATTCTAGAGCAACGTGATAAAAAGTTGAAAGAGTCAGAGGAGCCTGATCAACCACAGGTCTTCATTGTGTCAGACGAAGGAAGCAGGTATCCAAGAACTGTTTTTAAAATTAATGAATTGTCTTACAATATTGAAAGTCCCCTAAGAGGAGTGGATCTTTGTTTTAAGAGTTTTTATGTTTTAAATGCAAAGTATTCTGCTCCAAGTAAGCTATGTTGGGAATTTATAGCCCAACACATTTTTGAATTGCCTCTCGACGGTAAAACTCAAAAAAACCTTTCAAGTTTAAGCGCTGTTAAAGCAGATTTGGATGCTGATCAGGCAATATTTTTATCAGAATAATGAATTGTAAAGAATGTAAAAGGAGCTTCAGCTTGAAGGGCTTTTTTGTACATTTTAAAATATATCATATGGGTTCCAACACTTATACATGTGGATTTGAAACATGTTTTCGAAAATTTTGTACCCTTAACTCTTTAAGAAAACATATAACTCGCTTCCATTCTTGTCATTTTAATGATTCTAACCTCGGTTCCAATTCTACAACCACTGTGAATTCCAAAAAAAGTTGTCAAAATGGCAACGATCCTTGCTTTGAAGACACAACCAAAAATTTTTCTGTTGATAATACTACTGCTGATTTGATTAGCGTTACAAGTCAGGCATTGAAAATGGTCACTCAAATGATGGCACAAAATGTGATTCCTAGAAACCATATTTTTAAATTCGTAAATAATATTCGTGATCTCTTTAAATCATTATTAAATAGTTTAAAATACGACACAAAAAAAATTATATTCTAAATTGCCAGTAGATGAAATTGATAAAGAGATAGATAAAACATTTTATGAATATATGAAAGTTTTTGACAACGTTTCTACGGAGCACCTATTTACAAATGCATTAAAGGAACGAAAAGTTTTTACTGAACCGGATAAAATTGTTATTGGGACTACTCAGAAGGCAATCAAAACCACGGAAAAAACCTTTGTGTCATCAGAAAATGCAGAGGTTTCCTATATTTCCGTTAAAAGCACCTTAATTAAACTCTTTTCTATTCCAACTATATTCGAGCAAGTAAAATTGTATATGGAAACTTTATCCAAAGAAAAATTTATTATTTCAAATTTCATTCAAGCTCAGTATTGGCAGTCTAAAATGGAATCATTTAATGACAAATTTGTTTTACCCATTTTTATTTATCAGGACGACTTTGAGGGCCGGTTTATCGATGCTCAGTCAAAACTGACTGTTATCTATCTGACAGTTTATTATAGCTGACAGATAAATCCGATTCACGTTTATCGACATCGACTTTGTCTGTCAGTTACGTGCCTGACAGTTTGAGTTGTGTTGGCAACATTTGGGGTAGCGGAAGTTGAATTTTATTGGACAGATTTAAATTTCGCGCTAATATAGTCGACTGTTTCTATAGCAACGCCTTACGGTCTTTGTTTACTGCGGCAGGTGCTGATGCAGTTGAAATTTTTTCTGCCTATAATCCAGATTTGCTTTGAAAAGTAACTAGCAGGAGATGTAATTGAGGATAAGAAAACGGATGGTAGAACCAGGAGGTCTGAAAGAAAGTTGAGGAAATCTTAAGTAAACCTAATGGAAATGAAACTTTTGTCTTACGCACAGATGAAAAAATTCCCCCGTTGTCGTATTTTGAATTTTGAGTTCAATGTGAATACCTACAAAAATAGTTTGAAAAATTACCTTTCGGATAGCCTTTACTGGTAACAGCTGGTATTAATTGTATTAGCGGTAGCAATTATTTTAGTTGTGACGTAGGACAAAAGTTTCATTTCCATTAGGTATAGTGGCAAATTCCTCAAAATTGTTTCAGCTGCATTCCTAAACTTTATACCTATATTGGCTAGATTCATGTTGAAGAAAATCAAAGATTCACCTTCTTCGTCATTTAAATGACTCTGGGGGATGCTAACATTGCTAACCGTCGGTTTTCTGCTCTAGCTGGCACTTCGAACTGTCAGTCAGTTTGCCCGGCACTTTAGCAAAAACTTTGCAGCCAACTCGCTATTGATAAACAATTTAACTGCCAGATAACGCTAACTGTCAGATATTTTCATTTAACTGAGCATCGATAAACCGGCCCTGAGACAGGTAACCCTCTGGGCTCACATTCTGGCATTAATAAACTATGCGGAGTGTATTTTAGCCTTCCAGTTGTACCGCCAGCACTGCGGTCAAAACTTAATTTTATATTTCTAATAATGATGTTTAAAAGTGCTCACAGAAAACAGTTTCCTAATTCTAATATTTTTCAAAATTTAGTAAACGAACTTATAGCTTTGCAAGAAAATGGATTGGAAATAGTTACAAAAGAAAAAAATGGCAGCAGAGAAGCGGCTGGAACCTCCCCAACGCGTGGGTCTTTGATTTCAGGGACTTCTATTTAAGATTCTAAAGTTGATATGCCTAAATGGCACTTCCCGTTGACCAATTGCTCCCAAAAGCCTTTCAGCTCTTCAACGGGTCACCTCACCTCCATTTACCAAATTTCGGGCAAATCGATCCACTAGTTTGGGCTATAAAGTGGTTTCAGTGTTATTACAAAATTTCGATTTTTCTACCCAAAGGGTTCTAAATGCGAATACATTTTGTCTCATTTAAAACCAGAAATTGAAGACCTTTCTGATGGTGACCTCGATAGTGACAATAAATCTTTCAAAAACTTGTTTTGGATGGGTAAATTAGAGAATAATTTTAAATTTCGAAATTGGTGTGCCAAAACGGCACTTTCCGTGGGCCGATTGAATCCAAAATTTGTTCACCTCTTCGACGTGTAATACAATCCCCTTGTGCAAAATTTCAGCCAAATCGGTTCAGGGGCTTGGGCTGTACCGCGATTTTAAAGTCCGATAAAAATCAATTTTTTTTTATTTTTGGTCAAAAGGGCACTAAGAATGAATGCATTTTTAGAAGCAGAATTTGAAGGCCTTTCCTATCGTGACGTGAAAAATGGGGGTTTGCATTTAAAATTTAAAAGTTGATGTGTCAAAATGGCATTTCTGGTTGCACGATTGGCTCCAAAAGCTTTTCAGATCTAAGTTGGGTTATCACATGCACACGTACCAAATTTCAGCTAAATCTGTCGAGTAGTTTGGGCTGTGGCGTGTTTACGAACGTACGTACGAACGTACGTACATACATACAGACACATTTTAAAAACCACTTTTTTGGGTTCCTGAGACCTCAAAACGTATAGATCCGGTCATCTCGAATTCGAAAATTTTAGTGATTGCAGTAACCTCCCTTTTTTTTTAAATGGTGGAGTGGAGTGGGGAGGTTAATAAGGTGGAAAAAATCTACGTAAGCCTCGGTCTTATTCTTGGTGACAACTTGGGTCAAAATAGTATTTTAGGGTTTGTGGAATGTTTTGTCGCAAATTATTGCTGCAGACTTTGCCTTGCCCCAAAATCTGTTCGTGAGAAGCTTTGTTACGAAGACGAAAATTATGTACGAAGCAAAGACAGTTACGAAGAACATCTTCAAGGTAAAAGTAGCCCTTCAGAATGTGGAATAAAATTCGAGTGTGTTTTTCATTTGATACCCGGTTTTCACGTAACAACCAACTATGCTTCAGATTTAATGCACGATTTGTTAGAAGGTGTTTGCAAATATGACTTTTTATTAATTTTAAGATATTTTATTATAGATGCAAATGCCTTTAGCATAGATACCCTAAATTACCGTATACGAATTTTTAACACTAATTTTGATAGCTCTAACAAACCGCCACAAATTTAGTTAGATGATTTAAGGGAAAACAAAATGCGATTGTCTGCTTCTGAAATGCTATTCTTAACCCGATATTTTACATTTTTGGTAGGGGATTTAATTCCACATGGAAATCTTGTTTGGAAATTATACAGGGTGGGCCCGTAAAAGTTGGAACAAACTTTGTCTGTTAATGAAATTTTTATTTATAATCCGATTTTAATGAAACTTTGTGAGGTTGTTAACTCAACCTTTGTACGTCGAGTCCAATCATTTAATGTACCAACACTCACTTAGTTTTTGAAATATTCTTCATTAAATAGAGAGGTGACGCTTAGGGTCGCTGCAAAATTAAATCAACGGTGATGGGCTGCTCTTCTTTATCTTACAATCATATTTGGAGCTTTCAGAGCGGAGTAACACCGAAAAATTAAGACATTTTTTGTTCTCTTACTCAAAAACTAATTTAACTAAAATCTGCAATGTTTCGCGAGAAACTTGAAATTGGAAGTCAAGTTGCCCTTGGAATTTACTTTTGTCACATTGACAAGTAAATTTTAATCAGTTTAAGATGGCTCGATTATCGCAAGAAGAGAAATTTTAATCAAAACGTCCACGAGCGTAATTCGAGAGCCTTCAGAAAAGTTGCAGTAATGCACTAGATTCTTCTGGCTCCAAAATTGCGTTCGTGGAACTGGAGGAGATTAAAATTTTATCTTCTAGTAATAATCGAGCCATGTTAAACAGATTAATTTGTTTGACAATGTGACAGAAGTGAATTCTAAAAGGCAACTTGACTTACAATTTCGAGTTTTTCGCGAAACTGCAGATGTTGGTTAATTAATTTTTGAGTAAAAGAACAAAAAATGTCTTAATTTTTTGTTGTTACTCTGCTCAGAAAACTTCAAATATGATTCTAAGATAAAGAGAAGCAGACCATCACCGTTGATTTAATTTTGCAGCGACCCTAAATGTTACCTCTTCATTTACTGAAGAATATTTCAGAAACTAAATGAGTGTTGGTCTATTAAATGAGTGGCCTCGACGTAGAAAGCTTAAGTTAACAACTCCACAAATCTTTATTGAAATCGCATTATAAATAAAATTTTTATTAGCAGCCAAAGTTTGTTCCAACTTTTACGGGCCCACCCTGTATGTGTGTCTTCGAGAACTTGCAAATATTCTGCTTTCAAAAAGGTTACCAATAGAGTGCTGAGATTATTAAGGATTTGGTTTATGAACACCATAATCTTTACCTTTTAATTTCAAAATCAAACCTAAGTTTCAAAGCACACATGTTAACTCATGGAGCTAAAATTTTCATGATGTGCGGACCACTGGAATTATTTTCAAGTATACGCTTTGAGGGACGACATAAAACTTTTAAATCTATTGCCAACTCCATATCTAGTAGAAAAAATATTACACATTCATTGGCGAAGCGATATCAGTTGACTTTTTCTAACATGCTCTTGGATGAAAACATTGTTTCCAGTTCTAATATTTTGACAGGAAAAATTTCTCAAGTAAAAAATTAAACGTATAGGAACATTGTAATTTCGGATAGTTATGTAAATACCAATTGGATTATTATCAATGGGATTAAATATAAACCAAATGTTGTCATAACGTTGGAATCACAGGAAGAACACGATAGGCATTTCTGTTTGGATTTTGGTTTAATTGACAGTCATTTTATAACTGAGAATTATGATAAAAGTCATGTCATTTTTTGTATAAAAAGCTAAACATTGTATCATTTAATAAACATTTCAATTCATACGAAGTTATTGAAAGCGAAGAATATTCTTTGACATATTTTCTATCGCTATATTCCTATATACCCTGTACATATGTTAAAAATAATACAAAAAAATTTGTTTGTATTCCATGTTTGATTTAAGTAATATAATAAACATTAAAACTTTTGCTGGTCTTCTCATTTTCAACAAAATTTATACATTCAATTTTTTATACTTCATATTAGATACATGTTTTTGAGTTTATGTTTTAAGCCGTGCCTGATGCTTTTTAAATAATAAATTAGGTAAGTAAAATTCTCCAATCAGTAGCATCAGAATCTTGATGGGGCCTTTGAATTAAAAGTGAGTATGCCGTGCCGTTATTTGCAGAACCTGAGAAGAAAATGGAAAGGGTGAGAATAGTTTTTGTTATTTTAGGATTAAATTAAAAACTGCATCTACTACGGTACCGTATCCAGAAATATTAAAGATGGGGTATTCAACATCCCGCGGTAATAGCATATGGTGTAGTAATACAAATGATCGTCATAGTAATACATAAGATTTAATATTCTGTGCTAATAAAAACTTATTAGTATCTACATAAAATTATCATAGCCATAGATACTACCAAGCATTTGTTATAAGAACGTTAAGTACTTGTTTTCTATAACATCAGAGTAGTTGTTACAAATACCACTACAAGTAGTAACACACGCTACGCTAATCATAGCTATAGACACTACCAAGCATTGTTGTAAGGACAATAGTCGCTTCCTGTACTACCGTAGTATTTGTTACAAATACGGCTACAAGGTAGTATCACATAATACGCTAACCTTGACTATTCGGTAGTACTAAGAGAAATGAATTGTTGTACTCGTCACCTATTTAAAAACTACAAGTAGTAGTTAATAATGATTTTTTCTTATAATATACAAATGCGTTTTTTCAGTGAGGGGAAGACCTAAGCCGAACTAAAGAAAAAGGCAGCCTGTTTCTAAGAAGCCTTTAAACGCGAAGAGGCTATCTGGCCGAGGCAAAGGTCGAATTGTCTTTTAATTATTTCCACATTTGCTTTACTGGAGTAGATAATCATTATTCCAACCTACACCACAATTTTGGAGATTCCTTGCACTGGGACTTTTTTGAGAAAAGATGCCTACTTATTCAAAAAGTCTTCATTAAAGGATAAACATCCTTTGAAGATTTTGTCCATCCTGGAAAACTCAAAAGCAAGGTATACCTAGTTTATTTTTTCGTGTAGTGTAGTTGTTTGATGACACCTACAACTTAACAACTTAATGCACTTTAGGACGGATTGAATAATGTACAGTGGTCAAACATTGAAGTGGTCCACTGAAAAATTTTGGTCTCAATAAAACTGCTGTAACTTTTGAAAGCACTGGAATCTTTGATAAATCTCTTTTTGCCTTGATAGCTTAATTTGTTGACTACGCGATGCTGCGAAATAATTTCACCTGGTCATATTCAGAATTTGCTATAGGGGGCGCCGTGTTCAGATGTTGTAAAAATCGAGAATTTTTGTCCGCTCCCATTTCTATGAAAAGTTTTTCTGAATTGTTCGGATTGCTGCACAAAGAGTGCCACCCTATAAACTACAAAATGGTAATTTTAGTTCTGTCTTATCTCCTCCAATGACGGCTCAGATTATAAAATGCTACTTTTTTAAGTTTCTTTAATAACCTTCTTATTATTAATTAAAATTAAAGTTTTCTTGGCTCATTTTAATGGAAAAACTCCATCATGGGCCTCTGCGGTAGTAGAAAAGATCCAAGGCTCGAATTAACAAAAGTGGGGCTCACGAAAGGGGGAAGTGATTTTCAAATGCCATCCAAATTTTATGAGACGCAAAAAAGTCAAATTTAAATGTCTTCAACTAACCGCTAACTTGTTTGGAGAATTTCAGGACGTCGTCTCCTTAGGTGGGCTTAGATATAGCGACCCCGCAATAAGCACTATGTTTTAGACGAAAAATCTGGGACTTCTTTTACCTGGGAATTCCGTAACCTACGATACGTAAAATGCGTATCTCGGGTAAATTGGGCGGAATTGTCAGTGTCAGACAAGTAATAATGAAACTTGTTAACAATTAAGAGTTTGCCATGGTAATCATCACATATTGCATTTAGCATTTTACGTATCGTAGGTTACGGAATTCCCAGGTAAAAGAAGTCCCAGATTTTTCGTCTAAGACATAGTGCTTATTGCCGGATAGTGAGTCGCTATATCTAAGCCCACCTAAGGAGACGACGTCCTGAAATTCTCCAAACAAGTTAGCGGTTTGTTGAAGACATTTAAATTTGACTTTTTTGCGTCTCATAAAATTTGGATGGCATTTGAAAATCGCTTCCCCCTTTCGTAAGCCCCATGTAACGCTCAATTTGCGCCCTTAAATATTTGTACCATTTTATTTAAATAATTTCGACAATTGCTGGTTGCCGATATTAATTCCTCGTTTAACACCTGGCCGAGGGGTGCAAAAAAGCCTAGTCTTGCAGGCTTCTCGAATGTTCTAGATCGAGCAGTTAGTTCCTTGTTTGCATTAACGCCACGCTTTGCACCTTCCGTAGTTTTACCTGACTAGATTTTCTGGAATTTTGGCTAGTGTTATCAGGGCCGAGTTCTAACCTTTTTGGTAGTGCCCTTTTTGGTTAGACTACCTAAGGGATTCGTTCGAGTCAGTGTTAAAAAGGATTATTTTGGAAAATTGATCCTTCCATGTTTTTATGGATTTTTAATGGAAGTTGTTAGCGTGTTCGCTTGACTAATTTCGACTTTTATCGAATTACTTCTGGGCCATCCAACATCTTTGGCCTTCTTTTTTTGGTGGAGGAATTCCACCCTCTGACGTAATTTGAACCGTCTACACCCTCCCACTTGAGGTAATATTTTGGAGTCCTGAACCTGGATCGGCTTAATCTAGAAGAATATCATCGTTGGCTGCAGATCTCCAATTTTCGTCAGTCCAGTTGAATGTCCTTGTCCTTTTTTTTGAAGTCACGTTGCCTTCTTCGCCATCGACGTGGAGTCATCACAACGTCTTCATTGTCAGCTGTCATTTGGTAACAGATAAGTCCACTTTATGAATTTATTGTTATTTTTCGCGTTCGAGTTCTTATTTTACTCGAAATCATATTTGTTTTTGGCGTGAATTTATCGACCTTTAATTTATAAGTGAATCGAATCCTGCTGAAATCCAAGAGGCAGTATTTGTTGCGGAACTCCCTTATTTGGGTTTATTTTTATTATTTTTTGCTCATCGTTTCGAGCATTGCGGCCGTTCACGAGCTCGTTCGCGGTTGCGCCTATAAAACGTCTTTTGCGCCATATACATACGGGGTGTTCTCGCCTGTGCGCCTACTTTTATTTCGGTGTTGTCAATCTTTTTAGTTTAATTTTTCACGCGCCAGAAATAAACTCGGTAATTTTGGATATTTAATTTCATTCTTTGTTTTAATGATTCGTGGACTTAGCTGTGAGTTGGTTTAACATTTGCAATTAATTCAATATTTTCTAAATTTATGTTGCAATACTGTTTTTTTTTAACTTCAACTGTAAATATATTTTCCGGTTAATTTAATATATATCTTGTTTTTATTCCTAGTGATTTCTTTTCTTTCTTCGATTTCGTAATTTGCGAAGTTGACTCGCTATTACCGGTCGGCCTGAAATTCAAATTACGTGGCGCCCTTGTTACCTTTCGCATTTGGGACCCAGCCGTCTCCACTGAGCTACCGCAAATTTCGGGTTGTCTACAGGTGAGTCCGTCACTTAGGAATAAATTGACCGCGTTATTAGTTCTTATCTAATTTTGATTACCTTTCGTGTTTAAATAAAAAAAGCGCCACACCCACTTTTGTTAATTCGAGCCTTGGATCTTTTCTACTACCGCAGAGGCCCATGATGGAGTTTTTCCTTTAAAATGAACCAAGAAAACTTTAATTTTAATTAATAATAAGAAGGTTATTAAAGAAACTTAAAAAAGTAGCATTTTATAATCTGAGCCGTCATTGGAGGAGATAAGACAGAACTAAAATTACCATTTTGTAGCTTATAGGGTGGCACTCTTTGTGCAACAATCCGAACAATTCAGAAAAAATTTTCATAGAAATGGGAGCCGACAAAAATTTTCGATTTTTACAACATCTGAACATGGCGCCCCCTATAGCAAATTCTGAATATGACCAGGTGAAATTATTTCGCAGCATCGCGTAGCCAACAAATTAAGCTATCAAGGCAAAAAAAGATTTATCAAAGATTCCAGTGCTTTCAAAAGTTACAGCAGTTTTATTGAGACCAAAATTTTTCAGTGGACCACTTCAATGTTTGACCACTGTAGTAAATATGTGAACATCTTTTAACAAAGATTTTATAATAGTATATTTAAAAACACGTTTCATAAGGCCAATTATTATCGCACGAGGATGTTTGGACAACGAGGGCGAAAAGCCCGAGTTTTGCAAAATCCGAGTGCGATAAGAGCCTTATGAAACACGGTTTTTATACAATTTTTTCTATTTATTTCGGATACCCATAACCTGTTAGAAAAAAATTGTTTTTCCATTTTCATAGACAGGTCAATGTTCGCTTGACAGTTGGCGATTGTTGGACACAATCGTTGTCTAGGTTACGATGTACACAAAAGCCGTGCTCTAATAGAGCACATTAGAGAACGCGTTTGGGTGCTATAAAGTGTTCATTAGGAAACCGAAATAGAAAAATACATTTTATAGTGTCCTTTTCTTTGCAGGCGTCTTCTGAACTAGTTGAGTTAAAGGGTAAACTGGATAGGAGAAAATTTGTATTAAAGTGTTCGAGGAAGTAAGGAAAGAAGCACTGCAAGAAAATGCAACCCTCAAAGAAAAAGCTAACAATTTGGAAGACAAGTAGGTACTGTATACTGTAAAACTGCAAGAAAAAATGCTGGATATAAACCCAACAGCGGTAACTACTCTAACATCTACTGTGTCGCCAAATGTGAAAGAGAGAAATCTTTTGACCTCTCCAAAACCAAGTCTCAGAACTGTCTAAAGGCTGGAATTTCAATAGCTGGTTAAATGCTAACCTATAGTTTACTGTAGGTTAAGAAATGGCAACCGTATTTCAAACGTTGGTCAAATAATAACCATGAGTTAAACGTTGATTAAGTTAACTAATAGATGAGGTATAAGTTAACCTTTGATTTCGATTTTAACTGCACTTCATAACCTATTGAAAATAAAAATGGCAGGTGAATTAGATGGCTTCAACATAAACGCGTTTAGCGACGATGAATAAACAAAAAGTGATCAGGGACCGAGTGAACCATTTTGAAGAATAAGAGGAGGTAGAATTTTTTTAACGCTTTAGGTTATCCAAAAGAACTGTTGAGAATGTGATAGAAGAACTCGAAGATGTGTTACAATATCCAACCAACAGGTATGTAGTAAACTTAAACATTTGCGATTCACTTCTTTATGGGCTAATGTGCTTTA
Source organism: Pycnomerus fuliginosus (assembly GCA_963924575.1). Lineage (NCBI taxonomy): Eukaryota > Metazoa > Arthropoda > Insecta > Coleoptera > Zopheridae > Pycnomerus > Pycnomerus fuliginosus. The sequence goes on from CAWUQC010000001.1 coordinate 241,371, forward strand.
CAGAAATGATGCTCTATCCCCAGTCAACCAATTGCTGCTGATTCTTCGCTTTTACCCAGCGGGTTAATTTTTAAATGTTGCTGGTGATTTTAGTGGAGTACACAAATCCACAGCTGGCAAGACCGTAAAAAGAGTAAGCATGGCAATTGCTAATTTACGTCCCCGCATAATTCAGATGACAGAAACTGCAGAAAAGATTGCAGAATGTAGAAATAGATTTTTTGACAGAGCAAGATTTCCCACGTGCATTGGCGCTAGTGACTGCAGTCACGTCAAAATACAGTCTCCAGAAGGTGATTCACCTTTGCTTTGTTAATTTTTTTCCTTTGTTCTACGAAACCGTACTTTAAAAATTTTTTGAGTTGGGAAATTTTCATTGGGTAGTTGGCAAATCTTCAATGAGTAGTTGGCAACTTTATGAAGTTCCCCCCCAGATGGGTCCTCTTAAATACGCCCCTGCCGCTTTGTTTATTTTCTATCACAGATTTAAATTTCGCCACCAGTTCAACCAAGAATTGTTCTTCCGCATAAGCGAAATTTGCTGTCCGTTTTACCGTTTCTTTTGGCATTATTTGTGCGTTCCGACTCCGCTCCGTGAAACCGTTCTTCGAGAAAATCATGACGCGCCGAACGCCGGGCACATGGGAATCGCGAAGACTTCCGTCCGAATTGCCAGGAGTTATTATTGGCCCGGAATGTTCCGAGAAATTGCGAACTACGTGCGTAGCTGCAAGACGTGCCAAACGCACAAACCCGCTCAGCAACAGCCGCCCGGAAAAATGTTTCCAACCCGAAGCATCCACCCGTGGCACACCGTGAGCATCGACTTTGTGGGCCCGCTCCCACGGTCAAGCAAGGGCAACTCGTACCTGGTGGTGCCGCCCGTAAAGCCACCGCTAGGGCCGTTGTCCAGGCCTTCTCCGAGCTAATCATTGCCCGGTTTGGCTGACCGAAAACCGTCATCAGCGACAACGGGGCCCAGTTCACCGGCAAGCTGTTCGAGGCGCTGCTGACCGAGATGGGTATCAAGCATCGTCTCACACCGCCGTACACCCCTCAAGCTAACCCGGTGGAACGAGCCAACAAGACACTGAAAACGATGATCGCTCAATTCTGCCAGGAAAACCAGCGAAAATGGGACCAGCACCTGTCCGACTTTACGTTTGCGATGAACACCGCCTGTCACGACTCGACCAAGTTCACGCCCGCGTTCCTTAATTATGGACGCGAACTCGTCGTTCCGCAGTCCGTGATTCAATCCGTCGAACCGTCCGGTAACGCCGAACCCGCCGCGCCTCCTTCTGAAGCCGACCTCCGACAGCATTCCGACCGTCTTGCAAAGCTCCGCGAAACCTTCGAGTTAGTCCGTATTCACCTAGCCCGCATAAAGCAAAGCCATTACTACAACCTCCGTCGTAGGGACTGGCGTTGCCATATGGGAGACCTGGTGTATAAACGGGAACACTTCCTTTCCTCCGCCGTCAGACGCTTCAATGCCAAATTGGCTCCGAAGTTCTCTGGCCCCTACATGTGCATGTCAAGGATTTAAAGCCCGTCGCTAACCCCGTAAATGATCCGTAGATGCCGAAAATACCAGGAGGCGGGCACCGACCTCCGCCCCGCCGTCACGAAGGTGACCTTCGCCAACAAGCTGGGGGTGGCCGGAGGAGCGCTCCACAGACGGTGGACGACGCCGCCGCCGAGCTGGAGGCCCTGTTGCAACTGGGAGTGACCCTCTTGGTGGAGTCGAACAGGGCTCCATTGTTTGCCCCTCCGCGGCGCCGTCCAGCTACGCCACCCTGTCGGCGGCCGACCGCCACCACGCTTTCCCCCCTGTTTCCCTTGCCCCGCGCCGCTCCGCCAGTGGTGTCATTGTTGACACCCCCCCGGCCAGCCACACCACCCACACCGGTTGTGCCCTGGACGCGCCATCTCCTCGGGGCAACCGGCCCGCCGCCGCCGCCGAGACCAATCCCCACGACGCCGCCCGCAACGCCGCCTCCAGACCCGCGGCCAGCGCCAAGACCAACCGAGGCGTCGGTGCCCCTCCGTACGCTACACTATCTCGCCGCCTTCCCACCGACCCCGCTGCAACGTTCACCCTCCCCGATCCGCGTTCCCCTGCAACGTCGGGGAGTGGTGACCATTGAAGAAGCGTTGCAGCCCGTGGACCCCGAGGCGTTGGCGGACGCCGCCTATGGGGTACCCCCTGAGGGGTGGCACCCTACGCTCGTCCGAAATCTGCAGGCCTTGCGCCCGGTCGGGGTCGTCGGCCGGTTCCGGGTTCGGCCGCGCACTAGCGCAGGCGTGCGCTTCCGAATATACGTCCCGCCTATGAATTTCCCCTAAATAAATGTGCTGCCGCCATTAATCGAGTTTTTTTGGATCCTTGCTAACCCGTTACGATTTCAGAATGGATGACAGTGATTGGTCGCTGTCCTCCCCACCGCTGCTTCTCTCCGCCGCACAGTGGTTCAGAATCCAAAAAACGTGAACGAAATTCAGGTTTTCCAACTTTCGCGTAGGAAAGAGTAATTGATATATTTTATTCTTCATAATATTGGTCAACTTTAGGACAATCAAAGTATTCAATCGTATTGTTCGTGTAGTCACTACGCGACGTGCAAAACGAACATTTTTGCTGCGCTTTACGTTGCTGTTAAAAAGGGAAAGATCGCCAGCTTGTCGACAGAAGGAACTTATGATTTCCACAAGAACATTTTTATTACTGCTTATAGTGAACCTCTTTGTATCAAAATAGCCCACCAGGAAAGCAAATGTACATAGAGGGTTCTTTTCCTAACCCTCATTACGATTCCATTACATTTCTCAGAAAAATTTCACAATTAAGGCTATACAAAATAGACGACAGCAGACGACGGTTTGTAATTAGTATCAGATATTTGCTTAGGGACTCAGGTAGGCAACTAAAACGATTTTGTCTGCGCGTACTTGCGCGAATGGCTTTAATGGGCTTTTAAGCGAATCATTGCACTCTCGTAAAATTGAAATTTTCAGTGCGTCTCTTGTATTCGAAGTGTTCGCAGCGATTTAAATAGTTCCATAGTGTTTTATCTTTCTTGTTATTGTTATAGTTATTGTTATATTTGCAATTTCGCTTGTTATTGCAAATTTTGTTGCAAATTTAATTGTGCAGTATGGTCCGAATTACGCGTCTGATGTTGCATGATCTGATGATGGAAAATCGAGATAAGTCTTTGGAAGATCGTAAAGTTAGTGTTTTGGACTTTTTAAAACAAAAATTTCAAACCAATGGTGATGAAGCCGCCACAGAACAACTTGAGACGTTCGCGAGAAAATCGTTTTTCGCCCCATATTCAAGAAAATGGAATGAAGTGAACCGGCATAATGATCGGTTCCTAGCTAAATTTGATTCTTGGCTGCGAGAAGAAATTCAGTTTCCTGAGATTGTTTTTCGTTGTCTTCCTGGTACATCTTCATCTCAGGTATCAGAATCAGAATCCAGTAAGTTTTAATTTACTATTTAATATAGACAAAATTTATTTTTTCCTATAATTTTAATAAGGTAAACGAGGCAGACTTCCAAAGCAATTTGAGGAGAGCAGTGATGCAGCGAAGCGCAGGAAGACTGCTGCTCTCAGGAAAGAAAAATCGAGCTCAGAGTTGGCTTTTGCCGCATCCATGAAATTGCGAGAAGAAGGAAAGGGTGCGGCTGCAAAGCTTTTATCCGAAACAACTACTACCACTCCAGGACGAGCGATCAAAATTTTGACGAAGTGGAAGTCTTCTGAAAAAAGATTTCCCCCTATTCGCCAGAAGAGGCATTAGCTCTTTTAATTTCTTTAAATTTAACAAAAAATCAGTACATAGTTTTGAGGCGATCGGCGAAATCTCGTGATTCTGATTTATATCCATCATACCATAAAGTTTTAGAAGTTAAAAAGCAATATTACCCCTCCCAAATTTTCATTGCTGAAAGTGATTGTAAAGTTTCTTTGCAAAAGTTACTTGATAAGACTTGCAGCAGTATTTTAAAGCTCATTACCGACCGAAGTAAAATGGAAAATCCTCTACAATTAATATGCAAGTGGGGATTTGATGGAAGCTCTGGGTTTTCAGCGTATAAACAAAAACGCGATGAAAAAGTGTTGCTAAGCACAGATGAAAGTCTCTTTGTCACATCACTAGTCCCTCTTCGGTTGATCAATAAGGAGACAGAAGAAATTGTGTGGAAAAATCCTCGACCTTGTTCAACAAAATTTTGTCGTCCTTTAAGAATACAATGGACAAAAGAATCTGCCGAAGTCTCCCGAGCTGAGGAAGCCGAAGTCACATCTGAAATCGATAAATTGGTACCTTTTATCTTAAAGACAGAAAAGGAAAATATACAGATTGACTATTCCTTACATTTGACTATGGTTGACGGTAAAGTGTGTAGTGCATTATCATCAACATCTAGCATGCGTTGTTATATATGTAACGCAACGATTTCGCAGATGAACGAAATCAAATCTCTTCGAACTCAACCAGCAAAACAATCCATGTTTAGATTTGGCCTTTCTGTATTGCACGCATACATCCGCTTTTTCGAATGTCTTTTGCATGTTTCATACAGACTGGAAATGAAGGTGTGGAAGGTGCCAAAGAACAAAAGAGAGCAATTTGAAGAAAGAAAGCGAAAAATTCAGTCTGAGTTTCATACAAGAATGGGATTAATTGTGGATATGCCCAAACAAGGTGCTGGAACTTCAAATGATGGAAATACGGCGAGAAGGTTCTTTTCCAACGCCAAATTATCTGGAGAAATTACTGGGATAGACCAGGAATTGATTAAAAATTTTGCAGTCATTCTGAAATGTATTAATAGTGGACTTGAAATCAAAATAGAAAAGTTTGAAGAGTATTCTCTGCGAACGGCTGAAAAATTTGTGTCCTTGTACGGGTGGTATTATATGCCACCCTCTGTTCACAAAATTTTAATACATGGAGCTAGCATCATTGATCAGGTCGTTGTGCCAATAGGCGAGCTCTCCGAAGAGGCACAAGAAGCCAAAAATAAAGATATTAAAAGGTACAGAGAACATCACACCAGGAAAGTGAACCGCCTCAAAATTAATGAAGATCTGTTTCACCGATTGATATTAAGCTCTGACCCGTTTTTAAGCTCGTTTTATGAGCAAGCAAAGCCAAAAAGAAAAATAGAACCCGAAGTTGCCGCTCTCGTGATTGTTCCTGAGGATCTCGAAATCGATGCAGACAAGGAAGAATTTCTGGAAGGAGAAACAGAGGACGAAGAATGTGAGAAAGAAGACGATGAGGAAGAAGAAGACGATGAGGAAGAGGAAGACGATTAAACGTTGTTTTGTGTTTGATGTCTCAATTAATGTGCCAGGCGAGTTCGAGTTCTAAATAAATATACGTTAGAAGTTACTTAGGGGTATTATTTGTATTATTATTGATGTCAACAATATTATTATTATTAAAAACGCAAAACTGGATAATTTTCACCAAAAAATGGTAAAAAATTTAGCTTTTAGGTGTAATTGTGTTTTTTCATAACAATTTTTGACTTCAACCCTTCGTAGAGGGGTTGGTGTTAAGAATTTCTAAAAAATAACGCCACCAGTGTGTTCTACGGTGCCAAAAACCCCCGGGGTACAAGTTTTGCCGAAATCGATTCAATAGTTTCCAAGCTGGGATTTTCGTTCACGTTTTTTGCATTCTGAACCACTGTGCGCCGGTTCGTCACCACGAGGATGGGATGAAGTGCCGGCCATCCGGGAAGACGCGAGCCCCCCGGGAACGGGACAGGAGGCAGCTTCCGATAGGCCTCCGCCCCGTGGACCAGCGAGCTCCCGGGTTCCGCCGTCCCCGTCGATCCGCCGGAGGCCCGCCGTGCGCACGGGTTGCGGTTGTCATCGCATGGCAGCCGCTGTTGGAGATGTGGCCGTCGGGGCCATACCCGCAACTCCTGCCCGTCGACCACGCGGCTGCTGTTTTGTTCAGGGTGCGGCAAGCCGGTGGTAATGACCCGGGATTGCTGCCCCCGCCGCGAGCCGTCGCTGCCACTCCGGAGACAAGACCCCACGCCACGACACCCTTGCCCTACGTGTGGGTGCCGCGGCCCTTCCGGACATCGACGTCCAGCCGGGCAGAGGTCTCCGTCCCGCTAGCCGTCACCATCCCGCTAGCCATCACCACCCCGCCAGCCGCCACCGCCACGACCAGTTCCTCGGCCCCGTCCGAGACTCCGAATAAAACTAATAACCGCCACTGTTCTTTTTTTTCTCAGCCGTTACCTTAGCCGCCTCCGACTGACGTACTGACCGTACAGCCTTCCCGCGGTCCGATTTATCCCGAATTTGCATCGGGGGATGCGCCAGGACCTGTCCGACTCTGTCCCGTAAACACCGGGGTGATAACTCCATCCCCCATCCCCCATCCCTAAATAATTAGTTAAAAGTCGGTTGTTTACAAGTGTTCTCTTATCTCCGCGAGATAACAGTTTTTGTGGGATTCCGTCGCCGAAACCGCGTGGCCTTGCATTTAATTGTTTTCACGCCAGACTAAGAAAAATGCATCTTCGCTTTCCCTGCACCGATTTCCTCCGGACAAAAACCGGCCGGCTTCTAATTATTTTCAGGTTCAGCTGCACCGGTCCAGAAGGCCGCGCCGCGTCCAGGATCGCCGCCAACGCTGGAGCTGAGGACATGTCGCGGTCGATTGCCGAGCCACCTCTCCAGTTCCTCCGGGTCGACGCCACCAATCAGCGCGGCGGATGGACGTCGACCAATCAGCGTTCAGCGGTCTCTATATAAGGTCGTGCAGAGCCGAGGACCGGGACTCTTTGCATCGTTCTTCGCTGGGTCGAAGAAGAGTAAATAGTTAAACCGCTTAGCTTTTGTTTTACTGATTTCAAGGTAGCTTCCGGGTATTCCGATTTTCTTTGTACCTTTTTAAGAATTCACTTAACTTGTTAATTTTGCCGCCGAATAAATCTTTTAATTTGTCTTCTTTTTTTGAATTCACCGGTACCGAATAAATTCGTGGGCTTAGCGGGACTCTAGAGTTACCGTGGAGGCCTCGTGCAACGGGTAACTTTTTAGAGCGGCATTGGAGATTGAGCGTGGAGCGCAAGATCGGTTCAATCTTTCAACCCGGCCCTCCAGCCGAGCGTGGTCCGCGACCGGTTAACCAGGCGGGTAGTCACCGAGGAGGCCTCGTGCACCGGATGACTTTAAGGGCGTGGTTTGAGGTTGGCGAGGAGCGCAAGACCGGTCCAATCTCACACCGCGTACCGCTGGTTAATTGATCCAGCCCTTAAAGCGACCGAACTGTCGAGCCGGCGTTGCTTGGAGATTGACTAGGAGCGGAAACCCGGTCAATCTTACCAGTGACATCGCCGACTCCATCGTTAGCTGCAGCCGTAGCGTTCGTCCACAACCGTACCGTAGGCGACGTAACCGTAACGCATCCATTAACACCCCCCCCCCTCTCTGCCGTCATTTCATGCCGCCCGCCGTGCAAACGCCTGGAATAATTTTCCCCAGTGTCTAATCTAAAGGCAACCCGCGTGCGTATCTGGAGTAAACCAGTATAAAAATCTGGCGCCCGAGCAACCGCCTCGTCCTTTAAATAACTCGGAGTGCGTCACAACTTGGTAAACTGTTTTGTTTTATTGAGTAAATGGCGACCGCACTCGTCAACCCCGCCCTTTCTCAACTGTCAGCTATGCCGGATAGCAAATTCCCCCTTGTCGTACTGCACCGCCTACCGCGTCGCTTCCCGGTGCTTAAAGTACTCCTTTTCTCCTGGTCTTTTGGGGTTGGAATAGCACAGACCACGGTGGCGCCCTTTTTAATTGGTTCAATTTGGGAAGTGGCGTAAATAACGGCGGGAATGTATTATAATATGAAACACACCGGGTTATATGAAACATGGGGTAGTAATTTTAAATTTACCCCCCAAATTTGTTTAGTTGGCTGCACTTGTTTAGGACTGTCGATGGCTTGGTAGTCAAACTTGACTGTCAACAAGTTGCCGGTGTTTTGGTGCTCTAAAGTTAAAGGTAAGTGAAAGCAATTAATTGTTGAAAAATTGCTACTTTTATTGTTATTCTTAAACTGCAAGTTGTTACCCCTGTATCGCTGAAATGGTTGGAGTTGTTGACTGGCCACGGTAGAACTATTGTTAAATTATAACCTCAACTTCAATCCTTGCTATGCCGCCTGTAGATAAAACCCTGTTTTTTTTTTAAGCGCAAAACTCAAAAAACGTGCTTTTTGCAGGGTAATATGAAACGATGCCTCGGAAGCACATCCACCTCCCAGGCAGCGCTTATCGACGAAACTACAGTGACAACAATTTGGAAAGTGCCCTTCAAGCTGTCGTGGAGAATGGATTATCATTTGCCCAAGCCGCAGAGAGGTTCAACGTGCCCAAAGCGACAATTTGGCGCAAATGCGCGGAATGGGGTCTGACAAATTGGGGAGACCACCTGTGTTTAATATTTCAGAGGAAAAAAAATATATTCATGCCCTTACAATAGCAGCTAATTTTGGATATCCTTTCACCAGAGATGGGCTAAAGGAATTTATACAGAAATACCTAAATCGAAAAGGTGTCGAGGTAAAAAATTTCAAAGATAATCTCTCATGACTGGTGTGAATCATTTTTGCTAAGAAATAAACAATTAACCATCAGAAACTGTGACAATATGAAAAGGGCCAAAGCACAGCTCACTCCATCAATTATTAAGGTTTATTTTTCTGAGCTAGAAAAGTCAATGGCTGGAATTCCCACCGAAAATATCTTAAATTATGATGAAACTAACCTATGTGATGACCCCGGCAGACAAAAGGTGTTTGTCCGAAGAGGAACGAAACATGCTACACGCATAATGGATTCATCAAAGTCTTCCAATTCAGTGATGTTTGCTGTTTGTGGTGATGGATCACTACTGCCACCATATACAGGCTGGGTAATTTTTCGATGCTCACCATTGGGATCTCCTAAACGGCAGAAGATACGGGGTCGATTAAATTACAGAAAAGTTGCGCTATTTCTTAGCGATTAAGAATATGAAGAGAATTCTCCCATACTTTGATTCGTTCCTGAGTTATCACAAATTTAAAGAAAAATTAATATAATAATAATAATAATAATATAATTTATTGCTGAATGTCTCGTTCAATACATACAAAATTAAAATAGGTACTTGAAACATAAGCTGGAGGCATTCGCAATCCCAAGGACGGGGTTCAGGCAGCATGCAAGGTTTGCACTCTTGCATACTGGCCCAGTCTTCCACCCCGTCCTTGTTAACGAAAACAAGAGAAAAAGAAAAAAGGTTGAACTCAAAATAATATCATGTTACATCAACTTATAAGTACATATATAGTAGTAATTAGCAGTGAGGAACAACTAGGTGTTTTAAAAAACAGGAATTATAGAAAAGATGAAACAAAAGCACTTCAAGGTGAAATCGCCATCACTGTGTAGAAAAAAGCAACTCAGAAATTAATTTCCGAAACACAGGTAAACTGTTACCCTTCTGAAACTGAGGGAAGTATTTATTAAAGTAGCAACATATCGTATAAGAAAATGACCTTTCAAATAACGAGGTTTTATGCAGCGGTGGGGTGAGCAATCCTTTATACATGAGGTTTAAATTGTGGATGTCAGTCCTGAAAGTAAGTTTGTTATGCAGATATACTGGTGATTTGTCATTTATGATTTTCCAATATAGACAGATAGACTGTAAGACTCTTTTATTTTTCATATTGAGCCACTGCGATAATCTGAGCTTATCTGATATGTGATCCCGTTTTCGTACTCCATATATAAAACGTAAACAACTGTTTTGAACCATTTGTATTCGTTTGGACGTTGTAGCATCTATGGCGGCATTGTAAACGGGTGTACAGTAGGAAAAATGAGATAAAACTAGTGCCTCGCATAGAATCGTTTTGATTTCAATTGATAGATATTTCCTATGAGGATAGAGTCTCTTTAGATTCATGAAGGCACTACGGATGCAGCTTGAAATTTGATCGACAAATCTAAAGGAGTTGTCCATTACAAGACCCAAGTTCTTAGCCTTGTCCACACACGGAATTGGTTCATCATGGATACGTAGATCAAGCGCGTTTTTTATCCCTTCGCAGTGGTGCTTGTTTCCGAACAGAAGAATCTTTGATTTCGAGGAGTTAAGATGGAGATTGTAATTTCGAGAGATTTGTCCTATACTTTTCAAGTCCGTACTCAAATTTATTAACGCGCTATTACTCTCAGATGGTAGAAAGGAAACGTACAACTGAGTATCGTCAGCGTAACTATGGATGTTACAAAATCGCACCGATTCATGCAGCGCCGCGCTATAAACTGTGAACCACAACGGGCTAAGAACAGAACCCTGCGGTACTCCTCTTGCCAAGGAGAGCCGCTTGGAAATATCATCCCTAAAACTTACGCACTGAGTTCTATCAGACAAGTAAGTAGGGAAGGAAAGATGGAGCGATATACCCCCCACCACTTTCCACTCAGACACGCCTACCGGCTACTGCGCATCTCCCCCACCCAATCACAGCGCTTCCCCACGACTCTCCGCCCACAGGCCACGCCTCCTCACACCCTCTCGACCAATCCGACATAGTGCAGAGCAATATACCCCCCGCCACATTCTCTCTCGACCAATCGCACCATATACCTCCCACCATAACTCCACCTACCTACCTAAATTTTGTATTGTGTCATAGCGATATACCTCCCACCCTCTCCATTAGGGGTTTACCCGTGGTAGCCAATTAAACCAAAGTCAGAGCAATTAACCCCCCATCCGGTAAATATAATGTTGGGGGAATAGAACCCAAATTAGTTACCTTCAAGATGGCGTACTTTAACCCATTCATTCCCACTGTTCCCAATTGGGGACAATCAGTATGACTTTTTTTTAAGCGAGATTGTCGCCACCTGTCATGAAGTAGGTGAACTAAAGCCTATTGGTGACATTCTGTAGACAGTTTACTGTCATGTAGTTGCACTTTTGATGATGTTTGCTACATTTTTTATTTCATGTCGCACGTGTTTTGTGAAGCTGCGTGCGCTGTTGAGAAAAATCTGTGAATTTACGCGCAGGTAAGTCTTTGGATATTTATTTTGGCCCTTTGGCTGGATTAATGTTTGTTTTCGAATCATAATTCGTAAAGTGAAGGTTTGATAGTGTTGTTTTTTGCTATTTTCCCTGACCTTATTGTTACTGTGGACGTCACAATTGTTGTTAAATTTTGGTGTACTCGTTTGGGGACACTGGGATCTGCGTCATTTAAAAATTATTATGGCGCCATTGTTGGATGGTAACGTATTTGTAATGTTTACAGCATTATTTCATTGCGATGGACGAAATAAACGAGATGGACTTTCACCCAATATCCACGTCCTGTTTTTATGGAAAACGTTATCAGAATCTGGATTCTGCTGCTGATGATTTGGCCTCTTCCAGTGTCCGCAGTATTGTGGATGTTGTGATAATTCCACCGGAAGTAGATGATGTGACGGATGAGGAAGATATAGATGAGGACAACATCCAGAACGCCGCATTCCCAAGTGATGTACCCGGTGAAGTGGAACTTCACTATCAAAGTGATGAAGAACGAGTTGGTATTGAAGCTGATGAGGATGCCAACGACGACATTGATGACCAAGACAATTTGAACTCTAGTGATGATGAAGACAATGTACCACTGTCTGTCCGGCGACATAATCTGCTAATTATTGAAAACCAGAGAAAGAAAAGGAAGCGCAAACTTTCACCACAACCAGAACCAAACTGGACGAAAACCCAAAAGGAGGACATTTCCCATATAAGTTAGAAAAACAGTTGAGGTGTAAACATTGCCATAACAAGGCAAGATGGGCATGCAGAAAATGCCAGGTCACTCTTTGCTTGGAACGAGAATGTTATGAAGTGCTCCACTCACAATAATTCTATTGCTGTATTTCAGTACATAATTATAACCGTTTGACATGTATTAAAATAATAATACTTTCCTTGTCTTTTTGTGCCGATGATCCCACTGTCCCCATTTAAGGACACAATTTTTTTTTGGTAGTTTTTGGAAATATCACATAACTTTCCTATTTCATTAAACTCAGAATAATGTACTGAATCCGAATATCCACTTTTTATTATCCAAATCAAAAAAAATTTCCGTGGGATCTAATGGGTTAAGTTCACGTTAAAAAGTCTTCTAATCTGTCACGAGACCGTCTACCAAAATCAGCTCGGCCACCTAGACGCGTTTGGAAAATGGCACGACTACTTTTCCTACAAGCCGTATTGTGAGGGGTGTTTCGTCGCCATCTACAAGGAGATGACGGACCGCGAGGACGTGGACCCACAAGCGAGAATCACCAACGTCATCGAGGTGGTCTGCGACAGGGCGGAATTGAAGCGGATGGTCGAGAGGTACGGGGAGAGTTGCGAAAGGTGTTCCTGTCTTCTCTACGATGTCGAGGATGTCCAACCGAGAGGAAGCAAGATTATGGTCACCGAGTTGGTGTAGGAAAATTCGTTTCATGTGTAATTTGAATTTTTTATAATAAATATGTTTGCTTTTTCTCATTATAAATTAAGACGAACTTGGAATTTAACAACACAATGCGTTCCGAGAGGTTACAGTGCGGGTGTCATAGTTTAAAAAAAGGAAGAGGTTTACTTAATAAATTAATCGATAAACTCCCTTTTGAAGCCCACTTACCGACTTATAATTTTTGCGGACCTGGAACTAAATTAGCTGACCGAATACAGCGCGGAGACAAGGGGGTAAACAAGTTGGACGAGGCGTGTAAAATCCATGACCTAGCTTACGCGGCAACCAGTGACCTAACGAAGCGACACGAAGCCGACAGGATTTTAATACAGAAAGCACTCGATCTTCTAAAGGATCCACAAGCAGGTTTTTCTCAACGTGCGGCCGCAGGTTTAATTGCAGCCATTATGAAAACAAAAACAAAATTGGGCATGGGTGTGAAACGTAAATCTAAGAGAAATATTAAATCGCGTATATTGGCCGCTCCTAAACACGGCGGTTTCTTACCATTTTTATTACCATTGTTGGGTGCACTCGGAGCGTTAGGGGGAGGGGGAGCGGCCATAGCTTCAGCCGTAAATAAAGCTAAAGCCGATAAAAAATTATTAGAGGAGACGCAACGTCATAACAAAGCAATGGAAACCAAAGGATCCGGTTTAAAAAAAAGTCGGAAAAAGAGAGGGGGAGGGCTGTACGTGGGACCCTACGATTATTATCAGAAACTCTACCAATAAAATTACCTAATCGGGCTTTAACCAATTTGGATATAGAAAAGTATGTTAAAAAATTACGCATTGCCGGATTTCGCGGAGTTTTTATGCGAAACAATTTACCCAAAAAAATTACGACTAACGAATGTGGAATAATAAACATGGACGAAGAAAGCCGGGAAGGAACCCATTGGACAGCTTACGTTTCGAGACCGGGGGCGGTTTTATTCTTCAATAGTTTGGGGAAATTAGTACCTCCTATCGAAGCGATGAAATATTTTACGAGCAACGGAAAAGTTAAAATTCTCTATAACCATGATAGATATCAAAATTTCGATACCTTCTATTGTGGCCATCTTTGCGTTTGGTTTTTATATCACTATTCCAAATGAATTGAAATCATTACCTTGGCGGAAATCGTACGAAAATGTTCTTTGTGTTAAGTGGAAAATCTTCGATTTTGAGTGCGGATTTTAACCCTCCCATCAGTTTAAATGGAGAAAAATATGTATTGGGTCTAACCAATTTTGAAGTTTACAATTCAATTCCCAATATTGAACCGGGGGTTAATAAATTTGTTTACGGGGGAAAGGAAATCACAATCCCCACCGGATGCTATCAACTAAAAGATATAAACAAATATTTACAATCGTCTATCGGAAAAAACGAATTTTTACAAATAACTGCCAATAATAACACGTTAAAATGTCATATTAAATCTACTCAGGAAATCGACTTCTCAATACCTGACTCTATAGGTCCTTTGTTGGGTTTCAAGTCTAGGAAGTTGAAAGAAAACTTGGCACACGAATCCGATACAATAGCTGATTTAATGAAAGTGAATTCCATATTTGTCGAATGCAACATCACCGTAAACAGCTATTCCAATGGAAAACCGGTTCACATCATATACCATTTCTCTCCAAGCGCTCCACCCGGTTTTAAACAAATAGAAAAACCTCAGAGAATCATATATTTACCTATAAGCGTCGACGAAATAAGGAACATAACCCTTAAAATAGTAGATCAAACCGGAAGTGTCCTTAATTTTCAAGAGGAAGTGGTTACAATCGGTCTTCATTTACAAAAGGGAGATGGGTTTTGATTTCAGTGGTAAAACATATAAAATACCACGAAAGTGTAAGGTTGGGGTTAGTAGACAAAAAGATAGGCTAAGTAAAGCAAACAGAGAGTTCCTAAAGTCGTTGGGTTTACAACTTTCGAAGAATGCTTAATATCGAAGATGAAATATCACTTGACGACAGAATAGCTAGTTACGAGTATTATACCCACCAACCATATTCTAATAGTAGATTTAATAATAACGATGAGATTCGATTTCCGGCTGCAAGTGATTTATGTACTAGACCTGGAGACTCTTATCTCTATATCCAAGGTCAATTAGTTACAGAAGATAAGGGGAAAACAGTTCCCGCGGTCGATACGAAATTTATCAACAATGGGATTGTGCACTTATTTAGTGAAATAAGATATGAATTGAATGGGGTAGTGATCGATTCCTTGACGAAGCCAGGGTTGGCTTCTACGATGAAAGGTTTACCTAGTTTCGACTATGGGGAGTCCGTAAAGAATAGAAACGCTGGCTGGTCTCTAGACACAGATATGAGCATACAGAATGGGAAATTCAGCGTATGTGTTCCATTAAGTATGCTACTTGGTTTTATGGAAGATTTTAAAAAGGTGAAAAAATCCGAACCCTTAGAAATTTTACAATAATTAGATATTTTAGGTTATCGTCAATATACGTCAAGAGTTGATTTTAATTCGTGGAAATTCCGATACCGACGCTCTCATCTGTCAGACTGACGAAAAAGCGAAAGTAATCATTGATAAGATATTTTGGAGATTACCACACGTCACCCCGGGTCTTAAAGAAGAAGTTGAATTGACGAAATTTATCGAAAAGGGCAAAGATGTAGCAGTCGCTTTTCGTAGTTGGGAATTGCATAGTTACCCCGCCCTCCCTAATACAACTAACCATTCTTGGAATATTAAAACTTCAAACAGGGTTGAAACGCCGCGATACTTGATTTTCGGTTTCCAAAATTCCAGAGATGGCGATTTAAAAAAAGACATGGGGAAATTTGACCATTGCGAGTTTTCCAATATAAGAGTTTACCTAAACAGTGACAGATTTCCTTATGAAAATCAAAACATTGATTTCACTTCAAATCATTTCTCTCCTCTTTACGAGATGTTCTCTCGTTTTAAATCCAGTTATTATTACCAGAATAAAACGGACTGTATCATTTCGCCGGATCAGTACAAAAAAGACTACCCACTGATAATCATAAACTGCAGCAATCAAAAGTATACAATCAACCAGCAGTCCGTGACTCTAAGGGTTGAATTTGACACCCTCGCCCCAATTCCAAAGAATACAACGTTGAGCGCCTTAATTATTCATGACAAGTTGTTTTTTTATAATGCGCTAACAGGTTTAGTACGATGATTATTGATTTGCAAGGATTTTTTATAAGTGAGAGTACTTTTATCGTCAAAGAATTGGCAGCTATAAAAAACGGGAAGCTACTCCATTACATATTCGAGCCTGCGGTACCATTTCAGTCAGTTCCACCAAAATATCAATGTACTATCAATTATCTAATCAACCATCATCACTGTATTCCTTATGAAAGTGGATTCATTCCATACATTTATTTTAACAAGATCTTGAAAAAAATTACGCGAAATGTTGAAGAAATTTTCATCAAAGGACGAGAAAAGGCTGTTTTTCTGAGGAAGCTACTTAAGAAAACGATCGTCACTGAATTACCCGAATCACCCCCTCTACCCCATGCTACACCCCTATGCACGGGTCACAGTTCAGATTATTGCAAATGTGCTTTAACCAATGTATTTTTTTTAAAGCAGAAATTTCAAGAGACTGTAAATAATTTTAAATAAAAGTTTTTCATTAGAGTTGCATTTTTATTGTCAACCTCACATGAACTTGAAAAGAGTGTATTGACTTCCTTTCCATAACGAGAGAGTTCATCAGCTCGGACGTTCACAGTGTGTTTGTATAGAAGAATCTCTCATTAAATGCTTCGACTTCCATATATGAACATGAAAGAGTTAAGATTCCGAGTTTATAAAAATTACAAAATATTACCTCCGCTCGGAGTAGGCTCCATAAATGGAAGAAAAATTGATTCTGCGAAGCACTAGGTGATTATAACGAGACATATAAGGTATTTCCTCTTTAAATCGCACGACAGGACGTAGTCGTCTAGCCATTATATGACTATAATTGCGTAAATTCCCATCATACAAGTTGAATTTTTTTATCTTCACTTTTCTATAAAACATCGGGACCGGGCAAGCCTGCTACCATTTGTATACGTGTTTGCGTGAGCCGTACGTTACATTATGTCTTCTCGCAGTCTATCCGATTTTTTTTCAAATTTTAACCCCGATGAAGAACAACCAGGTCCGTCCGCGGTAAGTGAAAAATTAATTGTGATTCATTTACCGGTATTCTCTAACGACAAAATTAAAATTCATCAAAATTTATTAATTAAACCTCTAAAACAGAAAATTGAAAGAAAACCAGTTGCTAATGATCAAAATTTACCCCCGGGGGTTAAAGAGTTTCTATTAGATGACGGATTATGGTGTTTGAAATTATTAGAACAATTGGGTCTTTAAAATTCGTCATGAAAGCTCGACCTACAAAATTCTCTTTGGGATTCAAAGTATGCGACATTTTTACAAACTGGTTTTTATTCTTGTTCGGTAGTTATTTAAATCCAATTTCATGAATGTAACTCGGCGGAATGTACGCACACATTATGTATACTGGTCACGTTCAAGGTTAACAGGTTAATTCAACTTGTAATATATGTTTTAAGCAATTCACATGTGATTTATGTCATCGTCCATACGCTAATCGGAGTTCCTTAATTCGCCATAGAAGAGAAAGCTGCCCTAACACCTCGATGGGCGAGAAGCGGAAGTTAGAAACTGTGCCAGATGTTCCTATTGGTAATTATGTTTAGATTTTTTTTTCTTTCTAACCCGTTGAATTCCAGAATTAAAAAAGTGTCATGTGTGTAATTTAGAGATGTCAGCTAAATCATATCTGGCTCATCAACGGTCAAGGGCACACAAGGAAAAAACAAGAATTAATTTGGACAACGGGGTTTATATTGTATCAACGGCGTTCAAGCAAAGATTAGTTACATTTCAAATAATGGCCCAAGAGAATTATACAGATTTAAACAAATTTTTCGACGAGGCTACGTCAAAAATCCTAAATTTATTAACCGACCAATTAAATCGACACGTTTGCTTGAAAATTATTTTCGAAATTTTCTCAATTTACGTTTTGGAAACGAAGGAAACAACGGAAATTAAATCTTTCGCCACTGCTAATAAACTTATTACCCGGTCATCAAATTTAATAGAAGTACTCAAGGATGTAAAAGAAATTTTATCAAATAAAATTATGGAGTTCGATGAAAGGCAATCAGGTTAGTTATCATAAGTTATTGTGCTGTTACTAATCTTGTTTATCTGACAGGTTGGGCCTTGGTCAAAATTCTATTCCTTGAGATGGGCATCTCTCAATTCAATCCTTTAAAAGGATCGTCCTTCATCGACTTGCCGGACCCTATCAAGAAACGAAATGCGGTACTCAACATACGAAATGAAGACAACAGATGTTTTGCCCACTCTTTAGTAGCTGCAGTTTGTCAACCTTCAGGGCCAGATGATGAGCCGGGATCATATCCTCTGTACAGCACGATATTCGATTTTAACGGTATTTCTTTTCCAACTAATTTGCATGAGATCGCTATTTTCGAAAAGCTCAATCCGGGTGTAAGCGTAAACGTGTACGGCATTGAATTAATATATCATTTGGGTAAGCCGAGATATGAAATTATCGGCCCCCTGTATTATACCATGAGTAAGAAAATTCAACATGTAAATTTATTACTTATCAACGATGACGAAATTCCTAATAGTAAACATTATTGTTTAATACGTGACTTTAGTAAGTTAGTTTCTGCTCAATTATCCAAAAGATCGAATCGAAAATTTATTTGTGATGCATGCATTATTCCATTTTCAACTAAAGAGCTGTTAGCTCGTCACGTCGAACATGATTGTGAATATGTGTACACCAAACTTCCAACAAAAAACCCCATAATAAACAAACGGGGAAAGACTGTACCGGGTAATATACTTCAATTTGAAAATTATCAAAAGCAATTAAAATTACCTTTCGTTTTTTACGGAGATTTCGAAAGTGTGTTAAAACCGATAAGCTATGTTGAAAGTGATCCCAAGAAACCGTATCAAATTAAAACTTATTTACATGTTCCTCACAGCGTTGCTTACTATTTAAAATGCTCTTTTGACGATTCACTGTCACGATTTCAATTGTTTCGAGGAGAAAACTGTGTCCAAGACTTTATAAAATCTTTGGAAAACGAGGTTGTCTCGTTGTATGAGAAATATTTAGGCGTGGTGGTGCCAATGGAGGAATTGTCAGCTATGCAGGAACACGAATTTCAAACTGCCGAATCATGTCACATTTGTAAAGAACCTTTTGAAAATGACAGTAAAAAAGAACGTGTCCACGATCACATGACCGGGGCATTCCTGTCTGCAAGCTGCTCAGAATGCAACCTGCAGTATAAAACTCCAAATTATATACCAATTTTTTTCCATAATTTATCAAATTATGACAGCCATTTATTTATCAAGCAATTGGCGGAGAACGAAGCCGAAATTGATGTGATTGCAAGGAATATGGAGAATTATGTCGCCTTTTCCAAGGTCATTCACGTAGGTCAGTACATTAACAAAAAGGGGCACACTGTTCAAAAGTATATGAAGCTCCGCTTCGTGGACTCGTTCCGGTTCTATACGTGTTCATTGGAAAAATTAGCCGAAAGTTTGACTCCCGATCAGTGTAATGAGGTTAGGAAACATTTTCCATCCGACGAAAAATTTGAAATGATTAGACAAAAAAATGTGTTCCCGTATAGTTACTTGGACGATTTCTCTAAATTGGAAGAAACAACTTTTCCTACAAAAGATGATTTTTTCGATAAACTCTATAACGAACCAATTTCGGATAAAAATTATAATAGGGCTCGTGCATTATGGGACTTATTTAAATGCAACACTCTGGGAGAATACAGCGACATATACTTAACTTCAGACGTATTAATTTTAGCAGATATTTTTGAAAATTTCCGTTCCTCCGCTTTAAAACACTACCAATTAGATCCGGCTCATTTTTTGACGGCTCCATCCCTTTCTTGGGATGCGATGCTGAAATATACTGGAGTCTCCTTAGAGCTTCTCACTGATATCGACCAGTTGTTATTCTTTAAACGCGGTATTCGCGGCGGAGTCGCTACAGCTATTACTCGATACGCCAAAGCAAATAATCCATATCTTCCTGATTACGACCCCCAAAAAGAGACGACATATATAGCATATTTAGACGAAACCAATCTTTACGGAAAATCGATGATGAATTTCCTCCCCATTGGGGGTTTTCGGTGGTTGTCAGATGACGAAATTCAAAATTTGGATGTAAGCTTAATTTCTGATACGGCTGATATGGGATATGTTTTAGAAGTGGATATCTTCTACCCACAGAGTCTCCACGATGCCCATAACGAGTTCCCTTTTGCACCCGAAAATATGGTACCACCTAACGGAAAATATTCGAAATTGATTCAAAATTTAAATCATAAATTCAAATACATTATTCATTACATAAGTTTGAAGCAAATTTTAAAACACGGATTGAAAATCACTAAAATTCACCGAGTGATAGAATTCAAACAGAGCGACTGGTTGCGACCCTATATCGAGCTCAATACAAGATTACGTAACGCCGCGACGACAAAATTTGAAAAGGACACTATGAAACTCCTCAACAACTCCATTTATGGAAAAACGTTAGAAGATGTTAGTAAACGGGTGGATGTAAAATTAGCCACACATTGGAAAAAAATTGGGCGAAAATACGGTGCCGAAACTTGGATTTCTAAGCCGCAATTTAAAAATAGGAAAATTTTTACCGAAAATTTCGCCGCAATTGAAATGGGTCGCACCATGATAAACTACACTAAACCTCTGTACCTCGGTTTTAGCATTTTAGATATTTCCAAAACTATTGTTTATGAATTTTACTATGATTTTTTAAAGCCCTTATATGGGGATAAAGTAACCCTATTGTACAGCGATACGGACAGCTTATGTGCCTTAATTGCCACCCCCAATTTCTATTTGGACATTAAAAAATATCCGGAAAGATATGACACTAGTAATTTTTCCCCGGATAACGAATATGGAATAATTCCTTCAGAATCTGTAATCGGTAGGATGAAGGACGAATATGGGGGAAAGGTACCCGAATGGTATGCTGGTACAGGTAGTAAAGCCTACGCCGTGGCGGTATATAACGAGAAACCTACGAAAAAAGCTAAAGGAATTACCAAACATGTCGTGGAAACAGCCTTATCTCTGGAAACATATAAAAAAATCGTCGACAGTCACGACAAAGATTTTAAGTACTTTTGCAATATGACTGTTTTCAAATCCACAAATCATGACGTGTACACGGAATTACACCGCAAAGTAGCTCTCTCATATTTCGACGATAAAAGATATCTAATAAAAAACTCTTATAAAACTTTAGCTTGGGGTCATTATGACATCGAATTTCAGAGAAATACGGATTTTTTGTTGGAATTTGGTAATAAACTGCTTTGAGCTGTTGTATTTCTAAATTTATTTTTTTGTAATTATTATTTCAAGATTTTTATTTGTTAAACATTTTTCCATTTTATTTGGAATCTCGAGAACAACTGATGTACGGACTGAAAGCAACACTTATTCTCGAGATTCTCACCTCTGATGTTGTTCGGTCACGATGTCGGTTCACCTAGTAAGTGGTGAACTCGGTTTTCCCTAAACTTGGTTTGGTTGACAGAAAAATCTGACATTTAGACCAGGTTTAGAGATTACCGCGGATCGAACCATCCTTGTATAGTATATGAATAATTTTCAGTCATAATGTAACTTAGTATGTAAGATTATACCATGAAAGTTGTTTCACAAGTTGAAAAATTAAATGTCACCAATTATGATTTTTGTATTCCTTCGACGGATGAAGCGAAACATAGTAACCTAATGGGCAGTTGTTCTAAACGTGGACTAATTGTAGGGAGAAGTGGGTGTGGAAAAACAAACAGTTTATTAAGTCTGTTATTGGAACCGAACGGATTAAGGTTTCAAAATGTTTACATTTACTGCAAAACGTTAAATCAACCCAAGTATCAATTTTTAAAGCAAGTCCTACAACCGCTACGTGATGTGGGCTATTTTGAGTATAACGAAGGCGATAGCATTATACCCCCACAGAAGGTTGAACCGAATTCGGTCGTAATTTTCGATGATATAATCACGATTCCTAGTCAAATGCCCATAATCCGCGACTTCTTCTGTCTCGGTCGACATAACAAGACGGACCTCTTCTATCTCGCTCAAACCTACTCGGCCATTCCAAAACAACTTATCCGTGATAATGCAAATTTTCTTGTCCTTTTTCCGCAAGATGTGACAAACCTAAAACACGTG
This sequence comes from Pycnomerus fuliginosus, assembly GCA_963924575.1. Taxonomy (NCBI): domain Eukaryota; kingdom Metazoa; phylum Arthropoda; class Insecta; order Coleoptera; family Zopheridae; genus Pycnomerus; species Pycnomerus fuliginosus. Next base: position 263,284 of record CAWUQC010000001.1, read on the forward strand.
TATATGGATCACGTGAATACCGACATGACGTTTGAGTGTTTACAAAATATTTGCCGAGAATGTTGGAGGAGCAGCAAGCACAGTTTTTTGGTTATTGATAAAGAGTCGCCATTTAATAACGGTCGTTATCGCAAGGGATTCGACCATTTTTTGATTCTATAAAGAGGATAGTTTAACAAAATAAAATACATTCGTTGCGTGTCGTCATGGAAAATCAATACAAGCGTGAGCTAGCTAAAGCGAGAAGTTCCGTCAGGAATAAAATGTCTAAACTGAAGACAGATAAGGAATCGTCACAATTCTTCACCGAGCAACGATTTAAGCCCATAACAGGACCGCTTAAAAACTTAATTTCACAAATAAAAGAGGTGGAAATTAAAAAGGAAACAACGTCTCTTCCTATAAAAAAGGTCAGACCACCATCCCCCATCCCAAAATTACCGACATCGACACCCCTACCCACAAATCAGCCCCCAAGACCTGTTTGGTCGACCCCCAATTTTATACCGACGACAAATATTGGAAATTATGAGCCGCCAGCTGAGGAGGCAGAAAAAACTGATACAGAAACGTCCGTGCATTTTCATCAATTGTCACAAGCGGTTAGGGACTCGTTTCTCGAGCAATGGCCCGAACAAGTACGGGGATATATCGAGCAAATGATTTCCGATGTAGAAGGTGACTTCGATCATCAATTTGGCGTAAGATTTGAGCCGGAACTTGCAAAATTTCACATAGGAGACAGTGAGATCGATTTCCAGGACGATAAATTAATTGTTGGAAACGATCGTTATACCCTCACGCCAGGTTTATTGGAATTAATTTTTAAGAAAGAGCCTAGAGGATACACTGAAGAAGATTCAAGAAAATATGCAAATATTATAAAACTCACTAATGCCGGTCGAAAAAAATACCAACATGATCGTAGCATTGCCAGTAATAAGGGGAAGAAATATATGGGTGTCATAAGGGGATTAAAGGATGAAATATTTCCTACGAAAAAACATCAAGGTCAAGGATTTTTAAAAACGCTCGAAGTTACCGATAAAGAACCGGAATACGTCCCGTATAAAGACGTTAATACGTTAGTCGATCGGCTACGTTTGCTAATGGCGTCGCAAATGAGCGGCAATAATAATCATTTAAATGAGATAAGTAATTTGATGGATGCTCTTAAAGAAGCAAATATTATCGTATAATATAACGGCAATCGGTTTTCCATCTTAGTCTTCTCTTGCGTTTATAGCAACATGTTGGATAAATTTTTACACCACATTAGCGATACCTTCGAGCCGAGGGTCGAAACGGAAAATGCTAATAGGAAATTTTTCTATTATACGTCGTTTAGGTTAAGTGGCGTTGAAATTTCTAAACACCTTTCTAACATGATATTAAACAACCACAAGCCGTTTTATGAATTTCCATATAAAACTGCAACTGTTCACAGTGTTTATAAAGAACCCACGGATTTGAAGGTCACTATCAATGATAATTTCGTAGACTTGACAAAGGGGTTAGTACTTAAACAAGGAGACGAAATAGGTTTAGAGAGATTCTCTCCGAAAACAAGTCAAGTCTTTTTGGAAGTTATACTAAAGCTACAAATCGAAGATGGCGCCGACGACATCAATTAAACGTGACGTCATAAACGAAATACATAAACCGGCTAGGGTGCACTTTCCTCGTAGACGAGTCATTGTTAAAGGAATATTAGATACCTTCCAAATAGACGTCGTAGAAATGGTTCCTTATCAAAAATTTAATAAAGGACATAAATATATATTAGTGGTGATCGATGTATTTTCTAAAAAAGTTTACGCGTATCCGCTTAAAAACAAAACTGGAGAGGAAGTGACGAAGGCAATGTCGCAGGTTTTGGAAGACGGTAAAAATGTTCCGAAAAATTTGCTAAGCGATTTTGGGAAGGAGTTCTATAACAAATCCTTCCAAAATTTAATGAAAAAACACAACATCAACCATTTCAGTACCTACTCCAATTTGAAGGCGAGCATTGTCGAGCGGGTGAATCGTACCCTGAAGAATTTAATGTGGAAAGAGTTTAGTATGCAGGGTAACTATAAATGGTTAACCCTACTCCCGGAAATTGTTAAAAAATATAATAACACTAGACACAGAACCACCGGGTTGAAACCGGTCGATATAAACAAGAGAAATGAGAAAAAAATTTTGAGAGAAGTTTATACTAATTTGAAGATTTTTAAAATTCCCAAATTTCGAAAAGGTGATGCAGTCAGAATCTCCAAATACAGACACGTATTCAGCAAGGGGTATCAGCCGAATTGGACAAACGAAATATTCGTAATAGCCAAAGTGCAATCAACAAATCCCAGAACGTATTTGTTACGAGATCAAAATGGTGCCGAAATTAAAGGAGCCTTTTACGAAGAGGAGCTTCTCAAAGTAAAACACAAGGACGTATATCTGATAGAGAAAGTTCTCAGGAAGAAAAATAAACGAGTGTATGTCCAATGGTTGGGGATGAATGAAAGAGGATGGATTAATGCCAGTGACGTAGTTTAAATTAATACTTATAAAAATTGTTTTCTTTTATTAAAAATAAACAAATACCCATAATTATATATTTTTATTACTTAAACCTATCTTTATAAATGTACATCCTATGATCTAATTGCAATACAGGTTCAATTATAGCTGATACATTATTAACACGTCGCCTAAATCTATCTCTATTTACAGCTTCCATCACATAATCACTTTTTCGAGCTTCTTTTGCGGCGAATTGCCACACGTACATCATGTACACTTTCGGGTTTAAATTAAACGTTACCCTCATTTTTTCTAATTTCCTCGGCATCTTTAATTACCACATCCGGCAGACATTTTACAAGTTCTTTTACGACCCAAGTCTTTTCGTCAGAATTATTCAAGTACTGATAGACTTTATCTATAACATTCCCTTCGCATTTTAAAGTTTTTTTCAGTACGAGCGTATAAAGAATTTTCACATCATCGCCATTTATACGTCGCAAATTATATTCGATGAGATCGACGAGACCAAACAGGGAATTCAAAGTACCCTCTGCCATGTAAATGTGGTTCCCATCTATGTTACTCTGAATCTTCATGATATTCGATCCGTTAATCAAGGGAAATGAAAACGTAAAGTTTTTAACGTGAATCGGATAAACGTTATTCGTATTTTCCGTCAGAGAATCGAGAATATACATCCTGCAGGTAATAAGTGAAGAAAAATCTTCCGGCGTCATTTCCACGAAATACTGACGGTTGGAGGCGATCCGAATTATCGGGGAGAATTGTCCGTCGGCCGTCAACCCCACCAGCACGAATTTAGACTTGGACTTATTTAAAAAAAAGATTTTTGCATTCAACATTACCGTCTCCTGTGTACTTGCCATGTTAATTCACCAGAAGTTTTCTTATGAGGATTACTTCCACGTATAACAGTAAAAAAATGGCGAATATATAAAAGAAGAGATTTCTTTGTCTTCTTGTCGGCTTCTCCCCACCTCGTATTAAGTTTATGAAAATGCAGTCAGGCGAATATTTGAAGTGCTCAACGTCCGGTTTGTCTTCGCACTCCCACTTAAAAATTTGTACGCCACAAAACACGCACTTTACAATGTCCGATTCACCGATATAATAGAATCCAGATTTTGCCAACCTTATCGGATCTTGTGATTTCGGCCACTTCTCGAATGTTACCAGACGTGCCTCGAAACACTGAAAGGAGCTCCGTTTTAATTCACATCCGTCATCCAAACACATACCATTAATTGGTAGTCATACGTTTCTCAAGCAGAGATAATTTTCTTTTCAACTTTGGGGTGGCGTTTTCAAAGATGGCGTCCGATGTTGACGGGGTTTCGCGTTTCTTAAATTTTCGAATAACGTTCTTGATGTACTCTAAGAACTTCATACTTTGTCGTGCACTAAAGACGGAGCATAAATAACAGTACCGAATTGTAGCGGGGGGTTAATTGCTCTGACTTTGGTTTAATTGGCTACCACGGGTAAACCCCTAATGGAGAGGGTGGGAGGTATATCGCTATGACACAATACAAAATTTAGGTAGGTAGGTGGAGTTATGGTGGGAGGTATATGGTGCGATTGGTCGAGAGAGAATGTGGCGGGGGGTATATTGCTCTGCACTATGTCGGATTGGTCGAGAGGGTGTGAGGAGGCGTGGCCTGTGGGCGGAGAGTCGTGGGGAAGCGCTGTGATTGGGTGGGGGAGATGCGCAGTAGCCGGTAGGCGTGTCTGAGTGGAAAGTGGTGGGGGGTATATCGCTCCATCTTTCCTTCCCTACTCAAGTAATTTTTGATAAAATCAAGGGCTGTTGCGGACACACCCCAGCTCTCTAGGACATTAATAAGAGTTACATGCACGACGGTATCAAAGGCTTTGCTGAAGTCTAGAAGTATTAAAATAGTTATAAGACCTTTGTCCGTCGCCTGCAAAATATCATCCGTGATCTTTAAGAGAGCTGTTGTGGTGCTATGCCCGCTCCTAAACCCAGACTGGTTAACTGGAAGTAAGTTTTGCTCGTCGAAGAATTTTCGAAGCTGCTTTTCCATTACCCTTTCCAGAAGTTTGGAAAGAGTCGGCAGTATACTGATGGGCCGCAAGTCTTTTAGGTCACTTGGAGATTTATTTTTAGGCAGTGGCGTGACCACTGCTTGCTTCCACAGTTGAGGAAAGACACCCTGTATTAAACACTCATTTATAATATGAGTAATAAATGGCAAAATGTGGGGGCAACAAAGGCGAAGCATCGTTATATTGATTCCATCAACTCCTGTAGCTCTACTTTTGATGGCATTTAACATCTTACAGATATCGGCTGTCTCTATTATGCTAAATGAAAAATTGGTGTGATTGTTTTTTTTGTCTAATTTCAGATCAGCAGCATTAGCTGTGATGTTTGATGGAATGCTGTTAATGAAGTACGAGTTTATATCATCTGCGCTCCCTATCTCTTCAGGAATTGATGGAGTAGCTGTTTTAAGATCTATGTTCCTAACGGTTGTTTAAATGAATTGACAGAAATTTTTTAGGCCTTCTAGATTTTGAATAAGGACAGTCAACTTTTGATTCTTTTATGGCCGCCATATTGAATTTTGACGTCATCAAATACACAAAAAAATTAGCTTTTCAAAAATTTACTCAGCATGAAATTTTTTGACAGATGTCAGAATTTGAAAATTGGTATGTATAATTTTTAAAATCAGCCTAAACTTAGGTGAAAAACAATAGGTGCAAAAAAGTACGCCAACTTCTTCAATTTCTTATAAAATGTGGAAACAATTGAATTCATCAGTAAGAAATTACGTCTTGCGGTCGTGTGATTCAGGCTTTCACATTTTTTTTAAAAACGTTAATATTGGTTACATTTTTGAGAAGCTAATTTTTCTGTGTATCCGACGGTATTAAAATTCAATATGGCGCCCATAAGAAAAAGAAAAGTTGACTGTCTTTATTTAAAATCTAGAAGGCCTAGAAAATTTCTGTCACTGCCATTCAATTGACAGCTGTCAGAAATATAAAAGTTTCAAGTTTCATTTAAATAACATCAATCGTTAGCAAGATATTAATTTTTCTTTAAATTGGCAATTCTCAGACTTTTTGTGATAACTCAGGAACGAATCAAAATATCGGAAAATTCTCTTCAGATTCTTAATCGCCAAGAAATAGCGCAACTTTTTTGCAATTTAACCCGTATCTTTTACCGTTTAGGAGATCCCAATGGTGAGCATCGAAAAATTACCCATCCTGTATAGTGTACAAAGCAAAACACCTCTATCCCGAATGGGTTCTTAATGGACCAGTTGGGACTCGCTATAATAGGTCAGTCAATGGTTGGTTCGATGGTGTCATTTTTGAGGACTGGTTTCATACCATAGCATTACCTTATTTCAGAAGACTAGAGGGAAAAAAATTAAAGATAGGTGATAATCTAGGCAGCCATTTATCAGCGGAGTTTGTAAGACAATGCGAAGAAAATTACATTAACTTTGTTTTCCTCCCTACAAATAGTACCCACATTTGCCAACCCCTTGATGTATCAGTATTTGGACCCATGAAAAGGGCTTGGAGGCAAACTCTAACTGCTTGGAAAACTAAAAATAAAGGTGTTATCCCAAAGACAGAATTTCCGAGATTAGTAAAGGATATACTAAATTTATTAGAACCCACAATGGAAAAAAACGTTAAAGCTGGATTCGAGAGTTGCGGGTTGATACATTTAAACCCCGACAAAGTTCTTGCAAAGTTAACGAAACGAACCGCAGAAGGGGAAAACCAAGACGCTGCCCTTTCAGAAACTTTGAATAACATAATGGAGAACAGAACGTCGCTTATTGAGAGCCATCGTCCAAAAAGGCAAAAAAAGATTGATATTGTAGCTGGAAAATCTGTCTGTGATTTTTCACATCCCGTACCGGGGCCATCACAGCAGTTATCCGCAAATGAGATTGAAAATGATCCTGAACCTGAAGGCAGTGGAGAGCACAGTGAAGAACTTAACGAAAACCAAAGAAGAAACATTGCCAATCAAGTTGCCAATAATACTAAACAGGCAGTGATTGAAAATGAACCGGAACCTGAAGACAGTGAAGAGGACCGGAACCTGAAGACAGTGAAGAGGATAGCAAAGAACTTAACGAAAACCAAAGAAGAGACATTGCCAATAATACTAAACAAACTGTGATAAACGGTGATAATTTAAAAAATGGTTTATTTGTAGTTGCTAAATTTATTTATAACCGAAACACTAAAAAACAATCGTTGAAAGACTTTTTTGCCAAAATTGTTGAGTCATATAACTCAAAACATTTGTACACAGTTAGCTGCCTGAGACAATATAGGGGTAAAAACAATTGTTTTGTCTTCCCAAATGTAGAAGATATTTCCGTTCTTCCTTCGGAACAAATTAAATTTGCCTTGCAGGAACCAACAACCTGTAGAGGTATCCATACTTTCGATGAAGATGTTGTTTAAGTCAAAGTACTGTAACTTTCTGACTCTACTGAAAGGGGGACCGTTGTGAAATCTCTCCAATCTTGCAAAAGGACCCCTAAATTTAATTACGTTGTGGTTGTGGTTCGTTTTACGAGGCCGTGGATACAGGAAATAAAACGGATCTTCCAAATAACAATTTATTCACACTGAAACAAAGTCTGGCCGCAAAAATAATACAATAAAATAACCACCTCTCGCTCAAGGAGCTCGAGGGAAATAATTTACACGGTAAAGAAAAAATACAATAGTTATAATCCCCAACCTAAATCAATGGGTTTCTAAATTATGAATGAACTCTGTGCTAGTTTTATAAAATGAAGGGTGCCGTTACCGAATGCTGAAAAAGAATGAATCCCCAAAATTAAATAATATTACCGGACTTGCAAAAATCCGGGTTTCTAAATTGGGAAGCAACCCACAATACAGGCAAGTGTTAGGAGGGGTGCAAGACAAGTTTCGAGCAATGACAACTCTTGACGTAATTACGTCAGCTAAAATGACGCAAGTTCAGCGGCGTGGCGTCAAAATCCCAGTGGCGTAGTAGATTTCCTGAAATCGAGCAAATTTCATGCACTAAGTAAATTCTACGGTACGATAGAGGAAATTTTGTGTTTTAACAAAGTTTAGAGTGAAAATGACCCCAAAATGAACTGAATGACACTGAATAAATGGTTTTAACGGTTCGAGGGATGTGGACCCTGCGATTTCTCGTGACAGCCCAAATTTAGTTTCTTGCTGCTTCTTTCTTCGTCTTCAGTGTACGTGGTATAGACACTGTCCTGTCCCAGCCCCCTGTTTGGGGTGTCTAGCGGAATACGGGAAACCTATACCACTAGCAATCGTTGGTACACCAGGCCAAATCACAGGTGGAAGATGTCAACGGGACACCCTCCAAGTGAGCAACAATCACGTGTTGGCAAAACTGTAGTGTTTTTAACCGCAACGGTGAATTATTGTCGACAATCCAGCGGGAACAAATTGCAAACAAACTGCAAAGCTGAAAGAGCGCGTCCCCTTATGGATATCCCCAAATTTCCTTTATCTCTTTCTATTCTAATAAAAGGGAAGAACTGGATGCGCTTTACCAAACCCTAACCATTCTACTACTGAAAAGCAAGCACGCTAAAGTCTACACTGAAAAGGGGTTAAATTAATTAATATGTAGCGGATGTAAAAAAGGTTCTAGTCTATTAAAGCCAATTAGAGATCCGGAGACCTCCAATCAAATGCACTAACGGAACTACAAATCTAGTTGCGTAATACCTGATCTATTTCCACCCGGAAGACCTGGCGGTGTCCTACAATTCACCAATAACCACTAAAACACTATCCCCCTACGGCGTGATTACACTAACTTCAATACTACACAAGCACGAACTTTAACTACACAAAACCCAAACAACAAATAACTATTTTAAAATATTTGGAAAATATCGCAAATTCGAGAGCTTTGGAAAATACGAGTCTCTTAGTCAGAAGTCTGAGAGCAAGTCCTTTCTTCCGCCTCCTCCTCGGTCCGCCGAACCTAAAACCACCCCCTCTACTATATCCGGTCGGCGTCCCTTCCTTAGGTCATCTCCACATTTTATAACAATTTACAATTAATTAAGAAGCTACGCGATTCGACCAGCCTTACGATACAATCCTGCTCTTAAAGCTAATCACAGATTCACATATCCTATCAATGAAACAATTTCGTTATTTTATGCAAATCTAATGAATTACCTAACAAAAATCCAAGCAGTCCGGCGGAGTCTTTGAAGCTTTCGAGCATGTGCAGGGTAGTGGGGGTTATTTAATGCATACGACAGTCATGCAATTTTAAAAGCAATCTAATTTGATAGGTAGGTCCTACATATGAACAATAGGGTATTAAACAGGAATCTGGCTTGAGGTTTCGGTCGTCTAGCCTAGATGGCGACACCAGTTCTATTCTGGCAGTGAACTTTAATTTAAATTACAGCGTTTACGCCGAAAAGAATCTGATTGGTTACATATGCGTCGGTTATGCCTACACACATGAGGTTCCTATGGTGTTTAACGGGTTGTCGAGGCAATTTTAGTAGGAGCAATGTTTGATTCACGTCATGCAAAATTAGTGTATCTTGGCTACTCTACCTTTGGGGTTCATGCATTTACTGAATCAAATTTAGCAACAAATTATAATGAATAAGACATTTACGTTATTAAATCCATTTCTCGGAAATCTCTACTGTGGGAACAACTTTCTAAAAATTGTATGCGGAGGAATTTGGTCATAAAGTTTACAGCGAGGGGTTTTCTGCGAAGGGCAATTGAAAGCAAAGGTTTCTACCAGCCCGGACCGCATGGAGATACAATGGCCGTGACGAAAGTGTGCACGGTTTATGACTCTTGGCAATAAATAGTTCTAACTAACAGTTAATCTTCTCGTGCCTCAACGACAAATTTTATACAACAATTTAATGTGGATTTACCCAATGATTGGCATTAACTGGCATATGTTACAGTACCTATGATGTTTTTTTTTACGTTTTAGTAATCTTTTTCTTCACTTACTTCAATAAAACTCGTTACAAAAGACTCTTATGCAATTTACTATAATTTATTTGTGTGTTCTTGTCTAATGTGAAACAATAATCACTTTTATTTCACTTCGCGTTATTGCATATTTAAAATGTGGATATTTTGCTTTAACAAATTGTGAAGCATTACTCGAGCTCTAAAGTTTCATATAACCCCCTCAAATAATCCTTTATGAACTGATTCCTTTAAGTTATAGCAATCAACATGTGTTAGCCTAACCGTTTCATATAACCCAACCCTAACGGGTTATATGAAACGACTTTGAACTAAAAAAAAACAGTTATGTAACCAGCAATACATCACTACAATAATGCAAGTGTAATAATTTAAGTCACATTTATGGAGGGTTACTGGGTAGGGAAAGAGAGAGAGACACTAGCACATAGGAACTGGAGAACGTAGGATTTTAATTATACAGAATGGTCCAAATGTATTGTGGTGAGAGGACCCCCTTTTCTTTTGTGGTAACCCCACGTAATTATTACGTGTACTTACCCCGTTGTGCCAGGTAAGTTAATTGAACTCTCTGATGACAAACTACACAGTTATTCACTATGAAACACGTTCGGTTCCCCAGATTCTTTGCTTTGAAGTAGCACAGTGGTGGTTTAGTTAAACTCAAGTAGTTCCATTTCAAAAGTTTTATTACAATATTCAATGTAAAATACAGCACAATGCCCCAATAACGGAAACCCAAATAAAATTTACACAATGACGGGCCAGGTAGTCTGGTCCCTTCTATCAGTAAAGTGATTCCTAATTTCGAGATTACTCTAAAGCCAGGTACCTGACGTAAATGGGTCAGGATTGCAATATTTAAATGACCTACTTTCCCTTTCCAATGGGTCACTACCCTCGACGGAGTCAGATTTACGCAATTACGATCGCCCCCGTTCAGTCGTACCGCGTTACTGTGGCTCCCATTGCAATAAAATCGCGGCGTTAGCCTTTCCACAAAACTAGGTCCCGGTTCGAGGGAATTAAATGTTTAAGTTTTTATGGGGGTGCTGCACAGTGACGCTTCCCCCAGCAGGTTGGACCATCCGTACCGCCGTCACGCGGAACTAGGGTCACGATTCCTACATCGCACGTCTACCCGATTTTCTTGCCGCGGTACCTGCCTTCCGCTGAGCTAATTAAATTTACGCGAGGACAGATAGAGTGCTCTGCAGGCGGGAGTTCGCGATCGAACTCCCAGGACGGGTATTCTATTGAACGTGGGAACTTCTCACATGGGAGAAGTGCAACACCAACATGGCCGAGTTCTCCCTGACAGTTCTTAGCGGTATTCTTTTAAAACGGAGAATTTGTGAGAATTAGCTGCTATTTGACAGTCGTGATAACTTCGTGTTTCTTCGACAGTGCTTCGCTTCGCTTCGACCGGATATTGACATAATTAGTTTGCAAGCAATTCAAGCAAAGCAAGCGTGGTTTCGTCACGTTTCGTTTCGGTTTGATCTTCTGGTGCGCGTGCTGTGACAGGAACTTTGAATTGTTTTTGATTTTGATTTTGAGCATTATCGACTGGTTGTTGATCATCAACAAATTGTGATTTAAGGTAAGCTTGTATGTAGGTATAAATATTTGTCCAAAATGCCAATTATTAATGTAAATGTTGCATAGGTTTCTCAATTAGTAAATTCTCATGTCTTAGTGCCATTCAAATTTCAGAGCTCTCTTGATCTTTTTTAACCTCCCCACTCCACTTTTTTCATTCATAATAATACCTAATTGTGATACATTTTAGTAATTTAGCTAAGTATATGTATATTTTTAATTGTTTTAGATGGCGGAAAGATCCTTCGTAAACGACAAGCAAAAAGCCCTGCTAATAGGGTTTATGAGGGACCATCCCGAATTGCGAAGTGGGCAATTCACCACTTCATTTACGAGACAGGTTGCCAAAAACCTTTGGGAACAAATTGCACAAAACTTAAACCAGGTTGAAGGAGGGTCAACTAAAGATTGGATGAAGTGGCGCAAGGTTTGTTATTGCTCGACGATTGAAGCCTTTACAGAATTTTTTCTTGTAGACATGGCAGGACTTAAAAAAAATGTTGTGGGCAAACAGGGCAGGATTAGGAAAGAAATGAACGCAACTTGTGGTGGCGCCCCTACACTAGAAAAATTAAACAAAGTGGAGCAAGAAATCCTGGAGATTTTGCTCAGTGCAATAATTACTGGCCACCAGGACGTTATTGAATCGATGGTAACAATTGATTTTGAAGAGGCCAATAGTTCTTCAAATGGCTTCATGATGAATAGTGAACAACGAACGAGCAACGAACAAGCATGGCCGCGGCCGACGGTCCAGTCCCTGGAGGACACATCGCGCGATTCCTTGATGTTTGAATAATTTTGAATCAAATTTCTAGGGGAATCGGTCAGGCCGTCGGCGTTCTGGAGCTCTTGTGTCACCCTAACCGTAAATCTAAGTACCTCCCACGAACGGGGTCCTAACCCTTTTTTGTCAAAACTACCACATTCACACATTCAATTCATATTTTCATTTGCCACTTCCTTTTTTTGGCAATTCTCTTTTTTTTTGCACCGCACCGCTCAAATTGGTAGGAGGTAACCGTGACGAACTCGCAAAACCGCCTAAGACTCGCCGAAGTGCCCGAGCCAAAGGACGACGCCTCGGGACATCGCGACGTCTGACTTTCAGTCCGAAACTTGCTAAAGGAATCCGGCTGTGAAGAACGGTGTCCCAATATGATTCCTTCGCGGTTAGTGGTACTCGTTAGTAAAACCGCGGTTTGTTTTGGCATAACATCACAGGCGAGCTTCCTACTACCTGGGTCAATAATTTCCCTTGGCGCCTCAATACAAGGCGCCGGGCCGGCCAACTATATATATATTTTATTATCGGTTTCGGTAGTACGACAACCACATTTATGGTACCCCACTTCGAGTGTACAATGAGGGATTATCACGGCTCGAATTAGCATAAAAGTTTCGAGCTTCTGCCCGGATTTATGAATTCTTGTGACGATAATAAGCAAATAAATTACCGGTACGACTTTGAGGGCGCGGACGATCTAATAATTACGCAAACCGACCGAATCATACTTCCCAAAGTTAAATAATCGGTATAAAATGGGTAATCTACCTGGTATTTTGATTCTAGGCTCCGGTGATCTGGTAATCCACTGGGTAAGCGGCTTCAGGTCGTTAGGTACTCCACTGAACACACAACTATGAACTTAGGAAAATTCCGGGGTTCGCGTGAATAAGCCGATCGTAATTACTCGTAAGAGAAAAAAGACGACAAAAGGTTCTCCTCTAGTGGACGTACTCGTATTTATAAGTTCACCCCCCTTCAAGAAGCGTTACGTCATCTCTTCCCGCGGAAGAACTACCCCCTCAACATTCGACGAAAACAACCCTATCGTCTCATCTACTCCCACTCATGGTCAATGGGTGACCCTTCTGCAGTTTCCTTCCGTTCGTAGTTCTTATTCCGGAAAAAGATGTCCCTACTAGGCCTAAACGTTGCCTGTATCTCCTAATTTCCCTATTTCGCGAGTTCCTAGGTCAATTTTGTGTTTTACTCTCCCGACTGGAATCCATGAATCGTCGTGTATTGAAAATTACCTAAACGGACCTCCCGACTTTGCAACCCTTTAGATATACCTGGCTTCAGTTTAACCTGTACAATTCAATCTAGTTAATTTACCTGATGGGTAATTGACATGATCAGTACCTCAAGTACTTAGTTATTAACATGGACATTCAGATATTTCAACAATTTTACAAATAACAAAGAGAAATCTTACATAATAGCGCCGGAAGCACAACTTTCTAGAGCCCTTAAGAGTCTTATCCATGGCCGCCATGTTTGAAAAATTCTATTTTCCATCTATCTTCGCAGGAACCACATTTATGAAAAAATGACTCCTTTATGAACAGATGAAGAGATCCATAATGGATGGTGGACGCCAATCTGTTTTTTATTATTTGAATTTTTAATATTTTTTTATCTATAATTATGTCTCAGAATTCAAATTGGGTTTCCACCATAGGCGTAATTATTCTAGAATTTTTTCAACAATTACTTCATGAATTTGTTGTGAAACAGATGTTGGAGATGTAAAATAGAAAATCAAGAAAATTGATACAGCGAGGTGCTGCCATCAAGCGTACAGCGGAGGAAATAAATGTAAATGGAACTATTGGCAACATAGCTTATTGTGCGATCAGTGCAAACACGTTCGTGATCATGCGGTAAGCGAGCGGTTCATTTCAAAACACGCCTTTTGTCAATTGCAAGTGAATATTGTCATAGCTGTGCTGTGCTGGTGGCTGGTGTGGTGAGGTGTAAGAGTGACAAGAAGAAAGTGGTTTACAATGGGTCATGTGCAGGAACAACAGAAAAAGTACGGCAGAAAGAAAAAATTTTTATCCTCACGGCGACTCTCTAAGAGGTAAGTTGATAAATGTTAATGATAAACCAGGTTTTATGTTCCCTAATTTTTGTAAATTAATGAGGTTAGGAAACGACTGCAGGGGCAATTATTGTAGTCGCGTGGTTTCGCAGTGGTTACTGCTTTACAGTGAGGGGCAATAAAGCCATGGGACTCGCGGGGCAGATTTATAAATAATTACTAATTTTCCTGTTTCTTATACAGGGTTGTGCAACAGTGCGTCGGGCTTCTAAAGTCTGTTCCACGAGAGCTTACAGTGGTAGGCGGGAGTTAAATTTGGTGTTTGGCCAAATTTGTTTTTAAAAAGTTTATTGATACAGAGATCCCGTAGGAATACAATAACCAATAACTTAGATTGGTGAGTTAGAGATTACCTAACGGACTTACAATAACTGAAACTATGATCCTAAAGCACTAATACATATAAGTTCCTAAATGCTGAGGTTGACAGTTAAATTTGGAGACGTTGCAGTTCTCTAACAATGGGAATGTTCATAAGGGTGAACATAACACCTCCCACCGAAGAACGGAAAACACCAGGGGATGTTTGGAGTTAAAAGTCTGACAGTTCCAGTTGCACAGGGGGTGATTTTGATTGCCTGCTGGAACGATACTTGTAGACGAATTTTGTGATGACCATAAAAATTGCCAAAGTTAATATTATGTAGAGAATTATGGTCCATATGCTGGGTTTAGAGTTGAGACGAAATTTTTGTATATTATTAAGTTCTTCGTTATAAGTTGTTAAGGTTTGGTGAATTAATGCAAGTCCGTCGAGGTTGACTTTTTCTACCTTCAAAGAGGTTACATCTATTGGAGTATATTTATATTGATTATCTCTAATGTCGATTTTTGGAAGGGCTATATTCTGTGATGCAATTCGTGAATTTGGATGGCCATGAAGTTGAATATTTTCTATCTGGATTGTGCAGAACGGATTTAATTCCAGAACATAAGTTCCTTGTAGAGCATGATCTTCTCTTGATTGGTTACAGCGTTCTGTAGCAATGCTCTCATTTGGGATGATTAGAATCCATTTATTATTATCCAATTTTTGCGTTTTCACGGCGGTGATTTTTACGAATATGGTTGTACAGTTTCTAGTATGTTGATTTTGGAGAATTTGAACTTCGCAGGGTGAATTCGGAGAAAGTGTTTCGAGGTGTTCCTCGTGGCATAGAAATTGGCGATCTTTGATTTCGGAACAGGAATTGTCGAGTGATACGTAGTTGTGCTCATTTAGGATAAGGTATTTGGATTTGGGAATGACAATTTTGAATTGTTTATTGTCAGGTGTCGGTAAGGGATAAAGATGATAATAATCATAATCAGTTGGTTCCACAATCGGAATATTGAGGATAAACACAATTTGGTTTCCCTTAGAATAACTTTTAATTTCAGTAATTTTTTCAAAAGCAAGGATATTATCGAGATTTGGTTCAAATGGTAATTTATTATTGTGAAGGAATTTGGAAATTGATTTAATTTCTTTAAGGTATTCATGAGGTTCGACAATTGAGTTATGGAAAGTATTTAATTTGGAAAAAGTGATTGCAATTTCAATCTTTTCTAATAAATCGGCAGCTAATTGATACATTATCGTAATTTGAGATAAAATCATATCAGTTAAGAGCAACAAATGCATATCAATCGATTTGGTAGTGTTTAGGTATGCTTCAACTTGCATAATTCTTGACTCCAGTATAACCTGATTGTGAGACAAGGTTTTAGTAGCGTTTTCAAATTTTGTAATGGAATTTTGCATCAAACCAATTTGTTCTTTTTGTAGTAATTTCAATTTCTGTTGATTTTCTGATAAAGTTTTGATTGCTTGGTCGTATTTTTCTGCGTCTGCGCTGTCTAAATTTCCAGTAATTGCTTTAATTATTGATCCTAGTCCATTAATTATTCCTCTCTTAGATCTGCTATTGTAAGAGGGATTTAGTTGGTAAATTTGAGTTTCAATTTTGGATTCCAGGTGTTCTATGGCTTTATAAGTGTTATGAAATTCACGTTGATGGATTGGATTATTTTCGATTGCATTTTTCACAGCCAAAAATCTTTTTCTTAATACTAAATATTCCTTTATAATAGGGGATATATCATATGTTTGAATAAAAGTCCATTGGTCAACTTTATTTTGGGCTTTTCCAAGGTGAAGGGGTAGTATGCCAGGATTTCGGTTTTGGTCATAAAACTTTGAGGTTGTTAATGTTAATCCAAAGAAGGTGGAGATTCTGAAACAGGAGGTAGTTTCAGTTCTTTGATATGAACTACTTCATTTTGGTGTGTAGATTGATTTTGAATTTTGACTTTATTATTTTCTTGAAATTCTAAAAGTGTATAAGGGCCTTTAAATTTATTTTCCTTTTTATTACGTTTTTCGTTAACTTTGAAAACTGTTTGATTTAAACGGAATTGGTACTGTTCTGGACCTTGAGAATTTCGGGAATCGATGACTTTTTGCTTTTTGTCCTGAAGGGTGCCTGCAATGTTCTGATACAGGTGCTTAATTTGGTCTCGATGGTTTGAAACATATTCAGAATAAAATGTAGAGTCAATCAGAAGGGATGGATCTCTGGATTTTGTGTGTCCAAAGGTAAGTTCAAGAGGGGTAAATTTTGTTGTGGAATGCACGGAATTATTATAAGCTATTATTGCATATTTCATAAGTCGAATCGGGTCTTGTACTTTATTTGTCTGTTTCAAAATTCGAAGATGTTCGATTATGGTCGAATGGAATCGTTCTACAATACCATTGGATTCGTGGTGACCAGGGGTGGTAAAGTGAATCTCTATGTTGTGTTCTCAATAATTCTTGGATAATTTCGTTCTTAAATTCGGTAGCGCTGTCCATGATGATACGTTCGGGTACACCGTAAAAAGAGAAGTAGTCAACAAGTGCGTCAAAAACTTCAATAGACAATTTAGATTTCAAGGGGAAAGCTTGTCCAAGTTTTGAAAAAGCATCCACTATTGTGAGGAAATTTTGATTGTCAAATTTAAAAATATCAATATGGAGAAGTTGAAAGGGTTTACCAATACATTGGGTTAGAAGAACAGGGACATAAGGTTTCTTTCTGCCATATTTTGCTGTTTGACATATGTGACATTCATTGATGTAATCAGTGACGTCTCTTTTTAAGGACGGCCAGTAATAGTTTCTTTTTATTTGTTCAATTGTTTCTGAAATACCACGATGGTTGGTTTTGCATTCATGTTGGTGTTTCATTATCGTGTTTCTTTCATTTTCATCTCTAATAGAATTGACAATTTGGGTACATTGCACTAATTTAATTCCTTTAGTATAAAAGTTGGTTCGATAGATGTTATTGAATTGGGGGTAGAAATTATCATGGAAAAAGTAGATGTGGAATATTTTTCCAGTTACAGTATAGTCTTTGAGGAATTCAAGGATGAGTTTTTTATTGTTTGAGAGTGGTATTCGTACAATGAGGATTTTGTGATTTTCAAATCTATCGGGTATTACTTCTAATTTGGGGTATGGATTAGAATAGACAAGAATTTGATTGGGCTTATTATTAATTATTTCATTTAAAATAGGAATTCCATCGTTAATTTCATTTTCATTATTAGTAGAGTGAATTGTTGGTTCACCTACAGAGCTGTTTGAAGATGAGAATAAATCTGGGGGATTAAGCGTGATATTTTGAAGAATTTTGATTTTGGGTTCAAGTGGTATTGGCGGTCTGGGTGGTATTGGTTCTCTAGGGGGTGTTGGTTCTCTAGGTGGTGTTGGTTCTCTAGGTGGTATTGGATGTTTGGGTATCATGACAAATTCGTCAGGATTTTCACAAGTTGTTCTTAAGAATTCGAGAATTTCTTGATTTACTTCGCCTGGATTATTGATAATACTTTCTTTATCATCATCAATAGCATTAATTTGGATTCTTGACAGAGCATCAGCATTTAAATTTTGAGAGCCTTTTTTGTAGAGAATTTTATATTCAAACTCTTCTAGTCGGAGTCTCCATCTGACTAATTTACTATTCGGTTCTTTAATATTAAAAAGCCAAGAAAGGGGACGTTGATCAGTATAAATTATGAATTTTCTACCATAAAGGTAAGGTCGGAAATTTTTACATGCCCAGACGATTGCAAGTAATTCTTTTTCGATAACTGAGTATTTTGTTTCTGTCTCATTAAGAGTTCGTGATGCATAGGCTACAGGTTTGTCATGAGGGACAATTCCTTGGGAAAGTACTGCACCGATAGCATAATTGCTAGCGTCAGTGGTTAGAATAAAGGGTTTCGAAAAATCTGGATATTGAAGGATTGGGGAATTCATTAGTAAAGATTTACATTGTTCAAAAGCACGAATGAAATCAGGATGTTTAGGGGTAATGTCAGGTTCTTTTTTTAGACAAGAAGTGAGTGGTTTAGTGATTTTGGCAAAATCCTTAATGAATCGTCGGTAATAACCTAAGAGACCTAGAAATGATTTTATTTGGGTTCTATTTTCGGGGATTGGGAACTTTTTGATAGCCTCGATTTTTTGAGGGTTTGGTTTTACACCGTCAGGGGTAATGACGTGTCCTAGATATTGTACTTCTGTTCTCAAAAATTCTGATTTGTCAAGTTGAATTTTGAGGTTTGATTCTCGAATACGATTGAACACTTGTTTGAGCCTTAAAATGTGTTCATCAAGGGATGTACTGAAGATAACAATATCGTCTAGGTATACTAGGCATATTTCGTCGGACAGTCCACGCAAAACATTATCCATGACTCGTTGGAAGGTAGCTGGAGCATTTTTGAGACCAAAAGGCATTCTTTTGAATTCAAAAAGTCCGTTAGCTTGAAAAGCTGTTTTTGGTGAGTCTGAGGGGTCCATTTCTATTTGATAAAAGCCACTGGCAAGGTCAAGGGTAGTGAAGTATTGACTTTTGCCAAGTTTGTCTAAAATATCTGAAATATTGGGGAGAGGGTATTTATCGTCGACAGTTTTTTCATTTAATTTTCTGTAATCTACAACCATACGCCATTTACGTTTTCCTGAAGCATCCATTTTCTTTGGTACTATCCAGATGGGACTAGACCATGGGGAATTAGAGGGTTGAATGATATTTTGTGTTAACATCTGGTTAATTTGTCGCTTAACTTCTTCTTTATGAGCTTCTGGGTATCGATATTGTTTGGTGTAGATTGGGGTGTCATTAGTCAAATTGATTTTATGTTGAATTTGGTTAGTGAAAGAGAGAGGGACGTTATCACAATAAAATATGTCTCTAAATTCTAAACAAAGTTTGCGGATGGCATTCTTTTCTTCTTTGTTGCAATGTTCTAAACGTAAGTTTTTAAGGTTGGCTTTTAATAGATTATCGTGAAATTGATCAAAAATTTCGTTTGTTTCCATTTTTTCAATAAAATTGGTTTCAAAAGAGTCTACTGTTTCTATCTCGAGGGGTTGGGTCATTGAGATACAGGATTTTGATTTGAATTTAAAAGGGTTGTGGTAGCAAAATAATTTTCAATTTCAACAAGAGCTGAAGGGGTTTCTACCTGATTGCCCATATTTAAATAATTGATAACTCCTAAACCATTTTCTTGGTTAACAGGTATTTGAGTGATAATTCTGGTACGTGCTGGAACAGTAATTGAATAAGAAATGTCATCATTTGGATTGTTGTCATATGAGTCATATCTTGGATCGTTGTCATAGGTATCGATTAAATTGTTTGGATTGGATACGTCTTGATAATTTAATTCGGAGTCAAAAAATGATGTTTGAGTTGAATAATTTTCATACGTTATGGGAATTTGAACAAAGGGGGTTGTGAGCATTCGGTCATTCAAATTGATGTTGGCATCTAGTTGTTTAAGTAGGTCAGCACCAATTAAACCATCGTATCTTGGGGAAAAATCAAATAAATAGAAAGTGTGAAAACCGGAGGTATTAAAAGTGTCGAAAAGGGGAATCGTTGCAATTTGATCGTGCATGGTAGTACCATGTGCAGTTTCGAGAACGAAATATTTGGATTGAATATAGGGTTCGTAGAATTGTTGAGCTAAAGACGGTTTGATAAGACTACGGGCACTTCCAGTGTCGATGAGAAATTTAGCATTTAATTCGGGGATATAAATATAGGGAAGAGTTGATTTGAAGTTATGTAAATGGATCACGTCTGGTTCGTTGGTGGGCCAGTTAGATGAAAATTTCCGGAGTCATCTTCGTTATCAAAAGAATTATTATAATCTTGGTACAGTTCATTGTTTTGGGTGTTTTCGTCATAATAATATTGTTCATTATTAGCGTTATCAACAATATGTTCGCCTTCGGTAAAGTAAGCGTTATATTCTGCATAATTATTGGCATCGCAGTTTAATATAGGAGAGATATTGTTTGATATTCCTGCGGCAACTGAATCATCAGGAACAGATATTATTTCCTGTGTGAACAATGGATTTCTGTTCGGCTTAGGTTGTGATTTAAATTTAGAAAAATTGCCGGAGTTTGTATCCATTGGCGTTGGCCTTGTCATTTGCGAAGCAGATTTTTGGTTTGGTCGAAAGACATTTGGTTGCGGATTAATCGGTCTTTGAAATTGGGGAAATTGTTGGGGAAATTGATTATTTGTCCTTTGAAATTGGGGGTAAGGATTATTTGGTCTTGGAAATTGGGGGAATTGACTGTACGGTTTTTGATATTGAGCAACGGGAATATTTGATCTTTGAAATTGGGGAAATGTTGGAGAAATTGGTTTCATTTGATTCGGAAACTGATAGGGTGGTCGCTGCATTAAATTTGTTTGGGGTTTATTCTGTGAATTAAAGTTTTGAGGAAATCTAGGAATGAAATTTTGGGGAATCGGATTTTTATTTACAGGATTCTGAATTTGTGTCGGATAATTTTGGTTTAATCTCATTTGGGGATAAAAGGTGGGTTGCGATAAATTTTGGTTGAGTCCAGTACTGAAGTAGATAAAGTTTTCTTCTTCAGTGACATAAGAAATAGCGTTTTCGAGATTTGCCGGGTATTTAAGTCGAACTACCAGTTGCATTTGGTAGGGTAGCCCATTTATAAATGTTTTAAGGGCGAAATCGTCATAATGTCTAATTTTCATTGTTTTTTCGGCTAAATCAGCAACTGTGCTGTTTAATTTAGAAATTAAGAGACTTCTTGCGTCCTGGATACGCATTCCAAATTGTACAGGGGTCTCGTTTTTGAAACGTTTGATAGAAATTAAATCTTGGATTAGACAGTCCAGACTACGTTGGTCAGAGAAAGTTAATATTAGAGCATCTTTTATTTGGTTCCAAGTTGTTAATTCGGTCCTTGATCCAATCAGATCAGCTGCACGATGTTCGAGCTTAGACACTACCGTATCTAATAAGCAAATGTTGATCGGATTTTGTGCATTCTGAGCATCACGGAAAGTACGAATAAAATTTTCACATGACGTAATAAAACGTTGTAATAATTTTGGATTTCCGTCATACTTAGGAATATTGTCCGCTTGGTATCTTAAAAGGGGAATATTTACTGCCATGATTGGTCGATTTTCGGAAATATCGATATTTGCAAGGGTATTAATTAATTCGTCCAAATCTGTCATAAATTTCTTAAACTAGCCTTAATATTATTCGAAAGGACTCACAAATTGTAGAAATTAAATCTAATCACGAAATTACGATTATTTTGAAAGTTTTTCGAGGAAAAAGAAGGGAAAGAGCACTTACAGTAGTAAAATTTTCATTTTTCTTCTTCTTTGAAGAATTGCCTTAAAGTTAATCCAATAGGAGGTCGTCGATGCTAGATTTGCTCCCTGGGCCTTAAAATTAATTCCAATAGGAGGTTGTCGAAGTTGGACGTACTCCCTGGACTGGGTAGGTTCTGGATTTTTCGTTGAGAAGCACCAATTTGCACAACAGAAACACACGCGAATTTGGGGTGGTTTTTGAAGAAATGGCACTTTCACAAAAGATCCGCACGACTGCGCCAGTTAAATTTGGTGTTTGGCCAAATTTGTTTTTAAAAAGTTTATTGATACAGAGATCCCGTAGGAATACAATAACCAATAACTTAGATTGGTGAGTTAGAGATTACCTAACGGACTTACAATAACTGAAACTATGATCCTAAAGCACTAATACATATAAGTTCCTAAATGCTGAGGTTGACAGTTAAATTTGGAGACGTTGCAGTTCTCTAACAATGGGAATGTTCATAAGGGTGAACATAACACGGGACTTATCAAGCCCGTATTACAAAAGTGAACTTAACACACTGCTATTTCAATCGGTTTTGCGGAGTAAATAATTTGATTCATCACGTTTGATCATTGCACTTGCGAAGCACAAGCATCTAATTGAAACGAGCAACATTTTAGAGTTTTAGTTGCAGGTTATTGTGACATTACTGATGTCTATTGAAAAATTTCCATTGTCGTCTGTGGGCTTGGTCACCGTCTGCATCAATCAACAGTGCGTATTTTTGCCCATACCCCTACCAAACTCTCGTGGAACACAGTTTATATGCGCCTATACCGTGCAAATTAGGGATTTCGTTCATGTACGTGTCTAAACTATAGGTAAATAAAGTCACGTTTTAGGAAAATATTTTTGAAGTACAGGGTGGTTCAAAAAAAAGTTACGAGTAAAAGCTGCTGCAGTTTTGTAAAATAATTTTTTGCTTCCTAACCAACTACACAAAAGCGGCAATATTTTAGGGATGAACAAAGACTTCTAAAGGGGTTGTAAATATCGTAAAAAACATGCAGGGAATTCCATTTCAAAAAAGCAGCTTTAACTCGCAACTTTTTTTGAACTACCCTGTATATTCAAAAAATATTTTCCTATAAAATGCGCCCTTTGTTTATAGTTGAGACACGTACATGAACGAAATTCCAAATTTGAACGGTATAGGCGCTATGGAAGCCCGACGCACTACTGCACCACCCTCAAAATGATTCTAATTTTTAGGCCCAGGAAAGACAAGCGGAAGCAGAGGAAGTTCAGCGATACACTTGTTTTTGAAAGGTATTCACTTTTTTATAATTGGAATCTGTTAAAATTAAAATTTTTGTTTGTTGGTACGAATTTAGAGTACCGGAGGAGATTGAAAACGCAGATTCATCAGCTGGTAGAGACGATAATGTAGAACTAAAAATAACAATTGATGGCGACAGGTATGTTAGACAATATTACCCCACACAATAATGTACAGGGTGATCCAACCATCATTCTGTCCCACTTTTAAATATTGTCTTACAAGTTAGAAATTTGATTCAAAAAGTGGATTATAGAGCAGAATTTCAAGTTTTGTTTGATAGATGGATACAAATTTTTCAACGTCAAACTTCGTCTCTGCGAAAATAAGTCGCATTTTTTAAATGGAACACCTGGTATATTTTTGCACAGATTGATATAATTTGAAATAATTTAATTTTCTGATTACTCCAATATTCACCAAGTACTCTGAGATTGATATTTTCAGAGATACTTACGTTTTTTGTTTTCATAAATATTGAAAAAATGCCAGATTCCCGGATTCCCCACATCACGCCGTATTTCTGTAATCCGGCAGTTTTTTCAATATTAATGAAAACAAAAAACGTAAGTACTGTAACTTTCTGACTCTACTGAAAGGGGGACCGTTGTGAAATCCCTCCAATCTTGCAAAAGGACCCCTAAATTTATTTACGTTGTGGTTGTGGTTCGTTTTACGAGGCCGTGGATACAGGAAATAAAACGGATCTTCCAAATAACAATTTATTCACACTGAAACAAAGTCTGGCCGCAAAATAATACAATAAAATAAACACCTCTCGCTCAAGGAGCTCGAGGGAAATAATTTACACGGTAAAGAAAAAATACAATAGTTATAATCCCCAACCTAAATCAATGGGTTTCTAAATTATGAATGAACTCTGAGCTCGTTTTATAAAATGAAGGGTGCCGTTACCGAATGCTGAAAAAGAATGAATCCCCAAAATTAAATAATATTACCGGACTTGCAAAAATCCGGGTTTCTAAATTGGGAAGCAACCCACAATACAGGCAAGTGTTAGGAGGGGTGCAAGACAAGTTTCGAGCAATGACAACTCTTGACGTAATTACGTCAGCTAAAATGACGCAAGTTCAGTGGCGTGGCGTCAAAATCCCAGTGGCGTAGTAGATTTCCTGAAATCGAGCAAATTTCATGCACTAAGTAAATTCTACGGTACGATAGAGGAAATTTTGTGTTTTAACAAAGTTTAGAATGAAAATGACCCCAAAATGAACTGAATGACACTGAATAAATGGTTTTAACGGTTCGAGGGATGTGGACCCTGTGATTTTTCGTTAAAGCCCAAATTTAGTTTCTTGCTGCTTCTTTCTTCGTCTTCAGTGTACGCGGTACAGACACGGCCGGCAGTCCCAGCCCCCTGTTTGAGGTGTCTGGCGGGATACGGGAACCTGTACCACTAGCAATCGTTGGTACACCAGGCCAAATCACAGGTGGAAGATGTCAACGGGACACCCTCCAAGTGAGCAACAATCACGTGTTGGCAAAACGGTAGTGTTTTTAACCGCGACGGTGAATTATTGTCGACAATCCAGCGGGAACAAATTGCAAACAAATTGCAGAGCTGAGAGAGCGCGTCCCCTTATGGATATCCCCAAATTTCCTTTACCTCTTTCTATGCTAATAAAAGGGAAGAACTGGATGCGCTTTACCAAACCCTAACTATTCTACTACTGAAAAGCAAGCACGCTAAAGTCTACACTGAAAAGGGGTTAAATTAATTAATAGGTAGCGGCTGTAAAAAAAGGTTCTAGTCTATTAAAGCCAATTAGAGATCCGGAGACCTCCAATCAAATGCACTAACGGAACCACAAATCTAGTTGCGTAATACCTGATCTATCTCCACCCGGAAGACCTGGCGGTGTCCTACAATTCACCAATAACCACTAAAACACTATCCCCTACGGCGTGATTACACTAACTTCAATACTACACAATCACGAACTTTAACTACACAAAACCCAAACAACAAAAATAACTATTTTAAAATATTTGGAAAATATCGCAAATTCGAGAGCTTTGGAAAATACGAGTCTCTTAGTCAGAAGTCTGAGAGCAAGTCCTTCTTCCGGCGTCCTCTTCGGTCCGCCGAACCTAAAACCACCCCCTCTCTACTATATCCGGTCGGCATATCCCTTCCTTAGTTCATCTCCACATTTTATAACAATTTATAATTAATTAAGAAGCTACGCGATTCGACCAGCCTTACGATACAATCCTGACCTTAAAAGCTAATCACAGATTCACATATCCTATCAATGAAACAATTTAGTTATTTTATGCAAATCTAATGAATTACCTAACAAAAATCCAAGCAGTCCGGCGGGGTCTTTGAAGCTTTTCGAGCATGTGCAGGGTAGTGGGGGTTATTTAATGCATACGACAGTCATGCAATTTTAAAAGCAATCTAATCTGCTAGGTAGGTTCTACATATGAACAATAGGGTATTAAACAGGAATCTGGCTTGAGGTTTCGGTCGTCTGGCCTAGATGGCGACACCAGCTCTATTCTTGCAGTGAACTTCAATTTAAATTACAGCGTTTACGCCGAAAAGAATCTGATTGGTTACATATGCGTTGGTTATGCCTACACACATGAGGTTCATACGGTGTTTAACGGGTTGTCGAGGCAATTTTCGCCGGAGTAATGTTTGATTCACGTCATGCAAAATTAGTGTATCTTGGCTACTCTACCTTTGGGGTTCATGCATTTACTGAATCAAATTTAGCAACAAATTATAATGAATAAGACATTTACGTTATTAAATCCATTTCTCGGAAGTCTCTACTGTGGGAACAACTTTCTAAAAATTGTATGCGGAGGAATTTGGTCATAAAGTTTACAGCGAGGGAGTTCTTGGAAGGACGGCAATTCAAAGCAAAGGTTTCTACAAGGCCCGGACCCACCCGGATAACAAAGCCCGTGACAAACATGTGCACGGTTTATGACTTTTGGCAATAAATAGTTTTAACTTACAGTTAATATTCTCGTGCCTCAACGACAAATTTTATACAACAATTTAATGTGGATTTACCCAGGATTGGCATTAACTGGCATATGTTACAGTACCTCTGAAAATATCAATCTGAGAGTACTTTGTGTGTTATATTGGAGTCATCAGAAAATTATTTCCTATCGATCTGTGCAAAAATATACCAGGTGTTCCATTTAAAAAATGCGACTTATTTTCGCAGAGACGAAGTTTGACCTTGAAAAATTTGCATACATCTACCAAACAAAACTTGAAAGTGTGCTCTATAATCCACTTTTTGATTCAACTTTCTAACTTGTAACACAACGGAGATATTCCATTTTAAAAGTGGGACAAAATGGTTGGATCACCCTGTACAACCATTTCCCAATCTGAACTAATTACCTAAAATTTAAATTTTTGTTTGTTGGTTCGTATCTAGGGTACCGGAGGAGATTGAAAACGCTGATTCATATTGAAAACGCTGATTCATCAACTGGTGGAGACGTTAATATGGAACTAGAAATAACAATTGATGGCGACAGGTAGGTTAGACAATATTGCCGCACACTATGTAAAACCATTTTCCAATCTGTGAACTAAACTGCTCAACAATTCAATTGGTCCACCCGGAAATTTGAGTCGAATTCAAAATGCCGCAACTCCTCAAGCAGTTGATCGATTTGAATGAACCTTTTTTCCACGGATAGTCCATTTCATTGGCCACGACACGGGGTGTTCCGCGTTTTATGCAGGTGCCCTTTATTTGATATACAGGGTGTCAGAGAAGGGTACTGCAAAATGACGAAAATTGAAACCACCCCCGATTCTGAAAGAAATTTTTCTAATTTTTTTTACCTGGTTGAGAAGACGTCTCAGGTTCATACTTCCAGACGTTTTTTTGAAATTTGCTCCATCTCCTCTAATTAAGGTGCAGGGCCAAAAAAACTGTTTTTTCATCGGTAGTTAATAGCCTCTTTAACTTCTACTCCATTTTTAATTTCTTGAGGTCATCGTGTCGTAAAAGCGTTACTCTAGGACACCATGGGGTCAAAATTAATCTAAAACAAGGTGACCCAGAAAAGGGGGCCCTTTGAAACTGACCCAATTTTATTCTGCTTTCGAAGCAATCTTTAAGTAAACACGGACTAAATTTGAAACGATGCTTTCATAGAACCATTTGTCCTGAACATTTTAATGTGTTCTTCGTCAGAATCGGATCAGAATCACCGGTGTTCAACCCAACTCTTCAACGGACCGTTTTTAGACAAAATACAGCACCTTAAATTCGTGAAACCAAGGTGACAAAAATGAAAACAAAGAGCCATATTTCGTTGACAAGGTAACGATCCTTCAGGCTTTGTCAAAATTTTTGTCGCCTTGGTTTCACGAAATTACAGATGTGCGAAATGCCTGCTTTTTGTCCGAAATCCTTCAACCAAAGCACTGGTATCAGCACAGCCAAGTGTGATCCAATTCAGACGAAGAGCATCTTAAAATGTTCAGGATGAATGGCTCTATGACGGCATCGTTTCAATTTTGGTCCGTCTTCAATCCAAGATCATTTTAAACGCAGAATAATTTTGGGTTCACTCAGTGGGCCCCCTCTTCTGTGACATTTTATATCAGGATAATTTTGCATTGATGACAATTTAGAGTGAAGTTCTTGCGTTACAAGGACCCCCAGAAAATTAAAATTTGTGTACAACTAAAGGCGCTACTAACCACCGATGAAAAAACAGTTTTTTCGGCTCTGCACCCTAATTAGAAGAGATGGAGCAAATTTCAAAAAAACGTCTGGAGGTATGAATCTGGGACGTCTTCTCAACCAGCTAAAAAAAATTAGAAAAATTTCTTTCAGAATCGGGGGTGGTTTAATTTTTCGTGCTTTTGCAGTACCCTGCTCTGTCACCCTGTATATCAAATAATGGACACCTGCATAAAATGCGGAACATGTCATGTCGTAGCCAATGAAATGGGCTATCCGTGGAAAAAAGGTTCATTCAAATCGATCAACTGCTTGAGGGGTTACGGCATTTTGAATTCGACACAAATTTTCGGGTGGACCAATTGAATTGTTGAGCAGTTTATTTACCTAAAATTAAAATTTTTGTTTGTTGGTACGTATTTAGAGTACCGGAGGGAATTGAAAACTCGGAACACAATTATTGTAAAAGTAGCACCGCTTACACTACTAATGCTACCAAAATCACATTCGACTATCCAGAACTGTTGCCGGTAGGTCGCAGAATAGTTGACGTAAGCAGTTTATTTCAACAAATTACCAAAATGGGTCCACACAAACCATTTAGATGCACGTTAGCTGATATGTACATTACTAAAGAACATAGAAATGGGTTAGCGAATAGCTTTACGCTCAAATGCAAAATGTGCTATATCGAGAAGGAGTCGCACTTGGAAAAAGCAACAAATGATGTAAATAAGTTGGCAATATCCGGAATTGTTTCTTCTGGTATAGGATATTCCACGGCAGAACAATTTCTGTCTGCTATCGATGTACCTTTTATGTCTCCTGGAACATATCAAAGGCATCATCAAAGTGTTGCGACACTGATTCATGATACTGCATGTAAATGTATTGAAGAAGCTGGCCAGGAAGAAGCAAAATTGGCCCAACAATTGAACAACGTAGATCCTGATGGAGTTCCATGCATAACCGTTGTCGCGGACGGTGCTTGGAGCAAAAGATCTTATAATGTAAATTATAATGCTCTTTCTGGAGTTGTAAATATTATTTCTGTTCAAATTGTATACATATTTCACTTTTCCCCATTTTTAGGCTTGCATTATAGGAGAAGCAACCGGCAAAATTTTATATATAGGAGTCTGCAATAAATACTGTTGTGTTTGCGCACGTGCTGAAAGTAAGGGCATTCCTACTAGCCAACATCTTTGCTATAAAAATTTTGCTGGTCCTTCAACAGCAATGGAGGCAAAAATTATCGTTGATGGATTTAAAAAAAGTCTCGAAATGCATGGCCTTAAGTATGTAAAACTAGTAGGTGACGGTGACAGCAGCGTGCATAGAAAGCTCTTGGAAGAACGGCCCTATGGTACACAAATTGTTCAAAAAATCGAATGTACAAATCACTTGCTTCGTAATTTTTGTAAGCGAATTAAAGAAGTTTCAGGTAAATAAAAAAAAAGTAAAATTACAATATTATCTTGTTTTGTCATATTGTTACAGGAAAATCTCGAAGCTCTTCTAAGAACGCGTTAGTTTCTCCACTTATTCGTAAAGCAATTGAAGAAAGGTGTTTGCGGTTGCGGACTGACATCAAGAAAGTCTCCGAGTATAGAGCCAGTGAACAGAATGCCTTAGCTGAAAAAATGGTTCTCTTGCGCGGGGATATTACAAATGCAGTTTCCCATGTCTTCGGGGAACACAAGGACTGCAAAACTATAGGTTATTTCAAGTGCAATCCAACACCAGACGAAATCAATATGGTTCCTTCGATGAAAGAATGTGGTGTATACGCCGACATAGAAGAATTACTGCAGCGTTTGTTGAAGAACACTTACAGCCTACTTTTAAATATGACAAATAATGTTGCCGAGCACTATAATGCTGTATTGTGCAAATTTGTCGGCAGTAAAAGAATTAATTACTCTCAGAAAGGTGGCTATGCGAGGCCGCTGCTATTTCATTTAACGAAAAAGGCAACTTTAATAGGACAATTCATAAAGCAATAGTCAAGAAAAGTCCGCGCGCTTTTACGAAGAAATATATTGAGAAAATTTTAAGACGACAAAAATATGCAGAATTGAACAAGGTTAAAAGAAGACTGTTTAAAGGAAAAAGCACTAATGCTTCTACAGACCAACATTATGGACCACAAGCGCAAACAATCGAGGCAGACCTGCCGGAAAGAGAATTTAACGAGAGAAAGGCTGTCTTCGTAAATCAATTGAAGAAAACGGTACAAGAAATCGAAGATCTGGAAAAAGAAACCAGCGGCCAATCTTCAAATCCAAGATGGATGCAAGAAAGATTGCACCGCATTACTGCGTCTAATTTTGGAGAAATTTGCAAGATGCGCCCTCGGACATCTTGTGGGAACACTGTACATAGAATGCTTTATTCAAATTTTTTTGGAAATAAGCACACACTATATGGGAAGAATCACGAAAAGACAGCAATAACAGAATTTGGGCATCGTTTCAATTTAAAGTGGGTATTGTCTATTTAGTTTTCACACGAAAATCGTTTTTTTAATTGAACAGATTTCAAGACTGCGGACTTTTCGTAGACGAAGAGCTCTGTTTTTTGGGAGCGAGCCCTGACGGGATAATCAATGATGATTCTACAATCGAGGTGAAATGTCCCTCGTCGCTTGCTGACTGTGAATCCCCAGAAGAGGCATTACGCCAAGGAAAAATTAAGTTTGCCACTTTAGACGAAGAGGGCAATCTCAAATTGAAGGAAAATGACAACTACTATTATCAGATTCAAGGGCAGCTTCACATCACTAAACGAGACATTTGTTATTTTGTCGTTTGGACTCCAAAGGGCATGCTGGTTCAAAAGGTAATGTGATTTTGTTTTATACTCATATTTCGGAAGTAGAATTTGCAAAAACTTTCTGTATAAAACCATGTTTTGTACAAACAATCTATAATATTATACATTATTTCAGATTTTACGAGACGACGATTTTTGGAAAGAAAAGATGTGCAGCAAGTTGACAATATTTTTTGAACGATGTCTGCTACCGGAGATAATAGACCCTCGCTTTACCCGGCGAAAGCTGCGAACCGATATTCGTAATCCTTCAAGAGATTGATTTACAATAATAAAAACACATTAGTTTATATTGTGGTGAGAGGACCCCCTTTTCTTTTGTGGTAACCCCACGTAATTATTACGTGTACTTACCCCGTTGTGCCAGGTAAGTTAATTGAACTCTCTGATGACAAATTACACAGTTATCCACTATGAAACGCTTTTGGTTCCCCAGATTCTTTGATTTGAAGTAGCACAGTGGTGGTTTAGTTAAACTCAAGTAGTTCCATTTCAAAAGTTTTATTACAATATTCAAAGTAAAATACAGCACAATGCCCCAATAACGGAAACCCAAATAAAATTTACACAATGACGGGCCAGGTAGGCTGGTCCCTTCTATCAGTAAAGTGATTCCTAATTTCGAGATTACTCTAAAGCCAGGCACCTGACGTAAATGGGTCAGGATTGCAATATTTAAATGACCTACTTTCCCTTTCCAATGGGTCACTACCCTCGACGGAGTCAGATTTACGCAATTACGATCGCCCCCGTTCAGTCGTACCCCGTTACTGTGGCTCCCATTGCAATAAAATCGCGGCGTTAGCCTTTCCACAAAACTAGGTCCCGGTTCGAGGGAATTAAATGTTTAAGTTTTTTTATGGGGGTGCTGCACAGTGACGCTTCCCCCAGCAGGTTGGACCATCCGTACCGCCGTCACGCGGAACTAGGGTCACGATTCCTACATCGCACGTCTACCCGATTTTCTTGCCGCGGTACCTGCCTTCCGCTGAGCTAATTAAATTTACGCGAGGACATGCAACTTTACGCCAAGCGCCGACAGATAGAGTGCTCTGCAGGCGGGAGTTCGCGATCGAACTCCCAGGGAACGAACAAGCATGGCCGCGGCCGACGGTCCAGTCCCTGGAGGACACAGCGCGCGATTCCTTGATGTTTGAATAATTTTGAATCAAATTTCTAGGGGAATCGGTCAGGCCGTCGGCGTTCTGGAGCTCTTGTGTCACCCTAACCGTAATTCTAAGTACCTCCCACGAACGGGGTCCTAACCTTTTTTTGTCAAAACTACCACATTCACACATTCAATTCATATTTTCATTTGCCACTTCCTTTTTTTGGCAATTCTCTTTTTTTTTTGCACCGCACCGCTCAAATTGGTAGGAGGTAACCGTGACGAACTCGCAAAACCGCCTAAGACTCGCCGAAGTGCCCGAGCCAAAGGACGACGCCTCGGGACATCGCGACGTCTGACTTTCAGTCCGAAACTTGCTAAAGGAATCCGGCTGTGAAGAACGGTGTCCCAATATGATTCCTTCACGGTTAGGGGTACTCGTTAGTAAAGCCGCGGTTTGTTTGGCATAACAGCACAGGCGAGCTTCCTACTACCTGGGTCAATAATTTCCCTTGGCGCCTCAATACCAGGCGCCGGGCCGGCCAACTATTTTATTATCGGTTTCGGTAGTACGACAACCACATTTATGGCACCCCACTTCGAGTGTACAATGGGGGGTTATCACGGCTCGAATTAGCATAAAAGTTTGAAGCTTCTGTCCGGGTTTATGAACCCTTGTGACGATAATAAGCAAATAAA
Organism: Pycnomerus fuliginosus; assembly: GCA_963924575.1. Classification (NCBI taxonomy): domain Eukaryota; kingdom Metazoa; phylum Arthropoda; class Insecta; order Coleoptera; family Zopheridae; genus Pycnomerus; species Pycnomerus fuliginosus. Next base: position 295,645 of record CAWUQC010000001.1, read on the forward strand.
TGACTGGTACGACTTTGAGGGCGCGGACGATCTAATAATTACGCAAACCGACCAAATCATACTTCTCAAAGTTAAATAATCGGTATAAAATGGGTAATCTACCTGGTCTCTTGATTTTCGGATCCGGTGATCTGGTAATCCACTGGGTAAGCGGCTTCAGGTCGTTAGGTACTCCACTGAACACACAACTATGAACTTAGGAAAATTCCGGGGTTCGCGTGAATAAGCCGATCGTAATGACTCGTAAGAAAAGGACGAAAAAGGTCCTCTTCTAGTGGACGTACTCGTATTTATAAGTTCACCCCCCTTCAAGGAGCGTTACGTCATCTCTTCCCGCGGAAGAACTACCCCCTCAACATTCGACGAAAACAACCCTATCGTCTCATCTACTCCCACTCATGGTCAATGGGTGACCCTTCTGCAGTTTCCTTCCGTTCGTAGTTCTTATTCCGGAAAAAGATGTCCCTACTAGGCCTAAGCGTTGCCCTCATCTCCTAATTTCCCTATTTCGCGAGTTCCTAGGTCAATTCTGTGTTTTACTCTCCCGACTGGAATCCCTGAATCGTCGTGTATTGAAAATTACCTAAACGGACCTCCTGACTTTGCAACCCTTTATATATACCTGGCTTCAGTTTAACCTGTACAATTCAATCTAGTTAATTTACCTGATGGGTAATTGACATGATCAGTACTTCAAGTACTTAGTTATTAACATGGACATTCAGATATTTCAACAATTTTACAAATAACAAAGAGAAATCTTACATAATAGCGCCGGAAACACAACTTTCTAGAGCCCTTAACCTAACGGCTCTTTTTATTACCGAATTCGATTCGGTCCCTTTAGGCAGGAAGTGCCACATGTTGACCCGTCCATGTTTCTGCTTAAAAATCTCTCCAAAATAATAAACTTGAACTGACTAATACATCGTCCTGACATTTCTTTAGAAAAATAACACATGGGTGCCACGAAAAGTTTTCTCGCGACACTGCTTAACGACGTTAACAATCCTTTAAAATTTATGGAGATGGACAGTGCTTTAGGTTGCCCTTCTACGAAGTGAACAATAGCCGGTCCCTATACTAAAATATGCAACTTACTACAATATTTAATTAATTTTACAATTACCTATACATTACATATATTTCCCATTCATTCCGGTTCTATCGGAAATGACAAAAATTTTGATTTTTCAAATGGAAATTCACATTCTCTAAAGGAATTAAAAGTTAAAAACCATGTAAGAAAATGTAGGTAATTGAGTTCCTTTAGAAAAATGTAAGTTTCAACTTGGTTGGTAAATCAAAAATGGAAAAAAATATCAAACAACATCCCCGAGTGCGCATCGTAAAAATAAGATCGACCTATCCGCAGATATCGCAGTACCTAACGTCAGTTAGCACAGTTATTGCGAATATTTCATACTTTATCACCAAATTGTAACTATAATGTCAGCAAGATATCAATCAATTTAATTTTTAAATTAACAATTTTCAAAACACGAAACACTCGTTTCATAAAGTCATAAAGTTGTGTTGCTAAAATATTCTGAAATATATAATAATACCTAAGAACCTTGCGATAATTGATAAATCACCACTTTTATGTTATTTTACTATTTTTAAATTGTAGATCAGCGTCGTAAAATGAATAAAAAAAAGCAAAAAGTTCGATATGATTAGAGGCATTCTTTACCGCCTTTTAGGCATAGCATGACGTGCCACGGCGGAACTAAACAATTGCGAACTGCGAGGAGTGCGAGGTTGTCAAATATTTCTGCATGTGAACCACGAATATTTTACGCTCGCCGTTCTGTCTCTTTTCAATGCGCGTTATAAGAATCGTCAAACAGGTTTGGTCTCTCGGTACTTAATCGTACACCAACAGCGGTTCCTCCCTTCTACTTTCTCCCAGATCCGTCCGAGCCCGAGCAAGATGCGATTGGTCACGTGATGGATAAGACTCTTAACCTAACGGCTCTTTTTATTACCGAATTCGATTCGGTCAATTTCGGCAGCAAATGCCACATGTTGACCCGTCCACGTTTCTGTTTAAAAATATCTCCAAAATAATAAACTTGAACAAACTAATACATCGTCCTGACATTTCTTTAGAAAAATAACACATGGGTGCCACGAAAAGTTTTCTCGCGACACTGCTTAACGACGTTAACAATCCTTTAAAATTTATGAAGATGGACAGTGCTTTAGGTTGCCCTTCTACGAAGTGAACAATAGCTGGTCCCTATACTAAAGTATGCAACTTACTACAGTATTAATACAGGGCTCTCACGGCGAAACGGAAGATAAATGAGTAAAATAAAAAATCCAGGGTAAATTAGAATTAAATGCCTTTATTTTGTCGCAATTTGGAACTCCCCATCTAATTGTATAATTTAGCGATAAACAATGAATAAATTTTGGATTCCTTTTGATGCCCTCTTTATGGTAGTGATTTTATTTTTTTCACAAATTGAGCAGTGAACGTAGAAATTTTTGTTGATTCAAATTTCGCGCGGTGATCCGGCAACAATGCGCTTCACCATTACTTCGATGAAACCACCCTCATCTCACCGAATGTCTCCCCACTACAGGGTAGTTGTACTGTGTACACGCCCTCTGGAAGAATCTGATTGGGCCTAATAATAAATAGCCTGTTTACTTCATTGTGTACACAGTACAGTGAGATTCTTAAAATTTGTAATGAGGGTTGGCCATGAAAGACAATTGAATCGAAAAACGTTTGTCCGATCGAGTTCGTATAGTTCCCAACCAATTCCCTAGATTAAAATGGTGGACGTTAATTTTTTTAAATAATCGTATTTTCATTTATTAAAATGAAAAATTTGAGGATATCTCCACTTCCCCGATCAAATTTGGCGCGCCCGCCCACCTTCGACCTTGAATGGCCCCCACAAAAACAAGTTGTGCGCAAGTGAGGTTATGCCGGAATATTTGTTTTCAATGAGCTCTGTTTTGTATTGTGTGAGCCCCCTTTCGACGTTTTGAGTCCTAAACAACTTGAAGAAATGACAAGTGAACCGGACTTCAGCCGGCAGTCCGTGGAATTTCAAGAGTCAATACAGAATCGATTAATGTGAACGACAGGAAACCAAGTAATTTTATTATTGTTAAAATGAAACATTCCTGTTAGAAATTGTTTTAGAAAGAAAGCAAAAAGAGACTAATGATGGACATCGATGGATTTGGCATATAAAAATGGGAGGATGTTAATCAACATCTTTATGAGGTTTCGTCTTTCGACATTCATTGTAGGTCTCCACACCACCTCTTTGAAAACTAGATAGACAAAACTTTTAACAAAAGGAAAGATGTATTACATATTTTTGCAAACTAAAATTGGTGTTTCAGGTCTAAGGTTTATTTACGTGGCTTTGGAAATTATAGACATTTGCTACGGGTCAGTTATAGTTTAGATTTTATGAAGGGGCCAGTGATTCACTGACGTTTGTACTGACAATAATTTATTATTTATTACTTAATAGTTTTGTCATCTAAAATTACATTTATTTGAATAAAGCTTGGTACCTTTGTAAAAACATTTTTATTTGTAAAAATTAGACACCTAACTGAAAAGTAAGTAAGGTCTTTGTTAATAACATTTTGCAGTATTTTAAGGTTAAATAATCCTCTAAATAAAATGGTTAGTTAGGCAAAATATTACTGTTCAAGCAAGGGCCAACGAGAAGGGAGCATTTCCTTGCCAGGAAAGGAATTTGGATGGAGGTTGTTAGTCCATGTTGGAGGGGAGGAGGGATTTCAGCCGGCAGTGGTGTACAAAACTTTCGACAGTGTTAGTGGGAAATGTTAGACAGTTGTTGCAAAAATTGAGCAAAGGTTGTCGGGGGGCTTCACAGTCAGCAGTGGCGCACAAATTTTTGGGGTGTGGAATGCCCCCAGTCAAGGTTAAAAACAGTAGTGAAGGTAATCGAAACTACCACAGAAACTTCGACCCCTCTGTGCCCCCTTAACCCTGTCTAAGTGCACTAAAACAGGTGCAAAATAAATTAATCATGTTATTTGAACGGTTTTATTAACTTTTCGGTAAGTACAGCATATTCTAGGGGCCGCTTTTCTAATTCAGTATCGGTAAAGCCCAGATTAAGTGATTCCACAGTCTTTGAACTTTTATGTTTGGTGTTCAAGCTTCTTTTTGCAGTTAAAAATAAAGCCACTAATGTTCTCAGTATGGATGATTCACTGGCCCCTTCATAAAATCTAAATTATAACAGCCGTAGCAAATGTCTATAATTTCCAAAGCCACGTAAATAAACCTTAGACCTGAAACACCAATTTTAGTTTGCAAAAATATGTAATACATCTTTCCTTTTGTTAAAAGTTTGTCTATCTAGTTTTCAAAGAGGTGGTTTGGAGACCTACAATGAATGTCGAAAGACGAATCCTCATAAAGATGTTGATTAACATCCTCCCATTTTTATATGCCAAATCCATCGATGTCCATCATTAGTCTCTTTTTGCTTCCTTTCTAAAACAATTTCTAACAGGAGTTTCATTTTAACAATAATAAAATTACTTGATTTCCTGTCGTTCACATTAATCGATTCTGTATTGACTCTTGAAATTCCACGGACTGCCGGCTGAAGTCCGGTTCATTTGTCCTTTCTTCAAGTTGTTTAGGACTCAAAACGTCGAAAGGGGGCTCACACAATACAAAACAGAGCTCATTGAAAACAAATATTCCGGCATAACCTCACTTGCGCACAACTTGTTTTTGTGGGGGCCATTCAAGGTCGAAGGTGGGCGGGCGCGCCAAATTTGATCGGGGAAGTGGAGATATCCTCAAATTTTTCATTTTAATAAATGAAAATACGATTATTTAAAAAAATTATCGTCCACCATTTTAATCTAGGGAATTGGTTGGGAACTATACGAACTCGATCGGACAAAAGTTTTTCGATTCAATTGTCTTTCATGGCCAACCCTCATTACAAATTTTCTGACTCTCACTGTACAACTAGTGGGAGTGGGAGACATACGGTGAGATGAGGGTGGTTCCATCGAAGTAGTGGTGAAGCGCATTGTTACCGGATCACCACCGCGCGAAATTTGAATCAACAAAAATTTCTACGTTTACTGTACAATTTATCAAAAAAATAAAATCACCCCAATAAAGAGAGCATCAAAGGGAAATTCAAAAAAATAGAAACATGCATGGTGCCATTTAAGAAAATGTACTCTTATTTATTGCTAAATTATACAATAAGATGGGGAGTTCCAAAATGGCGACAAAATAAAGGTATTTAATTCTAATTTATCCCGGATTTTTTATTTTACTCATTTATCTTACCGTTTGGACGTGACAGCCCTGTATTAATACATTTGGACCAGCCTGTATTATGTAAATATAGTATTTTATTATTTTGATTGATTGTTAACTTTAATGCATGTTTTTTGATGGGGGTAACAATGATAATTGTTTAGACAATTTATCATTTTTACTCCGAATTATTACACTTGCATTATTGTAGTGATGTATTGCTGGTCACGGTTGCGGTAGACGGTGACAGTTGGGGGGCTGCTCATGCGTGGTTTGCTAATGTCAATTGTCAGTAACAAGTAGCATTTTGCGACTGTCTTTCTGTCGTGGTCTGTCGAGATGTACGCTTGACGTCAGATTTTTTATTTAGTAACTAATCAATACCGCCCCGGAACCCCGTCAGGGTTTCGGTGGTTTTCATTCTTATACAAAATTTTTAATGTTCGTCAATTAATTAAGTTTGATATGTTTGAAGAGTTTTATTGTATTCAATAGTCCGATAACCCAATAAGAACATCGATTAAACATTTTGAAGTAGGACGATAAGTTAAGAAATATGAATTTTAATACTAACTAATGGCCTATATAAGCCCCTGTTGATGGGAAAAGGTTTTGTGGCAAATATATTTACAAAGACCGAGTTATTTCAAAAGCTTTATGAAAATAGTTTCATATATCCCCGCTTCACGGTACCTAAAACTTTACAATGGAGCACTTACTAGGTGAACTCTTGTTCGGGGGCATACACCTACTAAGAATGGACGAAACAAAACTGGTTCGAAGAATATGGGAAGCGAAGGCCAATTAGACGCGACACAGGAAGACCGAAGGACACCGGGCAGAGTTTATTAAAAGAGATTTGCATTTCAAAAGTTTATAAATTGAAAAAATAACTAATTGTTGAAAAAGAGGAGGACCTGTTTATATCCAGTGTTTAAAATAATGTTAAGTTATTGTTGGCTCGTGATTTTTAGAGGAATAATATTAAGTGCTACAAATTTACATTCCGACGAGTGACTTTGTTGTAATTATAACAAGATACCCACAGTTTAAAATTACCCAACAGTTTGCTGAACAAATCTGTTAACAGTATCCTTTTCTAAATCTGATTAAATATTTACTTTGAAAATATTTTTATTTTTCGGATTTTTCGAGGGATTTTTTAATGACAGTTAAATGTCGTAGTATTACCAGTTGATTTGAACTGTGACTGTCGTTTTATCACTGTAATCTAGAGTTGGTTGGTTCCTGTAAACTAAATCTAGCTTTGGATTGGTTCAATACTTAATGTATAAAATAACCAAAAGTAATGTAAAGTCCAACTTTTCAAAACGAAATTATCGTTTTGAAGTTAGCAATACAATGGCGCCAGCAATACAATGGCGGTATGTAATCGGCAATCTTCGGCTGTGAACGTGACTAAAGTTACAGCCCGCCATCACTAAAACCCATTTTATAAATCACACTTACATCTTACGAGTAAGAAGAGTAAAGCATAAGCGATTATCACATCCTTAGAGCCTTTGTGTAGCAAAGTTAAATTTATTTTGGCCCTTATAAGCGACGCTGAACAATTGCTGGTTTGACAGTTGACAGACAATGACAGTTCGAAACTTGTTTACGTTTTACAATTATCTGCAAATATCCACTTTGAAGACCTTGCCACTGTTCAAATATCCTTCAATTGTGTTGGGATCGCTCCGCAAATGTAAAAGGGTCGTGCTAAATTATTCAGTGCCGTGATGAAGCCATTCCGCTGTTTTTCGTGAACTATTGCAAAAATGGGGCTTTGAAGCTGTTCGGATGCTCTTCGAATGAACTGAAATCCATGCGAAAGGTGAAAATGGCCCTGCTAACAAAAATCCACCGTCCGGAAATTCGTCAGTGCCGTACTGGAGCCCTACCGCTGTTATTTCAAACTTTCACAAAAATGGGCTCTTGAAGCTGTTCGAATGTCCTCCGGATGGACTGGAATCCACCCGAAAGGGCAAAAGGGCTCTGCTGACAAAAATCCACCTTCCGGAAATTCGGCAGTGCCGTACTGGAGCCCTACCGTTGTTATTTCAAACTTGCACAAAAATGGGCTCTTGAAGCTGTTCGAATGTCCTCCGAATGGACTGGAATCCACCCGAAAGGGCAAAGTGGCTCTGCCGACAAAAATCCACCGCCCGGAAATTCCTCAGTGCCGTACTGGAGCCCTACAGCTGTTATTTCAAACTTTTACAAAAATGGGCTCTTGAAGCTGTTCGAATGTCCTCCGAATGGACTGGAATCCACCCGAAAGGGCAAAGGGGCTCTGCCGACAAAAATCCACCATCCGGAAATTCGCCAGTGCCGTATTGGAGCCCCCAACTGTTGTTTTCAAACTTGCAAAAATGGGCTCTCAAAGTCGTTCGAAAGTTCTCCGAATGGATTGGAATCCACCTGAACGGGCAAAGGGCCCCTGCTAACAATATTCCACCGTCCGGAAATTCGTCAGTGCCGTATTGGAGCCGCTTTTTTTATTCGCTTGGATTGAAGTGGTATCCATATGAACTTCAGTCCAAGTGAAAGGGCAAAAGTGAAATTCCAAGGCGCCTTACGATAGCCCTTCGTCTTGTTTTTGTTTCGAGTTTTGCAGAAAAGCCACTACTTTTATTTGATTAAGTGGAGCTGGAATTTATCCGATTTATCCTATTGGCCGAATTACACCTTGTTGTTCAGTTGTTCAGTGCCGTGCTGCAGCTCTTTCACAACAATTTCGAACTATGACTTTCTACAGATCGTGGACCCAACAATTTGCAAAATTATTATGAAACAATACAATATGGTTTCATTGCCGCCAGCAATTTTTTTATATGTGTAGGACCTATACAGGGTGTACCAGAACTCGCGGAAAATCTGTTAATGGCAGACTCCTGAACCTAATCTGAGACGAAGTTTCCTTTGCGGAAATTGCGAGGGCTCAACAGTTTTTAAATGGGAAGCAATTGTAGTCCGCCAATCAGAATGAATCTCTGAATAAGACGGTAAAGGTAAAGTAAAAGGATGTAAGATGTTGCTGGGATACACAAAAAAAAAATAAAGCGCAAACAATAAGGGAGCACAACAATTATTTTTGTATCCCCAGCAACAGCTTTCGCAATATTCGCAAAGGAAAATTCGTCTCAGATTAGGTTCAGGAGTCGGCCATCAACAGATTTTCCGTGAGTTCTGGGACACCCTATATAGATGGTGCAAAGAAAGTAAACAAACAGTTGTTAGTAATAATTTACACGTTACTTGCTTTTCTTTTGCACATTTACCTGAACTGACTGGTCAATATTCAAATCGACCAATCAAATTGTTAAGATTAAGTAAGATTTCTAAGATAAATGTGAATAATAAAAGCGCCTTGTCAAAACTGAAAATAAAGTAGAAAAATGTTTTACCAGTATTTTTTCGGAAGGATTGCAATGTGATTTTATAAATAGCTACCTACATACAGGATGGTCCAACGAAAAGTTTCCACCTCGAATATCTCGTGAACGGAACGAAATATAAAAATTTGCTCGAACAGGTCGATTTTTGTTTCGAGGGGATGAAATTTGTCTTGACACCCCCTAACGGGGGCCAACACCAACTTGAACATCTCAAATGGCAACACCACAGTTGTGATACTATCATTTGAAAGCTAATTTCATTGCCAGTCTAACGCTGCAAGGATTTTTGAGTTTTGTTCAACTTCAGCGTCCTCTAACGTCTAACTGGGGGTAAACCGCTAACCGTATTTTGTACGCCAGGCATCCTCTGAAATCTCCGGACAGAATAATCCCTTGACTCCCCCCTAAATTGTACACCTGACATCCCCAGCGGTTTGCCCCCCCAGGTCAAACGTATGCAAACATTTTTGAGATCCATCCACTCTTTCAAAAGTTATATTGCGTTGTGTTGTGGAATTTCATCAAGCGCGGATTTAAATGTCCCCCTCGGAACAAAAATCAACCTGTCCGAGCGAATTTTTATATTACGTTCCGTTTACGATATATTCGAGGTGGAAACTTTTCGTTGAACCACCCTGCTGTATTAAATGCTCAAATAGGCTACTTGCACATTTCCTAATTTCGGGATATTTTATTGTAAATGCATCAATAAAGATACAAGGAATCGTCCGCGAACATCAATTTTATTTAAAAAACGTTTGCTTCTTTGTAAATAAATAAATAATTCAGAAACGCCGTTGTACGACTTGTGACGTCATAAATCGTACAGCCGATGCAATCTGACAACAGTTTATTTGAGGGTGACGCTTAATAATTAATTTGAAAAGTCAACCTTGACAGTTGGCAAAAAGAGCGGTCAAAAGTAACCTCTAACGTTGAAAAAGGCGGTAAGTAGAATGTTATTAGTTGCTTGGGTTGGTATCTTGTACCTTTGTACCCACTGACAAAGAGTACTTGTGACTACTATAAAATATTTAAGATTTAGAATGAAAGACGTCGGGTCAGGTTAGACAGCGACGTTGTTACATGTAAGAAAATTTAGTTCGAATGGCTGTGGGGGTTTTTTGGCGCGAAGTCTGAAAATGCTACTTTCTCATTTTTTTTTGAGCCCCACGAACAAGTTATTGGAACTTAAGGTATCTGGAAGGATTAAATATATCCCGAACTTCAATTTAACATCAAAAACAAAATTGATGCAAGATGCCTATTCGATAGCATCATTGATCAATTTTTTCATTTCCTTGGTAGCACTACCGTTAAACAGGATTAAAACAAAATTGTTATCTGCAACTCTTATTGACGGTTTAACTCTGTCTGTTTGGGGTATGGTTTTTGTGGTGCTGATAAACATGTTTAGAAATTCTTTAGTATTTACCACCCAACTGCTGTTGACAGTGTCCAAGTGGTAAGTGATTTCACAAAACTATAATTTCCATTATTATTTATTAAATTGATAAATAATGGATACTATTAAAATTCAAAAACTGGCCCGTAAAATAAGAAATTTCGATAACACCTTAACGTTTGAGATCTTACAAAGTTTTCCGCTAGAACACGAAAGGACGTTTTCGAGAATAGGGAGACTTTGGGCTACAAAAAAATATATTTGTCCACATGAGTCAAACACAGTTTTTGCAGGATACATTAAGAAAACATATACCTTTAATTTAAGGCCAATTTTGTTCTTGACTCATGTGGACATTCTATGTTCTTGAGATCTTTGTCTCCCTGTTTCTGTTTTCTTGTTAAATCAATTTTTTCTCCTGCGAACGTGCGAATTGTGTCCAATAAGCTGTGAGAGACTTCAAATAAGCTTACAACTTCGAAAAATTGTTAAATAATAAAAAAAAACAAAAAGAGCTAATTCACGGTGATGCGGCTTTGAACCCTGGCCCAACGTTTTCCGGGCCCAGACCCCGACATTTCGACCACCAATCGTATTGCTGTCATAGTGTATTTAGGAAGATGATAAACTAATGTATCACGGTTTTAGGGATGTATTAAACTAATTCTTAATATAAATAATTTCTAGACAGTTTTTTACTAAATAATTATCATAATTTGAATGGAGGCTGCCACGGGTCAAATTGATTGTTTGATTTTGGATTCCGGATGGATCCCGTGTCAAATGGTTTAGTCTTACCGACGTTTCGTACACCGTTGCAGGTGACATCTTCAGGGCTAGATTGGCGCTGAACTGGTGATTGCTGATGGTGGAGTGTGAATTTGGGGCGTTACGCTTGGTCGCGCGTCACGGACAGGGGGTAGTTATGATTGGTGGAGGCGTTTTTTCGGATTACGGGCTGAAGAACAGTTTTCCAAACATTGGTGAGAGGGTACCTGGAATCTATATTGATATTGGTGGGGTTTTTATAGATTTCAATGGACTCTCGAATTTTTCGCTGCAAGAAGAATAACGGAGCTGGGGCTATGACTTTTGTTTTATCAAACAGGATTTGATGACCTCGATCTGTTGATCTGGTGTTCCGCAATGGCTGAAGCAGTACTTTGAAGACGAGTACACCTTTCATGCTCCTTAATACGGGTTCTGAGTGTACATCCGGTCTCACCAATATACGACAGACCGCACGAACAAGGAACTTTATACACCCCTTCCCTTCTGACTGCAGGGGAATGACATCTTTCACAGGTTTTAAGAACTGGGGTAACTTTGGGAGGGTGGTGAACCTTGTGAGGACGATTTGCTTTCAAAGGATCCTGCTGAGTTTATCGGTGACACCTTCGATATAGCGTAGAATGGTGGTGGCAATTGGTGGGGCCCTTTCAATGTTGAGTCTGGGTTGAAGGGAGGCACGTCTTTGAATGGCTCGTTGGGTATCTCTTGGTTGGAAATTGTTGGCTTGAGGAACCTTGGTTAGATGGGTTAGTTCCTTATGGAGATGTTGGGGTTCACTCAGGGAGAAGGTTCTGTTAACTGACGAGTTGAGAACGGAAGCTTTTTGAGCTGGATGATGGTGTGACTGGGCGTTCAGATAATGGTCCGTGTGGGTGGGCTTACGATAAATGGAATGACCTAGTGTTCCATCTGCTTTCCGGGAGACGGAAATATCCAGGAAGGAGAGGCAGCCGTTGGATTCAAGGTCCATGGTGAACCTAATGTTTGGATGAATCGAATTGAGGTGTTCTAGGAAGAGGTTTAATGACTCACGACCATGTTGCCAAATTACAAACGTATCATCGACGTATCTAAAACAACATTTGGGTTTTAAGGTGGCGGAATCCAAGGTTGTCTTTCGAAGTTTTTCATGAAGATTTGAGCCATAATTTACCTTGAAACTGGAAGTAAGTTGAAGAGCAGAAGATCCATTGAGATGTTGTGGTTGGGGAAAAGTGACTTCAGAATATTCATGGTATCTGGAATAGAGACGTTGGTGAATAGTGATTCTACGTCGAAGCTGATGAGCGAGTCCTCGGGGGCGACATGAGGATCGTGAAGTTTCTTCACAAACTCTTTTGAGTTTAGGATGAAGCTGTCCGTATTGCCTGAAAGAGTCTTTAGAAGATCTGCTGGATACCTAGAGATTTTGTGAGAAACTGAACCAATGGCACTGACGATGGGTCGGAGTAGGGCATTTGGTTTGTGAATCTTTGCCCCGTCTTCTCACAGCGAAAAATTCGAGAGTCCATTGAAATCCTTAAAAACCCACCAATATCAATAGAGATTCCAGTTACCCTCTCCCCAATGTTTGGAAAACTGTTCTTCAGTCCTTAATCCGGAAAAACGCCTCCACCAATCATATACCCGGGTCCGTGACACGCGACCAAGCGTAACGCTCCAAAAACTCACACCCTAGGTATAAATAACCAGACTCCACCAGCAATCACCAGTTTAGCGCCAATCTAGCCCTGAAGATGTCACGTGCAATGGTGTACGAAACGTCGGTAAGACTAAACCATTTGACATGGGATTCATCCGGAATCCAAAATCAAAGGATATGCAGTACATACCAGTATCTAATAAAAACGCACAATATGCATGTTTTTCATTCATACTTTACTATTGGCCAGTAAAATTATGTGAGGACTATTCATAGACCATGGACTAGGGTTGCATAATTGTCCGGCAATTGTAAATAATATGAACCCAGACAATAATTGTCATTTTTGCCGACAATTATCTCTCAATCTATTAAATATTGTTCCTGTGTGGTTATTCGAACTGTACGTCAAGTATTTATTTAGTAAGTATAGGTACTCACTTTTATGGTATTAAGTAAAGACAAAACGAATTTTTTAATAGTAATACGACGAGTAGTCTCTTGATTGCCGCGGGTTTTGACGTCCGAATGGTTGTCAACTAGGAGTCAAAATGGTAGATTTTTTTAGGCTAAAAAGAGGACGAGAGCTTGCTCGAGTTTACCATTTGACGAGTAGTGCATCCATAAGGACTCAACGAGGCAACCAAGAGACTACGAATCGTATTTTGCAGATTATTTTATAAATTAAAGAATTGAGTAAGTAGTGTCAAGTTGTTGTAGTATTATCACTGTAATAAGGATTTGATTGGTTACTGGTATAGTAAATGCTGTTTTGGATTGGTTCAATACTTATGAATAAAATAATCACTGTAATCAGGATTTGACTGGTTACTGGTATGCTGTTTTGGATTGGTTCAATACCTAATGTATAAAATAATCATTATAAAAAAATTGGCAATCTCGCAGACGGTAAAAAGTTCTACTTTTTCACAGAATTTGTAAATATGTACAGCAACTGACGTTAATATACACCCTTCTCTAATAAAATTTTAAAAAACGTTTTTTTCTATTTCGGTTTCCTAATGAACACTTTATAGCACCCAAACGCGTTCTCTAATGTGCTCTATTAGAGCACGGCTTTTGTGTACATCGTAACCTAGACAACGATTGTGTCCAACAATCGCCAACTATCAAGCGAACATTGACCTGTCTATGAAAATGGAAAAACAATTTTTTTCAAACAGGTTATGGGTATCCGAAATCGAAAAAATTGTATAAAAAACGTGTTTCATAAGGCTCTTATCGCACTCGGATTTTGTAAAACTCGGGCTTTTCGCCCTCGTTGTCCAAACATCCTCGTGCGATAATAATTGGCCTTATGAAACGTGTTTTTTAATATACTATTTTCTATTTCGGTTTTCTAATGAAGACGCGTTCTCTAATGTGCTCTATTGGAGCACGGCTTTTGTTTACATCGTAACCTAGACAACGATTGTGTCCAACAATCGCCAACTGTCAAGCGAACATTGACCTGTCTTTGAAAATGGAAAACTTATTTTTTTTCTAACAAGTTGGGTATTCGAAATAGAAAAAATTGTATAAAAAACGTGTTTCATAAGGCTCTTGTCGCACTCGGATTTTGTAAAACTCGGGCTTTTCGACCTCGTTGTCCAAACATCCTCGTGCGATAATAATTGGCCTTATGAAACGTGTTTTTTAATATACTATTTTCTATTTCGGTTTTCTAATGAAGACGCGTTCTCTAATGTGCTCTATTGGAGCACGGCTTTTGTTTACATCGTAACCTAGACAACGATTGTGTCCAACAATCGCCAACTGTCAAGCGAACATTGACCTGTCTTTGAAAATGGAAAACTTATTTTTTTTCTAACAAGTTGGGTATTCGAAATAGAAAAAATTGTATAAAAAACGTGTTTCATAAGGCTCTTGTCGCACTCGGATTTTGTAAAACTCGGGCTTTTCGACCTCGTTGTCCAAACATCCTCGTGCGATAATAATTGGCCTTATGAAACGTGATTTTAAATATATCGGGTGTCTAAAAAAAAACCGGACAAAATAGTCTTTGAAATAAGTCAGCCATTTCTTAACCGATTTGGATAGACTTGGTCTTAAATTAAAGCCAAAGAATCAGGCTTTCGAACTTTGTAAGAAACGTCGACAGATGGCGCTGCTGTAGTAGCTTTATTGATACTTGTCTTTAAGGCTTATTTCAGGTGCGTGGGGATAGGTCGGGTAACATCCAATGGTTATGAGACCCAAATAGCCTTGAAGATCTTTCATTTTTCTTCAAAAATCTTTTTTCAGAGGTCCATTTGACGCAAGCATTAATTTTCTGTGATTTTTCTAAAAAAAGTGTTTTTGCGTATTTTCATGCTTCCATAAGTATGACTAAAGTAACATTGATGCACATAGGGCTTAATTTTCAATTGCACCCCACTGGCATCCGCGCCATTGTTTTCACCATATTTGTTCATTTATAACTGAAAATTAAGATTTATATGCATTACTGTTCTTTGGTCATAGCCATTAATGCGTGAAAATACTCAAAAACACATTTTTTTAAAAAATTACAGAAAATCAATGCTTAAGCCAAATCGACTTCTGAAAAAGGATTTTTGAACAAGAAAGAAAGATCTTCAAGGCTATTCAAGTGTCATACCGATGGTCGTTGACTGACCAATCCCCATGCAGCTAAAATAAACCTTTAAAGCAAGTATCAATATGACTACTACGGCAGCGCCATCTGCCGTAGTTTCTCATACAGTCAAAAGCCTGATTCTTTGGCTTTAATTGAAGACCACGCTCATCCAAATCGGTTGAGAAATGGTAGACTTATTCCCAAAAATATTTTTTCTATTTCGGTTTCCTAATGAACACTTTATAGCACCCAAACGCGTTCTCTAATGTCCTCTATTAGAGCACGGCTTTTGTTTACATTGTAACCTAGACAACGATTGTGTCCAACAATCGCCTACTGTCAAGCGAACATTGACCTGTCTTTGAAAATTGAAAACCTATTTTTTTCTAACGAGTTGGGTATCCGAAATAGAAAAAATTGTATAAAAAACGTGTTTCATAAGGCTCTTATCGCACTCGGATTTTGTAAAACTCGGGCTTTTCGCCCTCGTTGTCCAAACATCCTCGTGCGATAATAATTGGCCTTATGAAACGTGTTTTTTAATATACTATTGGCCGGTTTTTTTTTGGGACACCCGATACTATTTTCTATTGCGGTTTCCTAATGAACACTTTATAGCACCCAAACGCGTTCTCTAATGTTCTCTATTAGAGCACGGCTTTTGTCTACATCGTAACCTAGACAACGATTGTGTCCAACAATCGCCAACTGTCAAGTGAACATTGACCTGTCTATGAAAATGAAAAACCAATTTTTCTCTAACAGGTTTTGGGTATCCGAAATAAAAAAAATGTAGCAACTGCTTCGCGAGCGTAGAAGTTAAAAATGGAATACTTACAACTAAAATTCAAGAAATTCGACAAAAAATTACATGTTTCCCTTATTTTCCGAAGAATAATAAACAACTAAAACAGACAATTAACAAATAAACTGTTAGCTGGCAAAAGGATATGACAATAAAACTGCATTAATCCGTATCGTTAAAATGTCAAAAAATTGCCGAAATTCAAAAACGGACAATGATTATTTTATATACATTAAGTATTGAACCAATCCAAAGCAGCATTTAGTATACCAGTAACCGATCAAATCCTGATTACAGTGACAATTCAACTTTTACTTTATAAACCAATACGAATTAACTGCTTCAGCCAATCGCAGCGTGACTAATTTGGCAATTTATTGTACATGTGGTGATTGCCAGGCAGTTGTCAAAAACGAGAAACGTCAAGTCGTTGAATTGTCTTGCCGAATACAACTCATGGTCTCAATATATCTTGGTAATTTTTGTCACTTTGATTTAGACTCGCAGGCGTTGTTTTTGGAAAATTATCACTCGCGCGAGCGCTCGTGATAATTTTCGTCCCAACGCCTGTTCGTTGCATCAAAGTGACAAAAATTGCCGGCAATATTGAGACCACTTGTTGTATTATATACGACAACACTACAACAACGTGACACTACTTACTCAATTCTTTAATTTATAAAATAATTTGCAAAATACGATTCGTAGTCTCTTGGTTGCCTCGTTGAGTCCTCATGGATGCACTACTCGTCAAATGGTGATTTTTTTCGGCCAAAGAGGACTCGAGCAAGCTCTCGTCCTCTTTTTAGTCTAAAGAAATCTACCATTTTGACTCGTAGTTGATAACCATTCGGACGTCAAAACCCGCGGCAATCAAGAGACTACTCGTCGCATTACTATATTGATTATTGTACTCCACTGTTCAGCAGCCAATGGAAAACTAGAATTGAGAGTGGTTACTGCAGCAACAGACATAATTTACAGATAATTTTTGACTACCTTGGTTTAGTATAGACATGGTTAGACATTCCCAGGGATCAACCCTGAGCCAAAACATTTTGAAGAGTTCTAACATGTCAAAAAAGGATATCTCGCCCCATATATACAGTGACTACCAAAATGTGCGGAGTGACTAACCATGTCTATACTCAACCAAGTAACTAACCAAGCCCCCCCTGAATTAAAAATCGTTCACGGTGAATTAACATTTACAGGGATGCACATCGCATTGATATACATTTTCAAGGCAAGAAGACTTATTGGTACAAAGCACAATAAAAAGTAAACTGTAAATAATCAATGATGCAATGATTTCAATAAGTCACGCATGCGCAACATCGAAATTCTTGAGGTAAAAGTCAAGATCTTGAGATAAAAGGCAACATCTTGAGATAAAAGGCAACATGTTGAGATAAAAGTCAAGATCTTGAGACAAAGGCAAGATCTTGAGATAAAAGTCAAGAATTCAATAATCGAAAAGAAAAGTCTATACCGACTGATCCCTCAGCGCTTTCGTAGTATATTGATAGCGAATTTTGCTGTAAATAATTACCATATTTTCTGTGTTGTATACAATTTTCTTGCGAATTTCCTTCGCGTTCGTGCATTGAATTGCATCAGGTATATTTTCTCATGCATTCTAATAAAGTAATTAGTCCATATGTTATTGGACAGCAATCGAAAAAAATACCGATAACAATCAATGCATTAATAATTAAGGTACGACACTCTGTAGTGTTCAGCAACCAATAGAAAACTAGAACTGCAGCAATGTATCTCCGCGCATTGATTGCATCAGGTAAGATAAAAATCAATGCACTAATAATAAAAGGAGATCAATTGAAGATTTTTCAGTATAAAATACTTCTCAAGAAAAACAAAAAAAAGTCAAGGAAACGATGTCCGCAGACGCGGTTTGAACCCGGGGCCCCCAAGCGGTAGCCAAGTACTACACCAACACAGTGAACACACCACGCCACACTGACATGAAGAGTTGTGACTTATCTCAATTTGAACACCACGCTAAGACGACATCAAAAATATTGTGCTTCATTTATTTGCAAAAGCCAAGTTAGCTACTCCAGGGTCTCCAGGAGTGCGTACATCTTCATTTTTGATAAACCGTAATTAGATAAATGCTCAATGGTAACCCACGAACGTTTTATTTTTTTGGCCCAAAAACATATCCATTTTCGCGTGCCTTTCTAATGACAAATATGAGGCGCGCTGTGGAATAAAAAAGATTAACAATGTGTAAATATTTTTAACTCATATTATGTGGTATTGCCGACTTAGTGTTGGGTAGGTCACGATTATATTAGTGCCATATTTACAAAAAAAAAATTAATGCAAATCTCAATTTTGGCCCAAAAACCGGCCAAATTCGAAAGGGTCCTTTATGACGTTGTTATCGATAAAAAGCAAAGTAAGTTAAACCAAAAAAGACAAAAGGAGGATATATTTCAAATAGTTAATCGTAATACGGGTAATATTAGTCAATATTTCATTAGAATAAATCCTCCTAATACTGAACTTGAGCAGCAAACAGGGCCAGTTAATATTTTACATGATACTGCTCCACATGAAAAAAATAATAAACAAGCTGAGAATTTGTCTTTTGTACATGCGTCGACATGTACTGCTCCACATGCGTCGAACACAATATCGACAGGTGTTGAAGCTAAAAATGATACCCAATTTGAATTGTCAAAAATGAGAGCGGATAATATGTCTGAAAATTTGTTCTCCATACATGCGTCGACATGTACTGATCCACATGCGTCGAGCTCTATTATTTCGACATGTGGTGACTCGCTAAGTTTTGTCGAACAACAAGAAGTATCTTCTGAATTTAATTTCGAAAATCTTGACGCACTGTCGCCAGTACTATCAGACATTGTAGAGAAACTTAGTGACATATCTTTGGATCAAGATCAATCTATTCAAGACGTTAAAAATTATGTAACAGATGACGATGAGGAAATCCTCGAATCAGTGGGAAAACTATTCTTAACTAAAGTAGATTATTCTAGAGTTCTACCTGAAGGTTCTGTCAATCTACCTCCCGATGTATATTCGCGTCAAGTTCAAAAAGGGTATAAAAATTGTACAGTAGAAGAGGGAAATTTCGTAATAACCGAGGATGAATGGAGGGATATTTATGTTCCGGAGGAAGTAGGCTTTCTGAAGGAAAGTCTTTATAACACATTTTTGAAGCGCAAGCTTGAACGTTTCGTCAACAACACGTGTGTTTTAAATTTAAAATCAACAAATCATAATAAAGGCGACATCACGACTTATATGTATTGTAAACACGAGTCATGTAAATACATTAAGGTACAAATACCGAGATATTGTGACAATAATGGTGACCGAGAGGTGTCAGTGTTCAGCAATTCCCTCAACTATTCTCATCAATATCAGCTCACTCGTCACGTACGTTCTCTCGAAAGGGAAATTGTAAGGAAACAAGTAAAATTTGTTCCGGTCAGTGTAATAGAAGAGAAAAATCGACACGCTTTGGACGAGCAAGGCTTATCTCGGGGTAACTTGCAAGGTAAACCAACTAAGGAGGTTCTGGGTAAAATTAAATCCGAAAGTAGACGTATGCTAATGCGTGATTCTGATCCGTTTTACGATGTTACCTTAATGATGAAAGATCACCCGGAGTATATTCAACATGTCGCACTACCTTTTGTGGTTCATTTGTACAGTGACGAGCAAATGGAAATATGTAAAAACGCAATCGAACCGGTACTTTATTTTGACGCGACCGGGAAGCTCATACATAAAAGCTGTTCCAAGACAAAAATTTTGTATTATTGTGGAGTCGTCAGGGTAAAGCAAACGCATGAAACGTGCCCCGTGTTAGAAATGACTTCATGTAAACATGATACGAACACTATCGAATATTTTATCAAAAGTTTCATGAGATTCTGTAAATCACAGCACTTATTTAAAATAGCCGTTACCGATTTCAGTTATGCTAACATCCATGCCTTATGTTCCGGTTTAAACAAAAATCTCCCATTAAAACAGTATCTGCAAACTTGTTTCGACATCGTTAACAATAAAATTAAACCACCCAAACATTTTGTTCTTATAAAATTGTGTTGTGCGCATTTAATGAAAAATCTTTCACATCTTGTTGACAACTGCTGCAAAAAATTGAGCAATTCCGAGAAAAGAACAATAAAGGAGCTTTTGTCTTGCTCGTTTAATTTTCACACTATGGTAGAAGCAGATAAATGGTTTACACAAGTCGTTATAATACTTTCAAATAAATACTACACAAATGATGTAGAAAACGCTTTTGACGAAATAAGACGCAGCTTGAATGAAGATAACGCTGTTGTTGAGGAAGTAATCGATTTCTCTGTTGAGAAAAAGGACTATGTTAACCAATCGGGTCAGGAAGAAAGCGTCACGTTGCGTGAATCTAGCCCATTTTATATTAGCTTCAAACAAATTTATACCGACAACAAAGCAGATGTTGATAAAATAGCAACCACTCTCAACCTCTATTACAATATTGCTCTTCTGGATACCTTTTTAAAAAGGTATTTACCGTTTTATTGCATGTGGTCACTAATAATGCACGAAGCCAACGATAACGTACGAACCAGCAATGCAACAGTCGAAGGGCATTTCTCACATTTTAAGGCGAACCTGTTAAACGGTGAAACAAATTTAATACCGGCGAACTTATTTAGGGCTAGTAGACAACACGTCTTAAGCATTTACAAGGCCATTTCTGGGCCCACTATTAGGCATAAACGACGAGCCTCGAAACCTAAGCCAGGTGAAAAATTTTCAGATTTACATAAAAAAGAAACGGTGACTGCCACATACACCAGTTCTGATTATGATGATCAAGTTGTTAAGAAGAAGCGTAAAAAGCGCGGTACTTATTTTGACGGGAAATCACTTAGACGCCTTCCCAGGGCAAGGAAATCGTCACAGACTCTATCCGAAAAAGAGGACATTTCAGTAGATTCGGCAGATGCTTATTTTGTAGAGGAGAAATGGAATAGAGCTCCTGGCTGTACGAAGAGGTTTAAGAACGTTCTCGAATATCCCGAAGAAAATATACTTATTATTGTTTCGTCCGGGGATGATGAAACAATATCCACTACTTCTTCTGGTGAATCAGGAATTGTCAGCGGTCACGACAAGCTAATAAACGGCTTAGAAGTTAATTTCGAATTTTATGTTGTAAACAATTTAACCAAAACTGAATTCGTAGTGGCACGCTTTCCGAAATCTTTCCCCAACATAGAGTTTACGAAATTGACATCAGCAGAGTTTGACAATATATCAAAATCAAGGAACATGACGGAAAATTCCATGAATTTAACTGCATACGCTCTAATAAGACATTACGCCCGTCAAGAAGTTGATGAGGGAAAAGTGGCATTTTGGTCATCGCAGCGCGCTCAAAGCGTCCTAGTTGATTGCAAACACAGCGGCTGCATATTTGGTAAGGAAGTAACATTTATGATATTATTATTACCTGTCAATGATGAAAACGAATGGATAATAATCCAGATACTCAACCGTATCGAACAAACCGGAATTTTTCGTGTTCACAATACACATAGGGGAGCACTGCATAACCATGACTATTTATTTTCGAATTTCAAGCGTTACTTGCGAGACTATAACATATTAGTGGCTAACAGCTTTGATGATGAAATAGAACAGAACAACTGGCAACTTGAAACGTGTAACACCTATGACAAAATCAATCCGGAATTATTACAGAATGAAATGCGATTCGGTTGTTTACGTGTATTAGAATACTGTGTGCGAGAATTATTCTCCCATAAATTACACCCTGATGAAGACCAATTCGTCGACTTTAAACAAATTTTGCTAGAAGAATCGGATGATATGACTAGTCATTGTCTAATCTGTGGTAATTACGTCCCAAGCAAGGGCGGTGAATTATGGGTTCAATGTTGTAAATGTCGACGTTGGGTTCATCAGCTATGCGAAACGAGAAAGTTACTGGAAAGGGGGCAGGACTATCGTTCACCCAAGTTCCAGTTTCATTGCATATTGTGTGCATACAGTCCGTCCATACTTAAAACGAACGGGTTGGTAAAAAACACAAATTATTACAGAGAAACCGTATATTTGAGTAAGCATTACGTGGTAACCCATTATTCAGAAACATACAATTTAACTAGCAGAGACCTCACCAACGAAGACTTTGTGCCGCTTACAAATACAGAATCGACCCTATATCTAACTAATGAAGGTGTTCATACATATCTCAATATTTACTATCACCATTTCAAAAATGAAGCAAGGAAAAACCAAATAACAATTTTCTGCAACCCAGCACGAAATGAACAAATATTTATAAATCCCGATGTGCATGGACAGGAATATTTCATCAGACAGTTTCCTAAACCAACAGGACAAATTCTGCTAATACCGCACCTAGATGTCAGAGGAAAGCACTTCACTTTATACATTGTCGATTTTGATACACGTAAATTCTCTTTTATTGATTCCAACCTATTAAAAAGCCGACAATTCATGCCGCCGGAGCTTCAGGTTGCGGCAAGAGCTCAAATAGAACTAGATTTCTTAACTTTCTTGAATTTCTTTGAATATTATAAGCTCCACTATGATTTGGACACGAATTTGGAAGGATTCACGTATGATTATATGCCAGATGCAGAACAACAAACGGATAGTCACACCTGTGGTTTACATGTGATTAATCGCATTCACTCCATCTTTGAAGAAAAGAAACGATTTTCCACACCATTGAATATTAATGCACTGAGAAATTCTATACATCAGTTACTATTAGACAATTCAGAAAACATGCGTGATAGATGTGGTGCATGCGGTCGAAGCTTCAACAGAGGGGCACCACAAATTCGTGTACACCTTGAATGTCGCTATTGTTTCCGAAAATTCCATGAAGACTGGTTAGAAATGGATTACCATCTGAGAATGAGAGAAAGTATGAAATGCCCCTTGTGTTTCCATTTTTACGGAGATATATAAAATAGAAGGAATCCGGCCTGTTCCATGAATGCCATTGTTTGAGGAAAAATCACTGCTGATACATGTAGGACTATCTGAAAAAAAGAGTAAGTAATAATAATATCCCTTGCGTTCCAATTTTTAGCAAAACAGAAAATAAAAAGAATCTGAAGTAATCCCCATTACAGCCGTACGCAGAACAAAAAACGAAATAACAATGCAAATTTCATTACACAAAGCACACTTAACAGAGGTATATTATTCCTTTGGTAACTATTACTATATACATACATAAAAGAAAGAAAAACTATTCTTCCCGGAAGCTTCTATAATTTATAAATTAATTCTAAAGAATTAAGAATCTCGATCCCTTGCTCATTAACATCTCCTCATCTATTCTGCATCTCATATTATGAGAGGGTGCACGCTTTTAAATGCCCACGATTATAAATCGTCTTATGCATCTCTTTTCCTTTATCAAATAATTTCTTAAATGCCAACTTTACTTAACTGTTTGTAAAATTACTCACAACTTCTTGGTTTCTAATTTTCAAATTATTCGATTGGCCAGAAGTTTCTCCTTACTTCTTGGTTGTTCGACTCATGCTCACTTGCTCTTCCTTCCCGACTCTCCGAATTAATGAGTAGGAACATTATCTGGGTCCTGCGAAACAATAAGCATTTTTAGTAATTTTATTTTACTGTAGAACTTCAGAGCTGGGCAACCCACTTGTTTAAGACATGTATTGAATTGAGGTATCTTCAGAATTTATGGTAATCATTATTATTATTATTTTGATTACTAATTACTTAGCTACAGTCGAGAAACTAAATAATGCACTTTGTGGTGATATCTTGAACGGATAATTCTTTATGGGCTCTTTGAGCCATCAACACAACCCCCATCTGGTGCCGGTCCTTATCAGATAGAAATGTACCACTATCGAAGGCTGGTGTTGTTCTGTGCGTAACACTCAAGAATCGGGTGCATGACTTACTTTTCCGACTGTGCCTTGCTGCTGGGCACTGCCCAGGTCTGGAATTGACTTCTTCTTGCTTGTGATTGTCCTTTTGTTGTAATCATTATTTCCAACGTATATTTTATTGTGCAACAGGACTCAAATCCATTCAGCCACCATATAATAATGATTACATTGTGGGGATATTCTAGAAAAGTTTTTGTACATAAACTTAAAAAAATATGGTGGGCTACATGAAACTTAAAGAATCAAAATTTTCCGATTTCATAATTCACAATTTTTTAACAAGCAGATACCTACTCCAAACCATTCAAAAACCCAACTGCTGCAAAAATGGAAATATTTCAAACATAAATGTTGTGCCTACTGCCGTCGTAAGCGAAAAAGTCTATCTGCAGTTTGGATGGAATAGAGATTAACGATTTTGTATTTAAAGTGACATTGTACGGCTCAAAAAAGTACATTCAACCGAGTCATTCGCTAATTCACACCAGAAAAATGATGAGATGTAAAAAAAAAACATCAAAATGTTACTCTGGGGTATGATATTAAACTTATGATATTAAAATTGCAGTTAGTCTGTTTTCGCTTACTACAAAGTACGTATAATACAGGGTGGTCCAACGAAAAGTTTCCACCCCTAATATCTCGTGAACGGAACGAAATATAAAAATTTGCTCGGACAGGTCGATTTTGGTTTCGAGGGGGGCACTTTAATCCGCGGTTGGTGAAATTCCACAACGCAACCCCTAATCCCCACTAACCCCAACTTCAAAATCTCAAATGGTAACTCCCCACTTGTGATGCATCATTTTAAAGCAAATTTAATTACCAACCCAACGATGTAAAAATTTCTAGGATTTGATCAACTCCAGCGCCATCTACGGTCAAATTTTAAATTATATTAGGGCCCTCCGTGATACATTATTTGAAAGGGTTTGAAATTCTTTGTAAAACGAAGCAAGAATTTTTGAAATCCATTCACTTGTTCAAAAGTTACATTGAAGAACATGAGCTGGTTTTGGGCCTAGAAATCCTTCAAGTTTACGCCTGTAACTTTTGAATTATTGGATGGATTTCAAAAATTGTTGCATCAGTTTAGAAAGAATGTCAAACCCTTTCAATTGATGTATTACGAATGGCCTTAATGTAATTTAAAAATTGACCATAGAGGGCGCTGGAGTTAAATCAAGCTCAAAAATTCTTACAGCGTTGGATTGTCAATGAAATTAGCTTTGAAATAATGCATCACAAGTGGGAGGTTGCCATTTGAATTTTTGAAGAGGGGGTTAGTAGGGGTCAGGGGGTGTGAGGAAAAATTTCACGAAGGGCGAATTTAGGTGTCCCCCTCAAAATAAAAATCCACCTGTTCGAGCAAATTTTTATATTTCGCTCCGTTCACGAGATATTAGGGGTGGAAACTTTTCGTTGGACCACCCTGTATAATGAAATGATAGCTAATGGTATATTTTTAATGTCCCATTTATCTATTGCAACTATATTATATTTACAAGTTTTACTTTCCATTTTTGCAGTATCAGAAAGAATGATTCCGAAGAAAATACAAGTTAAAATAATGTAGAAGTCTATTTCGCGAAAAATTACTAAGGGTTTTTGAGGTTTACTTGATGAAAATAATAATGCATTGTTCTTTTTACTTATTCCGCACCCGCATAGGGTTGCCAGACCTTCTATATTTGATAGAAGTCTTCTATTTTTAAGCAAAATCTTCTACTTTCTATTGAGGTGCCAAATAGAAGAATAAATCTTCTATATTTTAACTTCTCGCAATTGACAATATTTTTGTAAAATAAAAATACCATTTTTTCCCTAATTAATTTAAATAATACGAGAAATAGATGTTCGACGCAATTAGTTAAATCCGAATTATTAATTTGTGTTAATATTGAAAAAACTTGCGCAGTCTTTTGATTTTATTAAAAATGAAAGAAGAATCTTAGAAAATATTCCAAACAGTGATAAATATGTACCGAAGTAATCTACCCCAAACATATTCCATCACTAGAATTGTTTCTTTTTTAGTTATGTAAAATATAATGCATATTATTGTATATTGTTGTTATGTACCGGGTGGACCAACACTATTGCCCACCTCAAAAATTGCCCTTTATTTTAAAGCTGGGACTTCGAAATTTTTACAGTGTATATGGCTACCAAGGACCCTTCAAATGAGGGCAAAAGTTTATCTGTCATGCAAAAACTGTGACGTCACGAAATTTTGAAATATCGTTTTTCTAAGGAAAAAAAAATTTTTACCCATAAAATCGTTTTTTGGGCTAATACCTTTATGTTAAGCCCATTTTTTTAAATTTCCGTCATCAGATTAGCCAACTGTAGCAAGCTAAAAATGGTCCATTTTTATTCACAAGTCGGCCACGTAAACAATTGACTACTATGCGAGGGCTTTCTTGGATAACAGCGTACGCTTTTTTCATCTGTCACCAGTTGACAGCGACACGACGCCGCCATTGAACTGCGAAATTGTTTTTAATTTTAATAAACGTGGATTTTTGTAACGAATAATGTTGAAATATCGGTTTAAACTGGGCATCCACCATTTAATTCGCCAGGAGAGGTTACGAACACGGGCATTTTATCAGATGGCGTAGGCGGCGTGAAGAGGGGCTCCAGTTTGTGTGAAGGGCTCCGGTTTGTGTGAGGGGGTTTTTTCAAATAGCCATTTCCATAATTCGCATTATTCCATACTTATGTAATTCCACAGGTAATTATTTTGTTGTTATGGCCTGTTTTTTAGTTGGCATTTTTAGGTTAAGTGAGTCGACTTAGTTTGCCCCGTTGAGACTAATATCGAGGACTAAGATATTCACAGCCCAGAATTTAACAGCAACTCGTGTCAAATAAGGACCAAGGAATCGTTTTGCATAACATAATTCATATTCAAAGATAAACTGTAATCGAAGGTGGTGCAAGTGTCAGTTTTCGATTGGCAAATACCTCGTAGGTACCTCCTAAACAAAATCAAGACGTTAATAATTGATGCTTTGAAGTTGGTGAAGCTCAAGTTATTATTTGAACAGCAGAAGCAAAAAGGTGCAATGTGGAATTTAATAATCATCATCATGGTGGGCAAATAAGGACTAATTAATCATTGATCACATACGACAAGCCATCCAGTGCATAAACAAGATGTGTGTGTGTGCCTGAGTTTCAATTTTTGTCATTAGAATGAACTAAGAATACTGAGATTATTCTTTCGCTTATTAAACAATAATTGCCTATTAAGTAAATTTAATAAATCAGGCTTTCATATTTTTACTTGAATTTCGCGCATTTATTTCATTACGCGCGTTAATTTCCTGCTCAAACTCTTCCAACCCCTTTTAGCTAATCATTAGTCACCCACTAGTGTGATTAGTGTGTGAATTACAATAGTGTTGCAGTGTTTAGGTTGCTAATTTTGAGAAAAATTGCTATTTTGTGAAATCTTCAGCCTCTTGAAGAGAAGTGTTTTCCAAGTTAGTTTTACATACCTACTTGTTAGCTGTTTTCACAGCTCTTATCCTGGTTTCCCTCCAGGGAAGCTTTCACGCGTTTTTCTGTGTTGTGAGTGTTAATTATAATTACGTGTAGAAGTGAATCTTGGTGAATTTCCTATACCTAGTGTTAATTAATAGTTTTATTCTATTTTAGTGGAGTGCATTTAATTTTTATCATGCCGATGCAACATCTTTCCTTTTCAGACAAGGTCGACATGATCTTGATTTTTGGAGAATGCCAGCAAAATGCAATGCAAGCAGCAGAATTGTATGCCCAACGTTACCCAGACAGACTTCAACCAGATAGACGAACATTTAAAAGAATTGTAGAGAAACTTAGAGAGACACGCAGTTTGAAGCCCAAGAAAAAGACAGTGATAAATCCCGCTGTGACTCATGAAATCAATCAAGCTATTGTTTTGAACATAGCTGAAAATAATCCCCAAGTCAGGAGTCGAGAAATGAAGCAATCAAGCGGCATAAGTAAGTCATCGATTCTAAGAATATTAAAAAAGCACAAATTCCATGCATATCACATCGAACTGCATCAGGAACTACATGGAGAGGATTTTATGAACAGGGTGAGATTTTGCACGTGGGCCCAAGAGAAACTGCAGGAAAATCAGGACTTCTTCAAGTTTGTGCTTTTCACCGATGAATGCACATTCAAATCTAATGGGCACGTAAACAGGCATAATATGCACTATTGGTCGGTGGTTAACCCACATTGGATGAGAGAAGAAAAAACACAAGACATATGGTCACTGAACGTGTGGGGAGGAATTATTGACAACCGATTAGTTGGTCCATTCTCTTTTGAAGGCCATCTGACTGGTGCGATGTATGCAGAGTTCTTAAGAAATTCATTAGATGGCTTACTAGAAGATGTGCCATTAAATGTGATCCAAAATTTGTGGTTTCAGCAAGATGGTGCGCCTCCACATTTCAGTCGAGAAGCTCGTGGTGTGGCAGATGAAAAGTTTCCAGATAAATGGATTGGTCGTGGTGGTCCAATTGCTTGGCCGGCTAGATCTCCCGATCTCACACCTATGGATTTATTCACATGGGGAGTTGTGCAAGAAATTGTGTACAGAACACAGCCAACCACGAGACAAGACATGCAGCAACGACTCGTAGATGCCTTCCAGACAATCAATGAACGAAATACAGCAGCTACAGTCCAAAATTCATTTCAGCGACGTGCTCAGATGTGCATCGAAAGAGAAGGCCACCACTTTGAGCAGTACCTGTAATCAGGTAAGTACTTTTTGTGAAGTGATCTGTGCTATAGTGGTTGCAGTGCAGTGAATTTGGTGATGATTGTGTAGTGATGGGTTGTGGTAGTGAGTAATGCATCACTTTAGGTAAGTACAAGCCGTAAGTTCCTTGTACACAATTTTGTCTATGATGATTAGTAGAGCTCTTTCACAATATTTGAAGGATCCACAATTCTGAGACATCCAAAACAGCTAAAAGACCACAGTTTATGTAACACAATCAGTCAATCAAATTCAATTTATTGTTGTTAGTTTGATCATACAGGATTTAAGTTTCAATTTATATCCTTGAAAAATTATAATTATTGTGATTGCAACTTCAACTTTACAGCAACACACTTTCGCCAGCTAAAAACACTTGGCTTTACATCACCCTACAATTTACCAAACAATTTAACCAAACTAGTTAAGAAATGGCATCGGGCTATAATTCTTCTACCTTCGGCTACAGTTTATCTCTGAATTTTAATTATGTTAGTTGAAACGATAGTTTAACAATTCCTTTGCCCTTATTTAGATCAGATGATGTTAAATTTAGAGGCTGTAAATATCAATTTTGTTATGCAAAACGATTCCTTGGTCCTTATTTGACACGAGTTGCTGTTAAATTCTGGGCTGTGAATATCTTAGTCCTCGATATTAGTCTCAACGGGGCAAACTAAGTCGACTCACTTAACCTAAAAATGCCAACTAAAAAACAGGCCATAACAACAAAATAATTACCTGTGGAATTACATAAGTATGGAATAATGCGAATTATGGAAATGGCTATTTGAAAAAACCCCCTCACATAAACCGGAGCCCTTCACACAAACTGGAGCCCCTCTTCACGCCGCCTACGCCATCTGATAAAAATGCCCGTGTTCGTAACCTCTCCTGGCACCTTGGGTGGGCGAATTAAATGGTGGATGCCCAGTTTAAACCGATATTTCAACATTATTCGTTATAAAAATCCACGTTTATTAAAATTAAAAACAATTTCGCAGTTCAATGGCCGCGTCGTGTCGCTCAGTGTCGCTGTCAACTGGTGACAGATGAAAAAAGCGTACGCTGTTATCCAAGAAAGCCCTCGCATAGTAGTCAATTGTTTACGTGGCCGACTTGTGAATAAAAATGGACCATTTTTAGCTTGCTACAGTTGGCTAATCTGATGACGGAAATTAAAAAAAATGGGCTTAACATAAAGGTATTAGCCCAAAAAACGATTTTATGGGTAAAAATTTTTTTTTCCTTGGAAAAACGATATTTCAAAATTTCGTGACGTCACAGTTTTTGCATGACAGATAAACTTTTGCCCTCATTTGAAGGGTCCTTGGTAGCCATATACACTGTAAAAATTTCGAAGTCCCAGCTTTAAAATAAAGGGCAATTTTTGAGGTGGGCAATAGTGTTGGTCCACCCGGTATATTATACAAAAAAATCTATTTTTTGAAATAGAGTCTTCTATACACAGAAGAATGATTTCTGGCAACTCTACACCCGCACCCTCTCGAACATTTATTCAACTGATGAACTCGTTTTTACTTCATCAATCTTATTTCTGTCCCACCTTTCTGCCCTGTTTCGATCTATGCTATTTCTTAACATTTTAAAATTTGTCCAAATAAACAGAATCTTGTTATTACTGGTGAGTTGAACGTAAGTTAGTTTGTCAATTTTTTCTTTTAATTTTTACTTACAGAAAAAAACGGCACTGGAGAAATAACCCTCAACATTCCATGTTTAACACTAACGGGACCAATAATATAATACTTATATTATATGGTATGATTACCGTGATATCGAAACACATGTCGTATTGAACTGTTTAAACTATTTTATTTCGTGCCATTATAGTAAGTTCGTAGGCGTTAATTTTCATAATTGCTTAGATCCTTGTCACTTACGTGTTATTAGAGAGGGTGCGCAAGAAGTTCAACCGGATATCCTAATTTTTATGAAGACGTACTTGGTTCTGGCGTATCCTTAGAACGACCCGCTCTAATCGCGCGGGAAAGCGTGTAAGCGTAAAAGTACTAATGAGCATAATGAAGGAGCGCATGCAGTTGATTAAGCTTCTGTAAGCCTTCACTTCAGAAAGAAGAATTCAAGGCTCAAAGACAAATGACCCGATGTGGTAAGTAGTAAATTTATTTCATCAAGGTATCTCTTTCCAACTTTATTCAGAATTCTTATGCCGGGGTGTGTCTGCGAGAAAAAAAATGAACACTTACACTTAACAGTTACCTACTTCAATTGGATTAGATGTAATTTTAAGGCAACCTGATGTCTAGTCATTTTAAGTGAGTTGTGAGTAGTCATTTTGGCTTTGACCACTGGATGTTATATGTGCGTTTATAGACTCACGTTGGACCACATCGGAAAAAAGTGATAGCAGGTATGTACATTGTACAGGGTCTTTTTTTTATTATTGTCCCACTTTTAAATTGGAATATCTCCTTTATTACTTGAGATATTTGCCTGAACTAATAACAGGACCGTACTCCCAAGCTTTGTTCTGGACCTTACTCTTAGCGATCACCATCGGATCTTAAGCGCTGCGCATGTCACTTGCTTTTTTTTAATGGGACACCGGGTATATTTTCAACTTTAAAAAATTCGTAGATTCCAAATCCGTTGAGAAAAATATATGATTCCATTTAAAAAAACGATTTTTAGGGTCACTTCCGGTTTAACCGGAAGTCCAAGAAAATTTTTAAAAACAGTTTGGAATTCCCTGAATTTAATTGTATCTGGGTACCAAGTTTCAAAGTAAAATCGTAAAAAATAACGGGGATAACTGACCGTCCCGGGACTTTGTACTGACCCTGTATATAGTTTTCAGGTTGGTTGTTGGTGTAACATGTATACTTAATAATAGATTAACAATTTAGATACGGATGATGCCGTGAAGGGATCCAACGACATGTTAAAAGTGGTGAATAACCCTCACCCTAAATATAGTTAATGAATGAAGGGATTCGTTCAGTGATAGCTGATAATATGAAAGGACAAATTTGATAAATCACATAATTATAATATAGTGAGATAAAGATTCAACAGCTCCTAATGGACAGTAGCTGCAGCCAACAATTACAAAGGTAACGTAAAATAAAGGCGGCGGAGGAAGCGGCTGAAACTCATTACACACACACCCACACCCACACACCATTTTTAATTATTTTAGTGAATTTTTCAATATTGTAGGAGTTTGGATTCTGGACTAATTTCGGATTTTCATATTGGTTGTGATCTTAATCGTATTAGTAATATTTCTGCAAGGCAATCTTCCATTTCAACAAGCTATATTCTTATAACAAATATCAAATATCTGTGTTATAAATCCAAACTTTATTTTACACGCCAGTAGGCCACGAAAATCTGGTGATATGGTGGCAACAAGTTAGTTGCAGCAAAATATCCCTGGCATCTATTGATTAATTTAAATTTTAGGTTAAAGTTCTTGACAAAACAAATTTTTTTTGGTAAAAAGGGCAAGAATAACACACCAAATCGACTCAAATCAACGGCAGACTTACCCCAATTGGATTTTATTAAAGTAACTGGAGCAACATGGATCTTCTAGCACAGCGTAAATGTATACAATTGACACCACTAGCATACCACTAGCATGGCAGATTCAAAAAATTTCTCCCGTCAGTTTGGCAAATAAGTACTGCCAATAGAGAAAACAAGTTTCATGGCCTACTGGCGCGTATAATAGACTTGAATAAGAGTTCACTGCTTGAATACTACATACTTGGATACATCACTATACTGACAGTAAATTATGATCGGCTGTGAATGGTAAGCAGACTAAATAAATGAATTACCTACTGAAAATTCTTAGGCTTTTTTTTTGCAGTTTTGTTCAATTTGGTGAAGGGAATAAGCAAGCTGGAAATCGACATTACTTAGGACTTCTGCACTGCGTATGGGTCACGACGTTGCCAATTCTACTAAACGTTACGTCTGGGTCGCTTGTGATCCCAGAATTGATACTAGAACAAGGTTTGACACATTCGCACAAATGCAGTAATTTTTTTAAAGCATAATGTTATAGCATGTGTGGATGACAGCAAAAGCTGTTCTCCAGACCTTTCTGTGAAGGGTGAGTAACGCCTACCTACCACATTGTGGGCGTATACGGTCTGATTATAATCGTTCAACGGAAAACTTTAAACATTGATATCCAGGCATAACTTCCAGTACAATTTGCTTCTTTTAGTTTTGACATGACGAAAAAGTTCAATAAACAATCTAAGTAACTAGAAGAGAAACAAAAACAAAGCAATCACCTAATAATTGAAGTAGGAAAATACTCACATAACTAATCCCCGATGCGTTGAAAAATAAATAATTACTAATTAAAGGTGAATATTCTTCTGATGGACATTAAAGGGTTGCATTCTTTGGTAAGCATACCACTAATTATTGAATTCAATTCCTTCCACTGAGGTCCTTAGGTGGGGTACTCCTTAAAACATAAAATATGTTGAAATGGACAAAATAGTGCAATTCTGGCGTTAAATCGGAAGGAAGGTTAACACTAATTAACTGAATTGAATATTTTTCGAGTCCACGAAATAAAAAACAAATATTTTTAGATGGTAATGATACAGTGGTGTTATTGGTGTTAAAAACCAGTGGGGACTTTTGAATACTTGACCTCCTGGTGATATCAGAAAAACACAATGACATCTATTATAATACGGCTGGTGGTCAACATCATGAAAATCTGCGTTATTATTGTAAAGTAAAATTGAAGGTGCGAAATTTCGGAAGAAGTTTGACTATTTTCCGGCAGATATTTTGGTTATATCGAAGAAGACTACTGAAAATCTGTTATCTACGACATCGAGGGCGAGTTATGAATAAGAATACATAATATCTGTCAACTTTGGAAGTCGGAGTGTTGGTTGTGAACAATACGGTGATTATGTTGGCGTACTTTTAGGAATTGGTATGTTTTCTACCTACTCGAGTTTTACTAATTTTATTCCTTTTTTACAGTTTGAGACTTTTGGTAGGTACCAATTCGTTTGAGATGAGACCCATTCTGATTGTTAATAATGAAGACTACGTTGACATTTTCCGTTAGAGCATCCGATTGTTTGGTGATCTCATTTATGAAACAAAATGTCCAAAAAAGAGTCAAAAGTTTTGACAGGAAGCTATGCTTTGGCATTTATGAAATATACTCCTAGAGGAACTTTATCTGCTGATGCATAAATGAGGTACGTTAGGTAGGTACGTTAGGTACATTACATAAATGTTTACAGGCTTCTCTGATTATGGATGTTTTGGTGCTTTGATAGCAAGATTTGCAAGCTCGATCTGTGGGAGAAACTGAAGAACAGGAAAGAACCATCAAGGTCCAGATTTCCGTTTAATATTGGAAGATGGAAAATCCTAGTAAACTATGCGTGAAGAATATAGGAGCACTAGTTAGAAGTTCACCAGGAGTAATTTTTATGTATTCCGTTTTTAATTGTAACAATAATTACTTATAAATAAAAATCAGTAATAAGCGGGCGTTATGAATTATAACGCCTTCTTATAATACCCCGGATATTATGATCTTGTTTATACAGTGAGGTTCAAAAGTTGCTTCCCCCCTTTCGAACTCTATAGTGGAGGGGCACTTCGGAAAAACTCTGGGGCACATAACCTTTATTAATTTCATGCAGTCTGAGGGTGCTGTCAAATACTTTTTTCCACTTCCGGTTTAGCAGGAAATGACCCTGAAATTGGTTTTTTAAATTGATACCCATATTTTTTTCAACTAATTCGGAATCTACGAATTTTTGTAAGTCGAAAACACGTGTCGCACTTGACCGGTAATCAAGTCGCGGCCACCCCAGATTTTCAAAAACATCGAAGAAATCGGTGAAAAACGAAGATTTTTGAAAATTGCAAAAACACGTCAACCTTATTTGTTTGATACAAATTCAACTCGGCAGTTAAATTTCTTCTTTACTTCGTTTTGAATTTTTCAAATTCTCTGATTTTTTACGATTGGTGATTTTTACAAAAAGAAATTAGAAAAATGTAATCGGGCAATCGAATTGGCATCAAAAAAATAAGGTTGACGTGTTTTTGCAATTTTCAAAAATGTTCGTATTTCACCGATTCTGACTTCTTTTAAATGGGCTAACATTGAAATGAATTGACAAAATTGAGGAATCTGCGTATACGTCTTGGGGATATCAATATTTTCGTGCAGTGTATAAACAATTAGTATATAAACAATTTAGGCACGTGATGGTAGGAATTACTATACTTATTTAATCGACTTGCAAAAAATTGGACATCACAACACAACTGATAAGTGGTTGTTTTACAAAGCACCCTTGGGCCCTAATGTCGTTTATTTCAAATCCTACGTTATTTTCCAGGGCACAACGTAAACAATAATGCTTGAGGGCTCCAATCCAATCGATTCAATCAATAATTGATTTCAATATTAACTAAATAACATCAAGAAACTACAGAAAAAGGTCGATTACCTATAATACCACAGTAACGATATCGATACAATTGTATAGGTACCGATATGTCGATATATCGATAAATCAGCATATTTAGTTGTCGGGATATCGGTATATCGATATATCTGTATATTTAGTTATCGGTATATCGATATATCGATACATCGGTATATCGATACAATTTTAAATATCGATAATCGATATTCAAATTCCGATATCGCACAGCCCTAGTCCCCACATGTCGTTTTTTTTGTAAAAGAATTTCTTCTAGGCGCTGTATTTCGGAAAGTATTTTATCGTGGAAGATTTTTCTCAGGACCTTTTTTTTAGTTTAAGATTTGTCGTAAAATCAACGGTTAACTAGATGTTCTCAAAAAAGCTCGTTGCGGAGCTTTCCTTCCATGGCAATGCGGAGCGCAAACCTCGCTGGAGGGTGGTACACTCATAACAGACTTTAAATAAGTCTAAATTATTATGATAAATATAGGCACCTATCTAAATTATGCATTAATAGTCGAAAACTTTACGTGCGCGTTTTGGGACACCCTGTGGGTATAATATGCGAATTATTCCCTCTCTCTGTCTGCATGTTTATTTACAATGCAAACCGAAAAAATTTTTAGATAAACCAAAGTGATAAACCCGAAGGTGATTATAATCCATTAGTGGTTTACCAGCGACAATGGTAAGTTCATTTTGCTTTATATTTTTAAAAATTCAAGCCGACTTCATAATCATGTTGAAGAACCCACAATAATTTACCGTGACTATGAGATAGGTTTACACACTATTAAATAATCGTTTTCTTTATGTATTCTTTGAAATTAAACTTTGCAGTGCACTATAAACTACATTCAATCCTCAATTTTCGATGCCGCCATTGATGTCCCGCTGGTACATTGTATCAGCGAGGACATCCATATGGATGCCGGCCTCGCCTACGAAATTGCGTAAGTTAGTCAAATTATTAAAAACCTGACAAAATTTCGGTGGTTAAAAAAAAAGCAATTATTTTCACAAACTTTGTTCTTGCAGCCACAGGTACGGGTTGGACAATTTTAGAGCAGCCCAAGCAAAAAAACCCACCCCTGTAGTGGATATGTTTGCCATGGAGGAGGCGGGGAGGACAATAATAAATTTGGTGACAAAGACCACCTATAGAGAGCTCCCTACCATGACAAACATCAGGAGGTGCTTCGCCAAATTGGCGGAGCACCTCAAAGAAAAAAAAATCCAACATATCGCCATGCCCAAAGTAGCCGCGGGGTTGGATAGACAAAACTGGGACACGGTTTTATCGCACATCACCACCACCCTCGGTTCGGATGTGGTGGTCGATGTGTACTCGTTCAACCCGTCCAGAAATTAGTAAGTATCTGGTCAACTAATACAACTCTGCATTTTAAAGTAATACTAACTAACTATTAATTACCTAAAACTTTCAACGGTTGACAATTTTAGGGTGTGACTTAATAAAATGTAATCCCTTATTAATACTGTGGATGCAAGCTTTCAAATATCGGACTTCTGCTCATATGTAACATAGACTTTACTTTATACGGGGTTGTCATAAATTATAACAGTAGACACCTACGATGCTTCATTTATTTATAACGACCCCGTATTTTGCTAATATACCTAATAATATACCTAATTTAAAAAGAAGAGCATACTGCTACGGCACTTAAAACAATGTAAATATCACTTTGGGTATAATTTAATATGGGTACATATTGTAAATCTGCTGAAATCGAAAATCACACATACTTGCTCAACTTGTCTTGGTCAACAGCAATCCAATCCAGCGGCAGGGCGGTCCCAGAGGCGGCCGAGGCGGACGAGGCGGACGAGGCGGCCGAGGCGGCAGACGGGGTGGCAGGCGTGGAGTTTCCGTACTCCAGGCCATCGCCACGCTTCTTGGTAATTAATACCTATACAGGGTGATTCACGTAGACCGTTCGTTAGAAGTTTTTCCACTTCCCAGTGGAATAGAAATTTTAAATTTGGTACTCGGCCATTATCGGTGATTCTGAATTCACCTAAAATATTGGCAAGATTCGGTCACTTCCGGTTTCGCCGGAAATGATACCAACTTTGTTATTTTAAATGGAACCCTATAATTTTGATTACATATTTAAGATCGTCTTTTCAGACTGAGTATTTCTTATCTGGGTTATCTTCATCTACCTGTCACAGTTTTTGACTTATGTCAATTTTTTCGTTCAAAATGTCACATGCAACAGTTGCTTTAAAAAATCGAAGCTCCTAAACGCTTTGCAGTGATGAAACGAGGTTTTTTACAGTCGATAGCGAAGGCATCAGAGAATCTTTTGAGTGGTCAACAATCTACGAACATAGCTTCAAACGTTCACAATTACTATTCAAATTTGACGATGACAAAATGTGGAAAAGTCGATTTTTTCAAATGAAACGTACTATTTTTGGCAACGGCAATCGATAGAGCGCTAAATTTTAGGGGCAGTTTCATCAACATGTCCTATACCCTCTACTTATCAACTCTGAGTTATTGACGAAAAAAGATATTCTGAAAAAATTACGAGTTATCGGAAATTGAGTAGGCTTTGGAAAATTTGTCACGTCAAAAAGTGACATTTTCATTATTAGTATTAATAATTGTTGGCTTAATGTTGGCCTTACAACAACGGTGGACTACACGAATGAAGTTGTTTTTGATTTATTTGTGATTTATAGTCAAAATGACAGTAAAATAAGAACGATTGTTTAACAAAAAATACTCTCAAGACATAACTTCTTTCATTTTATAACTTACAAATACAAATCTTACAATAGAACTAACAATTATTATCAACATTAATCCTTTTGAAAGAAACAAACGTAACACAATTTAACAAAGCTTTTGTCATTCATTACATTAATACAGTTCGTCTTCATGCGAGCAAATTTACCCTGTCATCTGCCCTAAATCTGGATACTTTGCGTTAAATGGCTCGGCAAGTTCTGTCTACAATTCGGTCATTTTGACCATAAGTCACAAATAAATCAAAAACAACTTCATTCGTGTAGCCCACAATTTATTGTTGTAAGACCAACATTAAGCCAACTATTATTAATACTAACAATGAAAATGACACTTTTTGACATGTAACAAATTTTCCAAAGCCTACTCAAGTTCCGATAACTAATGATTTTTTCAGAATATCTTTTTTCGTAATTAACTCAGAATTGATAAGTAGAGGGTATAGGATATGTTGATGAAACTGCCCCTAAAATTTAGCGATCTATCGATTGCCGTTGACATAAATAGTACGTTCCATTTGAAAAAATCGACTTTCCCATATTTTGTCATAGTCAACTTTGAATAGCAATTGTGAACGTTTGAAGCTAAGTTAGTAGACTGTTGACCACTCAAAAGATTCTCTGATGCCTTCGCTATCGATTGTAAAAAAACTCGTTTCATTATTGCCAAGCGTTTAGGAGCTGTGATTTTTTAAAGCAACTCTTGTATGTGACATTTTGAACGAAAAAATTGCCATAAGTCAAAAACTATGACAGGTAGATGAAGATAACCCAGAGAAGAAATACTCAGTTTGAAGAGACGATCTTAAATATATAATGAAAATTATAGGGTTCCATTTAAAATTACAAAGTTGGTATCATTTCCGGCGAAACCGGAAGTGACGAAATCTTGCCAATATTTTAGGTGAATTCAGAATTGTCGATAATGGCCGAGTACCAAATTTCAAATTTCTATTCCTCTGGGAAGTGGAAAAACTTCTAACGAACGGTCTACGTGAATCACCCTGTATAGTAAGCAAATGAAAGGTAGAATTTAAATAATTTTTTTTTTATTTTTATATTATATAAATTCAAGTTTAATTTGTAATATTTGTTAATTTTGGGAATTAAGATAATTAAAGGTAAAATTTAAATTTCTTTTTTTTTTGAATTTTTACAAAACATACAGTGTGTCTCATTTTAACTGGAACGACCGAAATATTTCGGTTAATCTTAACCGAATCAATGCGTTCTTTTTTTCTGCATGTAGAGCTCCAAAATCTGTACCTACGTGATACTTCAATTTTTTATAGACCGAAATCCCAGCCTACTGCGATTTAATAAAGAGGCCAAAAATGACGAAATCGTATGAGGCATTTTTTTATCGAAAATTTCATCATTTTTGGCCTCTTTATTAAATCGCAGTAGGCTGGGGTTTCGGTTTATAAAAAAAGTTGAGTATTACGCAGGTGCAGATTTGGAGCTCTACATGCAGAAAAAAAGAACGCATTTATTTGGTTAAAATTAACCGAAATATTTGTGTGGTTCCAGTTAAAATGAGACACACTGTATAAACTGACAGTTAATTTGTAATTTTAGTTTTAAATATTGGGGTGTAAGCGAATGAATTGGGAAATGAGGAACTAAATATATTTTCTGGTTCACTTACACATAAGTGCTGTTGCGAAGGGAAATTGAACAAAAAAGTCGCTACTTATATTTTGGAAAAACAAGCATTTTAAAAAAATCGTCAGTGACGTCACCATAAGCGTTTCAATGCATTAGGCCCGTATAAAATGTCATCGCCAATTTTTACTAATTATTATTTCCAAAACAGAGAGGAAAATCGCTGCCATGAATTAAACTCTAGGTAAATATTGAATACATCATGCATATTATTTAATCGTGACAGGCTCACCTCTTTTTTAACAATTCGTCTAAAATGATGGCCAGTACTGCTTTTTTGTCTACCGGATATATTGCAGTTTATTCAGAGGACATTTCAAACTGCTTCGAGCGCCCATTTCTGCAAAAAAAAATTATACGGGTTGTCGCACGGCATTGGTCAATTTTCAAATGGTGAATTTTGTCAGCAAGGCCCTTTCCTATAGATTCCACATCATTCGAAGCAAATAAAAACAGATGCAAGGCCCCATTTCTGCAAAAATAAAAAAAACAAGTCGAAGAGCTGTCGCACGGTACTGGGGGAATTACCGGATGGTGGACTTTTGTCAGGAGGGTGCTCTTGCCATTTCGGATGTATTCCAGGCGAAGGAAGAACTTTCAAACAGCTTCCAAGGCCCATTTTTGCAGAAGTATGAAACAACACTTGGGGGGGCTCCAATATGGCACTGACGAATTTCCGGGCGGTGGATTTTTGTCGGCAGAGCCCCTTTGCCCTTTCGGGTGGATTCCAGTCCATTCGGAGGACATTCGAACAGCTTCAAGAGCCCATTTTTGTAGAAGTTTGAAATAACAGCTGTAGGGCTCCAGTACGGCACTGACGAATTTCCGGGCGGTGGATTTTTGTCGGCAGAGCCACTTTGCCCTTTCGGGTGGATTCCAGTCCATTCGGAGGACATTCGAACAGCTTCAAGAGCCCATTTTTGTGCAAGTTTGAAATAACAACGGTAGGGCTCCAGTACGGCACTGCCGAATTTCCGGAAGGTGGATTTTTGTCAGCAGAGCCCTTTTGCCCTTTCGGGTGGATTCCAGTCCATCCGGAGGACATTCGAACAGCTTCAAGAGCCCATTTTTGTGAAAGTTTGAAATAACAGCGGTAGGGCTCCAGTACGGCACTGACGAATTTCCGGACGGTGGATTTTTGTTAGCAGGGCCATTTTCACCTTTCGCATGGATTTCAGTTCATTTGAAGATCATCCGAACAGCTTCAAAGCCCCATTTTTGCAATAGTTCACGAAAAACAGCGGAATGGCTTCATCACGGCACTGAATAATTTAGCACGACCCTTTTACATTTGCGGAGCGATCCCAACACAATTGAAGGATATTTGAACAGTGGCAAGGTCTTCAAAGTGGATATTTGCAGATAATTGTAAAACGTAAACAAGTTTCGAACTGTCATTGTCTGTCAACTGTCAAACCAGCAATTGTTCAGCGTCGCTTATAAGGGCCAAAATAAATTTAACTTTGCTACACAAAGGCTCTAAGGATGTGATAATCGCTTATGCTTTACTCCTCTTACTCGTAAGATGTAAGTGTGATTTATAAAATGGGTTTTAGTGCTGGCGGGCTGTAACTTTAGTCACGAGTTAAATTTGGTGTTTGACCAAATTTGTTTTTAAAAAGTTTATTGATACAGAGATCCCGTGGGAATACAATAACCAATAACTTAGATTGGTGAGTTAGAGATTACCTAACGGACTTACAATAACTGAAACTATGATCCTAAAGCACTAATACATATAAGTTCCTAAATGCTGAAGTTGACAGTTAAATTTGGAGACGTTGCAGTTCTCTAACAATGGGAATGTTCATAAGGGTGAACATAACACCTCCCACCGAAGAACGGAAAACACCAGGGGATGTTTGGAGTTAAAAGTCTGACAGTTCCAGTTGTACAGGGGGTGATTTTGATTGCCTGCTGGAACGATACTTGTAGACGAATTTTGTGATGACCATAAAAATTGCCAAAGTTAATATTATGTAGAGAATTATGGTCCATATGCTGGGTTTAGAGTTGAGACGAAATTTTTGTATATTATTAAGTTCTTCGTTATAAGTTGTTAAGGTTTGGTGAATTAATGCAAGTCCGTCGAGGTTGACTTTTTCTACTTTCAAAGAGGTTACATCTATTGGAATATATTTATATTGATTATCTCTAATATCGATTTTTGGAAGGGCTATATTCTGTGATGCAATTCGTGAATTTGGATGGCCATGAAGTTGAATGTTTTCTATCTGGATTGTGCAGAACGGATTTAATTCCAGAAGATAAGTTCCTTGTAGAGCATGATCTTCTCTTGATTGGTTACAGCGTTCTGTAGCAATGCTCTCATTTGGGATGATTAGAATCCATTTATTATTATCCAATTTTTGCGTTTTCACGGCGGTGATTTTTACGAATATGGTTGTACAGTTTCTAGCATGTTGATTTTGGAGAATTTGAACTTCGCAGGGTGAATTCGGAGAAAGTGTTTCGAGGTGTTCCTCGTGGCATAGAAATTGGCGATCTTTGATTTCGGAACAGGAATTGTCGAGTGATACGTAGTTGTGCTCATTTAGGATAAGGTATTTGGATTTGGGAATGACAATTTTGAATTGTTTATTGTCAGGTGTCGGTAAGGGATAAAGATGATAATAATCATAATCAGTTGGTTCCACAATCGGAATATTGAGGATAAACACAATTTGGTTTCCCTTAGAATAACTTTTAATTTCAGTAATTTTTTCAAAAGCAAGGATATTATCGAGATTTGGTTCAAATGGTAATTTATTATTGTGAAGGAATTTGGAAATTGATTTAATTTCTTTAAGGTATTCATGAGGTTCGACAATTGAGTTATGGAAAGTATTTAATTTGGAAAAGGTGATTGCAATTTCAATCTTTTCTAATAAATCAGCAGCTAATTGATACATTATTGTAATTTGAGATAAAACCATATCAGTTAAGAGCAACAAATGCATATCAATCGATTTGGTAGTGTTTAGGTATGCTTCAACTTGCATAATTCTTGACTCCAGTATAACCTGATTGTGAGACAAGGTTTTAGTAGCGTTTTCAAATTTTGTAATGGAATTTTGCATCAAACCAATTTGTTCTTTTTGTAGTAATTTCAATTTCTGTTGATTTTCTGATAAAGTTTTGATTGCTTGGTCGTATTTTTCTGCGTCTGCGCTGTCTAAATTTCCAGTAATTGCTTTAATTATTGATCCTAGTCCATTAATTATTCCTCTCTTAGACCTGCTATTGCAAGAGGGATTTAGTTGGTAAATTTGAGTTTCAATT
The DNA here is from genome assembly GCA_963924575.1 of Pycnomerus fuliginosus. Lineage (NCBI taxonomy): Eukaryota > Metazoa > Arthropoda > Insecta > Coleoptera > Zopheridae > Pycnomerus > Pycnomerus fuliginosus. Next base: position 338,563 of record CAWUQC010000001.1, read on the forward strand.
TTGGATTCCAGGTGTTCTATGGCTTTATAAGTGTTATGAAATTCACGTTGATGGATTGGATTATGTTCGATTGCATTTTTCACAGCCAAAAATCTTTTTCTTAATACTAAATATTCCTTTATAATAGGGGATATATCATATGTTTGAATAAAAGTCCATTGGTCAACTTTATTTTGAGCTTTTCCAAGGTGAAGGGGTAGTATGCCAGGATTTCGGTTTTGGTCATAAAACTTTGAGGTTGTTAATGTTAATCCAAAGAAGGTGGAGATTCTGAAATAGGAGGTAGTTTCAGTTCTTTGATATGAACTACTTCATTTTGGTGTGTAGATTGATTTTGAATTTTGACTTTATTATTTTCTTGAAATTCTAAAAGTGTATAAGGGCCTTTAAATTTATTTTCCTTTTTATTACGTTTTTCGTTAACTTTGAAAACTGTTTGATTCAAACGGAATTGGTACTGTTCTGGACCTTGAGAATTTCGGGAATCGATGACTTTTTGCTTTTTGTCCTGAAGGGTGCCTGCAATGTTCTGATACAGGTGCTTAATTTGGTCTCGATGGTTTGAAACATATTCAGAATAAAATGCAGAGTCAATCAGAAGGGATGGATCTCTGGATTTTGTGTGTCCAAAGGTAAGTTCAAGAGGGGTAAATTTTGTTGTGGAATGCACGGAATTATTATAAGCTATTATTGCATATTTCATAAGTCGAATCGGGTCTTGTACTTTATTTGTCTGTTTCAAAATTCGAAGATGTTCGATTATGGTCGAATGGAATCGTTCTACAATACCATTGGATTCGTGGTGACCAGGGGTGGTAAAGTGAATCTCTATGTTATGTGTTCTCAATAATTCTTGGATAATTTCGTTCTTAAATTCGGTACCGCTGTCCATGATGATACGTTCGGGTACACCGTAAAAAGAGAAGTAGTCAACAAGTGCGTCAAAAACTTCAATAGACAATTTAGATTTCAAGGGGAAAGCTTGTCCAAGTTTTGAAAAAGCATCCACGATTGTGAGGAAATTTTGATTGTCAAATTTAAAAATATCAATATGGAGAAGTTGAAAGGGTTTACCAATACATTGGGTTAGAAGAACAGGGACATAAGGTTTCTTTCTGCCATATTTTGCTGTTTGACATATGTGACATTCATTGATGTAATCAGTGACGTCTCTTTTTAAGGACGGCCAGTAATAGTTTCTTTTTATTTGTTCAACTGTTTCTGAAATACCACGATGGTTGGTTTTGCATTCATGTTGGTGTTTCATTATCGTGTTTCTTTCATTTTCATCTCTAATAGAATTGACAATTTGGGTACATTGCACTAATTTAATTCCTTTAGTATAAAAGTTGGTTCGATAGATGTTATTGAATTGGGGGTAGAAATTATCATGGAAAAAGTAGGTGTGGAATATTTTTCCAGTTACAGTATAGTCTTTGAGGAATTCAAGGATGAGTTTTTTATTGTTTGAGAGTGGTATTCGTACAATGAGGATTTTGTGATTTTCAAATCTATCGGGTATTACTTCTAATTTGGGGTATGGATTTGAATAGACAAGAATTTGATTGGGCTTATTATTAATTATTTCATCTAAAATAGGAATTCCATCGTTAATTTCATTTTCATTATTAGTAGAGTGAATTGTTGGTTCACCTACAGAGCTGTTTGAAGATGAGGATAAATCTGGGGGATTAAGCGTGATATTTTGAAGAATTTTGATTTTGGGTTCAAGTGGTATTGGCGGTCTGGGTGGTATTGGTTCTCTAGGGGGTGTTGGTTCTCTAGGTGGTATTGGATGTTTGGGTATCATGACAAATTCGTCAGGATTTTCACAAGTTGTTCTTAAGAATTCGAGAATTTCTTGATTTACTTCGCCTGGATTATTGATAATACTTTCTTTATCATCATCAATAGCATTAATTTGGATTCTTGACAGAGCATCAGCATTTAAATTTTGAGAGCCTTTTTTATAGAGAATTTTATATTCAAACTCTTCTAGTCGGAGTCTCCATCTGACTAATTTACTATTCGGTTCCTTAATATTAAAAAGCCAAGAAAGGGGACGTTGATCAGTATAAATTATGAATTTTCTACCATAAAGGTAAGGTCGGAAATTTTTACATGCCCAGACGATTGCAAGTAATTCTTTTTCGATAACTGAGTATTTTGTTTCTGTCTCATTAAGAGTTCGTGATGCATAGGCTACAGGTTTGTCATGAGGGACAATTCCTTGGGAAAGTACTGCACCGATAGCATAATTGCTAGCGTCAGTGGTTAGAATAAAGGGTTTCGAAAAATCTGGATATTGAAGGATTGGGGAATTCATTAGTAAAGATTTACATTGTTCAAAAGCACGAATGAAATCAGGATGTTTAGGGGTAATGTCAGGTTCTTTTTTTAGACAAGAAGTGAGTGGTTTAGTGATTTTGGCAAAATCCTTAATGAATCGTCGGTAATAACCTAAGAGACCTAGAAATGATTTTATTTGGGTTCTATTTTCGGGGATTGGGAACTTTTTGATAGCCTCGATTTTTTTAGGGTTTGGTTTTACACCGTCAGGGGTAATGACGTGTCCTAGATATTGTACTTCTGTTCTCAAAAATTCTGATTTGTCAAGTTGAATTTTGAGGTTTGATTCTCGAATACGATTGAACACTTGTTTGAGCCTTAAAATGTGTTCATCAAGGGATGTACTGAAGATAACAATATCGTCTAGGTATACTAGGCATATTTCGTCGGACAGTCAGACATTTTTGAGACCAAAAGGCATTCTTTTGAATTCAAAAAGTCCGTTAGCTTGAAAAGCTGTTTTTGGTGAGTCTGAGGGGTCCATTTCTATTTGATAAAAGCCACTGGCAAGGTCAAGGGTAGTGAAGTATTGACTTTTGCCAAGTTTGTCTAAAATATCTGAAATATTGGGGAGAGGGTATTTATCGTCGACAGTTTTTTCATTTAATTTTCTGTAATCTACAACCATGCGCCATTTACGTTTTCCTGAAGCATCCATTTTCTTTGGTACTATCCAGATGGGACTAGACCATGGGGAATTAGAGGGTTGAATGATATTTTGTGTTAACATCTGGTTAATTTGTCGCTTAACTTCTTCTTTATGAGCTTCTGGGTATCGATATTGTTTGGTGTAGATTGGGGTGTCATTAGTCAAATTGATTTTATGTTGAATTTGGTTAGTGAAAGAGAGAGGGACGTTATCACAATAAAATATGTCTCTAAATTCTAAACAAAGTTTGCGGATGGCATTCTTTTCTTCTTTGTTGCAATGTTCTAAACGTAAGTTTTTAAGGTTGGCTTTTAATAGATTATCGTGAAATTGATCAAAAATTTCGTTTGTTTCCATTTTTTCAATAAAATTGGTTTCAAAAGAGTCTACTGTTTCTATCTCGAGGGGTTGGGTCATTGAGATTTTCACAGGATTTTGATTTGAATTTAAAAGGGTTGTGGTAGCAAAATAATTTTCAATTTCAACAAGAGCTGAAGGGGTTTCTACCTGATTGCCCATATTTAAATAATTGATAACTCCTAAACCATTTTCTTGATTAACAGGTATTTGAGTGATAATTCTGGTACGTGCTGGAACAGTAATTGAATAAGAAATGTCATCATTTGGATTGTTGTCATATGAGTCATATCTTGGATCGTTGGCATAGGTATCGATTAAATTGTTTGGATTGGATACGTCTTGATAATTTAATTCGGAGTCAAAAAATGATGTTTGAGTTGAATAATTTTCATACGTTATGGGAATTTGAACAAAGGGGGTGGTGAGCATTCGGTGATTCAAATTGATGTTGGCATCTAGTTGTTTAAGTAGGTCAGCACCAATTAAACCATCGTATCTTGGGGAAAAATCAAATAAATAGAAAGTGTGAAAACCGGAGGTATTAAAAGTGTCGAAAAGGGGAATCGTTGCAATTTGATCGTGCATGGTAGTACCATGTGCAGTTTCGAGAACGAAATATTTGGATTGAATATAGGGTTCGTAGAATTGTTGAGCTAAAGACGGTTTGATAAGACTACGGGCACTTCCAGTGTCGATGAGAAATTTAGCATTTAATTCGGGGATATAAATATAGGGAAGAGTTGAGTAGTGTGTAAAGAGGGGTCCTGAACACATGTGTAATTTATGACCCTCATAAACCTGTCAAGGAATGTGTTTTGCTCCTCCTCCATAAGAGTCAATGGGGGCGGCAGGACACATGACCCCATTACTGTCTCATAAATTAGTATGTGTTTTGATCCCCGCAAGCTGATCAAATGAGTCATCGTGTTTTGCTCCTGAAAGAGGGGGGGGGTGGGCACGGGACCCCATTACTGTCTCATAGAATGTGTTTTGATCCCCCGCAAGCCGATCAAATGAGTCATCGTGTTTTGCTCCTGAAAGAGGGGGGTGGGCACCGGACCCTATTACTGTCTCATAGAATGTGTTTTGATCCCCCGCAAGCGTATCAAATGAGTCATCGTGTTTTGATCCCCATTATGTCAATGAATCACCGTGTTTTGAGCCGGAAAGAGGGTACGTGTTGAGCACCAGACCCCATTACTTTTCAATTAGAATGGGTTTTGATCCCTAAGTAGTTTATTTTCATAATTTTTATTACAATGTGCGTTCACTATAAAAAAGTGTCTCGTTTCAAAAAAAGGAAATTTGTGCAGCTGTAAAAGGTTAAGGTAGTCAAAAGGGGGTTCTTTAAAATTATCGTGGAATTAACCAAGGAAATGCAGGCTATGCGGTGGTTGAGGAATGTCTTCATAAGAGGCCGCTTTTAGGTAGTTAAAATACACAATTTTGGTATGAGAAATTTCGAGAATGCAGTCATGGACAATTAAAATTATTCTCCCGTTATAAAGTTATTAAAAAATGAAGATCAGTGAAATGAAAAGTAAAAGCAAGAAAATTAATTTCAAATAAAGATTCTCGTTCCTTATTTTGGTTGCGATGTCTGTAAGATTGAAATGTCAGAGTGTGGGTTTAATGGGTCAAGTTTTGAGAGGAACCAGGTGGAACCCCAAAATGACTCGTTAGTATGAATTTTGGTATGAAAGCAAGTCTATCGTTATACGCGTAATTAAAAGTGATGGTGCATAATATTGGATATACCTTTGCTGAAGCGTTTGATAACAATTCGGGGTAAGTATTTATTCTTCACTTTATCAGTACACTTTTAATTTTCTATGAAAATCAGTATGAGGGTCTTGTTCAGATGAATCGATTCTTTTTGTTATAGGTGAATTTATTAGCAACCGCCCCCCCCGAGATCTTAATTTCCAATACGATGACAATGTTTGAAAATGACATCATCCGCTCTACTTCCCACGACTTTATCAGGGGTGATGAAGCAAGTTTTAAACAACGGAAAACAGGTAGTTTTTTATTCTATGACGTAGTGATTTTAAAAATCTAATTTATTTAGGAAGCATCCACCTCCCACACCCGCGAAGGACTTCATCACTACTTTCAATAGGGGGGGTAAGTAACAATTTTTGATGACAATGGTCTTACGGATATTTATTGCGCAACTTTGGCACTTAAGTTTTTATCCACATAAAGACAAATTGTTATGCATGCGTGGGGGGCGAGCGTCATAGTTCTGGTGTAATCTAGAGAGAACTAGATCTTGGGGGACAAAAAATTCCTAAATCTGACAAACGGTAATCAACTTAACCTTACTTTTTATTAAGTATTTTTTGTTAATAAGTTAGTGTTTGTTTACTAATTTAAGTATGCATAATTCCCAAGTGTGGTTCACTACCTTGATCTTTGTTCGGTTTTTCAAAATATTAGAGTCAACAACTAGATGAATCCCCCCCGGTCTTTCATTTTGAAGTAAGCGCCCTTATGTGTCTATGTGGGAACAAGAATTTCGATTTTTCGCAAGCTAAGGTGAACCAGGTGTCTTTTTTTACTGAATGCGAACAAGAATTTCGATTTTTTCGCAAGCTACGGTGAACAAGGTGTATTTTTTCACTGAAGGGTTGACAGACGTTCAAGGTGTTCATGTGTTTGTGTCGAAGTAGGGGTGGGGTGGAAACCGTAAGTAATTCAATCCCTATATAAAAAGCTTAGCTACTCTGAGTCTTCTTCAATAGTTTATTAATAATGTCCTCTATGTGTCAGTGCCCCTCCAGTGGAGGTTGTGAGTATTGCACTCCATCAACATCTAAAAGCACAAATGTAAGTGTACCAGTAATGAAGAAAATAACGATTTTATCGAACATTGACATTACGCATATAGACTTGAAACAGTTTTTGGAATCTTATTATAAAGATCAAACACTGTCAGCTCAAAATTTTGGTGACATTGTATTTATGGAGAAAAAGCCTTCATCAAGTGGGGAAACTTTCGAGTGGCTAAATGATCCCGAAATTATTGAGGAATTTTCCAAACCGTTTGAATTAGAGAAAAAAGAAGACTGAGTAGTGGCAAAAAGTTGATAAAAACATATAGTTATATAGTTATATAGTTATTTACATATCTCTAATTTTATGTATCTGTTTTATCAATCAAGAAATTGTTTACTTGCCCATTCTGTTCCGCTACGTATGCTCGCAAATGGACATTGACCCGTCACATTCAAAACAATTGTCAGGGGAGGAATGTAAGCAAGCCGGAAGGTAATTATCGAAGCTAGTCTAATACCTTTTTAAGTATGTGTATTTGTAGGAAAGATTTTAACGTGTGATCCATGCAATCAAAAAATTGAAGAAACGAAGTTTTTTGCACATCTTAGGACTAGGGGACATAAGGAGAACGCCAGCAGTCTGATTGAGGACAATGTATTTAAGATCCGGAGTGCGTTTAAAAGTCGAATAGCCTCTTACAAAATTATGGCTAACAAACATTACATTGATTTAGCAGACTTCATGGGAGATATTAAGGAGAAAGTAATACGTTTATTGACGGCTCAAATCCATCGCTTTACAGCTTTGAAAGTGAACTTTGTGTTGTCAGCCAGTTACACGATAGCACAGAAAGAAATTGTGGACCTAAAAAGTTTTAATACCAAAAACATCATTGTTACTTATGGATCCAATCTGGACCAGATACTTGAAGAAGTTCAAGACAGTTTGCTATGCCAGTTATTAACTTTCACTGAATCTGGATCTGGGTGGGCGTTAATTGGTATCTTATACCTGGAGATGAACATTAATTACTTCAATCCCTTGAGGGTGAGCTCCTACATTGAATTACCTCACTCTATAGTAAAACGAAGAGCGACCCTCAATATTCGTAATAATGATTTCAACTGCTTTTTCTGGGCCGTGCTGGCGGCTCTCTTTCCATGTAAGGCGGATGCTGAGGAAGTTTCGTCATACCCACACTTTACACAAGTTTTCAACACGGAAGGTTTACCCGTAAATTCTGGTATGAAATTAGAGTGCATAGCTTTATTCGAACAGTTAAACCCCATGGTGAGCGTCAGCGTTTACTGTTTAGAATCCTTTTATGATCAAAATGTGCGCAAAACGGTTTATGAGGTTTGTGGGCCGCTTTACTTAACTAAAAATATTAAACAATATCATGCTAACCTATTGTTAATAACTGATTGTGAAGCGAATGCACATTTTTGTACTATTACCGATTTAGCTAGGTTAGTTTCAAGTCAACTTTCTAAAAGACACTGTAAAAAATTTTTATGCCACGGTTGCCTAGTGTTTTTTTCTAAGCAAAGCTTACTGGAGCGGCATCAATCACTAGAATGTGGAGGTGTTTATGTCCAATTACCTTCTAACGAACTGAGAACAAACAGAATGGGATATCGAGTTCCTGGTAACATTTTAGAATTTGAGAATTTTGATAGACAGTTGCAGCTCCCATTTGTGATTTATGCAGATACTGAAGTTTTATTAAAGGAAATAGCTACGTGCATACCTGATCCTGCACACCCTTTCACTATCGATACCTGCCTTCATGAACCTTTTGCATGCGGGTTTTACGTTAAATGTCGTTTTGATGACAGTCTTTCACGGTATTTTTCTTTTACTGGAAAGAATTGTATTCGAGAATTTATTGATATGTTAGAAAGCCAAGTAAAATTGTTATTTGAAAACTATTTAAGTGTAGTCAAGGAAATGATACCTTTAACCCCTCAACAAAAAATCGAAGTTGAGAATGCCACGAGATGTCATATTTGTAACAACATATTTGAGGAGGAGGAAACCAGGGCTTTAAACCATTCTCACGTAGATGGGACCTTTTTCGGTGTCAGCCACAGTAAATGCAATTTGAATTACAAAATTCCAAAGTTTATACCAATTTTTTTTCATAACCTCGCCAATTATGATTCACATTTGTTTATCAAAGAGCTAGCAACCCCTGACAGTGACTTAGATGTCATACCAAAAAACAAAGAGAAATATATTAGCTTCGCAAGGAAAATCTATGTGGGTGACAGGGTAAACGCCTGCGGGCAAATATATCAGGAATATGTTAAGCTTAGATTTGTTGATAGTTTTCAATTTTTAGCTACTTCTTTAGAGAATTTAGCAGAAGGTCTAGAACCTGCGAAATGCAGGGAAATTAGAAAATTTTTTGTTCAGGATGAAGAGTTTAATCTTATTCGACAGAAAGGTGTATTTCCTTATTCGTATATAAATAGTTTCCAGAAATTAAACGAACCTTGTTTACCTCCGATCGAGGATTTTTATGATAAATTACGACATGAAAGCATCGACCCGAAAGACTATGCACGTGCTTTAAAAACCTTCGATGTTTTTAAATGTAAATCGATAGGGGATTATGCTTCTATTTATTTAAAATCAGATATACTACTGCTCGCTGATGTTTTTGAAAATTTTCGTGATTTATGTCTATTAGTTTACGACCTAGATGCTTGTTGGTACGTTAGCGCTCCTTCGTTTGCCTTCGATGCCATGCTTAAGTACACTAGGGTAAAATTAGAATTAAGTGAAGATATTGACGAAATTAATTTTTGGAAACGCGGTATTCGAGGGGGAGTATCAATCGCCATACGACGTGAAGTACATGCAAATAATCCGTTTTTGCCAAATTTTGATCAAGCTAAACCGACGACTTATCTGGTTCTGCTCGATTATACCAATCTTTACGGCTTTTGCCAGTCGGAGCCGCTCCCTTACGGTGATTTCCGCTGGTTATCGGACGTGGAAATTGAAAATTTAGATGTAAATCAAATTTCTGACGAAAGCGAATACGGTTATACTTTTGAGGTGGATCTCGTTTATCCTGAAGAATTGCACGATGAACACAACGATTTTCCGTTCGCTCCAGAACATATAATCCCACCAGGTGGGAAAACGAAAAAATTAATTCCAAATTTGATGGATAAAACGAACTAAACTGCTCAAAACTCGAAGTGGATCACGCCGATTTTCTGATGAAATTCAAAGTTCAATAACTTCGAAAAAAATGACTCGATTTTAACGCGGTTTTTTGTAATCGTAAGCTCAATTCATCGGGCTTAAACCCCGTAGGCGAAGATCAAACACGAGTGGTCAGTGGCGTGTCCAGAGGGGGTTGAATCACCACTCCTCAAAATTGATAAAGTTTAGACCATCCCCAAATCCAGAGAAATTTTTTTTAAATTTTTTTAACGGTTGGATCAGAGGCATAAGGTCAGTATCTCGGGACCTTTCTGACATTTTTCTTCCATGACTCCTCTTTGACCGGGCACCCCAAAAAAACTGTTTTTTCTATGACCCGCGATAATTTTCTTACGCCTCAACGGATTGTCAAGTTAGGGGGCTCTTTCTATCGCTCACAGACGCGTGTAAACGAATTCATCAACATCATCTGGTTTGCCGTTTCAAAAAGTGGTATTTAGGGCCCCCGTAACGCAAGCGAATTTTCTCACACCCATCATTTCATGATTTCAGAATTTTTTTTCCTTAAATCGCTTTAGTTTAAAAGTCCATATTCTGAAGGACCTCAGCACACCATTGGAATCGTTTTGGAAATGAAATGGAGTACTCTTTTGTCGGAATTTTACTTGGGACTCCTGGTGAGTTTTTACATTTGTCTCTGCTGTTTCTGCTATGATTTTTCCCTCAACTGGTACGGGATAAGTTGTAAATCCATTTTAGCAACCTAAAAATGGCACACCTATCACTTTTTTTTCTATCGTCGAAGTGGTGAAAATGCTGCTGGGTTCTGAAATTTGAGTAATCCGGACATCATCATCGCTTCCGGTTGTCAACTCGACAGTGACGGCCGTCCACAGAGCACCTTCAGCCGTCATTACGTGAATGACAATTATTGAAATGTCAACTTGTCAAATTCCCCAATTTTATATTCTTACAAACGATATTAACGTTTACCTGAAGTCCATTTGACAAGTTGTGTTTTGAAGATGAGATTGACACCCCATGATCTGGAAAGAATAATCCACCTATCTCAGTTGAATTTCAATAATTGTCATTCACATTGACGGCCGAAGTAAGTGTTCTATGGACGGCCGTCACTGTCGAGTTGACAACCGGAAGCGATGATATGGTTCGGATTACTCAAATTTGAGAACCCAGCAGCATTTTCACCATTTCGACGATAGAAAAAAGAGTGATAGGTGTGCCCTTTCTAGGTTCCTAAAATGGATTTACAACTTATCCCGTACCAGTTGAGGGAAAAATCATAGCAGAAACAGCAGAGACAAATGTAAAAACTCACCAGGAGTCCCAACTAAACTTCCGACAAAAGAGTACTCCATTTCATTTCCAAAACGATTCCAATGGTGTGCAGAGGTGCTTCAGAATCTGGACTTTTAAACTAAAGCGATTTAAGGAAAAAAAATTCTGAAATCATGAAATGATGGGTGTGAGAAAATTCGCTTGCGTTACGGGGGCCCTAAATACCACTTTTTGAACGGCAAACCAGATGATGTTGATGAATTCGTTTACACGCGTCTGTGAGCGATAGAAAGAGCCCCCTAACTTGATAATCCGTTGAGGCGTAAACAAATTATCGCGGGTCATAGAAAAAACAGTTTTTTTGGGGTACCCGGTCAAAGAGGAGTCATGGAAAAAAAATGTCAAAAAGGCCCCGAGATACTGACCCTGTGCCTCTGATCCAACCGTTAAAAAAATTTAAAAAAAATTTGTCTGGATTTGGGGATGGTCTAAACTTTATCAATTTTGAGGAGTGGTGATTCAACCCCCTCTGGACACGCCACTGACCACTCGTGTTTGATCTTCGCCTACAGGGTTTAAGCCTGATGAATTGAGCTTACAATTACAAAAAACCGCGTCAAAATCGAGTCATTTTTTTCGAAGTTATTGAGCTTTGAATTTCATCAGAAAATCGGCGTGATCCACTTCGAGTTTTGAGCAGTTATATAATTCACTATAGGAACCTAAAGCAGTGTTTAAGTCATGGTTTAAAATTAACCAAAATACATAGAGCTCTCCAGTTTCGACAAGGGCGCTGGATGAAACCATATATTGACTTAAATACCGAATTGCGGAACCAAGCTAAATCGCCCTTTGAAAGGGATTTTTTTAAGTTAATGAATAATTCTACTTTCGGCAAATGTTTAGAAAGAATCGATCAGCGCTTGAACGTCCGATTACTTACCCACTGGGCAAATAAGGGGAGAAAATGGGGAGCCAGTACTTGGATAGCAAAACCTCAGTTTAAAAGCAGTCAGATTTTCACAGAAAATTTTGTAGCGATCGAGTTAAAACAGCTGAAAGCAGTTTATAATCGCCCTATATATGTCGGTTTTGCTATCTTAGAACTCGCCAAAAACCGTATGTATGAGTTCTATTACGATTTTCTTCAGAAAAACTACCCCCAAGGGGCTGAAGTAGCATATTCGGACACTGACAGTTTCGGTGCCTTAATAACGACCCCAAATTTTTATGATGATATCAAAAAGTTTAGCGATATTTTTGATACATCCAATTACTCTCCCTCAAATCCGCACGGAATAATTCCTAGTCTTCCTAAGCTTGGCTTCATGAAGGATGAGTACTTTGGCTCTATTTTACAGAGTCTATACGCATCGGGCAGTAAAAGTTATTGTATACTTTCACTCGATGAGTTAAAAAAAAAAGCCAAAGGAGTGAGTAAGCATGTAGTAAAGACTAAATTAACACTCGAGGATTATATCGATACGGCGACAGGGAAGAAAGAAACAGTATATTGTTATATGTCGGTCTTTAGATCCGTTTTCCACGAAATGTATACTAAGTTATCTCATAAGGTGGCGCTTTCTAGCTTTGATGATAAGCGATTTCTAATTAAAAATTCCCCCAAAACATTAGCGTGGGGTCATAAGGATATTGGATTCCATAAAAATTTCGATTTATTATTAGAGCTACTAGGCACCGAAGAAAAGTGATTATAAAACTAGTTTACCTTAAGAATTGAGCTTGTCTAGAAATAGTCTTAGGGTGTGAATGTATAATGCGCTTAATAAAACAGAAGTCTTCTCTTGCTGTTCTTGATACCGACCTGTTTACAAACCCCATCCTTCACAAACCAAACACCTTACTCGGAACGTCACCAAAACGGGCCTTAATTGTTGGACCCAGCAATTGCGGTAAAACTCAGGTTGCAATAACGCTACTGTTGCATAGAAATGGTCTCGCCTTTGAAAATGTATACGTATACTCGAAAACGTTAAGTCAACCGAAATATCAATTTTTACGAGACGTTTTTGAACCGATGGAAGAGATAGGCTATTTAGAATTTGAGAGGGGGGAGGACATTATTGACCCCAAAGAAGCTAAACCCTATTCAGTCATAATATTCGACGATATAACTCATTCAGATCAGAGCCCTGTCAGACAGTTTTATTGTTTTGGTAGACATTCCAACATAAATTGTCTGTATCTATCGCAAACATACTCTTCAATACCTAAACAACTAATTCGCGACAATGCTAATTTCTTGGTTCTGTTCCCACAAGACATTACGAATCTACGACACGTGTATCGGGATCATGTTAGTTTTGATATGACTTTTGAAATGTTTCAAGAACTGTGCGCATTAGCCTGGAAGCCAAAATTTGGTTTCCTCGTAATAGATAAAGAATCGGATATGAACAACGGTCGTTACAGACAGGGTTTTGACGTTTATATAAGTCTATAAAAAATCACTCTCTCATCAGATTAGTTAGCACCGCCTCTATGGATAAACGAGTAGCAGGGGAACTTATTAAAGCGCGACGTAATGTCAGACACAAAGTCCTACAGCTACGTTCCAACATTGAAGCCGGTAAATTGTTCACGGAAAGACAGTTACGCCCTATTACCGATCCTCTAAAAAGTTTACTTACGCACGTAAAGAGTGAGGTTAAAACGGAACCTCTGGAAGTAAAACAACAGGTCGCTCCACAGTCGGTTTTTGTCACACCTAGTGTGAAAAATAAAACTGGTTCACAACCTACCTTTCCCACGCCTATTGCGAAATCGAGTCCGGTAAACAAAACTTCGCAACAGATCTTCGCCACCCCTAGTGGTAAATCAAGTTTCGCGAATAAAACCACCCCCCAACCCCAGTTCATACCCTCCGTGCCAATAGCTGCATATACGCCCCCACCACTGGAAGAAACGGATGAAAAAGTTGCTGAATGGAATCGAATTCTTAAAGAACAATCAAAATCGGGGAATTTAAGTGAGTTTTTAGAACAATGGCCACCCTTAATCGCACAGTATTTCGAGGACATGATTCATGACACGGAAAATAGGTTTGATCATCAGTACGGTGTGAGGCACAACCCCTCCACAGGGAAGTTTTATATAGGAGACTCGGAAGTAGATTTTAAAGGTAGTCAGCTACTTATAAAAAATGAAACGTTTCCTATAACTCGGGGCTTAGTCGAGCTAATGTTTAAAAAAGTTCCACAAGGATATGCTGACAGTGATTTAAAAATGTATCAAACTATAGTAAAAAACACCTACGCTGCCAGGAAAAATTATGATCCTCGCCTACAGGTGAGCGGTAACGTGGGGATAAAATATATGCAGATTATAAAGCCAGCCTTGCGAGACGATAACCAATCAACCCCTAAACGGGGGGCATCGTTTAAAACCTTGGAGCTGAACGATCGAAAAATAGAATATATCCCCTGGAGCGACCCCAATATGCTCGTTAATAGACTGCGACTAGTGTTATCGTCCAAAATGGCTGGTAATAATAATAATTCAAATGAAGCCGTTCATATAATTGAAGCTTTACGTGATGCTAAAATCATAGTATAAATAAACACCCGCGCAAATCGGGTTTTCATTGAGTGAAACCAGTTCACGGTCAGTCGAGATGCCACTGGACCGCTTTTACAATCATACGCATAAACGATCGTTTGATGCGCTGTTAAAGCGAGCTTCTCCACAAAAAAGAGTTTTTCTTACACGCATTTGCATCTGTTTGGTAAATCGAAGGGAGAGCTTTATGTGTTCCAAAATTTTCAAACATCCTACTCTTTTCCTTATAAGAAGGCCATAATGGAAAAACTTTTTACAAACACTCCAGTGGTGCTTACTGTTAATCGAGGTGGACACAGCCATATCTTTCGAATACCCGAGGCAACAGTTGCCCCATTTACGCTACGAGAAGGCGATAAGATAACCTTTGCGAAGTCAACATCCCAATCCGCCGACCATCTCTTTTTTGAAGCGTTATTGAGAATACCCAACGTAGATGAAGAAAAATGATTCAGCAATTAGACGACAGGTTATAAAAGAATTACATTCCCCCGCTAGAAGAAATTTCCCTAGGCGTCGCGTAATAATTAAAGGATTAAGGGATACGTATCAAATTGATCTTCAAGATTTATCAGCTTATAAAAACGTTAATAAGGGTTTTAAGTACATATTGGTTGTTATCGACGTATTTTCAAAGTTTGTATGGGCGTATCCCTTGAAAACAAAAACCGGAGCTGAGATCGTCAAACATCTAACGCATCTTTTCCGAGTGAAGAAAAACATCCCTGTCAATATACATTCTGACCTTGGAGGCGAGTTTTACAATAAACAATTCGCACAACTGATGTCTACATATGGAATCAACCACTATCATACCTTTTCCTCCCTTAAGGCTTCAATAGTTGAACGAGTGAATCGAACCTTAAAGAATCTACTGTGGCGTGAATTTAGTTTCAACGGAAATTACCGATGGATTGCTTTATTGCCCAAGATTGTTGCTAAATATAACAACACCATACATCGAACGACTGGGATGAAACCCAAGGATGTTACACCGAAAAACGAAGAAAGCATATTGGACTCCTCTTACAGTTATTTGAAAACAGTTGACCCTCGAAAACCGAAATTTAAGGTGGGGGATGCGGTGAGGATAAGCAAATACCGTCACTTATTTAGTAAAAAATACACCCCTAATTGGACCAATGAAATTTTTGAAGTGGCTAAAATACAGCTCACGAATCCTAGGACCTATATACTCCGCGATGAACATGGTGAAACGATCAAGGGAGGTTTTTATGAACAGGAGCTATTAAAAGCTAAATATAAGGACGTTTTCTTGATCGAAAAAGTTATTAGAAAAAATAAACAGAAACTGTTGGTGAAATTTCTCGGAATTAATGGAAACAGCTGGATTGATGAGAAGGACTTAACTTGATTGATAATGTATGAGGAAAAATAAACACTTTTTTACGTCGAGTTTTTTATTTACATAAATCTATGATATATTCTAATTCTATGTTCTACATCTAAGATGGGTGTAAGAATACGACTTAACAAATTAATTCGTCGCAAAAATCTATACCTATCTAAAGCGTAACACCCCCACACATCCTTCCGCGCTTGTCTATGAGCGAAAGTCCAATGATACAAGTTACGCACAAGCACTGTTTCGTTAAAGCGAACACTCTTTTCCATTTTTAAATTAGATTCTCAAAGTCTTTACGAATGGTTTCCGGTGAATGCTTGACGAGTTCTTTAAAGATGCATGTATTCGTTTGTGGATGGTAATCTTGAAGACATTCCATTATGTTATCCAAGACGTCACCCGCCATTCGACTCGTTTTCCGTAAGATCATTTTGTAAAAGAGTCCGAAATCGTTATTCTCCAAGGTGTCTAGGTGCTCTTGAATGATGCTTCCGTTATGGAAAATCGATTGTAAGGAAGCACTTCCTAAGTAAAGAGATGAGTCATTCGAAGATGAAGTCAGGGAAATGATGGTTGTAGAATTGAGACGTAGGTAGCCGATCACTATACTTTTCAGGTTGATATTTTCTTGTGATGGGGCAGTTCGTCCGTTGATTATATCCTCTATCCATTGACGATATTTTATTAACTCGGAAAAATCCTCCCTCGTAAGGTCTATGCATTGACGGGGTGGTAAGCCACTAATGCGAATCGATGGACTGAATTTAATATCGTTCATTAACCCGACACTTAAATATTTCGTTTTCGAGAGGTTTAAGAAAAACACCCTCTCATTTAGCAGAACCCTTTCACCAAAACTGCCCTCACTTGACATCATCTTTAGTACTAAGGAAAGCTAACGAATCTTCTCCATTAATAGTGGAAATAAATCAAGGTCAGGAAGACCACTGCCAATGTGCTAACTACCCCCACCAACCACCGATCGCAGATTCTGTCTCCTCCCTTGTTGCTAGGTGCTCGTGCAACTATCTTAGCGAACGGACAGTGGGGGGAGAATCTGAGATGTTCGTGTAAAACGTTATCTTTAATCAACCAATTACGTATCCCCACTCCACAATACCCGCAAGTAGTTAAATCAAAAATATCGCACTTTTTCTCAAAATAAAATCCACATTTTGCTAAAGTTATAGGATCGGGCTCTTGTAAAGGCCAAGTGTCAAAAGTCAACAGTCTTTTCTCGAAACTGTCGAAAGGGCCCACTTGATCTAACGAATCACCACACATTATACTATTATCGTCGGTGACTAACTAGAAGTTAGAAAGCGCTACTCATTCTTATATATTGATAAAAACAGACAAATATTAAAAAAATTTATTTTTAAACTTAATACATTAATTATTTTTACAGTGCAGACATCATCGTAACTCGGTCATCGAATGGACAGCATTCCGCGGGTCCACCGCCTCCAGGGTAAACAGAGGGGCCTTGCAATTGTGGCACTCCCCTCCGTATCGGTGGATGAGCCCCCGCAACTCATCCAATGTGGCCACCACATCCACGATGAACATTTCGTTCTTGAGTTGCGTATAATGTAACTCTTCGGCCCTTTGCACTACTTCCAGCCCATGGCAGGTCATACACATATATTTTTTCTGCCAATAATCGAGCCACTCGTCATTTACTCCTAAATGACCGAGCTGATTCTGGTAGACAATTTCGAGAAACAGAACTGCCCCATTGGATTTGAAACGGTAGAACGGCATTTTAGACGATGACTGATACTGATTTCTTCTTTCCACCGACTATATATATATTGAAATACTTTCCGCAGAGGAGGATTATGACCGAGGAATCACCCTTGAAGCATTTTTACAGACGGCTACTAGCTGACATTGGAATTCCAGAAAGAGCTTCTTTGTTGTTGACTATTGAGCGGCGATGAATTTGTGGTATTTTCATGTAAGTAATAATTGTTTTTTTCCTCTTGCTGACCTCCGCATCGACGCAAATGTCTTTGTAAATGTTTCTGCTTAAGTCGATGTCCTGCAAATCGAGGACACATAATCCAACGTTCGCCATGGGCCATTTTTACAGACTGCTTATTTTACATAAAATCTATTTGCTTTTATCTTCCATAAATTGCTTTTTTAACCATTTTACATTACTTAGACTACAATAACACTGGTTTGAGGTTCCATGAAAAATACAGGAGGGTACATCTGGTCTCAAGCAAGGTCTTTCAGCTAACTCGACAACATTGGTTTTAACATATTATTTTTGTAGAAACCTCGCTTTCTCGCACCCTTTTACATAAACTAAATTAACATCTTTTGTAAGAGCTTTAATTATAGACTCGAAATTCTTAAAAGGTATCACCCCCTCCCCCCACTTTATGCAGTGATGATTTGCGGTAACCCATTTTGCTTGAAACTGATCCTTGGCTGATAAAACTTCGAAGGGGCAAGGGGGTTTGAAAACGAAATGAGCAGTTTTTTCCCCCATCATTATCGCCATCTCCTTAGGTACAAACTCTATGTTATTTATGAGAAAGCCTTGTATGTCGACTATTGCGTTCATAATTGTTTTAACCCTTTACTAAGGGCATTATAAGTACACATACGATCGTGAAGTACTAAACAATAAAGATTTGTGCCTTTGGGTATCGGTTTATGCGTTTGGAGGACTATCCTTAATGCAACGGCCTGCGTAGGAAGACTGAAGTTTTGCCTTGAGCAATCGATCACAATTAACGGACAATATTCTTTAAACTGATCGGGTGAAATGGCAGTCTGCGTCTCGACATCACCATAATATATTTGACGGAAACGGGAAAACATTTCGTAAAGGTTGGCATACTTATTTTTTGAAAAATCGATAGATAAGTTTTCATGGGGATAAAACTGAGTATTTAAGTATACCCGGATATCTCTAAAATTACAGTGATCGAATCGACTCATATTCTTGTTATAATCTTTCTCCCTCGCTGTTTGAAATCCTAGAATTATATTTTTAGGGCTTTCCAGAAGCTGACTCGTTCTAATATTCCAACTAACTTCCGTAGTATTGGGTAATTCGGGATAAGTAAATAGATCCCACTTCCTGAAAGCTATGGGGGTATCCTTCCCTTTATTCACATAATTCATTAATCGCAACTCATTTGCAAGGTTAGGGGTTACGGTGGGTACGCGCCAACAAAGTTTCTCAATCACGACGCTAGCTTTTTCTGTCCCAGTATCTATTAGAGCATTTAAATCATCATTTGCTCGAATCAAAACCAATTCTTGCTTAACAGAAAGTAACACACTTTGATAATCTTCTGCAAATCCTAACAGTGTTTTTAAAGGGATCATGGCGCTAAACTTCCCACCCACCATGATTTTACTATCACTCGTGGGGTACCATCCTCCTATTTGGTGATTAATGGCTTGACCATAATTGTAACTTACTAACCCTTTGAGAGTACCTGTCAAACCTGGGTTCGAACAGGCGTCGACTACGACACCGTTTATTTCATATCTAATTTCACTAAATAAAAACGCTATGCCGTTATTTACAAACTTCGTTGTCGTAACGGGTACAATTTTGCCTTGATCCTCCTTTTCCACTCGCCCTTCCACACATATGTAACTATCGCTTGGTCTGGTACAAAGACCTTCAGTGAGCAAAATCCGAATTTCATCACTATTATTAAAAACTGTCTTGCTCGATTGGTATGATTGAAATTCATATGCCGTTATGGAATCATCAACTCCAGGAACTTCCTCAATTTCGAACATTGCGTACTTTCAAGCCGAGCGATTTCAAAAATGCCTTGTTAGAGCTACTGAGCACGGGAACGCTTCTTTTCTTACTGATACGGGTTTGAGGGGGTTGTTTTTTTATACATTTCTTACGCCTAAAATCCATTGTTCTATGCTTCCTTCCGTAAATGAAGACCTACTGTTATGGTCTCGTGTTGAAAATTAATCAGTTCACCGTCTTGATCCGTTATTTTTATAGTTATACTCCTTATCTCGTTGACAGTTATCGGTAGATAAATTATGTTTCGCGGTTGCTCAGAAATCATGAAGCCTGGTGGACTGTCAGGGAAAAAGTGATGAATCACGTGACCTGGTTTTCCTTGTCGATAACTATTGGTGGTAATATCGCATTCTATGATGATAGCGTTAACCCTTATTAAATCTGCAATGTTATCGGAATAATGCGTGACATCTTTTTTTAACAATTTCCTCTTAAACCCTAAAAGGGGGGCAATAGTATTCGGTTTGGAAAAATCTATATCTTGAGTCGCCTTTATGTGGGTGTGTTGAGTATTACTATTTGCCGTAATCGATAGGAAAGTGTTTTCAAACCCTACTTCGACTTCTTTTTTCAAATATTCGTTTAAATCCTGTAATTGATACGTTCCAGTGGGAATAGTAAATTCCATTCCACCATAGAAAAATTTATTATTACTTTCTTCTATATTTGGTATCGCATTGTAAGCTTCGAAGTTGGTTAAACCCAACGTATACGTTCCATCTTCCAAATTAATTGGAGGGTTTATGTAGTGACTGAGAACTGAAGATTTACCTGACAATACAAACAACATCTCTGATGGTTGGCTCCCGTTTAAATGGATTTTTTTCTCACTGTATTTTCATATAAAAATCTCAGACAGAGTTGCCCACAATTGTATGTATTAAAATTCTGAAATCTCTCATAGTTATAAAAAACTTTATTTCTCCCACCATTGCTTTGAAAGTACTTGCTTATTTCTGATGCAGGCCTTAATCCCATACTATCAAAATATAGAATTATTTTTTTATCTTTAACATAACTCGTCCAATGAGTCCCACTACCTTTATCGTCATCTAAGTTAATTACCCCACATTCCACAGCTCTTATTTTTGGAGGTAATTTATCACGAGTATAGACGCCTCGAAAATTGGGAATATGTAATTTATGAGCATATTCTTCGATCTCTAAATTTGTTAAAGCATGACGCGGTAGTTTTATTGGTATTTCTTTTGATACCATTGATATGGTCCTATATACAGTCCTTTTCCTTTGGACTTTTTTTTTCTCAGCCCCTTCCCTTTATTTACTACCTCCATTGCTTTATTATGTCGTTGAGTTTCTTCCAACATCCTCCTGTCGGCCTTCGCTTTGTTTACCGCACTTGCTATACCGGCAGCTCCCCCACCTAATGCGCCTAGAGCACCTAGCAAGGGAAGCAGGAATGGTAAAATTCCGCCTCGTTTCGGTGTTGGCACAATTCGACCCCCTTTTTTCTTACCCTTACGTCTCACCCCCATACCCAACTTTGTCTTCCCCTTCATAATTCCTGTTATAACTAATGCTGCCGCCTTCTCTCCTACGCTGCTGTCACCCGCTTTCAACCGGTCTAACGCCTTCTCTGCTAATACCGTATCGGCCTCGTGCCGTTTGCTTAAGTCTTTTTCGTTTGCGTAAACCAAATCGTGTTCTTTGCAAGCCTTGTCTAAATTATTAATACCAGGATCGCCGCGAGCTAATCTTTTTTTTAATTTTGTGCCTGGTCCACAATACTGATAACCGGGTAGATGAATTTCGAAGGGTAGCTTATTAATTAGAGTATTTACCAGACCACTTCCTTTCCTTCTCTGCTTAGATGTTTTCGATCTCTTATATACTTTCATTCTGATACCAATAACAATTAACAAAACCTTTTATACATATTTTTATTGATCACATATCTACATCACTATCTTCATCTTCCATTGTACCTTCCGGACACGGAGGGCTGGGATGAAAAAATTGGCGTGTAGCTTCCTCATACGTCATTGGCTCGGCACTGATGGTTTCTTGAAAGAAACATACGTCCGGGGTATGGGTTCCAATAATCTTCCCACATTTCAAACACGTAATAATTCTTCTCGTTCGAAAATGCCATAAGAAATATGGTGTCTCACCAGTTTTATAACATTGATAACAGATCATTTTCCCGGTAATCCTCTCCCAGTTGACAGTTGGGGTCCCCATATAACCCTCATCACACAAAGCGAAGACACAAACTCGTTGAGGACGCCCTGTAAAATTTTAATTATTATTTTTTTCTAAACTAGATAAACACTTACTTGTGGTAGTGATGCGTTTCAACAATTGTTTTAATTTTTGTGTATTGCTGGATTCACTCATTTTTCTCTTTTCAGAGCGTCACTGGATGTCGTTTGAGGACTAAATGGAGCAACATCCTTTTAACAGACTTCTCCCACCACTCGAAGTGCCTTCCGTAACCAATCAAAAAGGATTCGCCTTTACGCCCATTGTAATAAAAATTATGAAAATAAACTACTTAGGGATCAAAACCCATTCTAATTGAAAAGTAATGGGGTATAGTGCTCAACACGTACCCTCTTTCAGGCTCAAAACACGATGACTCAGTTGATCGGCTTGCGGGGGATCAAAACACATTCTATGAGACAGTAATAGGGTCCGGTGCCCACCCCCCTCTTTCAGGCTCAAAACACGATGACTCATTTGATCGGCTTGCGGGGGATCAAAACACATTCTATGAGACAGTAATGGGGTCCCATGCCCACCCCCCCTCTTTCAGGAGCAAAACACGATGACTCATTTGATCAGCTTGCGGGGATCAAAACACATACTAATTTATGAGACAGTAATGGGGTCATGTGTCCTGCCGCCCCCATTGACTCTTATGGAGGAGGAGCAAAACACATTCCTTGACAGGTTTATGAGGGTCATAAATTACACATGTGTTCAGGACCCCTCTTTACACACTACTGAGTTGATTTGAAGTTATGTAAATGGATCACGTCTGGTTCGTTGGTGGGCCAGTTAGATGAAAATTTCCGGAGTCATCTTCGTTATCAAAAGAATTATTATAATCTTGGTACAGTTCATTGTTTTGGGTGTTTTCGTCATAATAATATTGTTCATTATTAGCGTTATCAACAATATGTTCGCCTTCGGTAAAGTAAGCGTTATATTCTGCATAATTATTGGCATCGCAGTTTAATATAGGAGAGATATTGTTTGATATTCCTGCGGCAACTGAATCATCAGGAACAGATATTATTTCCTGTGTGAACAATGGATTTCTGTTCGGCTTAGGTTGTGATTTAAATTTAGAAAAATTGCCGGAGTTTGTATCCATTGGCGTTGGCCTTGTCATTTGCGAAGCAGATTTTTGGTTTGGTCGAAAGACATTTGGTTGCGGATTAATCGGTCTTTGAAATTGGGGGAATTGTTGGGGAAATTGATTATTTGTCCTTTGAAATTGAGGGTAAGGATTATTTGGTCTTGGAAATTGGGGGAATTGACTGTACGGTTTTTGATATTGAGCAACGGGAATATTTGATCTTTGAAATTGGGGAAATGTTGGAGAAATTGGTTTCATTTGATACGGAAACTGATAGGGTGGTCGCTGCATTAAATTTGTTTGGGGTTTATTCTGTGAATTAAAGTTTTGAGGAAATCTAGGAATGAAATTTTGGGGAATCGGATTTTTATTTAGAGGATTCTGAGTTTGTGTTGGATAATTTTGGTTTAATCTCATTTGGGGATAAAAGGTGGGTTGCGATAAATTTTGGTTGAGTCCAGTACTGAAGTAGATAAAGTTTTCTTCTTCAGTGACATAAGAAATAGCGTTTTCGAGATTTGCCGGGTTTTTAAGTCGAACTACCAGTTGCATTTGGTAGGGTAGCCCATTTATAAATGTTTTAAGGGCGAAATCGTCATAATGTCTAATTTTCATTGTTTTTTCGGCTAAATCAGCAACTGTGCTGTTTAATTTAGAAATTAAGAGACTTCTTGCGTCCTGGATACGCATTCCGAATTGTACAGGGGTCTCGTTTTTGAAACGTTTGATAGAAATTAAATCTTGGATTAGACAGTCCAGACTACGTTGGTCAGAGAAAGTTAATATTAGAGCATCTTTTATTTGGTTCCAAGTTGTTAATTCGGTCCTTGATCCAATCAGATCAGCTGCACGATGTTCGAGCTTAGACACTACCGTATCTAATAAGCAAATGTTGATCGGATTTTGTGCATTCTGAGCATCACGGAAAGTACGAATAAAATTTTCACATGACGTAATAAAACGTTGTAATAATTTTGGATTTCCGTCATATTTAGGAATATTGTCCGCTTGGTATCTTAAAAGGGGAATATTTACTGCCATGATTGGTCGATTTTCGGAAATATCGATATTTGCAAGGGTATTAATTAATTCGTCCAAATCTGTCATAAATTTCTTAAACTAGCCTTAATATTATTAAATAATATTATTCGAAAGGACTCACAAATTGTAAAAATTAAATCTAATCACGAAATTACGATTATTTTGAAAGTTTTTCGAGGAAAAAGAAGGGAAAGAGCACTTACAGTAGTAAAATTTTCATTTTTCTTCTTCTTTGAAGAATTGCCTTAAAGTTAATCCAATAGGAGGTCGTCGATGCTAGATTTGCTCCCTGGGCCTTAAAATTAATTCCAATAGGAGGTTGTCGAAGTTGGACGTACTCCCTGGACTGGGTAGGTTCTGGATTTTTCGTTGAGAAGCACCAATTTGCACAACAGAAACACACGCGAATTTGGGGTGGTTTTTGAAGAAATGGCACTTTCACAAAAGATCCGCACGACTGCGCCAGTTAAATTTGGTGTTTGACCAAATTTGTTTTTAAAAAGTTTATTGATACAGAGATCCCGTGGGAATACAATAACCAATAACTTAGATTGGTGAGTTAGAGATTACCTAACGGACTTACAATAACTGAAACTATGATCCTAAAGCACTAATACATATAAGTTCCTAAATGCTGAAGTTGACAGTTAAATTTGGAGACGTTGCAGTTCTCTAACAATGGGAATGTTCATAAGGGTGAACATAACACACGTCCACAGCCGAACATTGCCGATGACAAACCGCCATTGTATTGCTGGCGCCATTGTATTGCTAACTTCAAAACGATAACGAAATTAGGTAAAATATATTTTAGGCATTAAACAATTCATTATCAACATTTGCCTAGACAAACCACCGAATAATTATTAAACAAAACATTAAAGAAAGCACTCACCCACCGGGAGAAAGAAGACACAGCAGCTGGCAATTCACAACCATCACTTATCAGTAGTTCCCTATCGTTTAGAACAAAAATCTCATTTCCACCACGCGCCGACATAATTCTGTATTCCACTGCACAACACATGTCTAATAACGATAAAAAACTATACAAAATAAAGGAACTAATTAATTGGAAGGCCAATAAAGCTGTAAACCAGGAAGAAAGCGAAAGCGGGGCGGAAAGCAGCATGCCACACAAAAACGAAGTGTGCGCACTTTACGGACCTTGATGTCATCATGCCCATGCCATAACATCATGTTGCCGTAGCGTTCAGTGTCAACGGAATTGGTTATATGGACGTATTCAGTTTTACGAATGTTGGATCTCTAGCGTGCTCACTCATTGGCTGGATGTCTGTTACAGCTGATTTTTACCCAATGAGATCTTTTTTGATTACACGAGGTAGTTTTTCTTTGACAGGTGACTGGTCATGGCTCCTGCTCTTGAGCGGTTTTCCGCGCTTGCCGCGATCGACGGTCGGGTTGGCACCTGTGTCGCATTCCTTTCTTTGCTTATGGCATAGACGGAAACGGGACAGTTGCGCTGAGCCTGACCGCCTTCTCCTGGTCGGCGCGCAGAAGCTGCTTTTGACTTTAGTGTGACGCTAACCTTTCCCCACTACCTACCAAATTTTCGCGCCTTTCTTCAATGTTTGAGCGTCCTTCGATGAATTTACAGTGTGACTCAAAAGCTGTTAATTTTCTTTGACACAAACGTTTTTTCCGAGGGGGCAACCGCGAAGGAAATCAAGTGTACAAGTCGGAGGAAATCAGGGAAATCAGGAAGGAAATCAAGAGGAAATCAAGGAAATCAAGAGGAAATCAAGGAAATCAAGAGGAAATCAAGGAAATCAAGAGGAAATCAAGGAAATCAAGAGGAAATCAGGAGGAAATCAGGAGAAAATCTTTATTAAGTTGAAACGCCCACTTCCACAGAATCATCCAAACAATGAACTTTATTACTGCGTAAACATACACAAACACCCTCGCAAACGCTTTAAAGCCCAGTTGTTTAATATGTTGCCTACATTCCGATAGATCTTTGCATTCCTTGCAATCTCCATCCTTCTCTCACAGTTTTCTTCTCAGTTCCTTGCAGATTGCAGAGCAGATGTCAACTGTCTAAAGTGACATGTTGTCATGTCAATCTAATTATTATATTTGTTATTTGAGACTTGAGAGAAATAATTATAGTAGAAATGGGGTGAAATGTAAAAATTTGGACCATTGATATATTTTATGTTTATTGTTGAGGATATAACTCGGGGTACACGTTTCCATAATGGTAAGTACAAACAGCTTATCTGCAGTGTTTATTGCTATCCATTATTACCCCGCATGAAATTTCATTTGTTTTGTTCAGTTTTGTTGGCTTGGTTAACTTTTTAAATTTTGTTTCAGATGACTGGCATAAATGAGAATAACATAAATTCACAAAACACTATAAACGTAGATTCTAACCTCTTCCGAGAGGCAGAAGATTTTCTCCAAATATCAATCCCCAAAGATTTGATTCGAATGCTTTCAATTAATGGATACAACGATAAGGGCGTTATCTCAAAAATTACGAGTGAAAATATATTAGAAATAGAATCTTTTGCTAGAGAAGTTTTGCCAGACATTATCAGCAAGAATGAGTATCCGGATTATTTCGGAGTTTTTTTTAAGAAACCCACAGCTTTTCAAATACTTAGTGGTCATAGAAAAATACTTCAATTAATTGTTCAGTTCTGCAAAGATGATATGGCTCGAAATGAGGCTCGAAACTTACCTGGAAACATAAATGAAAATACAAAAAGGAAGGGAGCATGTACTTTGCTAAAAACAAGACACACAGCATCAGCGGGCAATCAAACAATGTCTTCTTCAAAATTGTCGACTGAGTCATCATCTTTGCAACATGCCCTCAATTTAACAGAGGAGAATCGCCATATTTCCAAAACAACAAAAGATTGGGTGAAATCTAAATGTCCGGAAGATAAATGGGTAAATTTTAATAAAAAATTCGACGATATTCAGTTTTTCACAAAGCCAAATGATGATGGTGATTTAGTGTGTTCCATTCGGTGTTTCTGTAAATCAGAAGATATTAAAATTTACAAAAAGGCTAAGGAGAGTCACCTCAAGCCCCGTTGGATATACCGGGTGTATCATTTTCCGCGCCGTATAGGAGATTAACATGGGAAAACGAATTTTATTTTTTCCTTGCTCCAGGAACAGATTTAAATCAATGCTAGCTTATCCAGTGGATAGACCCGGCGGGCCGGTATCCTGAAAAAAAAGATTACCTGCTAGTGCCCTTTGGTTACTTAGCAGGAATTTTTGAAAAATTGGATTTTGAAACGACGCGCGCATTACTTCGTGTACTTTCGGTGTCCTTCGAAGCTTTACGTAAATTGTCAGCCAGGGCCGAATCTGCGATTTTTGACCTAATTGAAATTGTTGACATTAAGAAAGCCGTGGCTTGAAATTATTTTTTTAAATCTGGAGCAAATCGTTCTTTTTTGCCTTCTTGCTGACGCAGAATTAGTGTACCTACCAGCGGCGACAAGCGGCAGCCGACAAAGGTTCGGTCAGACTTGGTTGGCGACCTACCCTCAAAAATTTACTTGGTCAAGTAAATTACTTTGAATTGCAATTATGAGGTAAGCTCTCTTACTCGGTGCTAGCGTTTAATTAATCAATTATTCTACTTTAGGTGGCAATATTGTTAGTGGTAGTTCGAACAAGTATCGGAAGGCATTCTCGGGTTTGGCAATAATGACCTCCTATCGTAAACTGTCTTTATCTTTTACGTTACCTATTTGTGTTAAAAGGTTTTGTAAGTGAAGACACAAGTAGGAGTTACATGTTTTCGTGGAGAGAACATTTTGTGTTCCCTTAATTAGTTGTAGATAGTTAGAAGATGTTTGGTAATGTTTAAGAACCCTGTTTGGAAAAGCAGCTGCTGACAACATCGGTACTGGTAATTAAATTGGAACTTGAGACATCATGTTGTATTTACCTAATAAAATGCTTTTTGAACTTATTTCCAAATTTTTCAGTTCAAAAGAATCAAATTTTGTCCATTATTGGCTAAATTGTTATTGAATATTAATCACTAGCAGAGTGGCACTAAAGAATAGATTGTTAAAACTGAGTAATGGAAGAAGCCAAGAACGCGTTTAAAATTCTTTATTAATAATAGTTTTTTAAAACATCAACGGCACAATTCCATTTTTGTATCTTTACATCAATCCTGACTAAATTGTAGCAATATCACAAACCACCACCACTTTTAATAACACTCCGTCATGCAGTGCATAAAGAATTAAATAACAATTCGTAACTTTCCAGTGCTCAATTTTTCAATCGGAATGAGTAAACGGATGAATTTTTCCCCTGGTCCAGGGCAGTAAGATGGCATGGCATCCTGAGATAAAAATGTGATCACTGTTTATTTATTATGAGGGAGGTACCTATCCCTATCACAAAAAATATCCATTGTACCTACCTAATCAATTTAACTTGTTGGCAATCCACAATATCACAGTAAGGCTCATCCAAAGGGTTGTTGGTAAATGGGTTGTTGGCCTGGGACAAGGGTTTTCTCTGGAATAAGCCGTTGTTGTTTCGCCGATGTTAATTTCATAACATCCAACCAAAAGCTGTGTCAAAAGTCTTGTTGTCACCTGTCAATCCTGTCAAT
This sequence comes from Pycnomerus fuliginosus, assembly GCA_963924575.1. Taxonomy (NCBI): domain Eukaryota; kingdom Metazoa; phylum Arthropoda; class Insecta; order Coleoptera; family Zopheridae; genus Pycnomerus; species Pycnomerus fuliginosus. The sequence continues at coordinate 366,924 of CAWUQC010000001.1, forward strand.
CTAATTTCCATTTTGTCGACATGTTTTTTCGCGCTAACGTTACCAGTCAGCCTGGTCGCCTACTTGGTCATGTTTTTGTCTTTTGTTTGTAGCATACATAAGAAAGAGCGCGACAACATTAGTGGTGTTTTGCACATGTACCTGAGGAGCCTCAGTTAATCTCAGCAATTTGATTGGTTCATTTGTAATTGACCAATCAAATAGCTGAGTTCAGTGAGTTTTCTCAGACAAATGTGTAAATGGAAAGCAGCTATTGTTGACACTGTGTAAATACTACAACGCCAATTTACCCATCCAGCAGCACTACTTAACTGAACGCACCCCGCACGGTGTCAACAACCAGGCTGACTGGTAACCTTACCGCGAAAAAACATACGTCGACAGAATGAAAATTAGATTGACAGGATTGACAGGTGACAACAAGACTTTTGACACAGCTTTTGGTTGGATGTTATGAAATTAACATCGGCGAAACAACAACGGCTTATTCCAGAGAAAACCCTTGTCCCAGGCCAACAACCCATTTACCAACAACCCTTTGGATGAGCCTTACTGTGATATTGTGGATTACCAACAAGTTAAATTGATTAGGTAGGTACAATGGATATTTTTTGTGATAGGGATAGGTACCTCCCTCATAATAAATAAACAGTGATCACATTTTTATTTCAGGATGCCATGCCATCTTACTGCCCTGGACCAGGGGAAAAATTCATCCGTTTACTCATTCCGATTGAAAAATTGAGCAAGAAGAATTATACTGGAAAGTTACGAATTGTTATTTAATTCTTTATGCACTGCATGACGGAGTGTTATTAAAAGTGGTGGTGGTTTGTGATATTGCTACAATTTAGTCAGGATTGATGTAAAGATACAAAAATGGAATTGTGCCGTTGATGTTTTAAAAAACTATTATTAATAAAGAATTTTAAACGCGTTCTTGGCTTCTTCCATTACTCAGTTTTAACAATCTATTCTTTAGTGCCACTCTGCTAGTGATTAATATTCAATAACAATTTAGCCAATAATGGACAAAATTTGATTCTTTTGAACTGAAAAATTTGGAAATAAGTTCAAAAAGCATTTTATTAGGTAAATACAACATGATGTCTCAAGTTCCAATTTAATTACCAGTACCGATGTTGTCAGCAGCTGCTTTTCCAAACAGGGTTCTTAAACATTACCAAACACCTTCTAACTATCTACAACTAATTAAGGGAACACAAAATGTTCTCTCCACGAAAACATGTAACTCCTACTTGTGTCTTCACTTACAAAACCTTTTAACACAAATAGGTAACGTAAAAGATAAAGACAGTTTACGATGGGAGGTCATTATTGCCAAACCCGAGAATGCCTTCCGATCCTTGTTCGAACTATCACTAACAATATTGCCACCTAAAGTAGAATAATTGATTAATTAAACGCTAGCACCGAGTAAGAGAGCTTACCTCATAATTGCAATTCAAAGTAATTTACTTGACCAAGTAAATTTTTGAGGTTAGGTCGCCAACCAAGTCTGACCGAACCTTTGTCGGCTGCCGCTTGTCGCCGCTGGTAGGTACACTAATTCTGCGTCAGCAAGAAGGCAAAAAAGAACGATTTGCTCCAGATTTAAAAAAATAATTTCAAGCCACGGCTTTCATAATGTCAACAATTAGGTCAAAAATCGCAGATTCGGCCCTGGCTGACAATTTACGTAAAGCTTCGAAGGACAACGAAAGTACACGAAGTAATGCGCGCGTCGTTTCAAAATCCAATTTTTGAAAAATTCCTGCTAAGTAACCAAAGGGCACTAGCAGGTAATCTTTTTTTTCAGGATACCGGCCAGCCGGGTCTATCCACTGGATAAGCTAGCATTGATTTAAATCTGTTCCTGGGCAAGGAAAAAATAAAATTCGTTTTCCCATGTTAATCTCCTATACGGCGCGGAAAATGATACACCCGGTATTTTAATTTTCATCGTCACTTTAATAAGGCACATTTACTGATGGAGGAGAACAGTAAAGACAAAGCATCTAACGAAGCATGTAGCAGTAAGAACCAGGAGCAAAAGACGATACAACATTTTTTTAATAGAGATGCTGATTCCTCGCCCCCACCCATTCTGCTAAAGAAATTCACAAAAATTTCAGAAATTGATACTCCTCCCGCACCTATTTCGCTAGAGATAGTTCCAAAAATTAAAATAATATCAAATATTGCTCTTCCTTCAAATCAACAATTTAAAACAACACCAAATATGTCTGAGAACGATCAGCCAAATAAATCTAAACATGAGCAAGGTATGTGATTTCATGTCTATTAAATAACAAATATTAATTTTTCTGTTTTCATGCAGATGCACGTTCTGAGAACTCTAAATGGTCATCTCTAAAGTACCAGCGAGCCGAGAGAGAAAGGAGGACTCGAGAAAGTTGCACTGCAGGGCTCAACGCACAACCTTTAATAACAACGTACTTTCCTATTTTAGAACAAATTAAAGAAATCGTTAATGACAACAACACGCTAAAAGAACAACTGTTACACAATATTCGAGGAAATATTTCAGCTCCATCTAAAATTGGCGACTGCAGTAAACCCGAGAATGAACCTATGATGGCTAATAAGCTGCTAAACATGCTCCACCAAGTTGCCGTCCAAAATTCTAAGAAAACTGCAAACAACAATGCATATGATGAAGTAACAAAAAAATTTGGACTATATATTTTTTATATTGGTGGACGGCTTCTATATGAGACGTTATCCTCGAACTTGAAAAACATTTTGCCTTCAATTTCGTCATTACAGCGATATGCTGAAAAAAACAGCAGGAAAACTCAAGAGGGAGTTTTTGATTTTGAAGGTTTGACTAAATTTTTGGAAGAAAGAGAGTTGCCAAAAATTGTATGGGTTGCAGAAGATGCCACTCGCATAACGGGTAAAATTGAATATGATGAAGAAAGCAACAAAATTATGGGCTTTACACAACCGTTAAAAGATGGACTGCCAGATACTGACACATATTTTGCCACTTCTGCTAAAGTTATAGAGCAGTATTTTATAGACTGCAAAAAAGCAAATTATGCGTATGCTTTTATGGTGCAAGCACTATCCAACAATATACCAGCATACTGTTTAACCGTGTTTGGAACAAATAATAAATTTACTGCTGAAGATATAAAATTACGATGGAAATGGATAGGAAGTCAGGCTAAAAAATTTGGGATTCGAATTATGGGTTACTCATCAGATGGCGATACCCGACTACTAAGGGCCATGCGGGTTAACAGTGGCCTTCCTATTAAAAAGAATAGCGAACATCTTTGCGGTTGGGAATGGTTTCAAATGAAGTACGATATTGAAGAATCTTATATTCAAGACACAATCCACATCTGCACCAAGCTGAGGACACGCCTTATAAAACCTTCAATCATCTTACCTATAGGAAGGTATATGGCATCTGTAAATCATCTTTCTACTTTGGTGAATGATTTTTCTAAAGATCAACATTCCCTGACACAATCGGATCTGAAGCCAGAAGACAAGATGAATTTCCCCGCGGCAGACAAAATGTGCAGTTTAAATGTTCAACAGCTTTTGATTAGTAATGTGCTTGATAGTGATGGCACAGTCGCGTATTTAAAGTGCATGAACTTCGTGAAAGAGGCGTTTTTAAATAAAACGATCTCTGTTACGAAGAGGGTGTACTTAATGTGGTACGCAACCTTTTTCTTGAGGATTTGGAGAAACTGGATCAAAAATCAAAGTCAGTACAGAATAAAGGATAATTTTCTTTCTTCAAATTGCTATATGTGTATTGAGCTTAACGCACACTCTCTTATTAAAATAATTAAGACATTTCAAACAAATCCCCAACTAAAAAGTGAGATGTTCAAACCTTGGCTCTTCAGTAGCCAAAGTTGTGAAAATCTGTTCAGATCAGCCAGATCTTTAACGTCAACTTATTCCACTGTTATAAATTTTAGTATTAAGGATTTCATCCACAAAATTAATAGGATACAGATGTTAAATAATATATCGAAAGATTTGGAGGGTACCGTTATATTTCCTAGAGACGAACAAAAACGCCAAAGGGAAATTCTTTTACAGTCGAATAATAATCATGATGTAAACGAGAATATAAAGTTAATTTCAGACGCAGACATACAACTATCTGTTCAAACTGCTTTAGAAGACTGTATTGAAGATATGCGAAGTCTTGGCGTTTGTGTAACTGATGACTGTTGGAAATTTGTCGATATACCCTTGGATAATCGTGATGAAACTGAGGATGATCATCTTGAGAATGCGGCAGATGAAGAAATCGCGCTTGTAGCAGAAGATCAGGATTCACAGTTGCTCCTTGAAAAGACCTTTATTGAAAATACTGAAAAGGAAATTGGAAAAGAAAGTCAGGACTTGGAAGATGAAAATCTATGTCAAGATTCAGATAACCTACGTACAAGAAAAACATTTGGCAGCAACATACTCTTAAAAGATTATTCTTCAAAATTTGAAGAATCTGATAATTTAGAACAAACGCGTTTCGTGCGAATTCATACAGGCGACAACGATAAGACAGCTGTAATTAAAAAATCATCACTTTGCTGGTTGTTGGAAGAGAAGGGAGACAGAGTAAGCTCTGATAGGTTGAAAAGGTTTATTATTAAAAGTCAAGATTCTTCAAAACCAGAGAAAAGCTTAAAAAGGAAAAACTCCTGCCATGCTCCACCACTGGACACAACACAAGCTTCAACATCAAGAAGAACAAAGAAAAAAAAAAGCGTAAAATACCAGGAGAAGAACAAACATGATTATGAGTCTGATACGACTGAGGAATCATATGAAAACGATTCTAAATCTGATAGTGATTTTGAAGAAGAAAACCTTGCAGAAAACTATTTAGTTGAAGATGCAGTTATTCGTGACGTTGACACCCGCACAATTGGTGATTGGGTCCTGGTGCAATATGAATGCCAAAAAAATATAGTCAAACATTTCATTGGGAGAATTGAAGGTGAAAATGAAATAACCAAAGATTTAATGATAAAATTTCTTAGAAAAATTAAAAGTCGAAATGCCAATAATTTCTCCTTTTCTTGGCCTCTTGCTGAGGACGTTTCTGAAGTGCCTTCAGAGTCTGTATTGAAAATTTTGCCTCCTCCTGCAATGGGTCGACGGGGCGAATTTAAATTCGGTGTGCAATTTGAAACTTATAATTTAAGTTAGGTGATGCAATTTTTGTTCCTACTAAAGATATAATTAGGTATTAGTTATTACGCTTTTTATATGCTTTTATATTAGCGAATCTAAGACTTTCACAGAGATTAGACTATTTCAATAATAAGTACAAGATATTATAGAGATCTCATAGAATAACTAAGAATAACTACCTACCTAACTTATTGTTTAAAGTATTTAAAATGATTGAACTTCTCGACTGCGTGGCTTAATGATACCAACCATTAGAGTATTTAAAAGTTTCAATCTCATGAGTAGGTACCTTCTAGTCCTAATAGTTAATTTCGAAGTTATTCTTTTATAACCATGTTTTGTTTTCGATGTTATTTTTTTTGTGTTAGGTATTTTAGAAGTTATTTTTTTAGCGATGGTTTGTTTTCGAAGTTATTTTTTTGTGTTAGGTTTTTTCGAAGTTATTTTTTTTTATTGTTTACATCTATCATTAAATATTAATTTTGTGTTATTTGAAAATTAATAAATGGAAATGAAGATATTCCACCTCGTAATAATTCCTAATATTTCATCACTCTCACTCAAATGTTAGTATCGGTTTTAGTCTAATCACAACATAGGAACAATGCTAAGAACAATATTTAAACTTCGATAAGCATGGATAAGAGGCGATCGACCCATGGCAAGTGCCGTTTTGGTAACATCAATATTTAAATTTATACTCATTTGAATTCCAAGACAAGTTTTTGAAATATTTACTGTCACCATCAGAAAGATTTTCAAATTCTTGTTTTAAATAAGACGAAATTAATTCGTATTTACTGCTCTTTGGGTAAAAAAATCGAAGATTATGTAATAGCTAATACCGAGGGTAACACTAAAAACACCTTAGCGCAAACTATTCCATCAATTTGGCTGAGATATGGTACATGAGCGCAAGGGTGAGCCGTTAAAGAGCTGAAAGGTTTTTGGAAGCAATTGGTCCACGAAAGTGCCATCATTTAAGCATATTAATTTTAAATGCAAGGCCGCATTTTTTATGTCACCGTTTAAGAATAATTAAATTTTAATTCTAAAAATTTACACTAGTTCCTATATTATTTCGGTGGTACCTATACCTAAATACTGAAAAATCCAAGGAAAAAACTTATTCTCGTTTACCTAAAAGGTTGCGGACTGACAGAATCGCAGTAAATATCGCAAGATATTGTCCTTTAATATCGCTTTTTGTTAAAAAGTGCGAAATTAGTCACAATGACGAGCGATCTAAAAATGTTCATGTTCAATAATTGGCTGCTAGGTATATGTACCTACACGGAAATCAAATACCCATACGCAATGGGGAGGTTCAAGTTCCCAGGTTCCAGCCGCTTCTCTGCTGCCCATTTTGTTTTTTTACATTATATTTTGTCTACATAATTATGATGCTTATGGTGAAAAGACGTGTACATAAACAAACATCCATGAACAGGAATCGAACGTGCATATTTCTCTTGTGCCGCGGCGATGACTGTGTAAAATCTAATATCAAGAAAAAAATAAAATGTTGAAAAAATCAAGAGGAAATCAAGGGAAAATCAAGAGGAAATCAAGGGAAATCAAGAGGAAATCAGGAAATCAAGGGGAAATCAAGGGGAAATCAAGAGGAAATCAGGAAATCAAGAGGAAATCACAAGGAAATCCAGAGGAAATCAGGAAATCACGAGGAAATCAAGGCAAAAAGGGAAATCAGTGTACAAAATTTTGGGTCGCGGTTGCCCCCTCGGTTTTTTCGTTTTCCAGGCAACTGTATTGTATTTTGTGTTAATTTCTTTTATAACTGAAGATGGAGTAAAACTCCGAAACGCGTCCTAAATAGTAAGTAAATTTTGTGGAACAAGACGTTGAAACTACCTCGTGTAATCAAACATCAATTCCTCTTTGAAAAATGAACCAAGCTTTCAACTACCTAACGAGATCTTTTTTACCTGTGCGTTTCGTTGGAAACTTGGAAACCAACCTGCGTGTGCATGATATTCTTATTCATGTTAACACATTAGACACAGTATTAGCATCCTCTTTATCCCACAAACTGAAGACCTCCATGTGCTCATACTTATTTCCCACGCCAGTAGGCCATGAAACTTCGGAACATTTGGCAAATCCTGACGTTCCGGATTCATTCCCTATTCATATAAACTGATGAAAACTCGAAGTGGATCGTGTCGATTTTCTGATGAAATTAAAACCTCCATAACTTTGCAAAAAATTACTCGATTTTGACGCGATCTTTTTGAATCGTGAAGTCAATTCATCGGGCGTAAGCCCTGTCGGCGAAGATCAAACACGAGTAGTCAATGGCTTGTCCAGAGAGGGTTGAATCGCCAGTCCTAAAAACTGGTAAGGCTTAGACCATCCCCAAATCCAGAGAAATTGTTGCATAATTTCTGTAACCGTTTTACCAGATACATATGGGATACCCCAATAAAATTGTTTTTCTCTACGACTCGCTATAATTTCCTTACGCAATCGAGTGGGGCTCGCTTTGGAGACAAAATCGATTGTTTACAAAACAGAGCCTGTTGATATTGAGGATCTTAGAAGACGAATTATAGCTGCGTGCAGAGCCAATCCCTTTTGCAGTATTTCGAAACGTTAGGGAACTTACTTTATTTCTGCTTAGAACATTATGGAAACATTTTGAACAATTTTCCTTACAGAAACAAAATACCTACTAAGAGAACAGTAACTTTTTAGTAGTTTTCAGTAACATATTACTGACACTCAGTAGTTCTCAGTTATTAAATACTGAACAGTAGGGTCAAGGTACAGTGTGATTCAAAAGTTTTGTAATTAGGGTTGGCTATGGAAACAAAAGATTCGAAAAACGTTTGTCCAAAATTAATCGCACAGTCCCCAAAGAAAATCACTGAATTAAAATGACAGCTGTGATTTTTTAAAATTTATTTCTTTTGCATCTATTATTGCGAATTATTTCGAAAAAAGTGAACCTCTCCGCTTCCAGTATCAAATTTGGCGCCCTTCAGTGGGCACTCTCCGGTTGACAGCAAACAACAAAATTGTGGCAAAGTTAGGTTATGTTCGGTAATGCCCATGAAAGTTTTAAACGCTTTTATTTCTTCATAAAGCTTGCATTTGTGAGCAAGGATCTTGAAGCGCTCGTTAAAAATAGCCTTGGGGGCCAGGCAGCTTTTTGTGCTCAGTTAAAAAAACAATCATATCCGTATGCATGATGGTCCTCGGAAGGTAAATTGCTTAATAAAATCGACCTGCTAATTTGGAAGCCCTTTCAGAAACAAATAATGGAGACTCCAACAGGCCTGATTCTCTGTTCTTTTATGAACCTGCTTTCACAACACTTAGCAGAAATAAAAAACAGCCGAATTTGTATGCAACTAAAATGATGAATACGGGAAGTTACAAATGTGAATAACAAGATTTGGATTGTGTGAATTGGGCAGCTTTTCCAGCCAGATCTTTAAACCAATTAAAATGACGTACAGATGATCTTGACTTGGCCCCCTGCCTTAAAACATCCAGAACCTGAGCACAGAAGTAGTAAAGTAGAAGATCGATCAAGTTGTTTTTTAATTTCTTACTACACCAATAATTGTGGGGGTAGTAATTTTGGTTCACTATCTCAAAATCGGGAACACCAATTTCCAAGTAGTTTTGTTCCCACCGTGTGTTTGCAATTGAAAATAAAGCCATTTAATGAACTTGTTTTAGTGAATTTACTAGTCGATTTATAAAATAAAAAATAGCAACTGTTAATTTTTGTGATAATAAACAAACAATAAACTGTCAATTGTCGCAGCAACAGTAGCGCATCTAGCGGAAAAATCGGTGAAGGACCGCCAAGATCGTGACTTGCGCACACGGATGTTTCCGGTTTCTTTCTAACCATTTATGGTCGCTGGTAAGAAGCAAGAACAGAACGCCATTTTTAAGCAGTGATTGTATATTATATTATTGTGATTTTCGAGGTGACTTCGTAAACAGAGTATAGGTAACTTACTGCATTTTCGCCTAAATTATTTTCAATTTTGAACAATTAATTTCAATAGTATGGACAAGGTTAAGGAAACAGAGATTAAAATACCCGTCCGAGCGGGCGTGGATGGGCCAAGCAAGGCCAAGCAAGGGAAGAAGTTAAGAAGATCCCGTTCCTTCACCGAGCAACCTCTACGGAGAGACTTGCCATTTTTAAGCAGTGATTGTATATTATATTATTAAACTTAAGACCACGTTCATCCAAATCTGTTAAGAAATGGCTGGCTTATTCTCAACTATTTTGTCCGGTTTTTTTTGGGACACCCGATAGTATAGGTATTTTCTAAAACCAGAGTTTGTTTATGCACAATCACAAAAAAACCATTAATAACAAGATTTTGTGGACGAAGGAAAATGACTTCCTAAATTCTGAAGCCGGACCTAACATACAAAAAACTTAATAATGTTAATTGACAACATCCTTTTTAAATATTTTATTTATTTGAGTTCTCGTGTGTTCTGAGATTCGGAAAGGTTTTAGACCCTGCATATCTATTGGCCCAAAAATAGTAAACTGTTTGTCGACTACTTGGACATCCTCGCGTTTCGGCCAATAATATTCGTTAGGAAATTTTTTTCCTGCCAAATGCTTAAATCGTGGACAGCCAAATAATTGTACAACTGTCAGAATATTTGTTAGGTACTGTGAATTTGTAAAGAGTTGAAATGCCTGTAGGGTATGTATAACTCTGGGTATAACTGGTATAAGTAGCAATTATTTTATTAGAGTTGAATTGTTTTCACATGTTATAAGAAATTGAAGAGGTCGGCGTACTTTTTTGCTATTGTTTTCCATCTAAGTTTAGGCTGATTTTTAGGCATGGGCGGGTACCCGTGTAAACGGGTTACCCGATGGTCGGGTCGGGTCGGGTAGTGGTCGGGTCGGGTATTTATAAATACTCGAAAACTTCGGGTAACCGAAAATTTCGGGTAACCGAAAATTTCGGGTAACCGAAAAAATTCGAGTAACCGAAAAATTTCGAGTAACCGAAAAAATTCGGGTAACCGAAAAAGTCGGGTACTTAATCTAAAGTTTCGGGTAATCGAAAATCACCGTTAGTACCCGAAGCTAAACTGAACGTACTGTTATTCCATTCCCATACCATCCCATTATTCTGTTCAATCAAATCATAATCAACCTGGAAAGTAAAATATTATATTTAATTATTGGGCATAACATAATTGAACGGGTTTGTCCTTGTAATAGGCATTTGTGATTGTGCATTGCCGTTGTCAATGATTGTTGTCGATCGCTTTTGTTTTGGGTAGTTTACGATTTCTTAGCACTAGATGAATCATAAATCATAATTCTGCAGCTGCCAGCTTTAACTGCAGCCCAAGATAACAGCACCCATTTCCCATTTAATTTTTTTATTTAGTTTTCATTTTTCAACCTGTCACGAGTGAGTGCGGAGCGGAGTTCGGTGCCAAAATCAAAATAAGGATATTAATTTAATTTGCCATTATAATTTGTTGATTTATCTATAGCGTAAGTGAACTTTGATTAAATTGTTCGTATTATTTATTTCATATTTTGCTTTTTTCTCTTTTGTAGTAAAACCTAAATAAATCAAGCAAGCTAAATCAAAATGAGAAATAAGTATACACGTTAGCCGTTACCATTCATGTAATTAACTATGTCGACGTTAATTCGCGATACGGACACGGATTCAGATCCGGATATCTTATGTGATGACGATGGCAACGTACCTGATGGTTCTTCTGCTGCTTCTTCGCAAGATCATAACGACTCCAGTAGTGTAGTATAGGGGGTTTGTACACATTATGCAAATTATGTGCAAAACCGGTTTTTTGTGCTACCCCTCCCGCCTTTGTCTAGACCCGGATGTGCCAGCTCCCCCGCCTTTCTCTACTGGTTGTGCTACCCCTCCCGCCTTTGTCTAGGGGGCGGATGTGCCAGCTCCCCCGCCTTTCTCTACTGGTTGTGCTACCCCTACCGCCTTTGTCTAAGGTGGTTGTGCCAGCTCCCCCGCCTTTCTCTACTGGTTGTGCTACCCCTCCCGCCTTTGTCTAAGGTGGTTGTGCCAGCTCCCCCGCCTTTCTCTACTGGTTGTGCTACCCCTCCCGCCTTTGTCTAAGGTGGATGTGCCACCTCCTCCGCCGGACTAGCTCCCTAACTTTCCCTAGGCTGGTTGTGTTAGCTCTCTGCCTTTGTCTAGATTGGCTACGTCATCACTTTCACCCTCGACCACCCAAGTTAGCTCCTATTTTTTTTTTTTTCAACGCCGCCTTTTTGTCTAGACTGGTTGTGTTAGCTCCCTGCCTTTGTCTAAGCTGGATGTGCCACCTCCTCCGCCGCCTTCTACTAGACTAGCTCGTCGCCCTAGTACTTATTTGATCCACCGACCATCGACAACGCAGACCGTTCTAGACCTTAACGTTCCAAAGCATATTTGAGACACATCCACTACTTATACCGGAATAGTTCAGCGCTTATTGATCCATATCCACCACAACTTTCGTACTTATTTGTTCCACAAGCCTTCTCGCACGTCACATTTTCTACAATCTGGACGACTAACAGAATTTGGCTTTCAGCATCGACAATAAATTCTCCTGTTGTTTCTGCACCGTTTTAATTGTTTAAAAATCAAAAATGTGGGGTGGGGTTTATTCGAATATAGGTACCCATTTTGACTAAGTACGCCTATGTTGTGGTAGGTAGGTAAGCATTTTCCACATTACCTACAACACAAATACCTAATTAAAACCAGTCCAAAAAAATATGTGAAGGATTTGGTTCAATTAAATAAACGCAATTTCAATAAAGGGGTAGGTAGTAGTAGTAGTAGCAGTTGAACGATTAAATTGCTAAAATTAGAATAAATTATAAAAGACGCGGAATGTGCGGTACCTAATGGATGAGCAAGATGGTTGGTTGCTGCTAGTAATAAAGCCATTTGACTTATCTTATTTATGATGTTGATTGTCACAGACACCCCCCTGTTTTCTTTTATTTATTACCCTTAACAGATGTGCTGATGTCCAAACTTTGTCGCTCAAGAACCCGAACGTCTTGTCCATCAGGTAAAAAAATTACAAAGGAACACCGTATGAAAACAATATTAAACAAACCATTATGGTTTGTTTTAAAAAGAAATACTATACAAGAAAAACTAATCAATGAAACCCATTGTTGGGAGGCATTAATAGGATAACGTAATGGTTGATTATTTTAATTCTGTGCCTCAAATCGCTCAAATAAATCAACATTTGCTAATTTTATGATCTCTCATTTGTAAAGAGTAGGTACTGTTACGTTCCAAATTAACACTGGATAAAGCCACTCGTAACAATTATTCTTGGACAGGCGTATTGGAGGATTTACATAAACACAGCTGTAGTTCTGTTAACTAAACCTAATTTATTCACAGTATGTACAGTTTTTGGATTGTCGTTCCCCAGGAACTCCTTAATTCGTCCAACAGGCTCTGTACAAATTAATAATAGTAAATGCTAACAAGAACTACGTGATTGATTTCTGCCATCGGTTTTACAGTGGTGGTTCCTATTTATAATTATTAAAAACAGTCTTCATTAGACACATAAAATTTATATGAACATAGGGTTAGCAAAACACTTATCTTCGATAAAGAGGTTGATGACCTCTTCGATTGGATTCCTCCTTCGAACTAGGGATTTGGAGTTGCTCGCGCTCTCATACCAAACTAGGGGTGAACTCATTCAGAACTATTCAGAACTTGAAGAACTTGAAGAACTTGAAGTGGTTGATCTCAGTTTTTCCTCAATGTCCTCATTTCGGCTTCCAAGGTCAATTTCCGTTTCCAGATTACAAGGAGAAAATTATTCCCGACATCGATCGTATTTATCGATGATGAATAATTAAAGCAATTAGTACTTCTCGTACAGACAGTACAGAAAGGCACAGAAAGACAGAGCTGGAAGAAATAATTAGAATTGCAACAACCGGCCATCTTGTACTCACAATTTCACGTCGTAGATCTTGAACATGTGCTCGTTAGCTATTTTCTTGGGCCTAAGCCACGTTCCTCAAACTGGAACTATTTCGTTAATCGGGTTTATTGGGCATACAGCCATATGAACGAAACCGGTATAATTCCACCGTTCGTCAACTATTTCCAATTAACGTTTAGCAACACGAGACGATGCACACACTACGAACGATCGCAGCAAAGAGAGAGCCAGAAACCAGGCGCCGACCGTTGACACATGAATCACGTGGTCAGGCAAACAGTGGCGTACTAATTAAATCGCAAGTAATACAGGGTAATAACCAGTGGCGGGGTAATAAATCGCAACCGTAACAGTACCTACCTAATAAATAAAGTTAAAAAGGTAGGAGGTTACGTTAGCGCGGGTCTCTCTGACAGGTAATAGACATGAATAGGATGAGTGAAATGGTTTGATTACAGCTACATAGCTGCCGATCACGGTTTAAGATGCCTCAAACAATTTCGAGTCGACTTTCTAACCAAATCCAAAGCTTGCAGATCCACAAGAGCATCCCTGAGAGAAGCGCATGTGTATCAAATAAGAACTGAAATCCTTCAAGATTCTCACAGTTGGATGTGTATCACTACCATGCTTAAAACGTTAAGGTCTAAAATCGCCTGCTTCGTCGATGGTCTGTGGATGAAATAAGTACTAGGGCGACGAGCTCCCTAACTTTCCCTAGGCTAGTTGTGTTAGCTCTCTGCCTTTGTCTAGATTGGCTGCGTCATCACTTTCACCCTCGACCACCCAAGTTAGCTCCTATTTTTTTTTTCACCGTCGCCTTTTGTCTAGACTGGTTGTGTTAGCTCCCTACCTTTGTCTAGATTGGCTACATCATTAACTTTACTCTCGACTATCTATGTTAGCTCCCACTTTTTTTCACCGCCGCCTTTTGCCTAGACTGATTGCGCCATCGCCTTTACCTTATTTATGTGGAGGGGCGAAACTTAAAAGGGGAAACCCGCCAACATCGAAAGGAGAGTATAATGTGTTTCCCAATAGAGCAGTGGTAAATTTCCAACATAAAAAAATGAGTGAGCTAACTAACACACAAAAATTTAAACAACTTCTGAAACGCATGACCACCCCGAGTAAGTAAAAAAATTAGTTTTAGTGATGAATGCTGACGGCATTTTTTTTAGAACGCTCTCAAAAAATTTGTATTTTTGCCTTCTGCGAGGAAGGATACAAGGACAGTCCTACTATTAACTGGGATGCCGTTTCGGAGAAGATGTTTTGTTATCAATGCTTTAAGACGGGGGAGACTCCCGACTATCTATGGCACTTTCGAACCAGAAGAATTCTGGTCTGTAAAAACTGTGGGAAAACCATCGGGAGTCACACTCCGGAAGTTTGTATCTTCCAGGATACTATAAGCGCGAAACCCTTGAATTATGGCACCGCCGAACAACAATTTTTTCATCCAAGTCCTAGAGAGTCGGATGCTTCGATGCAAGATAGCGATATCGAGTGCGACGGTTTTGATTCGTCTTAAAAAAATATGTAAATGTGAATAATAAAAAAAATTTATATAAAAGGATTTGTTAATTGTTAGTACTATCAGAATGAAAGTATATAAGAGATCGAAAACATCTAAACAAAAAAAGAAAGGAAGTGGTGTCCTAAATACTCTTATTAATAAGCTACCCTTCGAAATTCATCTACCAGGTTATCAATATTGTGGACCAGGTACTAAATTAGAAAAGAGATTAGCTCGAGGCGATCCGGGTATTAACAATTTAGACAAAGCCTGTAAAGTGCACGATCTAGTTTACGCAAACGAAAAAGACTTAAGCAAACGACACGAAGCAGATAGAGTATTAGCGGATAGGGCAATAGAACGATTGAAGGCCAAAGACTCTAGTCTAGGAGAGAAAGCAGCTTCATTAGTTATCAGTGGTTTGATGAAAGGAAAAACTAAATTGGGGATGGGGGTGAGACGTAAGAAGCGAGGACGGATAGTACCGACAGCGAAACGAGGTGGAATTTTACCATTCTTGTTTCCTTTGTTAGGTGCTCTAGGTGCATTAGGTGGTGGGGCAGCTGGTATAGCAAGCGCTGTAAATAAGGCAAAGGCTGATAGGAGGATGTTAGAAGAAACCCAACGACATAATAAAGCAATGGAGGTACTAAAGAATGGTAAAGGTTTGAGAAAAAAAGGTGGAGGCTTGAGAAAAAAAAAAAAGTCCAAAGGAAAAGGATTGTACATAGGTCCATATCAATGGTATCAAAAAAAATACCAATAAAACTCCCTCGACACGCTTTAACAAATATAGAGATCAAAGATTATGCACAAAAATTACACATCCCCAATTTTAGAGGTGTCTATATGCGTGATAAATTGCCTCCAAAAATAAGAACTAGGGAATGTGGAGTAATTAATTTAGATGATCAACAAGGACCTGGAACACATTGGTCATGCTATATAAAAAATAAAAAAAGAATTTTATATTTCGATAGTATGGGACAGCTAACTCCCGCATTAGAAATCAGTCAATATTTTCAAAGCGATGGTGAGCGAAACCGAGTTTTTTATAACTATGATAGATATCAGAATATGAATACGTATAATTGCGGACACCTTTGTCTGAGATTTTTATATGAAAATACAAAGGAGAAAGAATTCAGTTAAAAGGTGGAAGGTCATCAGTGATGTTGTTTGTTTTATCGGGAAAATCATCAGTTCTAAGTAACTATATTAACCCCCCAATAAATTTGGAAGATGGAAGATACTCTTTAGGATTAACAAATTTTGAAGCCTATAATGCCATACCAAATATACAGGAAGGCAACAATAAATTTTATTATTCCGGGAGGGAATTTACAATCCCCACGGGGACATATCAATTACGGGATTTAAACGATTATTTGAAGAAAGTAGTAAATGAGATATTCGACAATAGCTACTTATCTATAACAGCAAACACCAACACTCAACATACTCACATAAAAGCAACGGCGGATATAGATTTTTCCAAACCCAATACTATCGCCCCCCTTTTAGGATTTAAGAATAAAGTGTTGCAGAAAAATGTACGACATCGTTCCGAGAATATCGCGGACTTGATTAGAGTTAATGCCATTCTAATAGAATGCGATATTACTACAAACAGTTATAGACAGGGGAAACCCGGTCATGTTATTCATCACTTCTTCCCCGATACGCCACCCGGGTTTATGATTTCTGAACAACCTCGAAATATAATTTATTTACCCATAACTGTAAATGTGATTAGAGGTATTACTATAAAAATAACAGATCAGAATGGAGACTTGATTAATTTTCAACACGAGACTGTAACAGTAGGTCTACATTTGCGGAAGGAATCATAGAGATATGGGACTAGATTTCCGGCGTAAAAAGTGTATAAAAAAACGTTCGCCGCAAACGTGTATTAGTAAGAAGAGGAGTGTTCCAGTGCTCACTACCACTAACAAAGCATTTTTAGAATCACTAGGATTAAAAGTACAAAATGTTAGAAATTGAGGAACCCGTTGGTTACGATGACTCGATAAGTGCTTATGAATTTCAATCATACGGATCAAGCAAAACAGTTTTTAATAATAATGATGAAATTAGAATATTGGTTAATGAAGCATTATGTACCAGACCAAGTGATAGTTACATATACATAGAGGGACGAGTTGATAAAGAAGTCGCCGACAAAATTGTCCCCGCAACATCGACAAAGTTCATCAACAACGGTGTTGCTTTCTTATTTAGTGAAATTAGATATGAAATAAACGGAATTGTGATTGATTCGTGTTCAAACCCCGGTCTAACTGGTACTCTTAAAGGATTAGTTAGTTTCGATCATACACTGAGAAAACTGGTTCGAATTTACGTGGCAATTTTCTATAATTCAGTGGAAAAATACGTCAATATTATAGTAAAAATCCGTCGAATGCTTAAAATCACACAATAAATGTGTAAGTTTGCTCCAGATAGGTATTTTTCCGCCGAGGTTGTGATATTTTATATGATTTTAACACCTATATTACACTGTTCTTGAAACATCCGCACGTCAGAGAAATATTACGCTAACCCGTGTAAATCCCCGCTATCGGTAGTGTAAATTTTGGCGAGCAACGTTACGCGACAGGCTTTGTCTTTGTTTTAACAAGAAAGCTGATGCGTGGTCGATGCAGTTGTGGTGCTAATTTGTTTAAAAAAGTAAGTATCTAGCATTAGTATTGTAGTGAGACAGCCTTTTATTTTACCCCTATCACTAATTATTACCTAAACTTTATTTCGATTTGCCGTGTTTGGACCCTTTTACGTTGTGTATAAGTGAATAAATAAAAGAAATATTCACTTACCGTGGTTTTAGCTTCAATTGGAATTTCAGTAGTTCCTTCTCCATTTGTTTTATTTCTAACTCAAGTTCTAATTCAAAGTAGCACCATATCAAAGGAAAGGTTTGGTTAATTAAACCCTAATTTCAATCCAAGTAAGTTTATTACGACATTCAAGTTTATTTCAATTTATAACTCAAAAATCCTCAGAATAAAATAAAATAATATAACAATCTATAATCAACCTAGTTGGTGACCTTCAGGTGAATCGTTAATCGAATTAATGGGTTAATCAACCCCTCATTTCATCCGTTCATTTGCTTGTGAATTTGGTTGTTGGCGAGCTTGATGCACTCATTATTAATTAATGACTACGTAACTCCAATTAATTTGACTTGAATAAATCCTTGCAAAGCAAACAGGACAATGACCTCAGATCAGCTGGTATTATTTTAACCCCTTTTGATTTCTCCTATCTACGAACTATGGAAGATCAACACAACACGAATCAGTACGGCCGGATCAAATTTACTCTACAATTTACTGTCTTACACGGTAGTCCAGAGCTTTCATGCTCGCGGCTACGACGGGGTGGTGGAGGAAATTCCGGACTACGCCACTGTTATTACGCTAAAGCGCCGAGCTCGCAGAACAACCAGTAAGTCCGGAGTTAACCGGAATCAAAACCAAGCTGGACCCGGAGTACTCAACGCGTCACGCCGATTCTTCCGGGAGCAAACGTGAAGATTTCTCATTATTCGTTCGATTAGGTGTGCTATGATCCTGTGGCGTTGCTCCCTCGGTGCGGACATTAAATACGAGAAACTACCGACACCTGGCGGGACTTAGGGGCCGAAACCACGCACTTGTTCAAAATTGGAACTGGCGATCAAGTAAAGTTGTTGCATTTGTTTTTTCAGTAGATATTTTAATTTTTTGGGGTTTTTGCTTTCACAGTGGACTGTAATCAGTCAAGAAGGATCTGCCAAGTTCAGGTTAGCTCACAGGAGGAATGAGCTCACCCACGTACCGGCCAACACCTACAAGACAGCACCCGGGGCTTCGGCCTTGTGTTTAGGATTAGGTAGACGTCATTTGAAGGTGCAAGATTTGCAAATTGTCGTTGGTGAAAGACTTTCATTGGGACAGGTAGGCTCACAGTAGGTAGGGCCCTCGTCTCCCGGCCAGAGGGGTGGACGGCACCGGCGCCTCGGATCAGACCCCGGGTGAACAAGCCAGCCCCGCCCCGGTGGTTTGTCCCCAGCAGGACTATTGTCAGTTCCTCCAAGGAATAAAATAATTATCACCTATTTGGGGATAAGGATTATCTAAGTCTTCAAAGTCGAGAAGGCAAAGCCTTAGTTATTTTTTTTCCATCCGGTGCAGCTTAACGCTGGGCCCCTAGTTAGGGCAGGAGGGGCACTCCGACGTCCCGGCGTCTCGGAGGAAGTTACCCACTGTCATAGCGGAGGAACCGACAATTTGGCGCTGATTAATGCTGGCGTACGAAATTTAATTCCCGAGAGAAAATCCACGTTTGCAGTGAACTAAAACACGACCGTTGGCAGTACCGGACTCCAAACCCCTTTACTTTATTTTGTAGAGGAACGATCCCGTGCGACGGGCGGTTCTGGCATTAAATCACTAGCGAGGTGGTATTCCTGTTACCTGGAGGGTTAAGATTCAAACCAGCAATAATTGGTGGACAATAATATTTAGGATGGTTTTCCTCGCTGTTATAATGTGTTAGCATTCACTCCAGGTAATTAAGCGGCTGTCCGTCAGTACTCGATAAAATTACAGGTGCAATAATTGTGATTTACAGGTGGGAGTCGCGGTCCTCCAACGGGTACTACTCATTCCATTAAATTGCAAATCTGACAAGATTAAATTATTTTACCCAACTCTACCCCTTTAACTAACTGACTTGTTATTTTGCTAGTAAGTTAAGAAAGTTAATTAATTAATTCCTCACTCGATGTATTTCTTGGATTTATCAACCCCAACAACTGATCTGCAGCCCTCGTTCAATTATGAATTTAACCCTTTGATTCCCAGGTCTATGTCGCAAGCCGAATAAAAGTTAAATAACCCTTTAACGGGTTTTACCTGTTTGCAGGAAATGAAGTTCCGGTGCTTTGGGACTGGTAATCCAAATTATGGCACTTTCACCAATAACTCCGATCGCAAAGCACAACTAGACTGTTTTAATCAATCACAAAAGTTCTAAACAAACGTTAATTACTCAAAAAGAATTACTTTCGTTTCGCGAGGTTTCCGTTCTAGGCGAACTCTGAATACCATCCAAAAACTGATTTAATTTTCAAAACTACCCCTACTTATAACTTCGGTGACGCCACGCCATCGTCGGTCTTTGTCTTTCCGCCCCCGACCTGAAGCTACCCCCTCAGCTTTGCCCCCTTTCGATTAACGATTCGCACCTTCTTACAATTCTATTCAATCCCTTCAGATCTAATTCACAGAACACCGAAGCGAACAGTTTCTAACTCTTTCCCTGGTAGTACCGGTAGCGGCATACAATATTTTAATATCGAAATTTTTACATAATCCAGCTCAAAATGAACTCCTGTTATTTTGGTTGCCTAGCCCTTTGGTCAACTACGACATTAATTAACGAAGATCGGACCCTTTTTTGGTAAACCCTTCATTGGATTCGTTATCTACTATTACTATCGTCGATTAGCAGCGTTCCGGCTCCTAAATACTAACTCTTTCGTCTCCATTAACCCTTTCTGTTCAGTGCCCTGAAACCATCCTAACCCTTTACTATGAGGCACCGATGTGAAGCTAAATTTACTGACAACTCGAAACTGTTAATCCCTGGGCCCTAATCCTTTCGCTGAATCTGACAATTTGAGTTTTTATCTAGTTAGAATTGAACCGAACGTTCTCACGCCGGTCCGGCGCTGAGTTATCGTTACCATATGTTTGGCAGTATGAGTGGTCTTTTAACCTGTCGCTCGGGCGACAAATTTATTATCGTTAACTGATACCCTGCATTTCGGTGGTTATTTCGTGACTTTTGACGATGGAAGGGCTACCAATAAGTTTCGCATTTCATTAGATTTCCACTAATTAATTAATGTCGCGGTTCCCAACTAAAAATCCTATTTGGTCACCAACAAAAAGCTTAACTTAACAAATTGCCAAGTACGTTGGCATGGGATTAATTTACACTTAGTTACATGAAATGGTTCCGTATTTTCGTTTCCCCCCCGATAGGCTATATGGTCATTCGATATTTTTCTAACATTCCTCGCCGAGACTAATTCCAACTTTACGTGGAGCTAATGCATTTTGCAGATTTGCCCTCATAAACTGACATATTTACGACAATCATGTGTGAGAGCAACTTAACTTTGAACCATTTCGGCTTCTTATTGACAGACATTTAACAAACCCGGACCACACAAATTTGCCCAATCGAGTTCGTGGGGATCAAGTAAGAATAGGCATTGAAACGATCGAATTACAAAAATAGTACCCGCAAATATTACATGCACAATTTTCAACCGACTTACATACGTGTGTTTTGTCACAGTATTATTGATGAAGTTATTAAATGACATGAGAGCATCGGTTTCGGGTTTGATCACAGACTCTGTGACCGCATGTTAGGTTAGGAATGAGTTCTATTCTGTCGGGAATATTTCCATGCCACAAAACACAGTGATTGCTCTCATCTCAACAATAACGCGGTAAATCAAACTGAAGATATGACGAAATGTGCGTCCCATGTTTTAGTGTCAATTTAATTCATTAAGGGCCGGTTGTATAAAGCATTTAATCCTGTCTTAAAGTTAATCCTTCAAAAATTCTATAGCAACAAATTGTTGACAACAATTGTTTCTATGAGCTTAACGTTAAGTCCAGGATTAAAAGTTTTATACAATCCACCCCAAGTATTTTAATTTTTTTTTGTAGGTAGGTATGTAAAAACAGTTCTTATGCCTACTTAACCTTCAAATTCTTATTTTTTACCGTTAATACCGCAGAATTTACCGAAAATGTAATTATTATATTTCGTTGAGCGTCCTAGCTAGATCACATAGTAGTATCGGTTTTTCTGTCGCTGGCTGACACTAAGTTTAAAGAAGAGCGGGAACCTCCATGAGCGGGAACCTCCAATCGCGCGCACGCTCCCAGTTATTCTTCGGTTTTAGTGTCGCTGGTTTGTACGTGTTGTTGGTTTTTCGCATTGTGAAGCCGCAAAAAAGGCAAAAACCGTCTACAGGATGCCGAAAAGGAAGAGAGACGCATTGGAGATGCATCGAATTGAAAAATTGAAGCGTTCCCTTTGTCAGATAGAGGAGCAATTGCATTTTATCTGAGTAAGTTGTTCTTAACAATCCTGTTTGTTCTGTTCAAGGTTTCGGATTTGGATTGATATTTTGAATTCCTCTATATGGAGGAAATCAACAATTATTAATGTTTTAGTTTTATTTATGTAAAACTAACCTATTACGTGGGCAACGCCTGTTTGAGCGTGTGTATAATGGGTTGCATATATGTAATGCCCATCAGATTTTTATTTATGTAAAAATCTATTGTATGGCTAATTCCGTCTTGTTGCCTTACCGCTTTATATATGTAAAGCGAAGTTAAAACCTTGCACAAGAACTCTACAGTTAAATTATTGGTTTTTTCGCTAGTCATTCTTGTTATTAACAGGTGATTCGGAATCTGAAGAGGAAGAAGAGAAAACTGAGACTTCCGTGGATTTTGTGTCCCTTTTGGGTAAAAATCCTTTGCAAGAATCGCAAGCCCCGATTGTGCTCCATGAGGAATTGGTTCTGCGTTGGAGAAATTATGTGATGAATGGTGTTGATAAGGAATCGAGGGACGAATTAAATAAGAAATGGCCAGTAGCTTCAAATGGGGAATTTCTTCAACCCCCCCAAATGAATGTGGAATTGGAGTCTCTTCTTTTGCCAGTGGAATCAAAAAAGGATTCGATTCTCTCAACACTACAGATGAGAATGGCACGTGGTCTTACAGCTTTGGGCTCTTCGTTGAATTTTTTACTCACTCAGGCTGAGCTATTAGAATCCGACCCATGTATTTTGTCCTTGGTGGATGCTGCAAAATTCTTTCTGGAGACTCAACACCTTCTCACACTTCATCGTCGACATCAAATCTATCCAAAATTGAACTGCAAAAGAGTATTAAAGGTGGCTGAGAATTCTAAGCCGGATACGTTTCTATTTGGATCAGATTTTAACGAAAAGTTAAAAGCAGCCCAAAATGTGGATAAAATGGCGAAAGAAATTAAGGCCCCTCTACCAACGTCTTCTGGAGCTTCATCTTCTCGTGCACAGTATTTAAACTTCAGGCGCGGGGCCTCAAGGGGCCGAAGCAGAGAGTCAGTAAGAAGCGGAAGAAGTTTAGATCCTCGATCAACTACAATGAAACGTTCATCGTCTCTCAACCGGCGGAGGGATCATTACAACCGACAGTCCCAGTCTCAATTTCGTCGCCACCAATTGTGAAGGTTGGTTATTTTAAGAATATTTCCCAATTTGTTGATCCTTGGTATCAGATAACCAGCAATGAAGTTATTTTAAGCTGGGTTCGAGGCTACAAATTACCTTTTAAGGAAAAACCTTTGCAAGTAAGACATCCACAAATAAAGAACTTTAATCCGGAGGAACGACAGTTGCTAGCTGTAGCTATAAAGTCTTTATTAGATAAAGGCGTTATAGAGGAATGTTGTTATGTTAAAAATCAGTTTTTGTCACCCTATTTTTTGGTTGCAAAATCCTCTGGAGGATACAGATTCATCCTAAATCTGAAGCCTCTCAACAAGTATTTATCGGCGCCTCATTTTAAACTGGAAGATTATAGGTCTGTCAAACACTTGATAACTAAAGATTGTTTTATGATGACTTTAGATCTCTCAGATGCCTATTATTCCATCAAGGTTAATAAATCGTTTAGGCGGTTTCTCCGATTTTCATATAAAAACAAGCTCTATCAGTTCACGTCATTGCCGATGGGACTCTCAACTTCTCCATTTACTTTTTGCAAATTAATGAAACCAGTTGTCTCCTTCTTACGAGAGAAAGGTTGTTTGATAATAAATTACCTCGATGATTTTTTGATATTAGGAAAAACAAAAAGCGAGTGCATTGTCAGTTTTCAACTGGCAAAAAGCACTTTGGAGCGTTTGGGTTTCACAGTAAATGCTGATAAATCGGTGGCAGCCCCTTCCCAGGAATGTAAATTTTTAGGCTTTCTGTTTAACAGTGTTTCTCTAACTCTGGAGCCTCCGGAAAATAAAAAGTCGTCATTGATTCAAAAAATTTTAATTTTTTTGAATTTACCTCGGTGTAAAATACGTGATCTTGCCAGGTTAACAGGGTTTGTGATCTCTTTATGCCCTGCGGTTAAATATGGATGGATACATGTAAAAAATCTAGAAAGGGCGAAATATGCAGACAACATGAAGGGGATTATGAAGCTAAAATGTCAATTTCAAATTTAGTTCATTTGGATTTAAAGTGGTGGTTTAGTCACATTTCTTGTGCCAAAAATAGCCTTTTTTATGATCAGTTTGATTTAGAAATTTTTTCAGACGCTTCTGATTCAGGGTGGGGGGCGGCGTCGTCGGGAGAATCTACTCATGGGTTTTGGTCCCTAGAAGAAATGAGATTTCATATTAATTGCAAGGAACTCATGGCAGTTTTCTATGCGTTGAACTCTTTTGCCCATGATAAGAGTAACTGTAATATACTTATGCGAGTTGATAATTCTACTGCTGTTGCATATATTAACCGTTTTGGAGGTGTTAAATATAAGAATTTGAATCAAATTACGAAATCAATTTGGGAATGGTGTGAGGAGAGAAATATTTATATATTTGCATCGTATATTAAGTCTGCCGACAACGTCGAAGCGGATCTTGAGTCTCGATGTAAATCTGTTGAAAATGAATATAGTTTAAAATCTGAAGCCTTTAATGAAGTTTGTAAAAAATTCGGAACCCCACAAGTGGATCTGTTTGCTTCCTACTATAATGCGAAATGCAGTAAATTTATATCATGGAAGAGAGACCCCTATTCTTTCGCCGTTGATGCTTTCACTATTTGCTGGTCGAATGATTTTTTTTATGCATTTCCACCGTTTCCGTTAATTCTTAGAGTTCTTAATAAGGTAATCAGAGATAAAGCTGAAGGGATTATTATTTTTCCCAACTGGCCAACTCAGCCTTGGTATCCGTTGTTGGTTAAACTGTCTACTTCGGATTTTCATTTTTTTCCCTTTTCTCCAGATTTATTGTTATCTCCTTTTAGGATTCCTCATCCTCTGGGCGAAGGTCTTTCCCTGGCTGCTACGAGGTTATCAGGAAAGCTTATGTAGCTAGGGGAGTCCCTGAGCTAGCGATTCCAATTTTAATTAAAACATGGAGTGATAACACTCTGAAACAATATAGCTCTACATATTGCAAGTGGTGGAATTTCTGCGAGAAGATGTCTCTAAATTTTTCCTCCCCGTCCGTGGAGAATGTCATATCCTTCCTACATGAGGAATTCAATATGGGAGCAAGTTACTCTTCAATAAATACTCACAGGTCTGCGCTTAAAATTTTGTTTGCCCTGGAGGATCACGAAGATAGTTTAGTTTCTCGTTTTGTTAAAGGCGTTTTCAGATTGCGGCCTGTTTTTTCGAAATATTCTATGACTTGGGATCCACACTTAGTTTTGACATATCTTTCAACTCTTTATCCCTTGAAAACTCTGTCCTTTGAATATTTAAATTATAAGCTTGCCACTTTGCTAGCTCTTGTTTCGGCTCATAGGATGCAATCTATCTCATCTATTCAGGTTTCCAACATTCATTTTTTTGACGATAGAGTGGAAATAATGGTTTCAAAAATGTTGAAAACCTCGGGACCAGGCAAAATTCAACCAAAAATTATTTTACCCAAATTTAATGAGCATCCAGAGATATGTGTGGTTTCCTTGCTAGCTTATTATATTAGTTTCACTAAGAAAGTTCGGGGCAATGAGGAGCTGTTATTCCTCACTCATAAATCTCCTCACCATGCTGCCTGTGGTCAGTCAGTTGCTCGATGGGTGAAAATTACCTTATCGAAGGCTGGTATTGATACTAAGATTTTTACCGCTCACAGTACCCGCCATGCCGCTACCTCAGCCGCCTCGAGGGCGGGAGTTTCTCTTGATGTTATAAGACAGACGGCAGGATGGACGGAGAAATCTAGGGTATTTGCTCAATTCTATAATAAACCACTTGTCGATTGTTCCTTTGCCAATACTTTAATTAAGGGTTACATTCATAAGAAGTAACTGTATAATCGTAATCATAGTTTTAAGTTCTTGTATTTGCTACCTTGTGTAGGTATATTATAAGAGTTATTTCTAGTACGTCTTACTTATTCTACCTAATGTCCCTTGAGTCAGATCGCTTTATACTTTAAACATCTACTATGTGATCTAGCTAGGACGCTCAACGAAATATAATGAGAAATTAAACGACTTACCTTTGGGAAGGAAGTTCAATTTTCATTATATGAGTTGAAGCGTCCTAGATAGATAGCTCCCTCCCGCCTCGTTATTTAGTTCATAGGGGTGTTCATCCCCGCTAAGTGATCTGACTCGTTGTGACAACACAAAAACCTGGAATAACTGGGAGCGTGCGCGCGATTGGAGGTTCCCGCTCATGGAGGTTCCCGCTCTTCTTTAAACTTAGTGTCAGCCAGCGACAGAAAAACCGATACTACTATGTGATCTATCTAGGACGCTTCAACTCATATAATGAAAATTGAACTTCCTTCCCAAAGGTAAGTCGTTTAATTTCTCATTATATTACACTTGTGTTTCAGGAATGTCCTCCATCAGTAAAGTAATCGAATGTGAAACCTGTTCCGAGAAGTTTAAAGTTTGCAGTTTCCAAAAAATTAATAAAGACAATTCCGAATGATGTTAATGAAAGATATGTACAATTAATTAAAGCGTTGACAAACCACTTCAAGGAACGTTTCGAACATATTTTAAAGATTTTGCCGGTATACCTATATTTCATTGCAAATTTCTAAATTATTAAAATTATTACTTTTTAGAGCCGAGAAGATGTCGAGGAGGTTGATTCATTGAGTCCTTGTATTATATTTGTTAGAGGTAAGTGATTACTAAAAGTTGTGAAAATATGCCTTTTGTTTTTTCGTAGATGAAGGCAAATATATAGTGGTTATTGAAAAAATTCCCATTAATGAGGGTTGCGAGGTCTTCTTGGAGGCACTTAAACAATTCTACGCCGTCTTTTTTATTTTCAACATGAAGTACCCTGCCAAGACAAATTGTACTATGGAATTAGTACAACGGTATTTTATGAAAACGCATCCAAATTATGGAACGAAATCTCAGGCCCGATCAACCAAGCCAGCCGTGATTATATTTATAAAATCCTTTTCACAGTTTGTCACAGTAAGTTATCTTGAATTTATACCTATAGATTAAAACAAAATATTTTTTAGGACAACCTTTTGGCAAAGCATAATTAAAATTTATACCTAGATACTTATAGGTACAGACGTGTGTTCCACGGTTGTTAGTTTTTTCAGAATTTATCTTTTATTTTTATATCAAATCCTTTTCACAGTTTGTTACGGTGAGTTATCTTGAATTTATAAGATTAAAACAAAATATTTTTTTAGGACAACCTTGGCAAAACATAATTGAAACTTGTACCTAGATTCCATGGTTATGTTAGTTTTTCTAGAATTTATGTTTTTTTTTTATAAAATCCTTTTCACAGTTTGTTACGGTAAGTTATCTTGAATTTACAAATTAAAACAAAATATTTTTTTAGGACAACCTTGGCGAGGCATCCTAATTAAAATATGTAGATACCTACCTACGATTATCTTAGTTTTTCCAGAATTTATGTTTTTTTCTTTAATATATATATTCTTAAACAGCAGTGATATTTTGCGTGCCATCCCCTCATCATGTATCGGAATATTACCCTTACGGAAGCGTAAAATTAAGTAGCAATATCACTCTTGATTATTCCATGTAAGAGAAATATTACAGGGTAATTTTACTTGTAAAAGGAATTTTACACTTGAATTCTACGTTCGCTGAGTAATTTTACACAATGCTCGTAAATATAAGCTCCTAAAGTAAAATATCGCTACCAATTAACGGTAAAAGAATTGCCAGTTGTCCGTAGCGGAAAAATTTCTTTCAGTGTAGTCAAAGTATGAAACAGGGCATCGGTGGATGGTATCCGATATCAGATAGTAAGATATTAGTGGACGGAAAATTTTGCGCCAGCATCCCCCTGAAATCACTGTTAGGTTATGCCGAGGATTATAACAACGTAATCTTATCCATGAGACAGGAACTAGTATTAATTCGAGCGAATGATGATTTAAATGCGCTAATAGATACTGGAACGGAAAAAGCTATTGTTAATATCGAGAAGTTGTGTTGGCGAGTTCCTACAGTTACCCCGGGTCTTGCAGACGAGCTTCGACTGACCAAATATATCAACAAAGGGAAGGAAACCCCGTTGGCGTTTAGAAAGTGGGACCTTTTCACTTACCCCGAATTACCGAATGCAACCGAAATTAATTGGAATTTGAAGACATCCCAACTGTTGGAAAGTCCTCGATATATAATTCTAGGCTTCCAAACGGGGCGAGAGAAAGATTATAAACAGAATATGAGTCGATTTGATCATTGTGATTTTAGAGATATTAGGGTTTATTTGAATACACAGTTTTACCCATATGAAAATTTGGGGATTGATTTTTCTAAAAATAAGTTTGCGAATCTCTATGAAATGTTTTCACGTTTTCGTCAAATATATTATGCTGGCACAGAAATGGAAACTGCCATTTCACCCGAACAGTTTAAGGATTATTTTCCCTTAGTAGTAGTCGAATCTTCATTGTCTAGTGATTCATGATAGAATGTGTGCATATAATCCTCTAACCAAAGCTGTGAAACAACTATGAATGCGATAGTGGATATACAGGGATTTTGTGTGGCGAAAAAAGAGTTCATCCCCAAAGAACTCGCTGTAATAAAGGAGGAAAAAATTGCACATTTTGTTTTCAAACCACCATACCCTTTCGAATTTTTATCACCAAAAGATCAGTTTCAGACTAGATGGATTACCACAAATCATCATAGTCTAAAGTGGGGTGAGGGGGTGACGCCGTATAAAAATTTTGATACAATAATTAAATCTCTTACAAAAGATGTCAACATAGTCTATGTCAAAGGGCGGGAAAAAGCACTATTTCTACAAAAGCATATTAAGAAAAGTGTTGTGGAGCTACCTGAAAGACCTTCCTTGAAAGCGGATATACCATCATGCCTATTTCACACAACAAAGAAGCAGTGCTATTGCAGTTTAAGTAATGTTAAGTTTTTAAAAATTAATTTTATGGAAGAAAATAAAAAGCAACTATAGTTAGTAGCAATTAACAGTCTGTAAAAATGCCTCAAGGTGAGCGCTGGATTACATGTCCTCGCTTTGCAGGACATCGACTCAAACAGAAACATGTGCAACGACATTTACGAAAATGTCAAGGTTGGCAAAAACAGGGAAACATTTACTTGTATGAGAACACGACAAATTCCTCGCCTCTCAATAACCTTCAGAGAGATTCATCCAGTATTTGGAACTCCAATGTCTGCAAAAATGCATCAACCTTCCCATAATCGAGATATATATATAGAGTAGTTTCGATTCGAGAAAGTATCAGTCCAATAACAACTACCAAATGTTTTACCGATTCAAGAGCTCCGGTGCGGTGAAGTTTGTAGAGGTGGTCTATCAAAATCAATTGGGCCACATAGGTATGGAAGACGAGTGGCTAGACTATTGGCTTAAGAAATCCATCTGCCTCAGCTGCCATAGTGCGGATATCCTCGGGAGGGATGAGGAAATCCACCTAACACAGGCTAATAACGAAACGTTCCAAATAGATGTTGTGGTGGATTTGTATGAGTTGCGAGGATTGGTTCGTCGCTATGGCAGTGAGTGTGATAATTGCAAGACCCCGTTATTCACGTTGGAAACAGTTAACCCGAGGGAAGCCCTTCATCGCACAACGGAGCTAAGATGAAAATCATGAAAAATTAATTTTGTTTTTTTGTAATCTTTTTTTTGTAATTTTTTTCGAATCAATATATAAGCTGTGAACAAACGTGATCATTTCTAGTGTTTTTCTCACCACTGCTTGAAAATGTGTGGTAATTCGATAGATAAAATTCACCCCTTCGATTGTTTTGAAAAAAGATTGCTTACGTTTGAAGACTGGCCGTTACAAATACCTGATCCGATAACAAAATGCGGGTTTTATTTTGAAAAAAAAAGTGGTATGTTCGATCTGACAACTTGTTTTTATTGTGGAGTGGGTATTCGAAATTGGACCGTTAAAGATAGTGTGCAACATGAACATTTAAGATATTCCCCTCACTGTCCATATGCAAAACTAATTATAAGAGCGTCTAGCAACAAACCGGAAAGAAGAATGTGCGATCGCTGGTTGGTTGGGGTAGTTAGCACATTATCACTCGTCCTGATGACCTTGATTTATTTCCACTATTAAAAGTGGAGACGCGCTGATGTTCCTCAGTACTTTTACTTTCAAGATCATGAATACATCCAGTGATAAAAATGCGAGTGAAACGCTTATGCTTAACGAAAGAGTGTTTTTTCTGAATAATTCAAAAACTAAATATTTAAGCATCGGTTTAATAAGTGATGTAAAATTCACTCCAACTATTCGAATCGCTGGATTACCATCCAGACAGTGGATTGAGATGACAAAAGAAGATTTTGTGGAGTTTTTGAGATATCGACACTGGATGGAGGATATGATTAATGGGAAACCAGCTCCAACCCAAGAACATATTAGATTGAAAAAACTTGTGATTGGGTACCTTCACATCAATGCCTCAAACATTATTTCCCTTACCACATCTTCGAATGGCTCCATCATATACCTGGGCAATCCTTCGCTACAAACCATTTTTCAAATGTCTACCGTTATTCAGGAACATCTCGATGCTCTAGAGAATAACGATTTTCCACTTTTTTATAAAATGATTATACGTAAGGCGGCTCGCATGGAGGGTGATTGCTTGAGTAATATAGTGGAAAGCCTTCAAGATTATCATCCACAAGCCAATACCTGTGTTTTTAAGGAACTTATCAAAAGTGCTCCCGAAATAATTCGAAAAGACATTGAGAACTTAATTTAAAAAAAAGATCATGGGAAAAAGTGTTAGATTTAATGAAAAGCTAGTCGTGTATCAGTTATATCATTGGACTTATGCTTATAAACAGGCTCGAAAAGGCACATGGACTGTTTTTGCCTTAGACAGAGATAGATTTCTTAGAAGAATTAATATGTTATGTAGTATTCTTAATCCAGTATTAGATTTAGAACATAGAAGTAGAATTTATAAAGAGAGGTTTGAGTGAATAAAAAAAGATGACTAAAAAACATGTATTTATTTATTTATTTCCAGCTGGTCGATAATAATTCTTAAGTTATATCCTTGGCATTTATCCAACTGGTTCCGTTCATGCCGAGAAATTTCACCAACAGTTTCTTTTTATTCTTGCGAATAATTTTTTCTATTAGATATACATCCTTATATTTAGCCTTCAATAGTTCTTCTTGATAAAAAGCACCTTTGATCAATTCACCGTCAGCATCGCGGATTAGATAGGTTCTAGGATTGGTGGTTTGTATTTTAGCTACTTCAAAAATTTCGTTGGTCCAATTAGGTGTATATTTCTTACTGAACAAGTGGCGATATTTAGAAATGCGAACCGGGTCCCCCACACGAAACTTTGGTGTACTCGGATCAATTGTTTTCAAATACCCATAAGCTCGATTTAATATTTCCTTCTCATTTCTCCTATTAACATCTTTCGGCTTTATACCGATAGTTCGATGAATCGTATTGTTATATTTTGCAACGATTTCTGGAAGCAAATCTAACCATTTATGATTCCTCTGGAAACTAAATTCTCTCCACATCATATTCTTCAAGGTTCGATTAACTCGTTCAACGACTGAACTTTTCATGATCGAATACGTACTGTAATGATTTATCCCGTATTGCAACATTAGTTGGGTAAATGCCTTATTGTAGAACTCGCGACCTAAATCTGATTGAAGGTTGCGTGGAACGTGTTTCTTTGTTTGGAAAAGTTGCGATAAATTTTTAACAACCTCTTCTCCGGTTTTACTTTTTAAGGGATATGCCCACACAAATTTAGAAAATACATCTATAACTACCAATATATATTTATAACCCTTATTAATATTCTTATATGGTATCATTTCTACTAAGTCTATTTGCATTAAATCTTTTAAACCTTTCACAACAACATGACGTCGGCGAAAATTTCTGCGGGCGGGCGAATGCAATTCTTTAATAACGTGACGTCTAATTGATGAGTCACCATTCTCCCCCATATTTTATCGGTATTTTCAGCAACACTTCACAAAACAGATTGTTAGCGGATCCAGATGGTAACTTCCGAAAGGTTAAAGTATCACCTTCGCGTAACGTCTGACCGATTGGTACTTGGTCGGGGAAACTATAATAATTATAACTGGTTGGATTGTTTTGATTCAGATAAAATCCCACGCTCGTGTTTACGAAAACTTTTTCAATTATTGCTTCCTGATAAGGAAAAGTATAGGATGTGTGTAGATTTTGTAAAGCATAAAGCTCTCCCTCCAATTTACCGAAGAGATGTAAATGCGTGTAATAAAAACCCTCTTTTCGAGGATGTTTATGTGTATAATTGTAAAATCGATCCAAGGGCATATTATACCAACGAAGGACTAGTGTGAAATAGTAGTTTTTATCAAAATGAAATTAATTTATTCCTACGACACAATTCGAGCATCTCGCAGTGCTTCCATTATTCTTAACACCTCGTTAGAGTGGCTACCATTTCCAGCCATTTTGGAAGCTAATAACAGACGCAGTCTGTCGACTAAATTATTGGGATTCCTCCATGGTACATATTCCAACTGCTTATTATTCAACTCCAATGTTTTTAGGAATGTGCCGCGCTTGGGTGTGGCAACATCCGGCTTATCATCTTTCGCAAATATGGGCTTTATAATGCGCCTATATTTATAACCAACGTTGCCCGCAATCTGCTGATTTGGATCATAATTCTTTCTTGCGGCA
The DNA here is from genome assembly GCA_963924575.1 of Pycnomerus fuliginosus. NCBI lineage: Eukaryota > Metazoa > Arthropoda > Insecta > Coleoptera > Zopheridae > Pycnomerus > Pycnomerus fuliginosus. The sequence continues at coordinate 399,665 of CAWUQC010000001.1, forward strand.
TGAGTGTTTCGAACAATAGTCTGATATTCCTTTAATTCAGAATCGTTATAGTCCTCGGGAAATTTTTTAAATATCAACTCTACTAGACCTTTTGTGAGTGGGAATGTTCCTTTTTTTACCAATATCTGACTTCCTCTGAAATCTATTGGGGAATCACCAATGTAAAATTTTCCATCGTGAGGATTGTGTCGCACTCCATATTGAAAATCATACAGATTTTGAGTATCATGAATCATGTCAGCGAAATATTGTGCTATTAAAGGTGGCATTTGTTGCAGATAATCATTAAAGAGTTCGGATTTAGATTGTTCCCTTAGATATCGATTCCAGTCTTCGACTGTCTGAACTGTTTCTTCTTCTGGGGCAGGAGTATGTTCGGCTACATCTATAGAAGGTATGAAGGATGGTTGCGGTGTTGTTTTATGTGCTGTAGGTGTTGTCAAGACCTGTTGCGATGGGGCGGTTTTCGTCATCGGGCTTGATTGAGCAATCGGCGAGGTAACACTTGCTGCGGTTTAGTCTGCTGCTTTATTTCCGAAGGCTCCGTTTTAACCCGCAATTCTTCTTTTTTCACATGTGTTAACAAACTTTTAATAGGTTCTGCGATTGGGCGTAACTGCTTTTCCGTGAATAGTCTGGAGGTCTCTAAATCAGAGCGTAACTGTAAGACTTTTTGTCTAACATTCTTGCGCACCTTCAATAATTCCGATGTCAAACGCTTATCCATAGAGACGGTGGTAATCTAATACAGATTGAGTTTTGGTGAATTTTTTATAGGTAAAAATAACTATCGAAACCCTTTCTATATCGCCCATGACTAATATCAAATTCTTTGTCTACTACTAGAAAACCATATTTAGTCGCCCAACATACTGAGCACATTTTTTGCAATTGCTCAAATGTTATATCAAAACTAGTGTGATCACTGTGAATATGTCTTAAATTAGTGATGTCTTGAGGGAAGATAATCAGAAAATTGGCATTATCCCGAATTAACTGCTTCGGAATCGATGAATAGGTCTGCGATAGATACAAACAACTAATGTTGGAGTGTCTACCATAACAAAAGTATTGTCTGACGGGACTCTGATCCGAATGAGCGATATCATCGAATATTATCACGGAATAGGGTTTAGCATCTCGAGGATGAATAATATCTTCACCATTTTCATACTCATAATAATTAATCTCCTTCATCGGTTGTAAGACGTTTTTTAAAAATTTATATTTCGGTTGACTTAACGTCTTTGAATAGACATATACGTTTTGAAATGTTAAACCATTACGATGTAATAAAAGACTTATAGCCGCTTGAGTTTTACCCGAATTACTCGCACCAACAATTAAGGCTCGTTTTGGAGTCGTTCCTAGTAGGGTGTTGGGTTTCTGAAGGAGTGGGGTTGAAAATAAATCATTATTCATTACACTTAACGTTTGTTTTTGCTTTATTAGTTTCATCTTTCATAGACCCCTAATTTACTCATACTTGGAACAATATCATGCGGCGGGTTGTCTAATGAATAATTTGAGGTATCGAAGCGTTCTGGATATAGCTTAATGTCTTCATAAAAGTTTCTGTGGTAACTAGGGCTACAAACGAATCTGTGTCATGGTAACCTATTTCAACACCTAGCGGGTAAATTTTTTTTAAAAAGTCATAATAGAACTCGTACATGACAGTCTTGGCTATTTCTAGGATAGAGAAACTCTTAAGCGGTTCATCGCGTAATTTATCATGGAAATCATCTATACCTACTTGGTAAAGTTGACTCGCTCAATTTATCAAAATTGTTTAAGTAAGAATATGGGAACACACCTTTCAGACGAATCAATTTAAATTCCTCATCCCGCTCGAAAAACTTTCTAATTTCTCTACACTGATGTGAATCTAATGTTTTAGCCAAACTATCTAATGATGTAGATAAAAATTGGAATGAGTCAACAAAACGTAGTTTTGGATATTGTTTAACGATTTCACCCACTCCATTTACTACATCCCCCCACATAAATTTTCTTAGAAAATGTTATATATTTTTCTTTTGTTTTACGAACCACATCCAAGTCCGCTTCATTCATCGCTAGCTCCTTAATAAATAAATAAATAACTGTCATAATTACTTAAATTATGAAAGAAAATTGGAATAAATTTTGGAGTTTTGTAATTCAAATTACAATTGCTGTGTGCCACCCCAAAAAGACTACCATCCAAATGGTTATGATTTAAAAACTCTAGTTTCACCCTCGAGAAATGGGTTATTACAGATATGACACACGGTGGCGTTCTTGACATCGTTTTGTTGTTGAAGAGTGAGTGGCAGCATTTTTTTAACCACGCTTAAATAATAATTTAGCTTGCTCCTCCAAGGCGTTTAAATAATTCTGGATGCAATCTGGACCCGTGAATGAAAAGTACTTTGAAAGACTATCATCGAAATTACATTTGATATAGAAGGAAATGGCGTATGGTTGATGAAAATAAGTATTTGTCTGAAATTTCTTACTAGGGTCTGGAGAACAAGTAGGTAAATCTATTAAATAATGTTTCCGCATCACTATATATTACGAATGGAATACGCATCCGTCTGTCGAAATTCTCGAATTGCAAAATATTCCCTGCTACATTTACACCCATTCTATTTACACCCATTCTATTTACTCTAATTTCTGGAGAAGGTAGTTTTACATAGACACCCCCGCAATCCATTGCCTTATGACGATCTAGTAATCTCTGTTGCGAAAAAAATACTAGGCAACTGTCGCAAAGAAATTTTCGACCATGTCTTTTTGAAAGTTGCGATGCAACTAGTCTGGACAAGTCGATAATTGTGCAATAATGTGAATTACCCTCCTCATCGCTTATAAGCAAAAGATTAACATGAGTAGGTTTCTTATTTTTTGTTAAGAATAGTGGTCCACATATCTCATACCTAATTTTTAGAGAAGTGGAATCATAGATTTGGTCTAAAGCGTAAACATTTATAAATAAGTTGTTCATCTTCTTCAAATATTGGGATAACTTCCAACTTTACCCCATATTCTAATGAAATTCCCTCCGTTCGTAATACTTGTGTGAAATGTGGATAGGATGATGTTAGAGCCCGATTCCCAGTGGGTGGTATGAGTGCAGCAACCGCGCTCCAAAAAAAGCAGTAGGTATCACGATTTCGAGTATTGACAATAGCCCCCCCTTTTTTTGAATAGCGGTTGGAAGCTTGATGAATGAAGATGCTCTTAACGGATTATATTTGTTAACATTCATCTCTATATGCAACAGAGAAATTAATGCCCAACCTGAAAAAAGTCAAACAGTCGAATCAAATATTCTAATACCTTTATGATACTAACCAGATCCCATATCCAAGAAACTCCTCATAAGTTCTAACAAATTTTCTTTAACTCCTCCTAACAGTTCTTTCAAATCAGAACCTAGGGTAGCTATTTGATTTTTTTCGTATTAAAATGTTTAATGTCAACCACTTCTTGACTTTCAATCGCATATAAACCACTCAATTGAAAGTTCACTTTTACGCTAGTGAATTTTTCAATTTGATATCTCAATAATTGAATTAGTTTATTACCGATCTCCGTAAAAAAGTCATTCAAATCAATATACTGATTCTTCGCAACAATTTTAAACGTAGCTATTTGTGACGTAAATGCTGTTCAAAGTTCAAACACATTATCTCCAATTTATGTGGCCGCTTTCGCCTTGTGTGCAGTTATCCTTATGTGGTGGAAATATTTTGAGGTTGGTGTTGTCACACAGCAAATTTCACACGTGACCTGTTCTTCCTTAGCTACAAAACCTATTATTTAAAATTAGTGGCGGAAAGTTGAAAATCAAACCTTTGGGTTGTGAGGCTTTCTTCTGTTTACAGAACCCCTGATCTATGTGACGATTCGCCCTCCATCTCCGACCAAATGTAGCTTTACAGAATTCACACTCAAACAGTTTCTTTTTTTTTTTTGTTAAAAAAATTATAAAAGTATAGAATAAAAACTAATAAAAATAAAACTTAACTACTTTACATTTAACAATTCACTACAAAATTATTAAACGGGTCCGCCCTGTTCATTATCACGAGATAATTCAAAAGGTTGACTAAATTCTTTAATACCCTCGGGGCTTTGTAACCACTTTAAATCTAAATCTAAATCGGTTTCGGAAGATTTTTTTTGAATTATTACAAGATTATGGAAATTTTTTAGTTTTTGGAGTCTCATCGTTGTAATAGGTAGTCCTTTAAATTGATATTCGAAATAATTTTAATTTCCTCCTTAGATCTCGGAGCACTTACATTTTTAGTTTCGGTTTGATATTTTCCATTTGATGTACTTGGTAAACACATAACACACCCACGCACATGGAGGAGACATTTTTTTTTCGACTGAATAGGGTAGACAGAGGATGCACATTATTGTGTCGCCTTAATATAGGTACTCACCCTACCTCATCCATGAAACCTTCAAACACAGACACATCGCACTCAAAGAAAGAAAAGACCAGTACAGGTGATGAACTTTTCAAGTACCTTGTTTAAGGTCGTTTGAAATGCCAATGGCATTTTTTTAATTACCTGTAGACCTTGTTTATATGTCTGTTTAGGTACTCACCCCTTGTCATCCTTCAAAACACAGACACATCGCCCTCAAAGAAAGAAAAGACCAGTACAGGTGATGAACTTTTCAAGTACCTTGTTTAAAGTCGTTTGAAATGCCAATGGCATTTTTTTATTACCTATAAAACCTTGTTTATATGTCTGTTAAAAATTTATTTTGTATCGAATTTCAAATATTAGAAAATTTCTAAAAAAAATCCTATTTACATATTTGTTGCAACAATATGTGTGTTGCTATAATTTCACTCCAATTTCAATCATTAGAAGACATGGTAATAAACTAACTCTGAAATATCATACTGTTCTTATTTTTTTTTTATTTTTTTTGCGTGTCTTCAAGTTCTGTCTATTAAAATTTACTATCTAGGTAGATTTCTACAAAAAAAAACATATTCTTTTTCTATTATTTTTTTTAAATTCATATACATACATCGAACCTAAATCCTAAAACATTGAAAACCCGTTTACTCTAAAGAATGTCTATCCAAACCAAATTACGAAAAAAAGTTATCTTGTATAAAAGCATGTAATTTTGAAACATTCCTTCAGTAAGTCATACGCAGCAGTGTGAAACATGTGCAAACAGTCGCCAAGAAATAGCGCAACTTTTCTCTAATTTAACCGACACCGTATCTTTTACCGTTTAGGAGATCCCAATGGTGAGCATCGAAAAATTACCCACCCTGCATAACGTAATATAACGTAAATAACACCAAAATAACCCAATTATGAAATTTAGCGTTTGAAGAGTTGAAATATTACAAAGGGGGATGAAAAAAGTGAAATATGTAAACATTATTCAATTGAATTTAATTTATTACCGAAATTACACAAAGGACCCTAATCGGATATGCCCCATATTTGGGCCGCTTGTAGCTGGCCGTAGCTGGCATGACTGTTTCCTAATTTTTTGCTCACAAACTCAGGAAAAACGAAGCTTTTTTGAATCAGTCATGCCAACTACTATTGTTCTTTAAGCCTTTAACGTACCCATTTATTATATATATTGTAACGAACCAGTCCACCAATTTTATAATAATGGTACAAGGACTATGCCTTGTAAATTGGTGAACCGTTACTTGCTCCCTAAAAATTCATTTTTTATTTCCACCTCCTGATTTTCCTTTAACGAGGAACATTCCAATAGCACACCGAGTCAACAAAACCTTCAAGAAGACCAGAAACGTCACTCAAGCCCCATCATTGCAGTTGCAGGTCATGAATTATCCGAAGTCACCGATCGTAAACATCCAGGTAGCCATGACATTTTAAGTTTCATTCAAAATATCCAAATTACACCTACGATTCCTCTCAGATGTGGGGGGACACTTAGTATAATCTCTCAGGTTATGATTATGTGAAGACACACGACCGACAAAGCCTATAAGAGAGAAAAAGTATTAAAGAAAACGAAAATTCCACATAACCTCACTTTTAGACGTCAGGCCGGAGTGGCAATTGTTGCTACCAGTTTAATTGTTGATAATAATAGAGGGCGCTCACGGAAGCTTCCACGAATACTCCGGAACCGAAGAGGAGATAAAATATCCCACACCAAAAGACATCGTTAGAGTTTCTCATGCAGTGAAGGTGTGGGGAGCTCTCACTAAACAACGGTCTCTCGGACATCCCATTCCGTCTAGCACTGTTCTCCTTTTATAAGGACATACCGTAAAGGTAAATACCGCGCTACATTCAATTATTTGATTCTGAACAGGGCACAACCAAGACCTCTTCAATAGGATGCAAATGATTGTGTTTTTAAGTCACCAAGTACAAGTACGCATGACCATGATGGGCTAATACGTCAAGTTTGGCGTTTGATGATAGGCCGGGTTTGAATGACAGCGGTGTAAGAAGTAACGCCAACGGTGGAAAATGAAAATCCCTAGATATACTTTTGTTCTTTTGTTTTATAGCCGCCTTTTGTTTGTAAATAAATTATTTTGTTGATAGGCGTCTATTTTTTTGTGCAGTGCCGAAAAGAATTTGAAAGTACCGCAAAGTAGCGAGCGTAATGAGTTAAATCTAGTACAGCGAGATCAATCTAAATTATTGGAAAGAGCATGTTCCTTACTCACTCCCTCTACCAGCAATCCTGAGCTAAGCTGAACCAGGCAAAGTAGTGTTGTCGCAGAAAGTGTCGTTCTCTCGTAAGTTAAAGAGTATCTCTCTCATTTGTATTTCCCTCTCTTAGTCTGGGAATAAAAATAGACTAAGTGGCGCTCAAGGTGGACGTCTTGGTCGAGGGGATCAAGGCGAGTTGTGTAAATGTTTCGAGAGTAATTCGAGAGGAAGGGTTACTCCGAAAGAGGGTAAGGTCAGTGGGACCGTGGTAATTGGTTATCGAGATAGTAAGAGAGAGAGAGAGCGGGATTAATGTGACAGCGCGAAATTAATATGTTAACATGCCACGTTTGGAGCAGAATCCGACTGACAGGTGTCGAGTCATGAGGAGTGGCAGACCGTCAGTTGCGACGAGTTGAAGTCTGTCGCTTTGGACGAGGTGTGTTACAATATATATATAATCAACACCTTATATACCCGTAGGTGTAAGGTTTTAGTACAAGAAGATATTACATGTTACAATAAATTACTTATAAACGAAGTTAATCCACTTTATCTTGTTTTTCGAAAGTGCTTTTGCCTCGACCATTATAGCGCCCTTCTTGTTAACAATGCCTTCGATGCTTTCATTCCAGGTTCTGATTGGCCTTCCTCGCTGTCTCTTCCCTTGCATCCTAGCTTCCCATACTCTTTTTACCGGCCTCTCGCTGCTCATCCTCGTAAGGTGCCCGTACCATCTTAACTGGCACTTCTCTATTTTCCCCAATACCGGCTCCACACCCAGCTGTTCTCGGACTAAGATATTCTTTACTCTATCTCTCCTGGTTATGCCCAATACTCCTCTTAGGTACTTCATCTCGGTGCTTTGTATTTTGCTTTTTGTTTTATTCGTTAGGGTCCAGCTTTCGCAACCAAAAGTTAGTATTGGGACAAATATTGTATTAAACACGTTCGTTTTCACCTTTCTTGATACTTCCTTTTTCCTTATGAATGAGTTTCTTATTGCATGGTACATTTTCGAAGCGCTTTCTATTCTGGAATTTATTTATATTTCTTGATCTCCTCTTCTATTTAAATGCACTCCCAAATACTTAAATGTGTCGACCTGATCTATCTTTTTTCCATTTATAATAATAGTAATATTTTTCGTTTCCCTTCCTATAACCATAACCTTTGTTTTCCCCACGTTTATCTTCATGTTTCTTGCTATCAAGGCCCTATCCCATATTTCTATGTTTTTCCTTAAGTCTTCTTCGCTGTTTGCAAATAGTGCAAGGTCGTCTGCAAACGCGCATTCCCTTATCCAAATTGGTTGAAGGTATCTGTGCCCTGCGTATGTTCTTGTTGTGGTTCGGGTAGTTTCTTTAATTATGTCGTCCATTACTAGGTTAAAGAGTGCTGGGCCCAGCACCCCTCCCTGCCTTAACCCTTCATTTATCTCGAAATCCTGCGACTCCATGTTGTTCGTCCTGATGTAATTTCTGTTTTTGGCGTATAAACTCATAATAGCATTTCTCAATTTTTTACTAACTTCTTTCTTCATCAAGGACTCTTCTATTACTCTTCTGGGGACCCTATCGAAGGCTTTTTCCAGATCAATGAATGCAAGATGTATCTTTTTCCCAGCGTCTATTGCTCTTTCGGTAAGTTGCTTGATAGTAAATATATGATCGTGGATGCTCCTGCCTTTCCTGAAGCCGCTTTGCGCTTGTTCCAGTAGGTGTTCGGTCGCTGTTCTTAGACGTTGTTCTAATATCCGTTCGTATACTTTAGATGTTACACTTAGGAGGGTTATTCAATGATCTACCATTACTTCCTACTAGATAGGCCGTAGAGAGAGAGCGAGTGACCCCAACATAGAAGTGGGACGGAGAGTGTGGATCAGCTGACTTAGGGCAAAACATGGCGTTTGCTATACATAGTAGTGGCAGATTTCGAGGTTTTTTGGGTTCGTTTTGACTGCTTCTTTCCGAAATTATTGGTTCTTTTCGAGTTTCTTTCAGTGCTCGTTTAGTGTAGTGTGCCATAAAGTGTTTTAACGTGCGGTTCGTGTCATAATTGGTGTCATTAGAGCGGAATAATGGTGATGTCATGTGCTGCATATGGTTGCACCAAACGAACAAAAAAAGGACAAGACGTATCATTCCACAGGTTTAAATATTTCAAACAACCACAATGTATTTTCTCTATATAAATTTCAGTTTTCCTTCGAATCCATTGTTACTGAAACAATGGGTAGTCGCTATCAAACGCAAAGATTTTTCACCTTCGAAACATTCCAAACTATGCTCTGAGCATTTTCAAGCAGAGGATTTCGTTTTTAATTTTGGCCAAAAAAAATTAAAAGTAAATGCCATTCCTTCAATTTTTAATTTCCCAGCGCATCTTCAGAAAAGGCCAAAGTTGAGACGTGCTCGAAAGACTGTTTGTGAAACATCAACAACTAATGAAAAAGAAGTATTAGCTACTAGGTACAATCAACATATACTTCGATATTTAATTAATTTCATTACTAATATGCATATTTCAGTAACTGTTCTTCGACCACAGCCGGGTTCAACCTGGTTGATTGTGCTCGTAACGCTCGTAACTACACACAAGAAGAAGTTGCATCGGCAGACATTAGTGACAATGCAAGAGACAAAGTCGAGTCTTCACCTTCAAGGAAACGGTATTTCATTGCTTTTTTTTATTCACATAAAATAAAATCAACATTTGAAAGGAATTTTGTCGTCTAACGAAACATCAGATTCATCAGAATAATTCATTAGAAAATTATTTGATTTATAACCGTTAACCACTTGTACCTAATTTGCCCTAATACAAAATTTTTTTGCATTTCAGAAAAAGGAGTCAACCTGTTTACATGGGTGATATTTCAGCTTCGGATCTAAAGGATCCAAGGAAATTCCAATTAATGTGGAAAATTGCAAATAAAACCATTGATCGACAGAAGAAAACAATTATGTACCTTAGGACGAGAGTTAAACGACTTCAAAAAAGAGTTACATCTTTAAATGATTTGATAGAACATTTAAGTGCTGAAAAAAAAATATCATGTGACTGTCATTCTATTCTTCAGGTTTGTTGTAGACTCAGTTGTAGATAAAAAGTTGCTTTTTTGCATGCTTCTAAGGTTTTTATTGTATTTTATGTTGTAACTTGAAAACAAGCATCTTGAAGGAATGTGCATGTAGAAACGTTGCTTTTTGCATGCTTGAGTGTGCATGTGAGTATTTTTACCAGAATGGTTATTTTTTTTTTAGAAAAAGGGGAATTTAATTTGGTAGTTGTAGGTTTACTCAACAGATTTTTTTTCAGGAATGTATTCCAAGCTCTGAAAGGCAACTCTTATTACGTCAGTTGAAGTTGGCAACTGAAAGAAAATTCCCGCCGGAATTACGTGCATTTGCAGTCACGCTTCATTTTTATTCTAGTTCGGCCTATAACTATGTGAGAAAAACATTTAATAATTGTCTGCCACATCCTAACACAATTAGAAAATGGTACACGTCAGTTGATGGGTCTCCAGGTTATACAGCAGAGTCCTTACGAGCTATTAAGATTAAAGTTCAAGAGTTGCAAGAGAAAGGGCAAGAACTAGTTTGTTCCCTAATGATGGACGAAATGTCTATACGACAGCATGTTGAATGGAATGGCACTCGTAGTTTGGGATATGTTAATTTTGGTTGCAATATTGAAAGTGACTGCTTACCACTGGCAAAGGAAGTAATGGTGTACCTAATTGTTGGCCTCAATTGTAGGTGGAAAATTCCAATTGCCTATTTCTTAATAAATTCTCTCACAGCTGTCGAACGAGCTAATTTGGTTAAGGGATGCTTAACTATGTTGCATGATACTGGCGTGAAGATTATCTCGTTAACTTTTGACGGTGCGGCCGCCAACTTGTCCATGGCTTCCATTTTAGGCGCAGATTTCAGACTTGGTTCGTTTAAGACTGATTTTCTTCATCCCATAACAAAAGAGCCTGTTTATATTCTTCTAGATGCATGTCATATGTTGAAGCTTTTGCGCAATGCGTTGGGTGATTGGGAAGCCATTTACGATAAGGATGGTAATCTTATTAAGTGGCAATTTTTTAAGGATCTAGTAGCCTTGCAAGAAAAAGAAGGGCTTCATTTAGCTACAAAGATTCGAATTAGACACATAAATTATCACGGAGAAAAGATGAAAGTTAAACTAGCTGCGCAGTCGTTCAGTTCAAGTGTTGGGGATGCTATAGAATATTGCAATAAAGATTTAAAACTTGCCTCTTTCAAAGATTCAGATGGTACAGTTTTGTTTTGTCGCACAATTGATAAATTATTTGATATTTTAAATACAAGAAACTCCTTAAGTAAAAATCCATATCGAAAGTCATTATCCGAATATAACATTAATTTTTTAAGATCCTTTTTTGCGGAAACTAAAGAATATATTTTAGGCTTAAAAGATATGAATGGTGAAATGATGGTAACAGGAAAGAGAAAGACTGGTTTTCTAGGATTTCTCGTATGTATGTCTTCTGTTCAATCAATAGTTGAGAAATATGTTATAGAACATAAAATTCTTTCATATTTGCTCACTTACAAACTAAGCCAGGATCATTTGGAGATGTTCTTTTGTGCTATTAGATCGCGCGGTGGTTTTAATAACAATCCGACACCGGCCCAGTTTGAAGCAGCATATAAACGATTAATAGTACATGCAGAGATTGAGTCCTCATCGGCAGCAAATTGTTTGCCGCAAGACGATACATACATATTGAATGTTGCTTCAACTTCTAAAAAAAAAGACGCGATTGCTGATAATGCTGGTAATCTTTCTTTGTATGAAGACCTAGATTTAAGAGATTTTTGTGTTACTGGACCGATTTCGAAGTATCAGAGTGACGTCGTCGAATATATTTGTGGATTTGTTATTAGGAAAATAAAAAGAGTGTTCGATTGTCATGTTTGTTGTTCACAGTTGGAAACGCAAATCTCATTTTCAAGTTTTCTAAATCGTAAAGATCGTGGCGGTTTAATTAGGCCGTCATATGATGTTGTATATATTTGTAAAATAGCTGAAGATATTTTTCGAAAGGTAACAAATTTCAACGGAAATGTTGTAGCCAGGCTTAGTTATATAGCAAAAAAAAAAATTGACATTAATAAAATCTTTACAACTTTGGGTGACCATATTTTGGACCAGGACCCTTTAAATAACCATATGTTACAACTCGTTAATTTAATTTTGAAATATTATTTTTCCATTAGAATTCACCATAAAAATATGACACTTAATGAAGTAAGAAATAGAATTAGGCAAAAATTCACAAAGATTGTCACATTTATGGGTCAGTAGGTGTTTTATTTTTTAATAGATTTAGTTTGTAAGGTAATGCATTATTAAAGTTTTGTTCCTAGATAGAATTAAGATTACATTTACCTGTACTTACCTATCCTGTATCTTTTTTTACAACATTGACATTTGACATGTAATCATATTACAAAATGGATAATATTTGTTGAATTGTTTAACTTTAAAAAATAAAGGTATTGTATATGATAAAATTTGCCTAACAATTATTTTCGTAAGGGTATGTTTGAAAAGTCGCGCAAGAAATAATTTTAATGAGGTAAAAAGAAATAAAATAAATAGAAATTATGCCGTTCGGCCCTTAAATTAATTAAAACTAAGCAAATTTGAGTAAAAAACACCGTCCCGCCAGTGTATTTGCAAGGAGTTTTGCCCTATATCACGTGGTCTCCTCATTCCGTTCTCTATCGGACACACCGCTAGCGCGCATTTTCCTTTTCTCTCTAATGGTTGGGGTCAGTCCAATGCATTGGCAGCATTAGGCACGCTACATCTAGTAGGAAGTAATGGTAGATCATTGGGGTTATTCCGCGGTAATTATCACATATCATTCTGTAGCCTTTTTTGTAGATGGGCATTATGATCCCTATCCCCCAGTCCTGGGGTATCACTTCATCTCGAAGAGATTTGTTAAAGATCTCAGTCAGTAGTTCTATGCCGCCGTCCCCCATATGCTTTAACATGTCTCCTGTTATTCGGTCGTGCCCTGCTGCTTTGCCTTTCTTTAGCATGCTTATCGCCGTTTTAACTTCTGCTATTTCGATTCGCTGGAATTCTTCATTTTCCCACATTTTATCCACGTCGCTTAGTGGTGTCGCCAAATCATCTACTGAGGTTAGCAACCTTTCAAAGTAATCTTTCCAGCATCTCATTATATCATGTTCGTCTCTCATTATTTCGCCCTTATCATTTCTTATCAGTACGGTTTTCTGCTGTTTGCTTCCTGTTCGTAAATTCTTGAGAACCCGGTAGAATAGTTTTTGGTTCGCGTGGTAGTCCCTTTCTATTTTGTTTCCAAAATCTTCCCAAGACTTCGTTTTTGCATCTTTTACTAGCAGTTTAACTTTCTCTCTTTGCTTTTTGTAATCGTTGTAATTGGCTTCTGTTTTCGTCTTTAAGTAGTCCTTCCATTTCCGCTTTTTCAGTTTAACTTCTTCTTTTATTTCATCACTCCACCATGAAGTTTGTCTTCTTTTCCCATCTGCCTTGGATGTGCCACATGTTTCCGATGCTGCCTTTAATACGCCGTTCTTGAAGTATTGCCATGTTTGCTCCTGGTTCAACTGGGTCGTGTTGTCGTTCGATAATATGTCGTCCAGTCTTTGTCTAAACCTTGATGCTATTTCTTCATTGTTTAATTTGTAGGATTTGATAGTTTCTTTTTTAGGGCATATATTGTAACGATACGTTTTCCGCAATTCCTTTTGGGTAGTTTTCTTAAAGAGAATAAAGTAATAATTCTGCTTTTTCGGAAGGTAATTTAATTTAATTGCTGAAAAAAATCTAGGAATTGCCGATGAAAAAAGAAGTGCGCATATCCGGGGCAACGGAAGAAACAACGAGAACAAGTAAGAAAATGTGGGTGAAAAAAGGTAAATAGTTTGGGGAAAACGAGAAAAAGAGGCCGTAAATAGAAGAAAAACCCAAGACCGAAGGATCCAGAAGAGTTCCTGAGATAGTAGAAGGCCCGACTCAGTTTTCTGCAAGACTTCAAGAAAATCGCGGAATTTGAAAGGTAGGAAGTGATTTTATGCTTGTGAGGGCTATTAAATGGGGGGCAGTCGACGATAATAATCATCGGAATATCAATTGTGATGAGTTTGTTAAAGTTGACAGTATAAACGTATCTCCTACCTTATAATAAATGCATTTGTTTAGAATATGCGAGGGTTTGATGATGGAAAAATTTGACGTTTTATTTACAACATACAGATGATGCAATACAAAATTTCCTACTTTATATGGCCTAGCAACCAGTTTTTGAACTTTTATAAAGCAATGGCTATTAAAGGACATGAATTCTATAATTATAGCAAATTGGTTATCAGACAAATGGACAACAGAATCATTATTTTTTAAGCCTGTTTTAGACTTGTAATCTTCTGTATGCAGGAGCTTACCTTTATAAAGGCACCTTTTGTATTTAAAAAACGTGTGCCCATTAAAATCTGAAACCTTCTCATTGCTTAGTTGTTGCTTGCCTAAAAAAACTACGTCCGAATCACAAACTTTTTTTAATGTACCACGCAACCGTAAACCTTCTACAAACATTTTTACATCTTCATTGATAGGTTCCTTTGCTCCTGACATAGTATTAAAATGTACATTGAATTTTGTAAAACCATTTACTATTTGCAAATTTGCACCAGTAGGGCCATTTGCAAATTTTTTTAAAGTATACATATAGCTGATTCAAATGGGAAAGCTGACGTTGCCCAAAGAGGACCTGTCTTATGAACAAATTCAGGTAAATGAAGCAGGATATGTACATTAAACGTCATGGATTCATCCCCATATAATTTGTTCATTTCAATTACGAAGGTGAAATCTGTTCTATGGAAACCGACTTCTGTAATAACATGGATACTGAATTTACTAGAAGGGAATAATGTTTTAAATATGTGACATTCAATATGGTATCTAAAACTGGAATTGAATAATATATTAACCAGCTTCTCCACTCAGTGGCTTTCCACTTAGCTTTATCAGTAATACTTCTAGGATGTCGATGAATTTCATGAGGTGGCGAAATCATAATAAGTAGTCCATTAATTTTCTTTAAAATATGTGGTGAGCCAAGATAACAGGTTTTATTTTTATCATATGTAGTCCAATATTCCCATAGCTGCTTTGCAACTCCTAATAGTACTGAATGCATGTAATCGGGAGGGCAGCCATCGATTATGTCAAGATTATGTCAAACTGTGGTAAATTGATAAGGCAACTTGGACCCTTTACCCCATTTACTTTAGTTTCTGTTGCATATGCCTCTTTCATTTCCTGAACTGTCGTAAGATGGTTTCTGCTGTCATACGGGTCTACATTAATCGTGTATTTAATTTGTCGGTTTACAAGTTTTCCTGGGTGATAACACCACGGGCACCCATAGTAACCATTGAACTGAGTAAACTTTTGTAGCATGGGTCTAGCCACTGAATCCACGCAGCAACACATTGCTACAAATTTTGAATTGATGGTATTCCCATCTGAATTTTTCCAGTTAATCCCATTATGATAGAGATCATTGGCCTGTTTTACAAATTCTTGCATGAATAAATTCATATTGGGCTCTTTATTATGGTACCACATTCCAGCTAGAATGACATGTCGGAATCTTATTTCTGGAGGAAATTCGTTGATGATTAGTAATATTGGCCACATCGAAAATTTTGATGAATTGAAAACTGGGGCACCATCAACATTAAAATTATATGAAAGATGGAAATCCCTAAATTTTTTATAAAGTGTTCCATCATGAATATCCTGATAATTTGTAACATCTGCATTTCTTAAGGTAATATTTTGTTTGTTTTGGATCAGTAATTTAGATAATTCTGGGTTTTCTAGCAAACTTCTGAGTTGCTGTCTTATATCAACAGTGATAAAGTAATTGTGATTATGAGAATTAATTACTTGTCTCTCCCCACAAACACTACAAGACATTTTCTCCTGTTTCTGATTATCAATAATTCTGTTTGCGGTTTCCAATATTTTCAACTCACAGCTCGCACAAAAATATATCCTTCTAATTGAATCATCCTGTAAATTAAATTTCTTTGCTCTGAAATACTTTGAATAGTTGAATGATAAATTGGGACCACCACAAGTTTTCAAAATTTCAAAAATATGTAGCATAACCACTTCACTCAAACTATAACGTAATCCCAAAAAAACAACCATTAATAACAGATCCTTTGCCTTAATTCCAGAAGCCGGAAATAACACTGTCTCATCATTGGCATCAAAAGACCACGATGTTTCTGTAAGGTTGAAAGAAAAATCGTGCATGCATAAATACCTGATGGATTCTTTGTTCCATTATCAATTTGCTCTTCTTGACTACTTTCACAATCCTCAAAATCATCATTTCCTAACGTGTCATCACCACCTTCTTCTTCAGCTTCATAATCATCAAAACTGTTGTTGAATGATGAAGAGTCCTCATTTTCGTCATTTTGAAGAGGCGTATCACCTGAGGAATAAAAACGTCATTAAAGAGCCAGTCTTGAAGGTAAAATACGAACAGCAGCTCCAGTTGTCTTCGTTTTCAGTTGCTCCACACTCAGCTGCTTCATTTTCGATAATTCTTCTTAACTTCTCCCTTTTTTTCAACCTCCAAAGTGTTGTACGACTAACAGTCATACGTATATTGTGCATATACTGTTTATACGCCTTTTTTATTCCAGTAGGGGCCATTATGCCTACTATTTCATAGAAATATTTAGAACACACTCACAGAAAAACATCCGTGCCATTAACAACCCGGCCGGTAAATACCTAACCTAACAACACTACATCTCCAACAGCGTTTGGCCTTGGCCAGCTGTGTTGGCCAGTTTGGCGGCGCATCCGAACGGGCCTGCACGCAACACTTACTTTATGATTGGCACTGATTGGTGGATGGAGCGTCGGGAGTGCGCACAGCGCTTCTGCGCAACAACATACGTCATCACCGGTGCGTGCAGGCCCCTTCGGATGTGCCAGCAGAGTGCTTGGACCAATCACGACGATTCATCGGCCCTTGGTGATGGGCAAGGGAGAATAACTTGCGGGTGGACGCGGTGTGCTTTTGTGCTTACTTAGGTTGTGTTGTGGAATTGTGGATTGTTTCTAAAATGTTTTATTTAGTCCAATTTGTCGAAGACGGCAAATTGAAAGTTGCCGTTGAGGACGATTTTTCTGGGCCTGTTAATACGCGGAATGGGACAAGTGGCCGCGGCCAAGTGGGCTCAGCCGAGTGGGCGCAGCCAAGTGGGCGCGAGCCAACTGGACGCAAATCCAACTGGGCGCAGGATCAACTGGGCGCGAGGACAAGTGGGCGCCAGCCGACTGGACGCGAAATCGTAGAAATTAGTGGCATCTCAAAATACACTATCGCTCAATTAAATCCCTCACTATTTATTTTTATACAATTTCAAGTAATTTCGGGGCAGAAAGGGTTGTGTTGCATTGTTCTGTTTTCATTGATTTAATAATTATTATTGACGGTTGACGGGAATCTGAAATCCACGCTTCTACTTACATTTTTGCAAACAAATAACTACACAGTAAAAAATATTGGAATATTTCAATGTAATTTTACCAATAAATTAGTAAAATTCGCATTTACGTATTCGTAAAATCACCAACTGTTTAAGTAATTTCTCACTAAACTGGAACTATTACCGTTACTGTGATGGAAACGTACGTTTAACGTAGTACTTTTACAAAGTTGTATGTAGATTTACCACTATATTGAGTGGATTGGGAAATTTGCCATGGTAAATTTACCTGCATCATAGTAATAGTTCGTACCAAGATGGTAATTTTCCTATCAACTAATGGTAAAATTCCTCTAAAATACGCCGGGTCAACCCTGCTCGTCTGAACCAGTCAGTACGAACAGACTAACACCTGACGACCACCATTTGCCAATTATCTGTGTGTGAATGTGAGGCAGCTTAATTTGTTCTATCAACGGTGTTTTAAAGAGTGCATGGTAAGTACCTACTATTAATTTATTAGTATTATGTTAGTTAGTTGTGACGTGGTAGAGAAATAGTTTGATGGAGTGATTCGTAATAAATTGTAACCTAAGTTTTTTATTATCATCATCAGTCTCAACTCAATTTACCCTTTATAAACGGCGCGGCGAATCGTTTAGTTTCCATTTTATTAATTTCAGTTTTCATTTTATTAATTTCAGGCCATCACAATGGCTTATCACTGTGGAATATGTAATAAGGATTGAAGCAGAAATAATATTTTTCTTTTGTCGTCTTCTAGGATATTGGTGAAACGGATTCGAAAGTCCAAACTTTAAGCCCCTGCGTAATTAAAATAAATGGTAAGTTTCCCTTATATCATTCTCTTTTGTTAACTTGCTGTTAGTTGCAGATGAAGTTAACCCTAAATACTTCGTCTCCATCGAAAAAGAAGTTACAGATGGAGGGACTAACGACTTCTTTAAGGCATTAAAATATTGTTACGGAGCCTATTATATTTTTAATATGGAATACCCTGCGAAGTGTTCTTCAACGTTGGAATTTATCCAACGGTATTTGATGAAAACACACCCGGATAAGGGGACGAAAGGCTCAAACAAGTCAAAAAGCAAAGTAATAACTTTGTTAAAGCAGATTGCTGATTTCGAATTGGTAGGTTAATATGACTCCAGATTTTTGGTTTACCTACTTGTTTATTTTATTTACTAGGATTCTGCTTGAAACTCGAGTTGAATGTGCAAATATCGGCCACCTTGTGCTAATGGTAAGCTTTTATTGCATTATATTAATCTTTGAAGGTTATTTTTTAACTCTACAGACCAAAATGTTATTCTTCCATAAGGAAACAGGATGAAAGTTTTTCCCCTTCTTCTGATGGACTAATTGATCTTCATTGCTGTAAGTGTTTTCTTAATTCATAATTAATTATTACGTTAATACCTGCGCAGGTATGATGTAAAGTACTTCTGTATAGATCAGTATCAGCTGCCTGTAAAATGTATAATCCTGGAAAACGTGTGGTTTGGTTAGGTGGCTTTAGTTGACTACTTAGCAGTTCTACTTACCCACTTTACGTCAATGCATGCAAAATTAAGAATTCATGTTTTTAAATATATACCTACTATACAGCACATGAGGGATAAGTACCTACAACTGTTTTTTTTTGCAGGAGGGACCCTTATGGAAAAACTGCTGAATGTTTGTTTCTCATCCTTACTTAATACTTACCTATATTTTTATTACATATTATAATTATTAATACATTATGACAGTTCGTTCTTTGCATCGTTTCTTTTATTTACTTCGCATAATTACGATTATTGAAATTTATATTAATGTAACTAGAAACTAATTAATTGCGCAGATTACCTCATATAACTTCTTTATGAAAAATTTTTCTTCCAATGAAATTCTACTATAAATAATAATGTAGTTTAAAAATTTACTTGGACAAACAAAGCTACGAGTTATATTTTCCAATTAGGTAAGCGTAAATTCCAGGTAGGTACCTAATGCTGGTTTAACTATTTTATTCACATTAAGTACATAATGTAGTAGAAGCAGTGTACCTAACACCCTATACCTAAATTGGAAATACAGTGTAATATTACATTCCCATGTAGTAATCTTACACTGTAAAATTTCAGTTTCGTGTAAATTTCCTATGTAATGTTACCATTATTTAGAGGAAATAAAGTGTAATATTACATTTCCATGTAGTAATCTTACACTGTAAAATTCCAGTTTCGTGTAAGTTTCCTATGTAATCTTACACTGTAACTATCCAGTGAGTAAAAAACTCATGTTATTGTAAAGTTACACACATCATTGGAAAATTCCAACAACTAACAGGGGTAAGAGAATTGCCTACGTTAATACGTGGAATTATTTTTTACTGTGTACCTAATACAAAAGTTGTGCTAAAATCAGAGTCATTGATTGTCGTATGTACATTGTACACCTACGTAAAATTCATAATTAAATGTAGGTACCCATTCCAATAATCATTTAAATTCGATTACATTTTAAATAATTTACAAATTTCAAATTTTAGATCAATAATAAAAAGTGACTGTTAGGTAACACAAAATTTCAACTAAAATTGACTAAAAAGTAATTCAAGTACTTTACCGACATAATCAATGTACTAGGAGATTATACATATACGAAGTTTTAAAAAACACTATAACAACGTCTGAGGCTATTTAGGAAAATGTTTGAAAGCTGCTTTCAAAAAGACCAACAATTTTCAAAATTTTGCTTGTACACCCTTCAACAATAAAATTTACAGGCAATCAAAAACATCATGAATATATATTATATATATTATATTAAAAATAAATTGACGTAGAACCCTCATTTATCCTCAATTTCCTAACGTAAGCTCTTAATGACTTAAGCCCTTTTAACGACTTCGAAGAAGGACGGTAACGATGGGGCGGTACCGGGATGGGGACACTTGAGTTTTACCTGATCTAAGACATACGTTTTTGAATCATTTGCTAAGAGTTCTTCGTGGCTGACAGTCATGGAAATTCAAATTTCGTCCCAGCGAGGAAAGAAAAAATTCGTGCATAATGGTTTTATTTACGTCTTTGATAGAATGAACAGTGATAACACAGTGAAATTTTGGAGATGTGAACAGAAAAGGCACTGCAAAACGAGGATTCACACTTCTAATGACGATGCTCGAGTAAGTACTTACAATTATCTGCTTAAGTGTTTTAATAATTTAACGTTTTATAAGGTGCTTAAAGTCATAAACCAACATACACACGATAGTTGTGCCGCCAAAATAGAGAGTGACACGGCGATTTCGAAAATCAAACAGCGCGCCGAAACTACAGTAGAACAACCGATCCAAGTTTTCAACGAATGCATCACCGGACTATCGGACGCGAGCCAAGGCACTTTACCCAAATATGAGGCGATAAGGAAATTGATTAAAAGGAAAAGAGGACAAATCAATGCTACGCCAGTGGCTCCTGCAGATTTAGAAAGCTTGATAGTGCCGGAGGACTATAAGGTCTATGTGCCGCAGTTGGGTAGACGGGAAAAATTTCTTCTAAGTGACAGTGGACCCGGGCCAAATCGTATATTGGTGTTCGGCAGAGAGCAAAACTTAAACCTTTTCAAAAATTCCAAAAATTGGTACGTTGATGGTACATTCAAAATTGCTCCGAACCTGTTCAGCCAAGTCTACGTACTGTTAGCGGAAAAATTTGGCGGGGTGCATCCCGTATTCTATGCACTTCTCCCAAACAAACAACGAGCTACGTACAGCAAATTGTTTGAAATTGTGAAAAACCTAGTTCCTGAACTGACGCCTGAATCGTTTTCCTGCGATTATGAGAATGCAGCGCTGCAAGCTATAAATCAAGCGTTTCCTGAGGCACAACTTCATGGATGTTTCTTCCATTTGGTGAAGAACATGAAAAAACATCTAGCGGAATTGGGACTCATGGGTAAGTGTTCTTTCTACTAAATGAATTTTGAAAGATGCTATCTTAACCTGATGGGGAACATTTCTGTAATCCCTTATTATAATTTATT
Source organism: Pycnomerus fuliginosus (assembly GCA_963924575.1). NCBI lineage: Eukaryota > Metazoa > Arthropoda > Insecta > Coleoptera > Zopheridae > Pycnomerus > Pycnomerus fuliginosus. Next base: position 420,969 of record CAWUQC010000001.1, read on the forward strand.
TAACGATTTTCGAGCGTGAATAGGTACATTTAATTCTGAATTTTAGGTACATACGACAATGAGGCTGATTTTGCCTTAAAAGCGAGGATGGTCACATCTCTGGCCTTCGTACCAATAAACGATTTAGAAGAAGCTGTCACAGCTTTGAGTGATTACTTGCCGGAAGAACTTCAACCCATTTTGGACTGGTTTGAGGATTACTATATTGGCCGAAAAAATAGACGCGGAAATGGAAGAAGGCCCGCAATGTTTCCACCTGCAGTGTGGAATGTGTATGAGCGAACATTGAATAACCAAAATCGTACCAATAATTACGCTGAAGCAGCCCATCGCCGCCTCCAAACAGAGTTGGGGTTAGACCACCCGACTTTGTGGAAACTTATAGATGGATTGAGGAAGGTACAAAAAGGCCGGGATGTATATTTAGAAACACTAATTGCTGGAAATAATCCTAATAAGAAGTTAAAAAGGTATCAGTTGGCCGATGAACGATTGTTAAACCTTGTCGCCGATTTTAACAATCGGGAAATTGTATTGTTTTTAAGGGGAATAGCCCACAATTATACCATGTTGAATCACTAAACATTGTTGTAAATATTATGTATTGGTATTTTATAGCATTCATGCGTTTATTAAAGGATTTTACCACTACTTTTGTATTATTTGTTTGCAAAAATGTATCAAATGTAATCAAAGAAAACAATGCAAAACAGCCTTGTTTCTGCCCCGAAATTGCGTAAAAATAAGAAGTGAGGGATTTAATTGAGCGATAGTGAATTTTAAGAAGCCATTAACTTTTACATTTTCGCGTCCAGTAGGCTGGCGCCCACTTGTCCTCGCGCCCACTTGTCCTCGCGCCCAGTTGATCCTGCGCCCAGTTGGTCCTGCGTCCAGTTGGCTCGCGCCCAGTTGGCTGCGCCCAGTTCGCTGCGCCCACTTGGTCGCGCCCACATGTCCCGGACCGGTTAATACGTGCACCTGGAATGTTAGAAAAGCCTACTATGTCCGATGGGATGATCACGACGTTTATTATAAAGCGACTATTCTTGAATTTAATGGTAGGGTGACTGGGGGTAAATGCGTTTTGGGGGTAAATGCGACATCACCATACTATATTGTGTTGGCAGCGAAATAGTGGCTTTTGCCGGTGGCATTACCTTAAGTATAGTTGAGAAATTTTGCTAAGAGAAAATCCTCTTAAGTGTTGTTATTGCTGTAATTTTATCGAACAATGCAGGGACGCTGAGGGTAAGTGCCGCCGCACAGCTGCGAATAAGTTAACCTGTTCCTTGGCAGATACCGTGAATTGGGGATGCCTACCTAACATGGAACGTAATGATAAAGTTGTTGTTTTAAAAACACCAGGATTCCTCAGTTCACGGTATCTGCCAAGGTCCAGGTAGTGGCGGCATTCACCCTTCCTGTCATAAATCATATTTCGAGTGCCCTGCATTGTTCAGGCAAATCCCAGCAATAACAACACTTAAGAGGATTATCTCTTAGCAAAATTTCTCAACTATACATTCAATTGTAAATGTCTTGGCTGTCAAATGTCACTTATATGTCATTTAGTGGAAATGGCGGATGTTGACAGCTTGCTGTCAGTTGTTTAGCAACGTGCATGGATTGTGGAGGGAGGATACATTACGACATGCTCAAGGTCGGACCTATTTCTTGTTGAAGTTTTCTAATTCGGTTCGTCGCCGCCGCTACGCTGTCGTCGCATTAAAGGCTAGATTTTACCATTTATTCGTTGTTTCCAAACGAAGTCAGTGTTTATTTTCGCGGTTTTTTCTCATGGCCTGGCCTTTGTGGTGGAAAATTGGTGAAAATGTCGACGCATTGTTTTGTGCCAGGCTGTAATACGGGCTACGGTAACCTAAAGGCTTATAACAAACGAAATGGGATAAGAAATCCCAGTTTGTTTAAACCCCGCTCGGTAAGCATTATTTATAACCATATCATATTTAATATACTTTCTTTACAAACATCTTTTGAAGGAGGAAATGGCTGAGAAATGGTCATCCGCAATCAAGCGTTGGGACAAAAAACTAACCAAAAAAGAGGCGGTATGTGAACTGCATTTCCATCCCGATGAGATTGAACGATTTTACGCCCCACCTGAAGTTCATTTGCAGCTTGAAAGAGGTGCCCCAAAATTGAATGAATATGCAGTTCCGTCAATTTTCCCAAATTATCCTGCTTACCTTAATAAGCAAACCAGGAAGCGGAAACCTCCCACCGAAAGACCTGATGTGCCACCAAAGAAGCAAAGGAAAATGGAAAGCAATTTGTTAAAAGCTGTTGACGTTGATGTTCCAATGCCTGATGTACCTGAAGTGCTCCCTGTGCTCCCTAATGATATTGTTGCCACGGATAATGCGGATAATATTAAAACACTGTCAGTGTCAGTTGAAGTGAGGTCTGAAGTCAACTCAGAAAAACATGAGTCTTCAAAACTAAGTAAAGAAAAACTAAAGAATATTAAATTACCCTCTCAATATTGGTTGTCGTGCATTATTGGAGGCAATAAAATAGGACTGACTTGTGTAAGTGAAGACCTTAAAACCATAAGTAAGCGAGTTGTGCTTTATGAAGATATGTCAATAGAGGCAGGTATATAACATTTTTCTTTGACATAACTATTTTAATTTTTAGGTATTTATATGTGATGTGCAAGTTAATATTCCAGATATTGGCCACCAAATATTGAACTTTGATGATATTGAAGTTGTTTTGGAAAGGCTCGATAAGGTGATACCATGTTGTGGAGCAAATGAGAATGAAAGGTAAGGCGTAGGAAGGTGTAGATAATGATTTAGTTTTTTTTTTTAGAGCTAAAAACTGCCTTGGCTTCGTGTCTGAGAATTATACTGTTAGTGGCAAAGGCAAACGTCCTCGAGTGAAACGGTGTTTATCCTGCAAAAGTTATAGACATTACTGTATCAGAAAATCAAAGGCGGCACAAAATTTTACATTGAAGAAGAAGAACAAGAAATTGATTGAATTGAAGAATGTTAGAAAGAAAAATGGAAGGTTGCGGTCAACGGTATACATTTTTATTGATTTCATTTCAGATTTGTTAAAATTTCTTTTTAAGGTGAAGAAACTAAAGACCGAAATATCAGAATTAATGAAGAAATGCGGGAAGGCAAAAGAATGTGCAGTGGAGGCGGCAATTTCTGGCCTTCCTGAAGCCCAGAGAGCCGTAAGAGCTTGCTTTGCAGCCTCAAAATTAAAGAGCGCTAAAAATCGCCGCTACACCACGCAGTGGATATATGAGTGTCTTCTTCTAAGGATAAAAAGCTAAGAGCAGTGTATGGTTTTCAAGACAATCTGTTTAAGATATTGAAACGGAAATCGTCTGTAATGACTCCTGAAAGTAGACGAGGTAATCTGTAAAAAAATTGTAGTTCTTGCAGTGCATACTTCTGTTTTAGGAGCTTTGCTATTGGATGAGATACAATTATCATCAGGTGTGTCATTTAACAAGAAGAGATTAGAGGTACAGGGTTTTACTAATCTTGGCAAGTATACCCCATTACATCAAGTCAACAAACGAGCTGACCATGCCTTAGTCTTAATGTACCAGCCATTCCAAGGTAAATGGGTACAAACCATTGGCTGTTTCCTCAGCAAAGGATGTGCGTCAGGCACAGTATTACATCAAATTGTCATTGAGGCTATAGCCCTCATTGAGAGATCCGGATTTTATGTAGATGCTGTAGTAACTGATGGTGCTACGTGGAATCGTAATATGTGGAATAAATTTGGCATATCTCTAGATAACATTGGTTCCGAGCATATATGTGACCCTTCAAGGAAATTATTTTTTGTATCAGACTTCCCACACCTAATCAAGAACCTGAGAAACTTTCTTATTAAATTTCCAGAAACATGGGTAAGTAGGGTCAACCTTGTAATCTTTGGGTAACCTTTGTTATCATTTCAGACCCCTGATGGGATTCTAAAACTGAAGCATTGGGAAGCACTAATTTCGTTGGAAAAACCCCAACATTTTAATTTGAAGACTAATTTTAAAATTTCACAAAACCATATTCATCCACGCTATTTTCAGAAGATGAATGTTGGATTAGCCTTTCAGGTATGAAATCTTTAACATTTTGTTATTTCTTTTTTCCTTTAGTTTTTTGATGTCGATGAATCTATATATATGTACATAGCTTTTATGTTTGTGTGTGATTGCTAAAGCTAGCCATTCCCCTCAGTACTTAGGAGATTTATCTTGTGATTTCTGGCTTTCGACGTCGTCGCATCAGCGTTAGATAAAGCCAGTGGCGTCCTTAATTTCCAGCTTCCATTAGTAGCCTGCCTAGTCGCTACCTACCTCCCATACGGGAGAAGATCCACCGCCCTGGGATCGGGCTTGCGATTTATTTTTAAGAACTCTCGATTTTCGGTACACGCTTGTCAGCTGTGGGCCCTCTTGACCAGTGGGCCTACCCTACTCCCTGCGAGATCTGAACGTGTCAACTAGTTGCCCAATGTTACCGAGAAAAACGCACCACTTTAAACATTTATTTTAATGATGTTAACGTAACGTCCGCCATTGTGGTGATGAAATGATAAAGGATAATGAGGTTATCGGACTTTGTAAAAGAAAGTTTCAATTACAGCTTAACGTTTCGACTTATATTTTAGTCATCATCAGAAGCTAATTGAAAATTCTGAACAATTTTATGGATGGATGTCGCATACGTGGCTATCGTAGCCACGTATGCGACATCCATCCATAAAATTGTTCAGAATTTTCAATTAGCTTCTGATGATGACTAAAATATAAGTCGAAACGTTAAGCTGTAATTGAAACTTTCTTTTACAAATTCCGATAACCTCATTATCCTTTATCATTTATTTTAATTTTGGTAATAATAATGAACAACAATTATTATATTTAAGGCATAGATTGAACCTCTGCAAAGCCGTGGGTGCCTATTTTTTGAGGCATTTGTTTCTATTTTTGGCTGAAACTGCTTAGCGAGCTAGGGATGTTCTCCATACTCTTTTGTATATACTAAATCCCGGCCTTAAAGACGAGAGAATAAGAAAATATTATAAGAGAACTAGTGTAATAAAAGTCTATTGTGAATCTTCAATATTTCAATTTTAATTTATCAACATCCGCACCACTTAACCTGCACATAGTGCACACCTTTACATCACACATCACACTAAGAAAACGTTTTTATTGCCATATATAAGAAAGACCAACTTCTACGTCGCAAAGTCAGTTGAAAAATGTCATGTTTCTATGATGTTCGACGAAAAAGAAATATTGCCAGGACGTAGTTTTTTCATTACCATCGTATAAACATACAACAATCAATTAGATAAAAACACAACCGTATTCAATTGTAGTAGGTACGGGAAAAGAATTATTTCAATATTTTAAAGCAGATGAAGAAAATATATAAACACTTACAATGTTAAAAAGAGATATTTAGAAAGATTAATTTCTTAGATAAATAACACTTGTGTTCCAATATTTAAGATCAAGCTGTTTTATAATTGCGTTGCGTTCATGGATTCGAGCACATCAGCTATCCTGCCGCAGCCGGGCCCCTTACAACGGTGACTACCTACTCCTTTTTCAATAGGATTGTCTTTGGAACGAAAACATTTTAATGAACAGATGCTGCATAGTTAAAAAAAATTCGGTGGCCCCTCGGCCTACGTGAATCCTTGAATAATATTGTAACGATACGTTTTCCCCGATTCGTTTTCCTAATGGCCCTAAAAATTAGAGCAACTAGCTAAATTACAAAACTTGGTCGACCCCGACTCAGTTACAACTTATATTACATATTTCAAGTTACAACCTCAAGTTTAATATATTGTAACGATACGTTTTCCGCCATTGTTTTTGGGTAATTTGCTTAAAGAGAGTAAAGTAATAATTCTGCTTTTTCGAAAGGTAATTTAAGATTAGCATTGCTGAGAAAAATCTAGAAATTGTTGATGAAAAAAGAAGTGCGCGTATCCGGGGCAACGGAAAAAACAACGGGAACAAGAAAGAAAATGTGTGTGAAAAAAGGTGAATAGTTTGGGAAAAACGAGAAAAAGATGCTGTAAATAGAAGAAAAACCCAAGACCGAAGGATCCTGAAGAGTTCCTGAGATAGTAGAAGGCCTGACTCAGTGTTCTGCAAGACTTCAAGAACATCGCGGAATTTGAAAGGTAGGAAGTGATTTTATGCTTGCGAGGGCTATTAAATGGGGGGCAGTCGACTATAATAATCATCGGAATATCAATTGTGATGAGTTTTAGCTTCGTTGTAGACTTTTAGTTAATTATTTTTCAGAAATTTTAGCGATTTATCTAAATTCGGAAAACCGTTGTCAAGGTAAACAAGGAACAGGACCGTGTTCCGCCATTGTAACTAGAACTTAATTTTTGCTTACTGCTTTTATTTGTGACTTTCTCTCGTAGTATTTTTAAGGGATTTCTATTTTGTACTTGGGGAAATTGTGCTTGTACTTAGAAACTTTAGTAGTTTTCAGGCTGCTTGTTAGAAATATTACGCAAATTGTACATTTACTAATCCAGATGTCGTTCTCTTAACCTGTCAAAGTTGTAGCCGACTTTCCCGAAAAGAAAGTCAGCCAAATTGTCAGGACAGCTATCGTTAGGGAAATACTGTGGTCAGAAGTTGTGATAGGATTGTTTTGTCGATTTTTAGGAGGTGTCTACAAGAGAACTGATTCCTTATATTTACATTATGTCATTTTTGATTATTATTTTGAGATCGCTTCGTAGATTTGGATTTAGCTTTCAGATGCAGAGGGTTCGACCGTAACAAGAATGTGTTACATATACATTTTTCTGTCTAGGACTCGCAAATCGAGACCTACAATGAACGGGGACCGGGATACCTCGCCAGGTATTCTTGGTAGTATACAATCTCAACTTATTCCTTGAAGACAGAGTTTCAAGTCCATGGTTCTGAAGAATCAATGAAAATTTGTTAGATCACTAGATAGTTTTTCAACAATGAAATGTTCAGATAGGAATCTGCAAGTCTTAATTCGGTTGTTTTTCCACCATTCATTCAAAATTTTCATCTGTCTCAGGATAAACAGATTATTTATGCTCCACACATCGATTCAATTCACACTTTTACCACAAACAACAAACTAAAAAGATCAGTGTTTAAGTTTGGATAAAGTAATTCTTAGACATTTGAATCCAAAGTCAAAGTATGAGTGTTATATTGAATAAATACAGGTTTGCAAATGTTTCGCGGTCTGTGCCGAGACGAGTTTCTGATATTTTAGGTAAGGAATGTTAACAGTTGGTATGAAAGAGTTGGGGAAATCAGAGGGTTGGAATGTGGTGTCTGCACCCTGCTCGCAGGACTCTCATGGGAACAGGAAAAGTGTGGCTACCCACTATAAATCAAAAAACGAACTTGACAGGGTTAAACTCCCAAAAGAGCGACAAGGGTTCGTCCTGGGGTAGAGGTTCTAGGGAATGGGGAATGTGAGGACCCAATTATTTTGCCTTGAATCTTAACTTTTGACTTTTGGTCTTTGAGTTGAGTTTCTGGTCAAGATGAGGAGTACAGAAGGTGACTGCTAGTGATTGAGAGGCATCGAGAATCAGGGGGTTGGTTGAAAGTAGAGGTTTATGAAAGCGAGCGTGAACGAAGTAGAGTGAAAACATCACTGTGAATTATTTTATAACACCTCCAGATAACATTGCACCGACACTGTAATAGCAGAGCTTCAGCTATTTAAAATTCTGGCTTTCATAAATAAGAGTACATGCACTTTGGGTTGATATAATTTTAACCTAGTTATAAGTTAGATCTTAGTTTTAAGATAGGGCCATCAAGTCAAATTGCACTATGGCACAATTGTCAAAAAGGAAACCCAAACACTGCCCTTTGTTTGTTTACATTACCTAGTGACTTTGAGTTGGTTTGTCCTTTACTCTAAGACTGATCTCACAAAACAACCAACGACATTTATCGTATCTAACTTAAAGTTCTCAAAGTTCTACAAAAGAACCTAAAATCCATTCTAAACTCAAGCCGATTATTTTGACCTAATGACGGAAATCGATCCATCATGTCATCTCATCCCAACAACCAATAATCTAATTTGAGGCTGGTGAAACAGTTCTCCAAAAAGAGGACCAAGGTCCCACCTAAAAGAAGGAAACTGATAAACAGTTCTCCCAACCATAGGACTAAAAGTCCCACGTACAAAACCAAACAAAAAGGAATCAAACAAAAGATAGTTACTGGTGTATTCCAGAACTCAAACCAAGCAAAGCAAATCATTACCTAGGCCATCAAAATCTGTATCGCGTTCCTGAGTTGGTCAAAATACACAGCTGAGCTGTTTTCACAAAAGAGAACTTTGATCTTGACTCCAACAAAAATCCAATTACAAATCTGCATTGACACATTTGTTACGATTTGTATTTTCTGAGACAGCCTTGTCTAATAAACATGTTGACAAAAGTCAAACCTGGCAATTACCAGAAACCACTAGATTTTCTCACAGTACAACGTACTAGGAAATCCAAATTCAATAAAGACTGTAAAATAATCTGACAGACCGATCTGAATACAATGTTCCATTCTGAAGTGTTCTTTTGTTCTTTTGAGTTATATGATGCAAATAAATCAAAGATCGAAGGAATGTAGTGTTTATTTCTCTTTTGGCGTTACTTCTCCACTAATCAGGGATACCTACTAAATAAAAAGGGGGGGGTATTAATTGAAAGGTTAACTAATTAGAAACACAACGTAGTCCTAAACAATGGGTCCTACGTGATAGATAACTAGACGATCACGAACTTAAAGGGGGGGGTTTTCGTTAACGTAACAAATCTAGAAACCTGGGTTAGTAAAGGGGTTGAAAAATATAACGTTACAATATCCACTATATGTATTCGCCGTGCAATTCGTGTATCCAACTCCGAACAAATTGAGTCGTCCGCAATTATTATAAATTAAAAGTACTTAGTTACGTGAAGCCTGGTGGAAAAAAAAATATAAAATATAAAAAGTACCTGGGATATTTAGTTCTTAAAAATGAGAGTCTATACTTTTCTCGACTGATTTTGATACATGATTGAATTCTCTTTTCGGCCATATAAAAACTAGGTACAAATTATTAACCTAAATGTAAAGAAACCGATTACGTAATATGTTTGAAATGGGTGCCGTCAGAGACTTAAAAATGACGTCAAAAGTTCCGGAAAAATGTAAAATAGTTTGATCTGTTTGTTTTATTAATTTTGTTTTACGTTATGATTTTGATAAAATTTTGATAAGACTGAAAAGACAATTCAACCGTATCTCAAAATCAGTCGGAAAAAGTATTGAGGTTTATTTAAACAAAGAAAACACCGATGACGTAATATGTTTGATGTGAGTGACGTCAGAGGCTTAAAACTGCCGCAAGAATTTAAATCAATTTGACCTGTCCTACAGATTTTTTCTAAAATTGCTGGTTGCAGACTGCAGAGTTATTGCGAATATCCCATACTTTTACCACCACCCTGTATATAAAATCTCCATTTGTTTATCAGTGTTCAAGGTATGTTGCTAATAATGCACCTCCTTATAATTGACATTTTGTGGTCTGTTGGCGCTTGAAATATTATTAAATGGGTGTTTTTGAGAACAGAGATTGTGAGGGCTCGAGATTCTCACGAAAAATTTTTATTATAATACCGACGGAACGTGTGCTTATAGGTTTTCCGTGCACTTTTGCGAATAATGCAATGAGGGCTCGTTTGATTTCTTATTAGGATGAATTAACGGGCAAAAGTGTTGCAGAGCCAATCGCCGCCGACCGACGCGAACCTCATCAGGAGGTGTTTACAAAGTGTTTTTTGCTTGACGGCGATAAGAGTTTTAATTTCGTTTGAGGCTTTAACATTGCGTTAGTAAACAGTGAACAGTGCGAATATTGCTGTGATTCGTGAGCATTGACGGTGTTTATTGTGAAGGAAATCTTCCATTTAATTGCTAATTTATAAAAACTAATACATATTTTTTTAGAGAACAGTTTAAGGTTTGTTTAGAGGTTACGTTTATATTAAGGCACAATGAAACGTAAAGGTCAATCTTATTGTAAATCACTTCCGATTTCGATTCTTAAATTTTATTTAAGACGACGTTGACACAATGAATGCTCTCTTAATACTAAATCCTTTGTCATCGGTCAGCGGTAACCCCTCACGCTCAACGTTACATAAGGGTTACCTACACCCATAACCTTCCTTAACAATACTAATAAGGATAATATTGTAACGATACGTTTTCCGCCATTCTTTTTGGGTAATTTTCTTAAAGAGAGTAAATTAATAATCCTGCTTTTTCGGAAGGTAATTTAAGATTAGCATTGCTGAGAAAAATCTATGTTTCACAAGAAAGAAAATGTGGGTGCAAAAAGGTGAATAGTTTGGGGAAAACGAGAAAAAGAGGCCGTAAACAGAAGAAAAACCCAAGACCGAAGGATCCTGAAGAGTTCCTGAGATAGTAGAAGGCCCGACTCAGTGTTCTGCAAGACTTCAAGAACATCGCGGAATTTGAAAGGAAGGAAGTGATTTTATGTTTGCGAGGGCTATTAGATGGGGGGCAGTCGACGTTAATAATCATCGGAATATCAATTGTGATGAGCTTTAGGTTCGTTGTAGACTTTCAGTTAATTATTTTTCAGAAATTTTTGCGATTTCTCTAAATTCGGAAAACCGTTGTCAAGGTAAACAAGGAACACGACCGTGTTACGCCATTGTAACTATAACTTAATTTTTGCTTACTGCTTTTATTTTTAACTTTCTCTCGTAGTTTCTTTAGGGATTTCGTGATAATGACTTGGGTGTTGCGCATGCTAATATTCAGGGGTGGATTCAGGGAATTTTGGAACTTGGGGGAATTTTGCTTGTACTTCGTATTTCGTTCTGCGGTGCGTTTCCCTGACGGGTCCGGTACATTCAGACCTTATGGTCCATTATGCCCGCACTGTGACAGTTATCCATTTCCTACAGGAACCCCGGTTCTGCAGACCCAGTACTTCTACTGTAGAAACTGAATAGCGTTAATCGGGTGCTAGAAAAGCCACCCCGCTTTGCTATACCACGGCGGGTAATTCTGCTCTTTAGGGAGTTTGTTGACGCTTCGTCCCGCGACCCCACTATAACCGGCAGGTCTTTTTCAGCCCTGCCGGATACACCTGGTTTCTTGGTGTCGAAGGCAGCTTAAAGTGTACCCTTAAAGGGTTCAGTTGAGGTATCAATTTATGTCCCTCTATGTTACAAACTGCATTCATCTTCCCCCAGTGTGGCCGACGGTTCTTGGTGGACAGCCCCATCAGCCACAACTGGTTGTTGGTGCCACAGTCCCTGAGGGTCTGCCAGTGTCACGGTACCTGTGCAACTGTGGTATCTTTTTCAGTCCCATCAGTCACAACTAGTCTCTAGCGTCCTGCGCAGCACTATAACTACCCTTCCGTACAGACTGCAGACATCTTCCCCCCGTGTGGCCGATGGTTCCTGGTGGACAGCCCCATCGGCAACAACTGGTTGTTGGTGCCACAGTCCCTGAGGGTCTGCCAATACCACGGTACCTGTGCAACTGCGGTGTCTTTTTCAGTCCCATCAGTCACAATTAGTCCCTAGTCAAAAAAGTCTGATAGGTCCAGTTATCAACCTGTCCCTATCGCAACCGCGAGGTATTTTTTTTTTCCCCTCCGCACAGACAACAGAAGTATCAGTCTTCCAGTCCCTCTGTTCAGACTGCTAGGTCCCGAAGTCTCAGAGCAGCTATGGGTGTCTTTCGACCCCATTTGCCGCATTGAGGCCTCCAGTATCTTCCTAAATCTGGTCTGAAATTCCCAGTTAACCCCGGGAATTCGGTCCGCCCTCATGGAGCCCTGCGCATGAGGGTAAGGCTATTACTCTGAGAGGGCGCCCGGTGTCTCAGAGGGGTTGGTTCGCGGTAGCGGCTTTGGTACAGACACGTGCGGGTTTTAAGCCCCAGGTCTGCACGTATGGCCGTAACTAACCAGCGGACTGGCCATTCCCCTATCCACCACCCGGGGACGCGCCCGATGGGCACCCAACCGCACGGGTTGCTTGTACTTAGAAACTTTAGTAGTTTTCAGGCTGCTTGTTAGAAATATTACGCAAATTGTACATTTACTAATCCAGGTGTCGTTCTCTTAACCTGCCAAAGTTGTAGCCGACTTTCCCGAAAAGAAAGTCAGCCAAATTGTCGGGACAGCTATCGTTAGGGAAATGCTGTTGTCAGAAGTTGTGATAGGATTGTTTTGTGGATTTTTAGGAGGTGTCTACAAGAGAACTGATCCCTTATATTTAAATTGTCATTTATGACTATTATTTTTATATCGCTTCGTAGATTTGGATTTAGCTTTCAGATGCAGAGGGTTCGACCGTAACAAGAATGTGTTACTTATACATTTTTCTGTCTAGGACTCGCAAATCGAGACCTACAATGAAAGGGGACCGGGATACCGCGCCAGGTATTCTTGATAGTATACAATCTCAACTTATTCCTTGACCATCGACCCGTTTCGAAGCATCCATTTATTTTGCGTTGTGTTGCAATCCACAAAGGCAGCAAAATAAGTAAACATTCGAAGCGGGTCGATTGGACACGAAAAATTTTTTTCGTTTTCGTCGAAAATTCAATTTTCAAAAAATCATTGTTAAGTACCTAAGAGGAGCTGACGAACGAAAAAAATCTCAAGGGGTACAGACTAGTATGGACTATCCTCCACACACGATAAAACTTTTCGAGAAAATCCTCCTGAGCAGTAAAAAATAAAATTCATTTTCCCATTTTCCCATGTTAATTCCCTATACTGCGGGGTCGGTGAAACACCCGGTATATATATTCAAGTATAGGTATCGACATTTCGATTGCCAGCCGAGCTGTATACTAATGTTATATTATTGTCCTTTTTTAGTTTAAAAACGTCAAGTCATCAGCAAAAAATTCCGAGCCAGAAGAATCGCCGCCGTCTGCTCGGAATAACGCACCGCCTGATGCTCCCAACCCACCATCTACGTCTGCCTCCAACTCCTCCTCTTTACCTGTTTCACCACTCTCTGCCCCCAAGCCATCACCCTCTGCTCCTAAACCACCCAAGAAACTAAAAATAAAAAGACCCTTTGCCCCAAAATTACACCCTCTGCGTCCCAGTTACAGGCCGCATCCCCAGACCCGTCGCAGATGCCGTGGACTCCATCGTACGCATATCCTACCCCTTTCCCTAACCCTTATCCTTATCCTTATCCTTACAATCAGTATTTCCTCGCTTGTTTCAATCCGGCGATGCCGCAGGCGTATGGCATGATGGCGTGGCCGCCGGGAACGGCATGATGTCATGGCCGCCGGGGAACGCCATGATGACATGGCCGCCTATTCAAATGCCACCGACGACGTCAATGACGCCGGCATCATCAGGATCAGCGACGGCCTCGATGACGCCGGCATCAGGATCGACGACTACCTCGATGACGTCGACAGTCGTGGTGGCCCCGGCGTCAAAAGAAACGGTATGACATACATAAGTAGATACTATTCATGTTGTACCTATAAGGTATCATCTATCTAGTATATTATACGAATATATATTATGTAGGTATAATGACCTGGTCAATGTAATAATTTATTGAACTTGCAGACGATACAACAGTACGCCGGGAGCGCCGGGGTCCACAGAGGACGAGGGCGAGGACGCGGCCGCGGTGGTGACCGCGGCGGCGGTCGCGGTGGTTTCACCGGCGGGAATATGCGGAGCCGAGAAGGACCTCCGCGCGCATCATCGAAGGACAGTGACAAGGGCTTCGATTTATACAGGATGTTCCAATGAAAAGTATCCACCCCAAATATTTCATAAACCAAATAAAATATGAAAACTCGCTCGGACAGGTCGATTTTTATTTGGAGGGGGACACTTAAATCCATGCTTGGCGAAATTACAAAACTCACCCCTTAACCTCCACCTACCCTCACTTCAAAATTTTAAATGGCAACCCCCCCCTTGTGATACATCATTTGAAAGCTAATTTCATTGCCAATCTAACCCCTGTAACAATTTTTTATATTTGTTCATCTCTTGCGCCCTCTTTGGTCAAATTTTAAATTACATTAGGGCCCTTTGTGATACATCATTTGAAAGTGACTGAAATTATCTGTAAACTAATGCAAGAATTTTTTTAATCTATGCATTCGTTCTAAAGTTACAGCCTAATCTTGAAGGATTCCTAGGCCCAGAACTAGCTCATGTCTTTCAATGTAACTTTTGAATGAGTGGGTGGATTTCTTGCATCAGCTTACAGAGAATTTCAAACCCTTTCAAATGATGTATCACAAAGGGCCCTAATGTAATTTTAAATGTGACCATAGACGGCGCTAGAGTTGAACAAATATCAAAAATTGTTGCAACATTAGATTGGCAATGAAATTAGCTTTCAAATGATGATTCACAAGTTGCCATTTAAAATTTTGAAGTGGGGGTAGGTGGGGGTTAGGGAGTGAGTTTTGAAATTTCGCCAAGCATGGATTTAAGTGTCCCCCTTCAAATAAAAATCGACCTGTCCGAGCGAATTATCATATTTAATTTGGTTTACGTAATACAGGGTGGGCCCGTAAAAGTTGGAACAAACTTTGTCTGTTAATAAATTTTTTATTTATAATCCGATTTTAATGAAATCTTGTGAGATTGTTAATTCAACCTTTCTACGCCGAGGCCAATCATTATTAATGTACCAACACTCACTTAGTTTTTGAAATATTCTTCATTAAATGGAGAGGTGACGTTTAGGATCGCTGCAAAATTAAATCAACGGTGATGGGCTGCTCTTCTTTGTCTTAGAATCATATTTGGAGCTTTCTGAGCGGAGTAACACTTAAAAATTAAGATATTTTTTGTTCTCTTACTCAAAAACTAATCTAACTAAAATCTGCAATGTTTCGCGAGAAACCTGAAATTGCAAGTCAAGTTGCCCTTGGAATTTACTTTTGTCGCACTCACAAGCAAATTTTAATCAATTTAAGATGGCTCGATTATCTCTAGAAGAGAAATTTTAATCAAAACGCTCCAAGAGCGTAATTTTAGAGCCATCAGAAAAGTTGCAGTAATGCACCAGATTCTTCTGGGTCCAAAATTACGCTCGTGGAACTGGAGGAGATTAAAATTTTATCTTCTAGTAATAATCGAGCCATGTTAAACAGATTAATTTGCTTGACAATGTGACAGAAGTGAATTCTAAAAGGCAACTTGACTTACAATTTCGAGTTTTTCGCGAAACTGCAGATGTTAATTAATTAATTTTTGAGTAAAAGAACAAAAAATGTCTTAATTTTTTGTTGTTACTCTGCTCAGAAAAGTTCAAATATGATTCTAAGATAAAGAGAAGCAGACCATCACCGTTGATTTAATTTTGCAGCGACCCTAAAAGTTACCTCTTCATTTACTAAAGAATATTTCAGAAACTAAATGAGTGTTGGTGTATTAAATGAGTGGCCTCGACGTAGAAAGGTTGAGTTAACAACTTCACAAATCTTCACTGAAATCGCATTATAAATAAAAATTTTATTAGCAGCCAAAGTTTGTTCCAACTTTTACGGGCCCATACATACGGGTGGATACTTTTCGTTGGAACAACCTGTATACATTACATACATTATGCAAATAAACAAAATCAATTAAACATTATTAGCTGTTATTGATTTCTCTTATTCTCTATTACCTAAGTATCTATTATTTAGTCTTTATTTTATTTTCTCTATTATTAACCTTATTGGGCAGTAGGGCAGATTTCAAATCATGATTTCCTGTATTTGCACCATTTGTAGCTAATGTTACAATAAATATTATTATTATTATTATTCTACCCAGAAAAGAGGCTCTTGTTGAATGTCGCTAAAACGCACCCTTTTCGAGTAAAGTGACTGATCGATTTAGAGCGCGAGAATTTCAGTTGTAAGATTTATTTTATCTACCTAATTAGTGAAAATAAACTCGGAATATGATTTCTTACATTATTTTAGAAAGAAAAGTTAATATGGACATGTGGCGGTAAATAGTTCCTAAAGGGGCTCCATTCAAAGGACCATAGCTCTTTTAGGAAACATTTTCTGCCGTACCTAAACATGAACTTTTCTTCCTAAAATGATGTAAAGGAATCATCTTCCATCTTTATTTTCACTAATTAGGTAGATAAACCAAGGTACTAGTAACAAATTTTTGCCCCCTGAACCAACTGGAATCATTTTATTCGAAAATGGTGCGCCCTAACTGCATTCAACAAGAGCACCTTTTTTATGTGGAATAGACCAGAGATTATGATTTTATTATTATTTGGCAAAAAAAGGCCCACAACAGAAGAAAATGTGTATTTTTCGAGAAATTTTCGATTTTTTGAGGATCCTTTGAAGGGGCGCAGCTCCCTTATAAAGCATTTCCGGACATATATAAATAGGAAATTTTCTTCCTAAAATGATGTAAGGAATAACGTCCCGGAGTTAGGACTATGAATATAGGAACACCCTGTATAGTGCCAGAAGTAAGTTTGCATTTAGTAGACAATGAGCATGCTGGTGAAATAGACACAATATTTATAACCAGTGAAGAGGATCAAGATGATGATGATGCAGAGCTACAGAGAGCAATTAGGCAAAGTCTGCTGAAAAGAGAATTACCTACTGAGGAAGTTCGTAATGGGAATGAAGAAAAGAGTAATGGTTGTGACGATCAATTAAAGACCCTTCTGAATCAGATAAAAGAAAAACATTCTACACATCAAATTGGAACAATTCTCTTTAATATAATTCGCAGTGATATTTAAAAGTGCTTTGCTGACCATGCAGAGAGCAAATTTTATTCAATTGATTTTCAAAACACCAAAAGTCTTATTTATTGATGTCAATGGATATTCAGATATGCAGGTGGTCCAAAGAGAGAATTCTTTCGCTTGGCTATAAATGAGATGAGCAGTGGGATACTATTTGAAGGTAGGTGAATACCTATTAAGTACAGCTTATATTAGGGATAGGCCAGACAGGAGGCCTGATATTTCTCCAGTTCCAGAAACTTTCCAAATTATTACAAATTCTGGGAAATCATTCACCATGGATACAAGCTTATAGGCCAGTCAATTGGGAAAATCAATTCACATTAATTCCAAAAGTCCTGAATTTTTGGTGAATGCCAGAGAAGGGTGCGAAAGTGATATATCTCATTTTGCAACCTCCTCCGAGGTTAAAATTTCCATTAAATTGATTAGATAAGTAGGAAAAAAATTAAATCGAATTCCCCACGTCAATCCGTATGGACACCTTGGAGAGTAGGCATACCGTACATAGAAGTTGAGGTAAGAGGCATGGGTTTATTTTATTTTTGATTCAGTTATGGCTTTAGGGGAACATAAATAGTCAGAAAATCATTTTTCTTAAGATAGTGGCGTGATTGCGTCATAAGGAAATTGTTTTTATTTAATAACTTCAAAATAGCAAGGACTCTCTAGATTCTGTCAAGGGATTCAGGAGCTGCAACTACTATAATCAAAGCATATAATCAATCCATCATCCTAGGGATTTAGTACAGAGAATAACTCTACGGGATGGAAGTTCATTGTGGCTGGATCCTTTGAATGAGGCAGAAATTACGAGAATCATCAAAACACTTAAACCCAAATCGACTCAAGACGTCTATAACATTTCAACAGTATTTATTAAAAAATTTGCTGATGAACTGATTAGTGATTAGTAACCCACCCGTGGAACGGAGGGTTAATAATTTAAAATAAAGTAAAATATCTGAAATTGTGTATTTTATTGAAACTTCTGTTACTTTCTCCACTAGAGTCTACCTAGGTTAGCAATTGTTCTCTCTTGTTTTATTGGAAAAACAAGTGGAGCTCGAGAGGCATTAGAGCGAAAGCGCCAAGAACGTCACAACCTTAACCTTAAAAGACCCAAGAGAACCAAACGGCCGACAAATTTTGAAACCTTTGAATATTGGACTCTTCATCTTCCAAGTCTCGAGTTATTAAAGGCCTATCGTGGACTCACATTTGTTGTCCACTGACCTAACTCGAGTTGGCAAGCAGGAGAACTTGGAAATGTTTTCAAATTGAACATCTTGTAACCTGATACATGTCATATTATTTACGAAAAGATTCTGTATTCGTGTGAAGTTAGCGCTGCATCCCAGCGATGATTCCAGCGGTACCCAATAGGTCGTCAAAATTGGCCGCCCGAAGATGCAATCGGCCGCCGGGCATGGATTTAATATATAATTCTTCCCCTATTTGCCTTTATATTGAATAAAAAAACGATTAAAATAGGTTTCGGACCGTGCAACCCCCAAACCGCCCCAGCGCTAAAAAATAAAGTCAGGAATGCGACCACCGGCTAAGTCACGAATGCCACATACGATTTTCACGAAATTCGCACAGGACACGCGTACTTGAGTGCAAAAACGATTAAAAGAGGTTCCAGACCGTGCAACCCCCAAACCGCCCCAGCATTAAAAAATAAAGTCAGGAATGCGACCACCGGCTAAGTCACGAATGCCACATACGATTTTCACGAAATTTGCACAGGACACGCGTAGTTAAGTGCAAGAACGATTAAAAGAGGTTCCAGACCGTGCAACCCCCAAACCGCCCCAGCACTAAAAAATAAAGTCGGGAATGCGACCACCGGCTAAGTCACGAATGCCACATACGATTTTCACGAAATTTGCACAGGACACGCGTACTTGAGTGCAAAAACGATTAAAAGAGGTTCCAGACCGTGCAACCCTCAAACCGCCCCAGCATTAAAAAATAAAGTCAGGAATGCGACCACCGGCTAAGTCACGAATGCCACATACGATTTTCACGAAATTTGCACAGGACACGCGTAGTTAAGTGCAAAAACGATTAAAAGAGGTTCCAGACCGTGCAACCCCCAAACCGCCCCAGCACTAAAAAATAAAGTCGGGAATGCGACCACCGGCTAAGTCACGAATGCCACATACGATTTTCACGAAATTTGCACAGGACACGCGTAGTTGAATGCAAAAACGATTAAAAGAGGTTCCAGACCGTGCAACCCCCAAACCGCCCCAGCGCTAAAAAATAAAGTCGGGAATGCGACCACCGGCTACTCGACCGGCTAAGTCACGAATGCCACATACGATTTTCACGAAATTTGCACAGGACACGCGTAGTTGAATGCAAAAACGATTAAAAGAGGTTCCAGACCGTGCAACCCCCAAACCGCCCCAGCGCTAAAAAATAAAGTCAGGAATGCGACCACCGGCTAAGTCACGAATGCCACATACGATTTTCACGAAATTCGCACAGGACACGCGTACTTGAGTGCAAAAACGATTAAAAGAGGTTCCAGACCGTGCAACCCCCAAACCGCCCCAGCATTAAAAAATAAATTCAGGAATGCGACCACCGGCTAAGTCACGAATGCCACATACGATTTTCACGAAATTTGCACAGGACACGCGTAGTTAAGTGCAAAAACGATTAAAAGAGGTTCCAGACCGTGCAACCCCCAAACCGCCCCAGCACTAAAAAATAAAGTCGGGAATGCGACCACCGGCTAAGTCACGAATGCCACATACGATTTTCACGAAATTCGCACAGGACACGCGTACTTGAGTGCAAAAACGATTAAAAGAGGTTCCAGACCGTGCAACCCCCAAACCGCCCCAGCACTAAAAAATAAAGTCGGGAATGCGACCACCGGCTAAGTCACGAATGCCACATACGATTTTCACGAAATTTGCACAGGACACGCGTAGTTGAATGCAAAAACGATTAAAAGAGGTTCCAGACCGTGCAACCCCCAAACCGCCCCAGCGCTAAAAAATAAAGTCAGGAATGCGACCACCGGCTAAGTCACGAATGCCACATACGATTTTCACGAAATTCGCACAGGACACGCGTACTTGAGTGCAAAAACGATTAAAAGAGGTTCCAGACCGTGCAACCCCCAAGCCGCCCCAGCACTAAAAAATAAAGTCGGGAATGCGACCACCGGCTAAGTCACGAATGCCACATACGATTTTCACGAAATTTGTACAGGACACGCGTAGTTGAATGCAAAAACGATTAAAGGAGGTTCCAGACCGTGCAACCCCCAAACCGCCCCAGCGCTAAAAAATAAAGTCAGGAATGCGACCACCGGCTAAGTCACGAATGCCACATACGATTTTCACGAAATTCGCACAGGACACGCGTACTTGAGTGCAAAAACGATTAAAAGAGGTTCCAGACCGTGCAACCCCCAAGCCGCCCCAGCACTAAAAAATAAAGTCGGGAATGCGACCACCGGCTAAGTCACGAATGCCACATACGATTTTCACGAAATTTGTACAGGACACGCGTAGTTGAATGCAAAAACGATTAAAAGAGGTTCCAGACCGTGCAACCCCCAAACCGCCCCAGCATTAAAAAATAAATTCAGGAATGCGACCACCGGCTAAGTCACGAATGCCACA
Organism: Pycnomerus fuliginosus; assembly: GCA_963924575.1. Lineage (NCBI taxonomy): Eukaryota > Metazoa > Arthropoda > Insecta > Coleoptera > Zopheridae > Pycnomerus > Pycnomerus fuliginosus. The sequence goes on from CAWUQC010000001.1 coordinate 441,482, forward strand.
TACGATTTTCACGAAATTTGCACAGGACACGCGTAGTTAAGTGCAAAAACGATTAAAAGAGGTTCCAGACCGTGCAACCCCCAAACCGCCCCAGCACTAAAAAATAAAGTCGGGAATGCGACCACCGGCTAAGTCACGAATGCCACATACGATTTTCACGAAATTCGCACAGGACACGCGTACTTGAGTGCAAAAACGATTAAAAGAGGTTCCAGACCGTGCAACCCCCAAACCGCCCCAGCGTTAAAAAATAAAGTCGGGAATGCGACCACCGGCTAAGTCACGAATGCCACATACGATTTTCACGAAATTTGCACAAGACACGCGTACTTGAGTGCAAAAACGATTAAAAGAGGTTCCAGACCGTGCAACCCCCAAACCGCCCCAGCGTTAAAAAATAAAGTCAGGAATGCGACCACCGGCTAAGTCACGAATGCCACATACGATTTTCACGAAATTTGCACAGGACACGCGTACTTGAGTGCAAAAACGATTAAAAGAGGTTCCAGACCGTGCAACCCCCAAACCGCCCCAGCGTTAAAAAATAAAGTCGGGAATGCGACCACCGGCTAAGTCACGAATGCCACATACGATTTTCACGAAATTTGCACAGGACACGCGTAGTTGAATGCACAAACGATTAAAAGAGGTTCCAGACCGTGCAACCCTCAAACCGCCCCAGCATTAAAAAATAAAGTCAGGAATGCGACCACCGGCTAAGTCACGAATGCCACATACGATTTTCACGAAATTTGCACAGGACACGCGTAGTTAAGTGCAAAAACGATTAAAAGAGGTTCCAGACCGTGCAACCCCCAAACCGCCCCAGCACTAAAAAATAAAGTCGGGAATGCGACCACCGGCTAAGTCACGAATGCCACATACGATTTTCACGAAATTTGCACAGGACACGCGTAGTTGAATGCAAAAACGATTAAAAGAGGTTCCAGACCGTGCAACCCCCAAACCGCCCCAGCGCTAAAAAATAAAGTCGGGAATGCGACCACCGGCTACTCGACCGGCTAAGTCACGAATGCCACATACGATTTTCACGAAATTTGCACAGGACACGCGTAGTTGAATGCAAAAACGATTAAAAGAGGTTCCAGACCGTGCAACCCCCAAACCGCCCCAGCGCTAAAAAATAAAGTCAGGAATGCGACCACCGGCTAAGTCACGAATGCCACATACGATTTTCACGAAATTCGCACAGGACACGCGTACTTGAGTGCAAAAACGATTAAAAGAGGTTCCAGACCGTGCAACCCCCAAACCGCCCCAGCATTAAAAAATAAATTCAGGAATGCGACCACCGGCTAAGTCACGAATGCCACATACGATTTTCACGAAATTTGCACAGGACACGCGTAGTTAAGTGCAAAAACGATTAAAAGAGGTTCCAGACCGTGCAACCCCCAAACCGCCCCAGCACTAAAAAATAAAGTCGGGAATGCGACCACCGGCTAAGTCACGAATGCCACATACGATTTTCACGAAATTCGCACAGGACACGCGTACTTGAGTGCAAAAACGATTAAAAGAGGTTCCAGACCGTGCAACCCCCAAACCGCCCCAGCACTAAAAAATAAAGTCGGGAATGCGACCACCGGCTAAGTCACGAATGCCACATACGATTTTCACGAAATTTGCACAGGACACGCGTAGTTGAATGCAAAAACGATTAAAAGAGGTTCCAGACCGTGCAACCCCCAAACCGCCCCAGCGCTAAAAAATAAAGTCAGGAATGCGACCACCGGCTAAGTCACGAATGCCACATACGATTTTCACGAAATTCGCACAGGACACGCGTACTTGAGTGCAAAAACGATTAAAAGAGGTTCCAGACCGTGCAACCCCCAAGCCGCCCCAGCACTAAAAAATAAAGTCGGGAATGCGACCACCGGCTAAGTCACGAATGCCACATACGATTTTCACGAAATTTGTACAGGACACGCGTAGTTGAATGCAAAAACGATTAAAAGAGGTTCCAGACCGTGCAACCCCCAAACCGCCCCAGCGCTAAAAAATAAAGTCAGGAATGCGACCACCGGCTAAGTCACGAATGCCACATACGATTTTCACGAAATTCGCACAGGACACGCGTACTTGAGTGCAAAAACGATTAAAAGAGGTTCCAGACCGTGCAACCCCCAAGACGCCCCAGCACTAAAAAATAAAGTCGGGAATGCGACCACCGGCTAAGTCACGAATGCCACATACGATTTTCACGAAATTTGTACAGGACACGCGTAGTTGAATGCAAAAACGATTAAAAGAGGTTCCAGACCGTGCAACCCCCAAACCGCCCCAGCATTAAAAAATAAATTCAGGAATGCGACCACCGGCTAAGTCACGAATGCCACATACGATTTTCACGAAATTTGCACAGGACACGCGTAGTTAAGTGCAAAAACGATTAAAAGAGGTTCCAGACCGTGCAACCCCCAAACCGCCCCAGCACTAAAAAATAAAGTCGGGAATGCGACCACCGGCTAAGTCACGAATGCCACATACGATTTTCACGAAATTCGCACAGGACACGCGTACTTGAGTGCAAAAACGATTAAAAGAGGTTCCAGACCGTGCAACCCCCAAACCGCCCCAGCGTTAAAAAATAAAGTCGGGAATGCGACCACCGGCTAAGTCACGAATGCCACATACGATTTTCACGAAATTTGCACAGGACACGCGTACTTGAGTGCAAAAACGATTAAAAGAGGTTCCAGACCGTGCAACCCCCAAACCGCCCCAGCGTTAAAAAATAAAGTCAGGAATGCGACCACCGGCTAAGTCACGAATGCCACATACGATTTTCACGAAATTTGCACAGGACACGCGTACTTGAGTGCAAAAACGATTAAAAGAGGTTCCAGACCGTGCAACCCCCAAACCGCCCCAGCGTTAAAAAATAAAGTCGGGAATGCGACCACCGGCTAAGTCACGAATGCCACATACGATTTTCACGAAATTTGCACAGGACACGCGTAGTTGAATGCACAAACGATTAAAAGAGGTTCCAGACCGTGCAACCCCCAAACCGCCCCAGCACTAAAAAATAAAGTCGGGAATGCGACCACCGGCTAAGTCACGAATGCCACATACGATTTTCACGAAATTTGCAAAGGACACGCGTACTTGAGTGCAAAAACGATTAAAAGAGGTTCCAGACCGTGCAACCCCCAAACCGCTCCAGCACTAAAAAATAAAGTCGGGAATGCGACCACCGGCTAAGTCACGAATGCCACATACGATTTTCACGAAATTTGCACAGGACACGCGTAGTTGAATGCAAAAACGATTAAAAGAGGTTCCAGACCGTGCAACCCCCAAACCGCCCAAGTACTAAAAAATAAAGTCAGGAATGCGACCACCGGCTAAGTCACGAATGCCACATACGATTTTCACGAAATTCGCACAGGACACGCGTACTTGAGTGCAAAATGTAATAGAACAGTTACGAGCCTACATTTAAATTATAATAATTAAAAAACTCACCAACGCCTCTTTAGAAAATATTTTAGAGAAACAACATGTTTATGGATTAATTGAATCACTTTGGGTCTTCCTTTGGCAGTTCTAATTCAGCACATTACTGTATATTAAGTTTCACCAAAATATAACTTCATTTTACTTAATTTCATTCACAAAACTAAACAACTCATAACGTTATTGGTTACAATTTGAATTTGACATTTGACATATCTCACGTCAAGTTACCGCTACTACTACCTATATCTACTAAGTACTACTACTACTACTACTACTACTACTACTACTACTACCACTACTACTACCACTACCACTACCACTACCACTACCACTACCACTACCACTACCACTACCACCACCACCACCACCACCACCACCACCACCACCACCACCACCACCACCACCACCACCACCACCACCACCACCACCACCACCACCACCACCACCACCACCACCACCACCACCACCACCACCACCACCACCACCACCGTTATTTTATCGTGTAGAGCTATGCCGAATCTATGGAGCAGATTAATTTTTTTGACAAAAAATCTTGCAGTTTTTTAATTATTTCATAATAAATCTAAAATTCCTTTTCAGGCTTCAGTGCTTTGACCGATCTTTTTGTAATTTAATGCATTTTGTAGAGGACCTCTGAATCTATGGAAGAGAAATCTTAGAATTCGTTCATATTAAGGAATTATGTAAACACATGCAATAATAATTAGTGATAACAGTTCGAATGAAATCGAAATTATGCAACACATTTAATATTTTACAACCAGGCCGCTGATGATTTATGACCGTAATCCTCTTGTGGCGTCCAGGTAGTTTCAGCCAGCAGTGGAATAGTATATTACATAATGAGCTACGAAAGTGACATGTATCATATATCACACGAGTGGGGAAAACCCCACGAGTGCATTGTACAGACACTTTCGTGCGAGTTGTGTACAGTATTTTTCCTACGAACCACAACAAAAATCATTTTTCTACAACTGTCAAAAAAAGGTCAGATTTACGCGTTGCTAACGGTTCGCGAAGTTTATCTTTTTTTAACATGACAAAAAAAAATTTTTTTTTCACACGTGAAAAAATAACGTAACTTTTTGTTTCGTATCTATGGTAAATAGGAAAACACAAAAAAACAAGTAGGCAAAAATATGAGTGCGTATTTTATTTAAATCTTGACTGAATTATTGCAACCTCATCATCACTACTTATTATTGAAATAAAAATTAATGGTACATTTGGAACAATTATTTCCTACATTAATTCCCGAAGACATTGCAGATAGTTGGCCTTTAAAAGTTTTCTCCACCACTTCGTTCATCTCCTCAGAGAGGCTACGCTGGCACTGATAAGAAATCCCGTTTAGCACGTTCTCTTTGGAAGTGGATGGTTGACAGTTTAAAATTTTATTCGAAATGTCAATTTTGTTGTTCAAACTGTCTTCTAAGTAACCCTCCGCTACTGTGGTGGATTTCCACCCTCCATGGCGTTTAATCGAAGTCATATTTCCTCCTGCGTTGGCCAAGAGAGTGGCAGAGCTTCTTCTGAAACAATGACCAGTGTATTTCTGAAACTCTTCCTTTCCAAGCCATTTTGCAATTAAGCTGGGGATCTCTCCTATTTTATTTATTCCGACATGCTGATTAACACACTTGCCATTGTCGTATTTAAAGAATAATCGACGACTTGAGGCATGGGGCGGCCGCAGAGCTCTGTATTTTCGGTATATCTCAATATAGTCTGGACGCGAAACAGTAAAAGTTCGTTCGGAATGAGTTTTCGAGTCCGGTACTTTCACAATCAAAACAGAGCCTACATCTTCGACGTCATCAATCGTCATTTTTACCAATTCTTCACGACGACAGGCCCCACTTAAGCCCAAAATCAGCACAGTCTGCAACAAAATTATCGTAAGCTATCGCAAGTAAGGTAAGGTACCAATTTTGGAAATCTTCGCACGTCAATGTTTTCCTTTACATTCAAGGTGGCTTTCAGCATAGAGAATGTACTCCATAAAGTAGGTGGTTTTAATTTTCTCGATTTTTCTTCCAAATATGCTAGAAGCACGGTTTCCGAGACTTTTCCAACATTCTTCATCGCACGCCATTCACAAAATTGGATATAAGCCTTTTCATACTGCCCTTTTGATTTGACGGGCAATATACGGTCTGCGGTCTCCATCACCTCGCGTGGAATATCACTATCACTGGTTTCGCCACAATCCATCGTTAAATTAATAGAAAATGTAGGAAAACTGCATGCAAATTACAAATTCTGAAACACGAATTTTTTTGTTTACCGAATAAACAACTGCACTTTACGTTAGTTACGTGACACATCACAGATAACTCTATTTTTTGATAAATTTTCCATTTTTTTCTAAATGTTTAAAAGTTGTAGAAAAAACGTTGTTTCTATTTCGTGGGCGAAATCAGTGTTTATTTGGCGCATTCGAATGACTTTTTTGCCTCGACCTAACGGTCTCGGCTAAAAGTAGCATTCTCATGCGCTACAAAAAAACACTCATTTCGCGCACTTAATAGAAAAATAACTATTCTTCATAAATTTCTCTTTTTTTATCATCGTTGTCAACAAAACAGCAAGTGTCAAAATTTATTAAATTTTGAAATCCAGCCTGATATGTTAATGTGATTGATGCGCCTTGCCACGCGACGTGGGCGGAACTGTGCGATTTTATATCGCACAGCACTAACACACGCGTGTGTTAGTGTCAACTTTCGCGCCTACTTAATTGTGCGATATTTACAACTTTCTTAAGTGGTCGTAGGAAAATATTGTTTCACACAACCACATAAAAATTGGAGATGGCGGAAATTAATCTAAAAGTGTCAGACGGAGAAATTACTCTTTTGACCAGTATAAAAAAAATTTAAATAAGATGTATTTACCACAATCGGCTATTGTTACACATGTACAAGAAATAAATATAGGCACCTACATATTTAAAAATAAATAAAATTCGTAACAAAATAGATATCTATTATGTACCTCGAAATATGTACATATATAATATATATAAATAGTAAATACCTATGCGTAGGTAATCTACAAAGTAGAGTTTATCATAGTCACTTCTCTTTTAAATAATATAAAAATATTGATAGCAAGCATCGGTAAAAACATTTTGGTGCAACAGATCCAAGCGCCATGTAACATGCACTCATCTCTTGAAAGAGATATCTGTTTTGACCGGTAGGTATAAAGTATACAAAAATTGAAGGCAAGCAGCGATAAAACGTAAAAAAATATTTTGATGCAACAGATCAAAGCGCCATAATAGCGCTCATCTTTTAGCAGAGATGGCTGTTTAGACCAGTATAAAAAACGATTATATAATGTATGCTGTACCGAATGACCACGTGACCATGTACACGCCATTCATTTACTATAGAAGTGACAGGTTGTCAAGATTTGAGTTTTTTGGCTAACCAAGCAAATCTTGCAAGAAATTGAGGGGATTTTGGAGAAATCCGACAAACACACACATTTTAATGATATCTTATGGGGGATGTTTTTTCAACAAAATCAGACAGATGGGGTGGAAATTAGGGGTTGCAACTCTAAATTTTACTTGATAAGTTTTGGTTAAAATTGGCGTCATTCGAAAGCTTTCCATCAATGGTTTCAAAAAAGGTCATAATTAACAATAAGAAGAAACACGAAAACACAAAAAATTGACGTAGGGGGAATTTGAACCTTGAACCGCCTACAACTTAAACAGGATGAATGCACTTCAAAAACTTCATCCCCACAACTCACCCCCTTCAACACCCAAACACAAAGAATTTGCATAAAGGGAATTGAGGGACATTTGTCTTCAATTGCTGAGATTAATCTGAATTACATCTACTACCTCAAATATCAAATATAAATGGCACTTTCTCAAATAAATTTGACCGTTTCTCAAATATAACTGAATGCGGAGGCACTACTACTAGGTACAGATTTTATAAAATCTGTACCCAATATCACCATTAAATCCAAACCACCGCTAAATAAAACATTCAAGATTTGAGGCCTCAGGAACCCAAAAAAGTGTTTTTTAAAATGTCTGTATGTATGACGTAAGTACGTTCGTAAACACGCCACAGCTCAAACTACTCGACCGATTTGGCTGAAACTTGGTAGGTACGTGTGTATGTGATAACCCAACTTAGATCTAAAAAGCTCTTGGAGGCAATCGTTCGACCAGAAATGCCATTTTGGCACATCAACTTTTAAATTTTAAATGTAAACCCCCATATTTCAGGTCGCCAGAAGGAAGGCTTTCAGATTCTGCTGCCAAGGATGTATTCACTGTCGGTGCCTTTTTGACCTAAAACTAAAAAAATCGAGATAATACTGAAACCACGTTAGCCCAAACTACTGGATCGATTTGTCCGAAATTTGGTACATGGAGGTGAGGTGACCTGTTGAAGATCTGAAAGGCTTTTGGGAGCAATTGGTCCACGGGAAGTGCCATTTAGGCATATCAACTTTAAGATCTTAAACAGAAGTCGCGGAAATCAAAGACCCACACGTTGGGGAGGTTCCAGCCGTTTATTCTCTGCTGCCATTTTTTCGCTGATTCTATTCTATAAATCGTTTCCTATATTATGAAGCATACGCTTCGGCACTACTACTTGGTGCAGATTTGAATATCGCTTTGATATACATCTTCCGTTGACTTTTTATTTTTTTTTATTTTGCTATTTTTAATTTTTTTTTCAACTTTTTTATTTTAATTTTATTTTTACAACTACAATGTGTCTTTTACTACTTTGAAAATGTAGTACACGTTTATAAACGATGCAAAACACATAATTCGCAAATTTTAATTGCCACGTTGGATTCGACTCCGGGCTCAATACACGCGTAGTGTACATGTCTTTTACACGTCTCACATGAAAAATATAATTTTGTGGTAGTATGTACATCATCTCCGCAGTATAAACAAACGGACTTCATGTTATCCGACTGCCTAATTAACATCATCTGAAGTTGTCTGCGATACATATTCCAGTCTACAGTAGTTCCTGCTAGAGGTATTTCGGCTCTCAGTATGTTTTCAAAATAGTATATTATAATTGCTCCACAGTTAAATGTGTCTTTTTGCTTTAGTCTGTTTTCGGGCCAATTTTTTATTTTCCAGTTGACTGTTGTCACGGCAGAGTCAACATGTTTTACATTGTACGACGTAAGAAAATCTAAGAACTTGTTGAAAGCCATTTTGATGTTATTTTTTACATCACCGAAAGGATCAATGAAGGTAAATGTTTTTTTCTCTATATCTGCTATTGCCAAACAGAAATGGTTCGCGTCTTTCAAACATGGAAAAACTACAAGCCTGTTGTCTAGACGGAAACTGGGAATCCTATCAAAAGTTAGAGGACTAACAGGATTATCCTTACTGAGTAAATTAATAGCCACCATCGGTACAATATTGAACTGATCAGGCTTGCTTGATTCTAATCTTAATAAATTAAATATAATGTCTATTACAAAATTATCTAACCAAGCAGATCCGCGAACCGAGTCAAAATTGTCACTTTTTATTTGAGAAATTAGGACACATTCGGCATTCGTCAATTCTGTAAATTGACAAACTACATATTTAAACCCTCCCTCAGTTATACCCTTGCTGTTTTTGCGTTGTCTTTTTAAAGGGATGTAAAAGTCTGGTTCATCAACGAGGCCGTTTGTATTTAAAAGTAATTCGTCTCTAATCCAAATTTGTCTTTGCAAAATATTGCCCTCATGTTGATGCCTTTTTTCCAACAACGCCGGGAGCAAATAAAAATAGTAAAACCTTTCTAGCTGAGGCTTCATTTCATTTTCAAAGAATTCAGGATTTCGGACAATTCGTTCAATGTGGATCTCCTTTTGGGTATATAAAACGAAATCAGCCCAATCTCTATTAGTAATTTCCAGCTGGCCCTGGATTTGATAATAATAAGGATGAGATGTTTTTAAACTTCCACTGTTTGTCAAATAGTTCAATCGCTTTTGCTCGGTACATAATTCCAAAAAAGATAGATTTTTGCGAGATGAAGGACATTTTATTTCAATTAAACCGTTTGGCTCCACGAGACCATCCGGGGACGCCGCAAGGAAGTGCAAAGTGTCGTGAATATGCAAACCGGCAGGAAGCACTGTACGATTTGTTTCTTTTTCATACTGGTGTTTGGCCACAATTTCCATTTCGTTGCCATAATCCAATGAACTTTGTATTTCAGGCGGAAAACTTTTCGGACGCAAAATGCGTTGCAGTAAATTTATTCTGGCGCCCTCAGATTTTACACGGCAAATATCTCCGAATAGGCTGGCAGTCAAACGTTTAGCCCTCTCTGTACGCCATAAATCACAATGATGTTGACTTCTTGTTTGGACCTCTATGTCTGCTTTCTGTGACACCGGTAACTCAATTGTCTTCAAAAATTGCACACACTTTGATTTTAAATTTCTAATTGGGTTCCGTGGATATTCCACCCACTTAAATTTAACATTTAATAAATCACAAAATTTGCATTTATATCCGCGCGTGAAGCAACTACTAAGTTCGGGGACACACTGTTTGTGAGCCCACCCTGAACAATTTACACATTCCAGCAAATTTACCGAATCGTCCGTTCGAATATTTTTTTTGCAATGAAGACAGTTATTGTTCAAAGGAATTACCGATTTATCCAATTCCCGAACGGAAGTATTAAGTGGACAATCCATTTCAATAAATTTGCTGCGTTCTTTACATATCACACAAATAAATTCTGAAATCTTTGAATCTTGAACATTGAAAGTACTTGTAACGCAAAGTGTGTGAATCCATTTATTGCATTTGTCACAGCATACCCAAGTGGCAGTTTTATTTGAAAAGCGGCCCTTATTGCAAATGAAGCATGTGTAACTTTCGTCTTCGTCATCGGGCACGACAATCACTTCCTGACCTTCCCGTTCATCATCCTTTTCAACAGTTGCTACAGTTGGATCGCATTTAATCCCCTTATCCCAAATTTCAGAAGTGATCGCAGCCTGTTCAAGCACTTTTTTCAAGTTCAATTTCTTGAAATGATCTTTTTTTTCGGATTTAATAGGCTTGTTATATTGCTCAGTTTGTTTCAAAAATTTATTGTCCACCCGTGTTAAGCGTTTTTTGCCTATTTGAAGTACGTTTTCTTTATGAAGGGCCAGCACGTGATTTCTGATTTTTCGAAATACGCGACTACACTTGTTGTGGGTTTGTTTATTTAAAACATCATTTTTAACAATTCCAAAGTATCTCTCAATGGGAGCATTACTGAGTCGTACTCCGTCACTCATCAATCCGCTCCACAAAGAAATATATGGAATATATTTATTAAGTACTGTTTGAAAAAATTGTTCGTTAAAATAAGCGTTCGATTTATGTTGCCCAGAGTCGGAACTAGCAGTAAAAGTGATTTTTGCAGCTTCCCACTTCTCATAAAAGTACTTGTAAAATTGGCTTTCTTTAAACTGGGGCTGCTTTCCAGAATAAGCTTGCTTTTTTTCATCTCTAGGTGCACACTCATCAATAATATCTAATAATAACGCATTTTCTGAACAACACACTTTAATGATATTGCTAAAACAAGATTTGAAATTTTCATCTTCAGTTTTACATGTCAAAATGATCGCTAAATTTATAAACCACTGTGTTAAAGTTTTAAGATCACTTAAAGTCATCGGTGTGACCAAAATCTCTTTTAATTTTAGAGAAATTGAAGGATCCTTGTAACATTTGTCTACATCAGTACAAATTATTTTCACAAAATGCGCGCAACATATGTGAATATTTGTTAAATCTTTACTCAATTTTACTCCGTTAGAGGCTACTTCGAAACTTAAGTTTACGTATTCAATCAAACTCATGTTATTCCAATAATACGAGATTGCATTTATGGAGGCAAAACTAAAATCCACAACGGCTGTTGGAAAAATAGGCCAGATACCTAGTTTGCGGACGACGAACATTTTGAAGCTTAGTAGCCATTTACCAATGGATTCAGTATCGTGTTCGCATGTGGCCATTTCAAAAATAGGACAAACCCGATTATTATATGAGGACTGGATGACACCGGCGTAATAAAAAACTTTTTTGCCTTTTTTGCGATTTTTCTAATTATGCTGCCTGTCGCATCAATATGCACGATAGGCCACTCTGTCTGCCTCTTTACCATATCAAGTTGCTGGCCACTGAACACATAAACTGTCAAAGGATCAGCAACAAAAGGAATATATGCCCTGTTGTCACGACCCATTAAAAGCATGTCAATAACGTCGTCCCTGTCCCTATCGATACGTTGCAACGCTTCTGATCTAATTTTTCTGACAGTACTTTCAGATTTGATGTCACCTAAATTGCCACTGATCACAATGGAAGGTGAGGCAGCCTTTATAGATTCAGTTCTTAACTCTTGCGCTTTTTTAAAATATGCAACATTTTGCGACGCCACCCTTTCCGAACAATTTACATAGCGCGTTAACTTGTCGTCTGGATTATGATTATAATTTAAATTTTGGCTCATTAAGACGAGTGCATGCCTCTCTGCTTGGACATTCGAAAATTCACAGATTCTTATAATAAAATATTTGCAAAATTTATGAGCGCAATGTAAGTAAATTAACAATTCGTCTTGTTTTTTTCGATAACGTTTGCTTTTAAATATAGGTACGCATATGTTGTTGATGTGTGTCATCAAATAACTGACAATATGTTTGTAATATTGAAGATTCACCTTGTTGCAATTCTCTGCTCGGAAAAATTTAAACAAGTCCTTTTCTATAAAATGGGAACCCTCCACGACATTGGTATTTTTGATGTCAAATGAAGCCGTTTGTCTGGAGAATTGCCAATCCGGGTTATTAATATTTTTTGCATTTAAGGGGACAATTTTATCTGAGTTACGAGTTAAATTCTTTATTTCGTCCGGCAAAACTTTAATTTCATCGGTGACATTTAAAACATTTCTGAGCGATGTATTTGGAGACATGTCGTCGAAAAAGCTTTTCTCTGAGTCTTCTGTTTCGACGTTTGGTGGCGACGGTTTGTTCTCCGCCGACCCAGCGAATAGTTTACGCTTTTTTGGCGAAACATCTCCAAAACCGTCAAAATAAATCCGTTTGTGCGGCGTTGAAGTAAATTTCAGACCTGTCGCCTGACATTCGAACTTTTCGTATTTCAATACAGAAATGTCAGTTTCGCGATCGGAAGTTTTCTGTTCCGCACTATTTTCCTTGATTAAATCTCGAGGTGTTTCTTTGTCACAAATAGAATTAAAATTATCGATCTGATTATCATTGTCCGGTTTGCAAAATAAAGCATCAAACACGTCTAAGTGTCTGTCAAGAAAACGTCTAAGAAAAGCGGCCCGATTAATTTTACAGCGATTGAGAATTTTTATATTATTAACCCGTAACTTTGTAAGCAAGTCATATACAAACTGCAACTCTAAACAATTGGTCTTAAATTCAGAAAAAGACATATTTGGAAACTCACGTTGAATGCATTCGAAAATGCGCACACAAAGTGACTTTTCAGTTGTAAATACCATCTTGAAATGTGGGATACGATTAAAATTTGAGCAAATTGAAAATGTTTTTAAAAAATTGGACGACAAGTTCAAGTGGTAAGTAGATAGGTATATAGTATATACAACAAAATTTTAAACAATAACGCTTACCAATGGCCGCCGTCAATACAAATATAACTAGAATTAACCAAATACTATCACTAATTTTAACACTGTATCAAGAACAGAGCCTTTAACGCTCGCACTTAATTCACTTTGTTGTTTAATTCGAACACTATTTCGACAAGCAATCGCACAATTCACAACAATCAAAAGACAGAAAAAAATCAAAAGGGAGTATGTAAGTATCAACTAAATTACCAATGCTTTCGCAAACATGGAAATACAGCAATGAATTGGTATTCATTTTTCAGAAGAGTGGTGGTAATTCATTTAGATACCTACCCTGGTAAAAGCGCAAGCTGCGCAATGAAGGTATCTTATAGGGGGGTAAAACTTTGGGTTGTACCGCCTTTATGCTTTCTTGGAAATTGCCACACGGAGGCCCGGATGTGGAAAATCCCCGGCGTTATTAAGCGGATTACCATAAACAACCCTTACCGCCAGATATCGGTCAATTAATTAAAATTATAATAAAACATTTTCGTAGCACTTTCCAGTACTTCCACTCTCTCCTTCTGGATATGCGTCTATCTTTACTTTCTTCTGGGTATACCTACAGTGTGGTTCAACATCCCTACCTGTTTCAAAATTTAAAAAAAATGGGCAGCAGAGAAGCGGATGGAACCTCCCCACCGCATGGATCTTTGATTTTCGTGTGGTACTCAGTTTACTTAATATGGAAATTATAAGAATGGCGCTTTCGGTGGCAGATTGGCCTCAAAAACTTTTCAGTTCTATTCCTGGTTATGAAGTGTCTACATACCTACCAAATTTCATCCAAATCGGTCAAGGGATTTGGACGGTAGCGTGTTTTAAAAGTGCGCTACAAATTTTGAATTTTTGAACTTTTTGCAGATCTATAAGTTAGACTTTAATCGAAAAGGGTGCGTTTTAGCGACATTCAACAAGAGCCTCTTTTCTGGGTAGAATCGACCACCGATTAAGATTTTATTATTATTTGGTGAGAAAAATGACTACAACAAAAGAAAATGTAAAACAATGTGTAAGGTCCTCCAAGAACGCACGCCTGTCATGTTATTAAAAATCTGAAAAAAAGTGAGGAGAAAGCTCTTTATAATACTAACGATTGTTCCAAATTTCAAAATTCTATTCTTAATATTTTTCGACACCTGACGGTAAAAGGGAACCAGATTATATACAGTGTGTCTCATTTTAACTGGAACCACCCAAAATCTGCACCTGCGTGATACTTCACTTTTTTTATAGACCGAAACCCCAGACTACTGCGATTTAATAAAGAGGCCAAAAATGACGAAATAGTATTAGGCATTCTTTTATCGAAAACTTTTATAAGGAAAAGTTGCTCAGGATGGCTCCAAATGGCTAAATCCGAAATTTCAGGAAAAAACAAAAATGTTGAATTTCTTGAGGAAGAATCACAAAATAACGAAAAGTTCAATATTTTTGCAACATAATGGGTGCTGTGAAATAAAAAAACAATTGAAATGAATTGATTTGACATTTGCTATCGGCTATGGATGGATAAAACTTAACAATCGCAGAAAAAGTTTAAATTATTAAGATAGAATAAGATTTTCGTTTTTCTTAATAATTTCAAGGGGCACCCCAACTAATCTGTTGCAATGTGCCACAAACAGCAAACATATGCGCTTCCATTGTTTTTAACTTCTACGCTCGCGAAGCAGTTACTGGAATCGATCGGAAAATTCAAAAAAATCGAATAGCCAAAAACATGAAATCTTTACGTTTCAGGGTCCTGGGAACCCAAAAACGTGTTTTTGAAAAAATGTCTGTCTGTGTGTCTGTCTGTCTGTGATCACGCTGCAGCTCAAACTACCGAACGTATCGAGATGAAATTTGGCACACATATTCAGTGGGGGATTTGTAGATGCTGATTAGAATCTGGGCCACATCGGTTAACGAAAAGTGCCTTTTTGGCACATCAACTTTAAAAATTTAAATGCAAACCACCATTTTTCGCCTTACCATATGAATACTCTTCGAATTCTGCTTCTAAAAATGTATTCACACTTGTGTCCTTTTGGCCAAAAAATGGTGCCGTGAAAAAAACCTATGCATAACTGTATATTTTTATTAGCGGATTTGATAGCTGATTTTTTTTCAAGCCGAAAACCTTAGTGCTATCTTTCGAAAAATGTCATTTTAGTGGCATAAGGGCCCTTGTTTCAATTTTTTTTTACAAAAAAAAATATTCTTACTATCGAATTCGACAGTTGTTATATTGCCGGATCAAAAATCTTTGTGCAATTTTTTAGAAAATTTCCATTTTAGGGACAAATAGGCCCCTTTTTGAGTTTTTCTTAGCAAAAAGGCATATTATCATTATCGAATTCGATACCTGTTGCATTGCCGGATCGAAAACCTTAGTGCCATTTTTTCGAAAAATGTCCATTTTAGGAGTGAAAAACATTTGTATTTAAGATTTTAGTATAAATGAGCGCCGGGTGCATCACCTATCCAAACGCTCTGCATGCCCGGTACCTTGTTTAAATAAAGTTAAATGCAATTTTTCGCTATCTCTAACAGCAATGGAGTTATCGACCGAATACAGACAATTGGGACACCCTGTGTATAATATTTTTCGAGAAATTAAAAAAAAATCGACTTTTTGAGTACCCCTTTGAAGGGGCGTAATTCCCCTATAAAGCATTTCCAGACATATGTCCATAGGAACTTTTCTTCCTAGAATGATGTAAGGAATAACGTCTCGGAGTTAGGACTATGAATATAGGAACACCCTGTATAGCTGAATTATTCCTAAACAAAAAAAAAATCATTTAGGGCAGGTATATGAATACCTGTTAGGTATTAGGATGCAGAATGCAGGCAATTACTAAAGAAACGCTGATCCGCCTGACCATCGATACCCATCAGAATAAACAGAATGACGCAAGCAACGCGAAGTTTTTTGGAAACAAAAGCACATTATTTAAAAAATTGTAAAAGGGGGTCTGCTAAAGCTCGGGTACGATACGAGTATCAAGAAAGAGTAAAGCAAATGAATATTTCTAGGTGCAATTAAAACTCATTAGTTCGGTATCGGCATTTTGGGGAAAACCCAGCTTCTTCGAATAGAGTATCCCTTTATGTTTCTATACCTGTTTAGGACGCCACCGGAAAGGACTCCTTAACACAAAGATATTGATTATTTGCGATTTATAACCGACAAAAAAAACATTTCACATTTTAAAGTTGTTGTTGTCTCAAGGTAGTTGTCAATTATTAAAATGCTAGTAGAGTAGTGTGTATCTAAGTATCTAGGTATATGGAATGTCTTAGATACAAAATACCTACTATAAAAAATTTATCTAGATACAGATAAGATACTGTTACGATAAATGTATGTAGATACTTGTATCTAGTTACTTAACAACACTGCACGTTTACCAATACTACTTTTCATTTTAGTGATTGTTATTGGCGCATGCTCGGGTTTGTGAAGCGCGTTTTTTAAAATAGTCGGACAGTAACTTTTTTTAGTAATTTTCTTGCTGCAAGGTTCGAGGTTTGGGCGCATTGGCGGGCAGCTGGCTGTTTGTCACTTTGTAACGTATGCCGTGAGGTTATGTAACACTCGTGTTTATCGTGTATTTTTGGTTTATAATAATAAACGCGGTCCGACTTTTTCGAATTCTGCGACTTCCCGCGACACTTCGCACTTGCGCATTACTATAATGAAAAGCAGTATTGCTTCCAAAAGCCTTTCAGGTCTTCAAAGGGTCACCCAATCTCCATGTACCAAGTACCAAGCAGTAAATGCGAATGAATTTTGTCTTATTTAGAACAAGTATTTGAAGACCTTCCTGATGCTGATAATTTTTTTTTTAAAGTTGTTTAGGTTGGTAAAATGGGAGTATATTTAAAATTGAAAATTTATGTGACAAAACGGCACTTTCCGTGGGTCGATTGCCTCCAAACATTTTTCTGCTCTTCGACGTAGGTATACCTAATACAGTCTCCATGTACAAAATTTCAGCTAAATGGGTCCAGAGGTTTCGGCTGTATCGTGTATTTAAAGTACATTAACTACCCCGAATATTTAAATTTTTGTCAAAAAGGCACTAAGAGTGAACTTATGGTGACGTGAAAAATGGGGGTTTGCATTTAAAATTTAAAGGTTGATGTGCCAAAATGGTATTTCCGGTGCACGATTGGCTCCAAAAGCTTTTCAGATCTAAGTTAGGTTATCAGATGCCCACGTACCAAATTTCAGCCAAATCGGTCTAGTAGTTTTGGCTGTGGCGTGTCTACAAGCGTACGTACGAACGAACATACACACAGACACATTTCGAAAACCACTTTTTTGTGTTCCTGAGACCTCAAAACGCATAGATCCGGTCTTATTTCGAATTCGAAAATTTTAGTGATTGCATCAGTAACCTCCCATTTTATTTAAATTGTGATGGGGTTGGGGAGGTTAAAAAATACTGAAAATTGCTTTTCTAAAATTGTATGTACAGAGTGTTTTCTAACCGGGTGTGAGTTTTTTAACCTCAGATTGCCCATCGAAAATGGTGACGATTGGCACAAAATTTTTTAGTCGAAGTCGTCTCCTAAGGAAGCTACAGGACTTTAAAGGTGAGCCATCGGGAGCAGCTTTTCTTAATTATCTCAGGAAAGGATGAACACTAATTTTTCCTATCAGCACATGAAAGGCCTTGAAATTCTGTATCTGAAACTGTATTCCCACTTAGCACCTTTTTGGCATAAAATATAAAAAATCGAAGTTTAGAGGAAACATTAAATAATACGCTACAGCCTAAACTGCTGAATCGATTGGCTGAAATTTGGTAGGTAGAGATACCGCTACCCGTCGAAGAGCTGATTTAATTTTGTTGGCAATCGGCGAACGGCAAGTGCCATTTTGACATATCAACTTTGAAACTTGAATAATGAAATCCCATTTTCTCTGTCAGCACATGAAAAGTCTTCAAACTTTGTTTTCAAAATTGTATTCAAGCTTAGTGCCCTTTTGGCAAAAGATCGTAAAATTTAGAAGAATCACAGAAAACACCTTAGGTTTGGTGGAGTAAAACTTAGGTATAGTAAATAGTAAAATTTACTTGATATTGGTGATAGGATTGGATCATTCACCAAGTGGGAAGGTTTCAGCCGTTTCCGTAGCTGCCCATTTTTTTACGATACAAGGACACCAAGAAAATGAAAATCAATTAAACAATGGAAGTAAAGAGCGTTAACCGGCAAAAAACTGCTTCTCACCTAAATACATGTCAAAATTTTTTTTTTGACAATTCAACTTTTACTTTATAAACCAATACGAATTAGTTGCTTCAGCCAATCACAGCGTGACTAATTTGGCAATTTGTACATGTGGTGATTGCCAGGCAGTTGTCAAAAACGAGAAACGTCAAGTCGTTGAATTGTCTTGCCGAACACAACTCATGAGGCAAATTTTCTCGATTTTTTGGTTCAAACCACAAATGCTTAGCTGCTATTGGTTCATTTACCAAATTTCCTAGAAACTTGTTTGATAAAATAGTCAAACTACTGTCAGTTTCAAACCCTCCTCCGTCTGTAGGTTTGAAACAGGCAGAATTACGACGCTGTCGTTAGGCAACAGTCTCGATAATGGATGAAAACACCAGTAAGAGTTAAGTATTTGTGGTTCAAACTATAAAATCGCGAAAAATTACCTATGGTCTCAATATCTTGGTAATTTTTGTCACTTTGATTTAGACTCGCAGGCGTTGTTTTTGGAAAATTATCACTCGCGCGAGCGCTCGTGATAATTTTCGTCCCAACGCCTGTTCGTTGCATCAAAGTGACAAAAATTGCCGGCAATATTGAGACCACTTGTTGTATTATATACGAGAATCGAAGTGTCATAAACTTTATAGTACATAACAATTATTATAAAATTATAAGAGTATCCACCGAGAAAGACAAATGTTTTATTTTCGCCTATCTACCTAAATAGGTGAGAACACACCACCGCGCTCTAATGTCCCTGCGCTCTTTCGGCCGCGCTCCAACGGCCGTGCTCTAGTGGCCGCGCTCTAATGTCCTAGACCGGTGTTAACGTTAATTGCTGTAGGCACATATTTACAAATTCTCTGAAAAAGTAGAAGTTTCTACCATGTCCGAGATTGCCAATTTTTTTTTCTTTCACGTCTGACGATTTTTTTCGAAATCTTATGTTTGATGTATCAGCTGTCTATTACCTACAATAACATGCCTCAATTTGGTCAGATAGAGACTGAATATGTTGTTTCAAGCTTTTCTCGCACTTGTATTTCTTTGTTGGCCCGTGCCCGATAGGAAAGTAGACTTTAAGTACCTACCTTTCATTTCCGTGTTATTATTCAAAATGCTTATTTTAATTTATAAATAAATAAAATAAATCCAGTTGCGTGCAAATATTAGTACCTATTTTAAACTTTTCGCATAAATTACATTTTAAATTTCAGGCTCTGTCGACGGTAGCGCTATGTGGAAGTAGTCACACACAACTATAACAGTTCGCCCCAACCGCAGCCGCAACCTGCCCCATGGCCGCCCTTCATAGCCGTCCCCCAACTCATAATCCGGAACAAAGCTTGCGCATGCGTCAATATAGTAGTAGTAGTAGTAGTAGTTAGTAGATGTAGTAGTAACGGTAACTTGACGTTAGATATGTCAAATCATGTCAAATGTCAAATTCAAATTGTAACGAATAAAGTTAACAGTTGTTTAGTTTTGTGAATGAAATTAAATAAGATTAAGTGATATTTTTGTGAAACTCGAGGTGAAACTTAATATACAGTAATGTGCTGAATTAGAACTGCCAAAGGAAGACCCAAGGTGATTCAATTAATCCATAAACATGTCATTTGTCTAAAATATCTTCTAAAGAGGCGTTGGTGAGTTTTTTAATTATTATAATTTAAATGTAGGTACGTAACTGTTCTATTACATTTTGCACTCAACTACGCGTGTCCTGTGCGAATTTCGTGAAAATCGTATGTGGCATTCGTGACTTAGCCGGTGGTCGCATTCCTGACTTTATTTTTTAGCGCTGGGGCGGTTTGGGGGTTGCACGGTCTGGAACCTTTTTTAATCGTTTTTGCACTCAAGTACGCGTGTCCTGTGCAAATTTCGTGAAAATCGTATGTGGCATTCGTGACTTAGCCGGTGGTCGCATTCCTGACTTTATTTTTTAACGCTGGGGCGGTTTGGGGGTTGCACGGTCTGGAACCTCTTTTAATCGTTTTTGCATTCAACTACGCGTGTCCCGTGCCAATTTCGTGAAAATCGTATGTGGCATTCGTGACTTAGCCGGTGGTCGCATTCCCGACTTTATTTTTTAGTGTTGGGGCGGTTAGGGGGTTGCACGGTCTGGAACCTCTTTTAATCGTTTTTGCACTCAAGTACGCGTGTCCTGTGCAAATTTCGTGAAAATCGTATGTGGCATTCGTGACTTAGCCGGTGGTCGCATTCCTGACTTTATTTTTTAACGCTGGGGCGGTTTGGGGGTTGCACGGTCTGGAACCTCTTTTAATCGTTTTTGCATTCAACTGCGCGTGTCCTGTGCAAATGTCGTGAAAATCGTATGTGGCATTCGTGACTTAGCCGGTGGTCGCATTCCCGAATTTATTTTTTAGTGCTGGGGCGGTTTGGGGGTTGCACGGTCTGGAACCTCTTTTAATCGTTTTTGCATTCAACTACGCGTGTCCTGTGCAAATTTCGTGAAAATCGTATGTGGCATTCGTGACTTAGCCGGTGGTCGCATTCCCGACTTTATTTTTTAGTGCTGGGGCGGTTTGGGGGTTGCACGGTCTGGAACCTCTTTTAATCGTTTTTGCACTCAAGTACGCGTGTCCTGTGCAAATTTCGTGAAAATCGTATGTGGCATTCGTGACTTAGCCGGTGGTCGCATTCCTGACTTTATTTTTTAACGCTGGGGCGGTTTGGGGGTTGCACGGTCTGGAACCTCTTTTAATCGTTTTTGCATTCAACTACGCGTGTCCTGTGCAAATTTCGTGAAAATCGTATGTGGCATTCGTGACTTAGCCGGTGGTCGCATTCCCGACTTTATTTTTTAGTGCTGGGGCGGTTTGGGGGTTGCACGGTCTGGAACTTCTTTTAATCGTTTTTGCATTCAACTACGCGTGTCCTGTGCAAATTTCGTGAAAATCGTATGTGGCATTCGTGACTTAGCCGGTGGTCGCATTCCCGACTTTATTTTTTAGTGCTGGGGCGGTTTGGGGGTTGCACGGTCTGGAACCTCTTTTAATCGTTTTTGCATTCAACTACGCGTGTCCTGTGCAAATTTCGTGAAAATCGTATGTGGCATTCGTGACTTAGCCGGTGGTCGCATTCCCGACTTTATTTTTTAGTGCTGGGGCGGTTTGGGGGTTGCACGGTCTGGAACCTCTTTTAATCGTTTTTGCATTCAACTACGCGTGTCCTGTGCAAATTTCGTGAAAATCGTATGTGGCATTCGTGACTTAGCCGGTGGTCGCATTCCCGACTTTATTTTTTAGTGCTGGGGCGGTTTGGGGGTTGCACGGTCTGGAACCTCTTTTAATCGTTTTTGCATTCAACTACGCGTGTCCTGTGCAAATTTCGTGAAAATCGTATGTGGCATTCGTGACTTAGCCGGTGGTCGCATTCCCGACTTTATTTTTTAGTGGTGGAGCGGTTTGGGGGTTGCACGGTCTGGAACCTCTTTTAATCGTTTTTGCATTCAACTACGCGTGTCCTGTGCAAATTTCGTGAAAATCGTATGTGGCATTCGTGACTTAGCCGGTGGTCGCATTCCCGACTTTATTTTTTAGCGCTGGGGCGGTTTGGGGGTTGCACGGTCTGGAACCTCTTTTAATCGTTTTTGCACTCAAGTACGCGTGTCCTGTGCAAATTTCGTGAAAATCGTATGTGGCATTCGTGACTTAGCCGGTGGTCGCATTCCCGACTTTATTTTTTAGTGCTGGAGCGGTTTGGGGGTTGCACGGTCTGGAACCTCTTTTAATCGTTTTTGCACTCAAGTACGCGTGTCCTGTGCAAATTTCGTGAAAATCGTATGTGGCATTCGTGACTTAGCCGGTGGTCGCATTCCCGACTTTATTTTTTAGTGCTGGGGCGGTTTGGGGGTTGCACGGTCTTGAACCTCTTTTAATCGTTTTTGCATTCAACTACGCGTGTCCTGTGCAAATTTCGTGAAAATCGTATGCGGCATTCGGGACTTAGCCGGTGGTCGCATTCCCGACTTTATTTTTTAGTGCTGGGGCGGTTTGGGGGTTGCACGGTCTGGAACCTCTTTTAATCGTTTTTGCATTCAACTACGCGTGTCCTGTGCAAATTTCGTGAAAATCGTATGTGGCATTCGTGACTTAGCCGGTGGTCGCATTCCCGACTTTATTTTTTAGTGCTGGAGCGGTTTGGGGGTTGCACGGTCTGGAACCTCTTTTAATCGTTTTTGCATTCAACTGCGCGTGTCCTGTGCAAATTTCGTGAAATTCGTATGTGGCATTCGTGACTTAGCCGGTGGTCGCATTCCCGACTTTATTTTTTAGTGCTGGGGCGGTTTGGGGGTTGCACGGTCTGGAACCTCTCTTAATCGTTTTTGCATTCAACTACGCGTGTCCTGTGCAAATTTCGTGAAAATCGTATGTGGCATTCGTGACTTAGCCGGTGGTCGCATTCCCGACTTTATTTTTTAGTGCTGGAGCGGTTTGGGGGTTGCACGGTCTGGAACCTCTTTTAATCGTTTTTGCATTCAACTACGCGTGTCCTGTGCAAATTTCGTGAAAATCGTATGTGGCATTCGTGACTTAGCCGGTGGTCGCATTCCAGACTTTATTTTTTAGCGCTGGGGCGGTTTGGGGGTTGCACGGTCTGGAACCTCTTTTAATCGTTTTTGCACTCAAGTACGCGTGTCCTGTGCAAATTTCGTGAAAATCGTATGTGGCATTCGTGACTTAGCCGGTGGTCGCATTCCCGACTTTATTTTTTAGTGCTGGGGCGGTTTGGGGGTTGCACGGTCTGGAACCTCTTTTAATCGTTTTTGCATTCAACTACGCGTGTCCTGTGCAAATTTCGTGAAAATCGTATGTGGCATTCGTGACTTAGCCGGTGGTCGCATTCCCGACTTTATTTTTTAGTGCTGGAGCGGTTTGGGGGTTGCACGGTCTGGAACCTCTTTTAATCGTTTTTGCACTCAAGTACGCGTGTCCTGTGCAAATTTCGTGAAAATCGTATGTGGCATTCGTGACTTAGCCGGTGGTCGCATTCCCGACTTTATTTTTTAGTGCTGGGGCGGTTTGGGGGTTGCACGGTCTGGAACCTCTTTTAATCGTTTTTGCATTCAACTACGCGTGTCCTGTGCAAATTTCGTGAAAATCGTATGTGGCATTCGTGACTTAGCCGGTGGTCGCATTCCCGACTTTATTTTTTAACGCTGGGGCGGTTTGGGGGTTGCACGGTCTGGAACCTCTTTTAATCGTTTTTGCACTCAAGTACGCGTGTCCTGTGCAAATTTCGTGAAAATCGTATGTGGCATTCGTGACTTAGCCGGTGGTCGCATTCCTGAATTTATTTTTTAACGCTGGGGCGGTTTGGGGGTTGCACGGTCTGGAACCTCTTTTAATCGTTTTTGCACTCAAGTACGCGTGTCCTGTGCAAATTTCGTGAAAATCGTATGTGGCATTCGTGACTTAGCCGGTGGTCGCATTCCCGACTTTATTTTTTAACGCTGGGGCGGTTTGGGGGTTGCACGGTCTGGAACCTCTTTTAATCGTTTTTGCACTCCAGTACGCGTGTCCTGTGCAAATTTCGTGAAAATCGTATGTGGGATTCGTGACTTAGCCGGTGGTCGCATTCCTGACTTTATTTTTTAACGCTGGGGCGGTTTGGGGGTTGCACGGTCTGGAACCTCTTTTAATCGTTTTTGCATTCAACTATGCGTGTCCTGTGCCAATTTCGTGAAAATCGTATGTGGCATTCGTGACTTAGCCGGTGGTCGCATTCCCGACTTTATTTTTTAGTGCTGGGGCGGTTTGGGGGTTGCACGGTCTGGAACCTCTTTTAATCGTTTTTGCACTCAACTACGCGTGTCCTGTGCGAATTTCGTGAAAATCGTATGTGGCATTCGTGACTTAGCCGGTGGTCGCATTCCTGACTTTATTTTTTAGCGCTGGGGCGGTTTGGGGGTTGCACGGTCCGAAACCTCTTTTAATCGTTTTTGCACTCAACTACGCGTGTCCTGTGCGAATTTCGTGAAAATCGTATGTGGCATTCGTGACTTAGCCGGTGGTCGCATTCCTGACTTTATTTTTTAGCGCTGGGGCGGTTTGGGGGTTGCACGGTCCGAAACCTATTTTAATCGTTTTTTTATTTAATATAAAGGCAAATAGGGGAAGAATTATATATTAAATCCATGCCCGGCGGCCGATTGCATCTTCGGGCGGCGAATTTTGACGACCTATTGGGTACCGCTGGAATCATCGCTGGGATGCAGCGCTAACTTCACACGAATAGATTCTGTTAGTTATGGATTTGTAGGTTATACATGAAAATAACAATAAATTTTGCCCTGTGCAACAGTAGACAGAACCGAAATCAGCTACGGACGAAGAATCTAAAGGTCTGTTTACATTATGGGCTATTTCCGTTCATTCCCGAACGCCCTCCCTGGTAAAATTTTAAATTACATGTTATGCATAGTTTTAAAGCGTATAAAATCTTTTGCAAACATTTTTTAAGGTCCACCTACGCGATCGGGAAATATACCGGCAGAAAATTATAACACTAAAACTATACTCATCGATCTTATCTGACAACACTTGGTGCTAGTAGTATGAGGGTCTTCGATGCGTCACTACCCTCAGGCGTTTGACGCCCCCACAAAGGCGTGCCGCCAGACAAGTCGAGACAGGTATGGGACAACAATAGGCTAAATTTATGATTTGCATAATTTATTGGTTTATTGGTAGCTTGTAGCCAAGTGCTGCCCATTAAACATATTATTTTATGGTCCCGTACCTGCAAATTATTTCCTACCCCAATAAAAATTTACATAAGTTCTAAAGAAGCTGTTCTTATTTTTGGGCTGATGAATCACTAGCCTCAGGCGAATCACGTCACACAAAGCCGTACCGCCAAACAGGAATAGACAGGTAAAAGGGATAACAGTACCTGGGTCGGTCATTTATGAATATTATATGGTCCTAATTTTATTGCCCTTATTACATTTTATTATTACTAAATGAGGGTTCTCTTGGAATGGTTTTTATTTTACTTCTACAGGTTTGGACTTATCGAAACAAGTTGTTCTACATTCCTATTTAAGGTGGTGTACCTGACGTTCCTTGTCGTAGTTCTCTAACGTCCTGTGTTGTGTCGGTTGATCTTCGAAAAGTTTGTTAGTTTCTCAAAATATAAATAATAATTTACGGTAAGTCGAAATAAATGTAACAATTTGTATTTTTTTTTATTGTTCTTTCAGCCTAACAGTGTATTAAGTGTTAATTACTTTCAGAAATGAACGGAATCAAGAGGTCCGTATCTGCACCTTTACTTCAGAAAAGCTCCAACAAGAGAAGCAAGAAATCTCCGGAACCATCGGCTCGAAAATCTAGCGCTTCTGCTGCAGCTGGGGTTGATGTTAACGATGGACCCGAGTTCCACCTTATGCAGAATAGGAACAAAATCGAAAAAACCTTCGATGAGGTGCGCGAAGTCCAGTTGCAACGAGAGAGGAGTCGGCTTTTGGATTCGAAAACTATACCTTTGACGAAATCTGGAACAAAATTGGTTTGCCTTGGAATTGACCCTATAAATGGAAATGAAGTTTCTCTTCGCATTCTCCACGGTGCTCATGGTGTTTCGTTCATTAATTTCAACATCAGCGAATTCGCCGAGTTGCTGGAAGTTTTACCCCAGGTCCTGGGTAACATTTATTCTATGCAAAAGGACGCCCCTGAAGTGCTGCTAGCCAAGCTAAGAAATTACGAAATTTCTCTGCTGCCATGGGAGGTTGTTAAATTCAAACCCGTATCGCAAATACGGAGCATGAAGACTTGCGAATACGTCTGTTTAGCTAAAGAGACGGTGAATCATCTTTTTATGTGGGGTGGGGTGTTTTTGAGAGAAATGGAGGAATTCTGTCGGCTAAAGAACCAAGGAGAATATTTCGATTTCCAAACATTTGCTGAAGATGTCGGAAGAGAAATGGGAGTCGCACCCCAGGAGTCCCTGTTTCAAGATACTTATGATGAGTCCGCATTCAAAGTCGTAAAACAAAAGTACTTCTCCAATTTGCAAGCTTTAGAATTGTACTTGAAGTTCACGTATCACGTAAGACATGTCATTGAAAACCTCAAGGATGATGAAAATATTTAAGGTCACTCATGTATTTGTATTATAATTATACTTAATAAACGTTTATTGAAATTGAGCCTCACTTAGCATTCACATACCGTTTGAGCAACATTTCTGGATCGAAATTCGAGCTATCATGGATGTTCGCTTTAAGCATCCTTTTACGGGCATTATAGCTGGCCCCACATCGAGTGGTAAAACATACTTTACTAAAAACTTCATAAAAAATTTAAATAGTCTCTGTGATACTGCATTTGATAAGATAATTTGGTACTACGATGAATGGCAGCCCATATATCAAGAAGACAAAGATTCAGATAGCCCCATTGAATATAAACAAGGCCTGCCTGATATGAGTGAATTCTCAGGAGAGCATAAAACGTTAATTATCTTAGACGATTTAATGAGGGAAGCCGGTCCTAATATTGTCGACATATTTACAAAAGGGAGTCACCATAGGAATCTGAGTGTATTCTACATCACTCAAAATTTATTCCACCAGGGACGCGGCCAGAGGGATATTTCTTTGAATGCCGGCTACATTATATACTTTAAAAACCCTCGAGACAAGGCCCAGATTACGCATCTGGCAAGGCAAATATTTCCGGAAAACATAAAATTCATCCAGGAGGCTTACATTGATGCCACTTCGCGGCCACATGGGTATTTATTGTTTGATTTGAAGCAGAACACCCCTGAGGAATACAGATTTCGTACCAATATTTTGCCCGAAGAGCAGCCGACTGTGGTGTACGTTCCGAAAAAAGTATATAATTATAAGCAACGTTCGTAATTTTTCATTTGTAAAGTATGTCTCGTTCACTTAAGAACCACGCAGAGGTATTAAATTTTTTACACAAAACTAAACCACATTACCGAAAAGCAGTATTGCAGTCGGCTGATAAGGATCTCATTCATTGCATATGTGAATGCGTTCACAATACGCTCATCGGTAAGGTGCCTCTCAAGAAATCCGAAAGGCAAAGCTTCAAATACACAAGAAACTTCTTAGAAAGATAGTAAAGCGTGGTGAACCGTCTGCCAAAAAGAAGAAGTTGATTAACCAGAGTGGTGGAGCCTTCTTGCCTTTAATATTAGGGCCGATAATCAGTGGCATTCTGGGGGCAATTTTAAATAAATAATCACCTGTAAAATGGAGCGCGCTAAGAAAATGATCTTGGTGGACCCCAGTGTCCTGGAGCGAACTCAACAAGTCAAGCAAACGCGCCCCGACACGGTGTCATTATTGGACGGTGAAATGCAGGGTGTCTTGGAAACTAAAGGGGTTCAGGATAATGAAAAATGGTTACTGTACGAGCAGATATTGCAGAGGTATCTCAACATACTCCATGGCAACCGTCAACCTATTTCGGTCCCCATTTATGAGAAAAGTGATTCGATGGAGGCCTCTAAGATGGATATTGGCGAAGTTTTGAGCTGTGTTCCCAAAACTTTTCAACACAAGGCAACAATCTTACTTCAAAAATTGCAAAACAGCGAATGCGTTAACTGGGACAAGAGAGGGGTCTTATCTATAAACGGAAACGAAATCGTTGGTTCCAATATTATAGATTTGGTAAACGACTTTATAAGAAACCGCAAAACCGGCACTGATCCTGAAGGTTGGCAACAATTAGCTGAACACTTGAAGGCCATAAATATCCCTCTCGAGGTTATAGGTAACCAAAAACGTCGCGAATTAATCAGAAGAAAGGCCGATGAGCGACCGCAAGCTCGGCAAAGACAGAGCAGTGACCTGGACGTTTCAAATATTGCTCTACCGAGTTCGTCAAGTACCGATTCCGACGGTTCATACACATCAGCTGCATCGACCACCGCCGGCCCAAAGCCTAAACGAAGGCGAGGAAGTTTTTGGGATAGATTCAGTATTTAATGGCCATGAATACTAAACTACTGGAGAACATCTACTTTAATCCTAGTAACCCCCATGGATTTTCCGAACCGAACAAGTTAGCTAAGGCTGTAAATAATGCGCATATTAGTAAAAAAGAAGTACACGAATGGCTGGAGGGGCAGCCCTCTTATACGCTGCACAAGCAAATACGTAGAAAGTTCCGAAGGAACAAATATCACGTCACCAATATAGACGATCTGTTTCAATGTGATTTAATTGATCTACGGAGTCTAAGTAAAGAAAATGATGGAATAAAATACATGTTAACCGTAATTGACGTCTTCAGTAAATATGCTTGGGTGAGGCCCTTGAAAACGAAGAACGGCGAAGAAGTGTCCAGGGCGTTCAAGTCCATATTTGAAGAAAAGCGAATCCCGGTCAATATTCAATCAGACAAAGGGGGAGAATTCTTAGCACGTTCGGTTCAAAATTTATTTAAGTTTCATAAAATAAATTTTTATGTTAGTCAAGATCCAAATGTTAAGGCCAGTGTAATTGAACGTTTCAATAGAACCTATAAATCTAAAATGTTTAGGTATTTTACTTACAAAAATACTCACAGATACATTGACGTACTGCAAGATTTGGTAGATTCTTACAATGGTAGCGAGCACAGAACTATTAAAATGGCCCCTAGAGATGTAACTAGTCACAATGTTTTGGAAGTATACAAAAACACACATCCCGAAATAAGGGAAAAGGTACCCGTTAAAATCAAATATAAGTCGGGAGATTACGTTAGAATTTCAAAATATAAACACATATTCGAGAAAGGTTATGTTGATAATTGGACTGAGGAATTATTTAAAATAACTTGCGTAATTAAAAGAACCCCAGTCGTATACAGAATCTCGGATCTGCTAGATGAGCCAATTGAAGGCGTATTTTATCAGGAAGAACTTCAAAAAGTGCATTTCTCCCCGGAGAATAATTTTCCCATTGAGGAGATAATTAAAAAGAGATACAGAAACGGCAAATGTGAAGTACTAGTAAAGTGGAAGGGTTACGGAAAAAAATTTAATTCTTGGGTGACCGCAGAGACGTTAACAGAGATATAACATGAAGGAGGAATTTTATCTTACCCTTCTGAGCGACAGTTCGACGTCATATTTTCCTGAAAATAAAACAACACACTTCTGCACACAGCTGCCTAAACCCGTACATTTGGAAGGTAATTGGAGTGTTGCCATAACTGAAATTCAGTATCCATGTTCCATATCAACTGTGCAAGAAGGCAACAATCTGGTGTATTACGGATATAAATTCGATCATGAATACATCACCAAGCATAGAGGAGAAATTTTGAAAGATCCAAAATTCAGAGAATGGATACATGCTAGCATGGCAGCCGGTAAACATGCCTCAGTAAAGGATTTACTAGAAGAAGACCTTACAACCGACACAGTGTTCCGAAACAAACTAAAGATTGAGCCCGGAAATTATGCTTCAATTCAGGACATACTCGATAGTTTAAACTCGCTCGAGTATTTGGGAAAACAAGGAATCCGTTTCGTGCAATCTGCGGGGTCAAGAAAAGTTAGTGTGTGTTGCAAAAGCGAGAATATAGTTTCCTTAGAATTAGCCCCCGTGTTAAGTATGCAGCTAGGTTTCGACGTCGGAACCAATCTATTACCTCACAGCGCCACACATCCGGCAAATCTCTTGTTGGGCCTTCCAAAACAGTTTTTTATTTACACGGACATAATTGAACCACAATTGATCGGGGATATTTTTGCTAAAGTACTAAGAGTTTCCGTAGTCGACACTAAAAAATATGAATATGGGACGCAGCAAGTTCTGTTTTTTCCTCAACCTCAATATGTGGAAGTACTCAAAAGAGAGTTTGCTAACATTGAAATAGATATAAGAACGAGCATTGGGGAATACGTGCCATTCGAATTTGGAACAGTGTGTGTTAAACTTCATTTTCAGAAAAATGCGTGAATGTCCATATCAAAGTTATTACCTTTCACAAGCGGGGTCGGGAGTGGGTTCCATCTATAAGGGGGTGCGTTATCAGCGGGGGCATGGTATTGGAAATTTTCTTCGAGGAATGTTTAAATCTGTTCTGCCCCTACTAAAGTCTGGACTCAAAACTGTAGGAAAGGAGGCTTTGAAATCGGGAGCCTACTTTTTGACATATGTCGCGCAAGAAAAACCTGTTAAAGACTCTCTGAAAACCCGCCTTTCTGAAACTGCGAACAATTTGAAGCGTAAAGCAGACGATCAGATACAGAAGTTAGTGGGATCTGGAGCTATAAAAAGACGAAGAACGTCCAGTACAAAACAGAAGTCTTCCAAGTTCGTCAAGAGCAGCACCCGAAGACGCCAGAAGTCCATCCAGGATACACCTAAAGATATCTTTAATTAATTAAACACTCGCAAACATGTCATTTATTCACGCCCATTCATGTGAATGTATTAAATCGGAATTAGACCTTTTCGCCATACCGTCAACTCAGACCAGCATTGAGAATGGAAATTGGATTTTTTATAAACCTTTGTCGACTATCTCGGATGACGCTCCACTGGAATTCATGGTCAATGGGGGCACCGACGAATACATCGACCTTTCTCAGACTTATCTGCAGTTGATTGTACAAATTACCAAGGAAGATGGAACAGCGCTCGGTGAGGAAAGCGTAATAGGCCCCGTAAATAATTTAGCCCACTCAATATTCAGTCAGGCGGATGTGTATTTAAATCAAAAACTCGTATCTCCCCCTAACAACACGTATGGATATAAAAGTTATCTTGAATGCCTCCTGAACTACGGACCACCTGCAAAATCGTCACACTTGACGGCTGGTCTCTGGTATAAGGATGCTGCCGGACACATGGATAACATTAATGCCCACAATCCTGGATTTATTCGGAGATCTAATTTTACCCGCAACAGTAAACAAGTGGACTTAATGGCGCGTCTCCACTGTGACATATTCAACCAGGAAAAGTTTTTAATTAATGGTGTTGAGTTAAGACTCAAACTGGTGAGAGCAAGACACAGTTTTGTCCTCATCGGGGCTCAAAATACCAAAGGAAAACTTAAAATTATGGACGCGTCCCTGTTAATACGGAGAGCAAAAATAAATCCGTCAGTCCTACTAGCTCATGCAAAAGCTTTGGAAACCACACCGGCCAAATATCCTATCACAAGAACGGAAATCAAAGTTCTCACAATACCGGCAAATGTTCAAGGGAAGTCTTTGGATAACATATTTTTGGGTCAGCTTCCAAAACGATGCGTTGTGGGATTCGTTTCCAATAAAGCTTTTAACGGAGATTTTACTTTAAATCCTTTCAATTTCCAACACTACGACATGTCATTCTTATCACTTTATGTGGACGGCCGCCAGTACCCTTCAAAACCGCTGCAGCCGGATTTTACGGGGACCAGCCAGCAGTTTGTCGCCAATTATCACAGTCTCTTTTCGGGAACTTCAATTCAGTTTTCGAACGAAGGGAATGACATCTCGCGAGATGAATACGCCGAGGGTTACTGTTTGACAATATTTGATCTAACACCGGATCTCTCAGCAGGGTCCTCAGCTCACTGGAACTTAATCAGAACTGGAAATGTACGATTAGAAGTACAATTTAGAGAGGAACTAGAGGAAACCGTTAATTGTCTGGTGTTCGCTGAGTTCGATAATGTTATTGAAGTAGATAAGAATAGAAATGTTATTGTAGATTATAGTAGCTAGCTATATTCAAACGTGTAAGTGAGCATAATAAAAATATTTCATCAAACCCTGTCTTCGTTATATAAAACCTGCAATTGAGAAAAAATTTCAGTTTAGCAAGCAACTACAAAAGGTGCACATCTTTAAAGAGGAAATAATGGCCCACTGTTTTGTTGATATTCAGGGTTTTACTCTCAGCAATAACAACTTCGTTTGCAAAGAAGTTTGTGTAGCAGATTGTTTCGAGGAGTTTATTGCTAAAAAGCATTTTGTTCTTAAGCCTCCTTTTGAAGTAGCCGACTTCAGCCCTGTTTTATTTAAAAGTCACGTTAACTGGGTGTCAAAAAATTTTCATGGATTAAACTGGGCCGATGGAAGCCTAGAATACGAAGAGTTGGAAAAAGAGTTAACGGAAGCCACACAGAATTATGAGACAATTTTTGTTAAGGGTGAGCAAAAGAAAAATGAAATTGCAAGAATTCTTTCCAATAAAGAAACAATTAACCTGGAGGATTACGGATGTCCATCCTTAAACAAATTGCGACGTATATACCCCACAGAAACTTGTCAGGGTCACCAGTTCAAGTCAGCTTCTTGTGCATTAAGAAACGCAAAAGTTACAACTTTGGTATAATGAATACACTGCAAATACAACATTGTCTGGATGTAATGAACTGGAGGGGGAAGCATCATGTTCATGTTTTTGCATACAATAGACTACCGCGCAGGGTTAGTAAACCCGCAGCCATTGTTGTCAACAACGATCCAGGGCTGCAATTCTCCAGTGTCTTCGAGTTGTATTCGTATGCGAAAACGGGTCAATTTCGAAGGATTCTACTAATCGTGGATTCTCGAATGCCATCGGCTGATTCGCATACGATTTCTCCGTACGGAAACGCAACGAGTGGTCCGGACTGTTCGGAAACTCAAGTCGTATACGGCATGTGTCAAGTTTTTGAGGTTATAGTGAGAAATTGTTAGTGCAGTGGCCTCTTTAAACTTGTTTCAACGAAGTGTAAGGCAAAATGGATGATTTAATTAACTTGGCCGCCGTGGGGGCATTAGAAGAAGCAGAAATATTAGCCAATCAACCAGCTAGAAGGTTTCACCCCAAAGGTGACCCTTTCACTGAATTGTCAAACACACAATTTGTTAAGCGATACCGTCTTAATAAAGAGTTAACTGCAAATTTAATAGATATTTTGGAACCTCACATGGTGGCTCCAAGCAGAGCTTCCGCCTTAACAGTTGAGCAAAAGGTGGGACGATGAATAGGTACCTATTGTGTGTTCGCCAAGGACTCCCACAGCTTTTGTGGACTTTTAGCTGTGAATTGTTTTGAAAATTTTCCTAATTTTAGCTCCGGGTGACTCTGGATAAATTCCAGCATCTCGTGCTTTTGTTCAGAACTAATGTTCCGTGAGCCTAATGCAGCCATTAAAAATGAAATTTTCGAAGTCTTTCCGACAAGTTTCACCTTTTGTTCATTTAATTAAAACACAAATTATCAACTCTGTTCTCAGAACGAAATGACAATATGACAGATACTGGGGAATTTCGTATTAAAATGCCTGCAACTAAATGGCACACTGTATTTTCAACAGCGTTGCCGTTGTTACTCTTCGAACGTTCGAGTCACGTCGAAGGTTTAACTCGAAGGGTCTCCAAGAATCCCGATTTTGTTTCGCATTCGATTTTCATTCGTTCGAGTTGTCCGTATACGAACAAAGTCGAACGATTTGGAGAATTGCAGCCCAGATTACAAACCGGGAAGTCATTGGGTTTCCATATACATAACGGAAGATGGCGTTGCTTCGTTTTTTGATAGCTTTGGACGAAAGCCTAAGAATGATATTGCAAGTTTTTTAAACCGAAATTCTAAATTGTGGTTTTACAACAATAAAGTACTACAGGATGTGTTTTCCACAGTTTGCGGACAATACTGTTGCCTGCATTTATTAAATTTTGCCATGAAATACAGCTTGGATAGCTTCTTACAAATATTTTCCGAAGATACTAGCAAAAATGATACAATATGTCAAAATCTGTTTTACACATACTTTGCAAAATAAACAATGTAGAAATTACAAAATAAAACATACCGGAATTAACAATTTGTAACTTGGATAGCTTCTTACAAATATTTTCCGAAGATACTCGCAAAAATGATACAATATGTCAAAATCTGTTTTACACATACTTTGCAAAATAAATAATGTAGAAATTACAAAATAAAACGTACAGGAAGTAACAATTTGTTTCTATTGAAGAAATCAAGTCATTTGGAGGACGGCTCGGCTAAGAAACCATACGGTACAGTATCGTAACATCTGCCATTGACATTATTGTTTAGTCGCCGCCGCTTTGACACATTCATATTGCAATGATTTGATTTTGACAATGAAAAATTAAAAATTCTTCACTGCCAAAATCAAATCACAGAGGTCGCGGTTTTCGACACAACACTCTTAGTTCGTCACATTCATATTGTACAGTCGAAAAAGAAACTCATGCACCCGCTTTGTGAGCGTTAAGCAGGAGAATCGGCACACAGCCCTCGATGTCCCGCCTACAAGGCCCGGTGCGGACACCTCAGGTTTTTTGCTCTGATGTTCTTATCTTGCGGGATATGAATCTGACAATGCGTATCGCATTTACCTCGGCATTTACCTACAATTATTCAAAATAATTCAATTGTTACATGTTAAAGATTATTCCTCTCCCCCAGTCGGAGCATCATCCACTTTTCCCGCAATAGTCATACTTGTTAGGTAACATAATTTAGAATTGTTCAGATTCACATGTCATAAAAACTCAAAATTGCAACAAATAAGCAAGTAGGTATTATATCGCGTCGGCTCGGCCGAAAGTGTGAATAAACAGTAACAACGCTTTTGCTTATAGTTTTGGTCGCAAAAACTTGTATTTGAATCCTT
Source organism: Pycnomerus fuliginosus (assembly GCA_963924575.1). Classification (NCBI taxonomy): domain Eukaryota; kingdom Metazoa; phylum Arthropoda; class Insecta; order Coleoptera; family Zopheridae; genus Pycnomerus; species Pycnomerus fuliginosus. Next base: position 476,547 of record CAWUQC010000001.1, read on the forward strand.
CATTAATTCAAGATTAAGCATCTTGTAATCTTTTTATTCACTCCAGTTTGCGCTGAATCGAATGTAAACCGCTCGATCCGATGGAGTTGCTTAAAAAAACCTTGATAACTCAGGCGATGGAATCTTATCGGTCGGACAGTCACAGGTATTAAATAAAAAAAGTCCAGAATTTCTTAACTTCTTAACGGGTGTCAACGAATCCATGTAACACCTCGATGTTTTTTAATTTTCTGGAATATCAACTTCTTGAAATTCTTACAGGTTCATATACCTATAAAAACGCTGATTTTGAGAAATTTACAAAGTTTTTGTTACTTCCGGTTTCACCGGAAGTGATGTTAACTGTCTTGTTTTAAATAACAAGGTGACGATATTTTTACGCGATTCGAAAGACAAAATAATTCTCTTTACAGCCGTATCAAAAAATTTTACCATAAGTTTCAGATGTCCGCCAGAGGGCCGAAATGTTTTTAGTCAAGATGGCTGTAATTTATGATATTTTAAGTTAAAGTTACTATTCAGATTAGTGCAAACGTCCTCTAAAATTCTCATATTGTCTAAATCTGTCGCCAAAATCCTCGGACAGGTCGATCTTGTTTTTTTATGCGGATCCGGGGATGTAGTCTGATATATTTCCACTTCTGGCTTAACCGAAAATGTCCCAAATTTTTATTTAAAAAAATTTTTCTGATTTAAAAACATGTTTCATGCTTGACAGGCAGTTAAGTCACGACCACCCTAGATTTTGAAAAACATTTAAAAAGTCGGTGAAAAATTGAGATTTTCCAAAAACGTAAAATACTACTTAATCCGGGACTTAATCTTTCTGATGCAGTTTCATCTTCGATCTTTTCTCTTATTTTTGAGATTGCTAAAAATTGTTAAGTATGAGAGAATTTGATAAAAACAAAAGAAATCAACAAATGAAATTAGGCAGGTGAATTTGCACCAAAAAAACTTTCGCAAATCTGAATTTTTCACCGACATCTTCGATGTTTTTAAAAATCTAGGGTGTCCATGACTGGATTAAAAAAAATTAAGTGAATATCTTTGGCGGATTATAAATATATAAAGATCAATAATGAATCAACCGACCAATAATTTTGCACTAAATCTCGTCTCTCGTCATTTGAAGAGTATAGATTGTGTGGTATAAAGGATGTGTCTTTCAGAATCACCCCTGAAAATTAATGACTTCTTACCTTGTGTCTTAATTTGGGCCTTGGGGTATTATGATGCAATGGGGTATTACCATTAGAACTTGTTTTACAGACAATTTTTTTTGCTAAAAGTGACATTTTTGAAGTTACGACAAGACCAAATCGTTTATTTCCACCGTGACTGGAAGTTCAATTCAGAATTTTGGCATGAGTATATTTCGACGTCCGGTGCATCTTTTTCGACAATACACTCATATACTTCACTTCCGGTTTTACCGGAAATCGACATCAATTTTGTTATTTTAATAGCAACCCAATTTTAGTGCCGTAGCAGAATGCGGAGGTACTCTTTTTTTTAGGAAACGATTTAAGCTTGTCAAATGTAGTCTAAAACCCCAACATGTCAGCTGTTTGCACCAGCCGCTTTTATTTTATAACAATTTATTGATAATTTAATAAAATCGGGTAAGCTTCCAAACGTGATTGATGTGAGGCGTTTGAGGCAATTAAACACATCTAGTTATTAGTTACTTATGCCTTCTTGACATTAAGTATCTTCCATGACAACGTAACTAAAGCCCGGTTTTTCCATCTTCGATAACCTCCGGTTTACCTACCCAACAGTTTGTCGCATAGCAACGAGTGTTCTGATTGGCTGTATCCTAGCAACTAACCGCTGGTTTGGTAAACTGGAGGTTATCGAAGATGGAAAAACCCGGCCTAACAAGTCAAAAATAAATATTCGGGAGTATCGAAGAGATATTTCTGACGCAGTGGGTCATAAAGGCCGGATGTTTTTAATTGCTTCCGACGCGAAAAATCAATCACGTTTGCCAGCCTGCTGGATTTTATTAGGTAAATTATGAAACATTTTTTATAAAATAAAATAAAAAAATGTGCAAACAGTTGATATGTTGGGTTCTTCAGACTACATTATTTGACAAGCTTGGATCGATTTCGTCAGAAGTGAAGTACTGACGGAGATATGCCCGTCACATTGAATCTGGGACACCCTGTATACAATGCTTACTGCGAATGTTTTTATTTTGAAACAGTCGATGTCGATAATACAATGCTGGAAATATTCTGTAACTTCCTACTTCCTGGGAAAAAACGCTTCAATGAAAGGAAAATCGTAGATTCCGAATCCGTTGAGAAAAAAGTGTCATTCCATTTGAGAAAACAAAGTTAAGGCCATTTCCGGTTAAACCGGAAGTGTGAGAAAATAACTGTTCCCTCCATCAAGTCCGCATTACAAAAATAAAATTGACCTGTCCGAGGATTATTGCCACAAATCAAGGATAAAAATTTAAGGAATTTTATTCCATACTTTACACTCGCACTGTATAGTGTTCGGCGGTCTCTAGCAGCGGTTTTTCTTGCTTTAGCAGTTGAATTTTCAAGCAATTTTTTCAGGTTTTTCTCGTTTCTATAAGTTCCTGCATTAGAACTTGCATTGAATTCCTGTTCGATGGATTTCCACGACTTCGCCTTCTCTTCTGCCGACACACCGTCCGTCTTCTTGTTGCAGAGAATCCTTTAACGTTCAGGGTAAAAAATTATTGAAAATTGAAAAGTAGGATTGTCGTGAAAAAGAATGTTCATGAATCCGGTTTGAACCCGAGACCTACACAACCGAAGCGACTGCGCTTCGAACTGAGCTATCAGACCTAGTAAGTGACGTTCGATTCAGCACAGACTTCCAATACACGTGCATCTGCAAGTTAACCTCGCATGACCTCAACCTCGCCTCTTGTGGCAATTTGCAATTTTTATCGACAGGTGAATCTAATAATTTCAAATTAACAAATAGGATCATTGCGGAAAAAGTGGTTGCTGTTTGAATTGAACGGATCGGATTGCCTAGAGGTGTGCGCGCCGGGTAGGCGGGGCATCGAAGGCTGTGTGCCGATTCTCCTGCTTTGAGCTCATAAAGCCAGTGCATGATTTTCTTTTTCGACTGTACTTCTTAGACTCAGGTTTGGAAATTACCTCACTTGATGTACCAGACCTGGTCATTTTATGGCTATTGTATACTCTTAGAGCCGGGGGGGGCATCGTTGCAAACTATGTTCTTCATTGTCTCAAAATTTAATATTAGCGAATTTTTATAATTTAACGTGATTCCTTTAATTTTACAAACGTATTTTAACAACCCATCCTTTGCAACAAATACCGCGTAACTATAATTTTTTGGTCCGGCACTAACAAACTCGACGATATAGCTACCTACACCATATTCCAACAGTTCATCGGTAAATTCGCCCAGATAGTCTCCAGTCTTGAGCAAATTTTCTCCTTCTTTTTCTATAAATATAACGGAATCGGTATCAAAATAGAGGACTCTAGTGCCTAACTTCTCCAAGACACGTAGTAAAAGAAGGCCGGCCATGGCTGTGGTGTAGGCAGCTATAGCCACATTGACTGTCTTAAGGGGATCGCAACTTTCAGCCTCCTTGTGCCAAGTTGCCAGAACAGTTTCATCATTAATCGGTAGGACATTATCAACCTTTACGTCAGGATCATTTAATAACGTGTACAGCCCACGTATGTTTGAGACGATGGATGTTTGGCTTTTGTTTTCTTTTTGCCCAAATTTTCCCCAAAACGAATTTAAGAGCAGCTTACTTATGTAACGTAAAGGCGGATTCTCTTCTATTTTCGACTTTTCCAACAGAACCCCCTCCTTTTCAAAATAGTTGGCAATATACCTTTCTTTGTCGGTCTCGGTCTGTACCCAAGAAGGCCATCCGCTGCATTCCTGTTTTGTTTTTAAGAACTTGTTCACATACTGTGTGAAAACACCCCCGCTCTTCGTCTTCGGATCATAGGTCTCTACCTCGTATTGCCATATTTCAAAAAATTTAATGATTTTGTAGCCTCGGGAGACTGCGTGTTTCAACTCGTCAGACACCCAGGTCCCGGTTATTGAGCGATCTGTTTCACCATGTGTGCAGCGTGCCTGATTGCAGCTGTCAGCACACGTTCTACATAATGGAAACGTGAGTTTCCCATTACAACGGTACGGCAACACAGGATGAAACAGATTTCTAGGCGGTAAGACTGTGCACTTAACTAGACCCTCTACTTTCTCGAAAGGTACAGTCTTGCACTCGGTGTCCCCTACGTAAAGTTTAGGGTGCCCCACCGGAATTTTACCCGTTTTGTTGCAATACGGGTAGAGACTTGTGAAATCGAAGTAACGAATCCTTTCGTTGTCTCTACATTTATGATGCATTTTCACCACATCTGTCCGGCCTCCAAAGAAAGCATCGCGGGGGTCGAGGGGTTCCTTTGTGAACAGTTCCTTGTTGTCGGTTATAAAATTTTGAAGTTCTAAACTATCCCGTTTCATTCTACTAAATTTACATTCCCACATGGTGACTAGATTGTACCCCAGAGAACGTATTTTCGCGTCCTGGGCGGTGGTCCGTTCTCTTCTAAGGAACATTTCCTTTCCTTTTTCCTCCTTGAAATTTTCTACTAAATCTCTGGGGTAACAATCTAGGCAGCCGTGGAAATAGCACCCATGAAACTGATAAGCAGTGTTTGTTGCCTCACAAAACCCGTCGACCCACACATTTCCACCTATTCGTTTTTCCCGGCCATTGCCAGCATGCTGTATATTGACGTTTTCTGTATTTTCAAGAAAATATAGCCATTGCAAGGCAGCTCGCGATTGGTTTTCTACCAGTCTGTATCGACCCTGTGGGATAATCCCTATGACGTTCTCTTTAAGGTAATTTTTTCTAAAAATTAAGCTGCATGTGCTTGCAATAGTTACACATTCTTGAAAGGGATCCACGTGACTGTTTTTTACAAAAATTTCTCTAAATTTCACACATGCCTTACGAAGAATATTGACATCCATGACGCAGTATTTTTTTATTTCTTCGTCCATGTTGAAAAGTCGAGAATTTTGTGTGGCATGCCATTGTAGAAACTTTTGACGTTCCTTAGGCAACATGTCATCTACACCGTAAAAGCCTCAGGAATAGGACCTATGTAGTTTCTATTTTCTTTTTTGTTGAAAAAGTGGGGGAAGTACCCCTTTGTACCCTCAAAATTAAAAGCTGCCGGAAATTTGCTTAACGCCATAGGAATATAATTTAAGCTATCTACGAAGCGGATGTTTCCACAAGCAATACTCATAATTTTTGTGCCTGTTCTAATAATATTTGGATTCCATCGTGCCGGTTCTGCCATGAGGGCATTTAAAATGAAACATCCATCGTATCCTTTCATGTTGTGGGCTATACACGTGACATTGAATTTGTTGCCCTGAGTTGAAATGTGCTCCAGAAGGTTTTTAACTGGGTCTTCTTGAAAGATAAATTGCCGCTTGCCACAGTTCTCGCAAGGGACTTCAATATCTTCTGTACTATTGATGCATTGAGCACAAACTTGTTGCACCACGCACAAATTAGGAACATGCAAAAATTCACCGGAGTCTCCAATTTCCATATTTTGTGTGGCTTCAAAATCGAAAAAAACAAAAAGAAATTTTTGGTTTATTTCCCGCCATTTTTCAGCTGATGTTTTAACTGGACGCATATAACACTTATGGTCTATAGGTCGTACGTCACAACAATTTTTACAAAACTTAAACCCACACTTATGCGGCTGCTTTTTGATTACCCAATACGAGTGCAGGCATATAGTGCATCTGTGTAATTTTTTGCATGAATACGCCTTATGTTGTTCAAAACATACTACCCCCTTGAAGTCCCGGTTGCATGATCTGCATGTTATTAGCTGTGCGGATTCACACTGGGGAGCTGTGTGGCAGGCCGAACATATGAATGGACAATTACTATGATTTTTACGCTCACTGAAGCCCAATTTGCATTTTTCACAATAATAAACACAGGCAAAAGCGGTCAACAAGTTCACAATTACATCAAAATGATTATTTTCGTAGTACAGATTTAGTTTTGGTCTATTGGCCTCTACTGGACCTTCAAACAGCACACTCCGCCCAGCCCTATGATTGTATACGGTTATTGTGTATTGTCTTAAGTAGTCTTGGAAAGCCTGAAGGTGTGCATAGGTACCACCCTGGTCTAAATTAATCTGAGCGTCCCTGCATTGCTTTAAAGCTTTATTTCTTAGTGCATGACCACCCCTCTTCATAAGATCAAAATCTACACTATCTTTGTCTACTCTAAATTGAATTGCCAACGCCAACGCATGCGCTAAACAATAATTATCGTTGTTATTTATTGCTACGATACCTCGGTTTTGTTGCCTAAAATTTTCGAAATCGAGTCGTCTCACCTTTCTGTCTCTGCCTGTACCAACTTCCTCCGTCACAATGTCGACATGTAAACGTAACAGGTCCGATGAGAAAAATTCTGCGTTAGATTGCATAACGTTTTCCATTGTTGTCATTAGAACCTCTTCGGAGAGTTGATTTCTACGCCTGAAGGACACATGAATCGGTTTATCAGGAAAATTTTTGTTGCACAGTAACAGACCGACCCAATCACCTCCTGAAACGCCCTGTAGTCCTCTGTTGAGCAATTCTCGAAGGGATGCCTGAGGGCATAATTGATATATATTTAAAAATGATTACCATTTTTATTGTACTTCAACTCACCGCTAGCCATTCGTTAGGAGTCTCATTTTCGTGTATTTCCCCAAGCCGAAAAGTTAAACGACGTCCCGTCAAATTAAATTTAGCGTAATGTCGCTCGTCCTCCGAGTCTATTTTTAATCGGTGAGAAGTGCCCCCAGCCCCTATTTGAGACCCAATATTATCCTGCAGATGAATTTGGCTACCTGAAGGAGCCCCCTGCGGGGTTAGCGGACTATACGCCGGAGGCGATAAACTTTCGGTTTCCCAGCCTGAATACTGAACATTAAGTCTACAATTCACATGGTTAAAGGTGAATTATTGACATCAAACTATACTTACAGGGCTTCAAAATCGTTGTTGCCTATGTCGCCGGCATGTTCTCTAGGTGTAGCGTCGTTGGCCCCCGGGGTCGTTTCGACTGTACTGAGCTTCTGTAAAAAGATAACTCACTTCACTAATTATCACAAATTTTTATTATTATTTACATAGCCACTATGCCTGGGAGTTGTACACTATAGTATATTGTTGTTGTATTGTTATTGATTCGAATAACTTACCGACGTTGAAGGTGCACCCGCTGCTTCCTTGTTTAATGCATTTCCGGTCTGCATATTGGCCTGCAAAATTATGATTTAGGTACTAAAATAAATTCAAGCTTTTCGTAATTCAAGCTTTTCGTAATTTCATCATTAAATGGTACTTCTTTTTACACTAAGGATTTCATGAAATATTGCCATAAAGTAATTTGTTCAGTGTTTATTTACACATACCTGGTAATCGAGAACATTTCTTTGTAAGCGATCTAATACCAACAATTGGTCCTCGGTTAAAATATTATCGCTAAAAATAATTCTCTCCAGTATAATGTTTAAAACCAGCCTCTGGGATTCAAAATCATCATTGAAAAAGCCTCCTTCGAAAACAGTCAACAACTGCTCGGTTGGTTTGTTTTTGAAGCAATCGGCTAGGGAAATAGACATCTAAAACAAAGGTGCTTATTTAGTGACACATGTTGATGGTTCAAACTTATTAATAGATAATGTTATTTTTAATATTAAAATATAACTCACCTCGAAGTACGGTAGTATAAGGAACCAAGAAAAATTCTAGACACAAACTGATTTTAAAAATGTCGAACAAAACCCGGAGATATTTGCGAAGTGAAGTAAATGTCAAAGCATTTTTAGTTTTATACCTTCAATTTACCCCCATCCCCTCGTCTTCGACACCCTGGCGCATACCCGTTTCTACCTGTCGGCGGCATCTACATCAGTGTGTAATTGCGCAGGAACTATAAATTTTACCACTATTTTTGTGCTCATCCTTGCAAAAAACCACTCTATTTTATTGCATACTACAAAGTTTTCGGCGGATTGGGGATACCTAATAATTCTAAAATGCACCTAGTCTATTTACGAAAGAGGCCGCACTATGCAAATAAGTACCGCTTCTTTAGAACTTATGTAAATTTTTATTGGGGTAGGAAATAATTTGCAGGTACGGGACCATAAAATAATATGTTTAATGGGCAGCACTTGGCTACAAGCTACCAATAAACCAATAAATTATGCAAATCATAAATTTAGCCTATTGTTGTCCCATACCTGTCTCGACTTGTCTGGCGGCACGCCTTTGTGGGGGCGTCAAACGCCTGAGGGTAGTGACGCATCGAAGACCCTCATACTACTGGTGCTTGTCTTGTCTTGCATAAAAAAATTCGCAAAACTACAAAACAAATTTAAAATTGCTGAAAGAAATTAGTCAGCTGCATGGAGAGATATGGGATCAGAATGGTGACACTGTTGCTAAAAGGTTCCAGTATGAAGAGTACAACCCAAAAATATGATGAACTTGAAACTTGGCGATGATGGCAAGAGTCATCAAAGAACTAGTGGAGAAGTACCAAATTGTGGGTTCTGATGGTGTGACTCTTGGAAAGAACACAGTCATTATGGCTCGCATTGCTGTTTGCTTTCCAATAAATGTCTGTGACTGTAGGCAGTCTAGCCTTTATTACTTTTGAACCGAATAAGTTACCGACCTGCGGGTTTTCAACAAGTTCTTTAGCATTGAGCGGGACATGCTTCACTGTAGGTTGACTTTTTCAGATTGTGCAGTTCAACCCCATCCCTATCAACGTCAAAATTTTAAATTGAAGCATGTTTTTTAGCAGATTGTGCCTCCAGTTCTTCTGATGGAGGACAAGCAAATGGCGACTGTTGTGCCTAAATACGGGGAAAGAATTGCCCTAGGACATTTTTGCTTACTAAAAAGGTGTCCAAAACCTTTAAAAAAAAATGTCGCTGCTAGATAAATTGCAACTGAAAATGGCTGGAAAGAAAGCCGTTGAAGAAGACACTCCCGATAATCCGAAAAAAATTTGAAAATCTTCGGAGAAACAAGTTGAAGTTGAATGGATATGCGACTAAGACAAAAAAAGCATATAAACAAATCAAGGAAGTTGGAGGAGGTGGCACTAGAAAGATTCGCATCCGCAGATCAGCAAATGAAGAATTTATTCTCAAAAATGTCAAGGAATTATTCTTCCCTACCGTTCAAGGAAGACGCAGCCAAATTAGGTGATTCGTATACCATGGCCCTCAAACGGTTTTTCCTGCTAGAGAATAAATTTACCAAATACCCTGAGTTTCAGGAACAATATCACATGGTTTTAAAGCAACATTTGGAAGGTTATTTGTCCCCGATCAGTGATACATCGGACAGTTTACCTCACTATTTCATTCCTCACCATGGGATTTACAAAGTTGATAGTGTTTCGACACCTCTTCGTTGTGTATGTGATGTTGTGTTCCCAACACTCTCAATTCATCGGGTTGACATTGAACTTTTGTAATAACAAAGTTCTGCAACGCCACACACCATAATTGTATAACCTCCAATATGAGTGTACTGTACACATTGAAACCAGTTTCCATAACAGGCAAAAAAGGAAAAACGGAAAGTGCGAAGCAGCCAAATGTCCAGAAAATCCTTTGAGAACGAGTAACCACAGCCCTTACTTCTAGGGTTGCCACCCGTCCTCCTTTTGGGAGGACAGTCCTCCTTTCGACTCTCCCGTCCTCCCGTCTCCCACTTATTAGCGGAGGACGCAGAATGTCCTCCTTTCGTATGACCGTGGTATGACCTGCTGTATATTCATGTAACCGGCGCATTAAATGGCTTATGTTGGTATTGTTGATTGCATAATCGTTGCAAACGGACTATGGAGAAACGGACAAACGATGCGTGAGCAAGGTCAAATGAGCATGTCAAATGTCAAATAGCAAACAGCAATAATAGCATACGACCTACGACTACGACTGACGACATGTCACTGATGTCATCCCTGCTGATGTCACTTGTCAGTGCTTTTGCCTCCACATTGCTGGGAAGAGCGAATGTAATTAATTCTTGGTGAATATTAGGATGATTATTAGGTATGTTATGATTAATAATTTCGTAAGTAAAGCGCAATTTATAGTTTGCACGTAAACGGAAGCGGATACGTAAGAATCGCACAGGCCCAAATTATAGATTGACGCAAGCAACGCAAGATTTTTCGTAGAGTGTCAAATTTTGCTGTCAAGTGTCAGTTGTGACATGTGAAATTGACACTATTGACATAAGTTGCTTATAACCTCTTTTCCAGGTGATAAATAAATTGATTTAAATAAAATACATTTGTACCACCCTGTCGCCATAGACGGTGTGGATTTCGTACTTTTGAGCGCAGTTTTTCTGACTAAGTTATTCTTACATTAAAGCAAAACCTAGGCATAGGCGTCGATGGAAAGTACGACCTATAAATGCAAACAGAAAAGGTAAAGGATTTTATTTTACCACGTTTTTACCTATGAAACGCATGGACCCAGAGCAATTTTTTAAATATACAAGGATGAGTGTTGCTGTGCCTGTGTTCGACAAATTTCACAATTTAATATAGGGAAACCTCGATCGATGTCGTCAGTGTTCGTAGCATCCTTCCATTTGATTGGTCGCCTGGAAGAAACGTAAACGGAAGAGATGAAACTTGGCCATCTCTTCCGTTTTGCTTACGTTCCGCCCGTATCCGTTTGCGCTTACGTTCGAACTATAAATGCATCCGTTTAAAACTGTATGGTTTAACTTTCTTGCGCTTCCGTCTCCGTCTCCGCTTCCGTTTACGTGCGAACTATAAATTGCGCTTAAGTTGTACCAATGTACCTCTATTCAGTTTGATTCCCTGCAATGTGATGAGTGATGATGATTACTACTACTACTACTACATACCTAATTGCTGGGATTAACCGAGTCTCCTTAGACAAATGTGCAGGTGGCTATTGTTACCTATAAGAATTATATTTTTGTTTATATATTTTCTTTGTTGTGTTTTCTTTTTTCAAATAAAATAAAAATGTGCACAATAATTTTTTTGGGAGGGGGGGGGTGTCAAGGTCCATCTGGCGTCCTCCTTTTGGAATTTGTAAAGGTGGCAACCCTACTTACTTCTTTAAACGTGAACATGTACCGTTCGTTTCATTCCAGGCGCCGTATAGGGAAATAACACGGGAAAAGTGTTTTTATTTTTTGTTTGCTCCTGAAACTGGTTCCGGCCAAATCTGAGTGATACGGTCAATGGGCCTCAATGTCCTCTACGCATGAAAAAAAAATGGTCCTGAAATGCCCCCTCGTTAAAACGGGAGGACCGGTTGAAAATTGGAATTTTAAATTTCGCGGGCGTCAATTCAGCGCTGTTTGACATCTCCGAAAACTAAAGTTCCAGGGGCGGCTTTCACAATTTCTTGAGTTTTCGCTAACGTCATCACGTCATTTACTTACTTTTATGGAATTTCTACAAATTATTGAGTGAATTCTGAGACGAAATAAACCGGCGCATTTTTGCAATAGTCCCAGAGAGTCTTGGTGTCAGAAACTTTACTAAAGAAAAGACACTATGAGGGTAACCTCACAAAAATTTTGTCTTTGGTTCCTTCGCTAGAACCAGACCGCATTTATTAACATTTTAATTCTCGAGGCAAGTCTCTGTTTATAGTTAAATCGGTTTTAATCGTTGTTTTGCTTCAGTTATGAATATTTTCACTGGAAGCACAGACTACGAGAAGGGTTGGTAGAATGAGGAAATGGCCAATATTCATGAACATTTTGCAACCTACCACCGTCCCCTTAATTATGTTTTGCTATATTTGTTTTGTAAATTGAATCCTCGCGAGGAACTTTATTACTTTCTCACCTTACAGTCCAGTCTAATAACAAATAAAATAAATAGTAAGTACCTAAATAATAAAATTTTTGCTGCTTATATTTTTGATGTGTTTATCTTCAAGAGATATTGTAGTAACAATAATTATCTAAGTTATATTGTTTCATTTATATGAGCAGTCGGTACAGCATATAGCGTCATAAAATCGCTAATTTGATTATTCAAGAATTTATTCAAAATTTCAACATTAAATTGTGAATTATCAACTAAAATATCTAGAAAATAAGGCCCATAAGACCTAGGTATGCTATTTTATTAATTATTAACATTTTTAGAATAAAACAATTAAAATTTGGCAAGCCAGTTACATATCTTCGTCCACACTCCAAACACGCACTCCGCGGTTAAATTACTGTTGGGGCAAAGGCACATCTTGTCCCAGGGGACAAGCAGGGCATGGTAAGTCCTGCAACAGATTCCTCGGCACAGCCGAAGCCACTAGTCTAGGCAAGGCCATCACCACCAGCTTCCAGGCCTTGGAGTGGAGACTGCAGGTGCCTTTTCCATCAGCCTTACAGGTGCTTGGTAAGGAGTATCCACCCTAAATATCAGAACCATCCTTGTCTTCGCTGTGACTCATAAGGTCTATCGACACACCAACTTTTAAGCAAGACCTTCGCCTTACCTTCTGTGCTACCTAGCCTTTAGTGGCTCTCCATATTGTTATTCTTTAACAGAATTTGGTACCAGGTTCATGGTAACTGAATATTGGCCATTTCCTCATTCAACCAACCCTTCTCGTAGTCTGTGATATTCCAGTGAAAATATTCATAACTGAAGCAAAACAACGATTAAGACAGTTTTAACTATAAACAGAGACTTACCTCGAGAATTAAAATGTTCATAAATGCGGCCTGGTTGTAGCGAACAAAGACAAAAATTTTGTGAGGTTACCTTCATAGTGTCTTTTCTTTAGTAAAGTTTCTGACACCAAGACTCTCTGGGACTATTGCAAAAATGCGCCGGTTTATTTCGTCTGAGAATTCACTCAATAATTTGTAGAAATTCCAAAAAAGTAACTAAATGACGTTAGCGAAAACTCAAGAAATTGTGAAAGCCGCCACTGGAAGTTTAGTTTTCGGAGATGTCAAACAGCGCTGAATTGACGCCCGCGAAATTTGAAATTCCAATTTTCAACCGGTCCTCCCGTTTTAAGAAGGGGGCATTTCAGGTCCATTTTTTTTTCATGCGTAGAGGACACTGAGGCCCATTGACCGTATTACTCAGATTTGGCCGAAACCAGTTTCAGGAGCAAACAAAAAATAAAAACACTTTTCCCGTGTTATTTCCCTATACGGCGCCAGGAATGAAACGAACGGTACATGCTAAAGATCATCAGGGTATACAGGGTGTCCTGGAATTATGATGCCAATGCTTAACCAGAGCTTCCTTACGTAAAAATATGTCGAAATGTTCCTATCAACCATATGCTAAAAGTCAATCGTTTCCGAGTTATTGGGCTTAGAATGTGACCCATTGAACATGGTTTTTTGTTAATATTTCAGAAACCACTTTATCTACGGTTTTCATATTTTGCACACTTTATTAGCTCTTGAGTACCTATGCTTCGGTACATTTTGTTTATTGATCAGCAAACGACAAGGGCCGGATTAGGAGGGTGCCCCAGAGAAATTTTCGTAAAAAAATGAATTCGACAGAAATAGCTGTCAGGTATCCACTTTTTGTGATAAAGCAACTCAAAACTAAACTTTTTTCACCCTTGAGATTTTTTCGTTTACGCGACCGTTTTTGAGAAAAAAATTAAAAATCAAAAATTGTCGTCGCAAAAATTTTCACATTTAGGGTACAGAAATAAAATCAAAAATGTAGTTAACTATTGGAAACGACAGATAAACAAACTTGACAAGCCAGTAATTAATTTTTACAAATTACGGGTTGTTTATCTGTCGTTTCCAATAGTTAACTAGATTTTTGATTTTATTTCGGTACCCTAAATGTGAAAATTTGCCACGTCAATTTTTGATTTTTAATTTTTTTCTCAAAAACGGTCGCGTAAACGAAAAAATCTCAAGGGTGAAAAAAGTTTTGTCTTGAGTTGCTTTATCACAAAAAGTGGATATTTGACAGCTATTTCTGTCGAATTCATTTTTTTACGAAAATTTCTCTGGGGCACCCCCCTAATCCGGCCCTTGTCGTTTACTGAACAATAAACAAAATGTACCGAAACATAGGTACTCAAGAGCTAATAAAGTGTGCAAAGTAGATAAAGTGGTTTCTGAAATATTAACAAAAAACCATGTTCAATGGGTCACATTCTAAGCCCAATAACTCGGAAACGATTGACTTTTGGCATCTGGTCGATTGGAACATTTCGACATGTTTTTACGTAATGAAGCTCTGGTTAAGCGTTGGCATCATAATTCCAGGACACCCTGTATATACTATATACCTAATTGTAAATTTTTATACCAAATAAAAAAAAATTAAAGAATTGCAAAATTGCAAAGGTGAAGGAAAACGAATCATTATTCTCTGCGCTGGAACAAAAGACGGCTTTGTGGACGGTGCCGAGCTTATTTTTTGTAGAAAAAGTAAATCCCAAGACTATCATGACAACATGAATTATCAAAACTACACAGAATGGTTAACCAACAAGTTTTTGCCTTTAACAGAGCCTTCCGTGGTTATTATTGATAATGCACATCACCATTCTGTTGTTCTAAAGCCATAGCCAACAGAAGTTTGGAAAAAATACGATATTAAGCAGTAACGGAATTACATAACGGATAACAGATTTTAAAGCCGAGTTGTTGCAGCTTGTCAAAACCAACAATACAAACAACCGAAAGTTTATGAAGTGGACGAAATTGTAAAAGAACGTGCTCATATAATTCTTCGCTTACCACCATATCACTGTCAATTCAATCCAATTGAAATGGTATGCGGCATTGCAATAGTATATTAAAAAACACGCTTCATAAGGCCAATTATTATCGCACGAGGATGTTTGGACATCGAGGGCGAAAAGCCCGAGTTTTACAAAATCCGAGTGCGATAAGAGCCTTATGAAACACGTTTTTTATACAATTTTTTCTATTTCGGATATCCAATTTGTTAGAAAAAATTTGGTTTTCCATTTTCAAAGACAGAGGTCAATGTTCGCTTGACAGTTGACGATTGTTGGACACAATCGTTGCCTAGGTTGCGATGTAAACAAAAGCCGTGCTCTAATAGAGCACATTAGAGAATGCGTTTGTGTGCTATAATGCTAAATGCCCGAAGAAGCGGAGTAAACAAAACGGAAAGATGTTTATTAAAAAATTCGGTCCTTTCACGGTCATTAAGGAGGATGATTGTAAGTTTAGTTTTTTTATTAGGTATGATTTACCCACGTTTTGTTACGTTTAGGCAGACGTACACTTTGTGAACTACAGAAAGAGTTGGAATTAGAATATAATGATTTGAGTAAACAAAATGTTGTTCAAAAAGATGCCATCTTAGTGAAAAGAACCTGATTATAGAGGACGCTCGTCCTATTTGCCCGGAGGGTGATTGTAAGTTTCGAGGAAGACCAGCACCTAGCGCAATCTTCAAGGTTAGAGCAGACAGCGGGGTGCTTATATTCTAAGCAATATGTGTCAACTGAGTTTTTGATTTTCTCGACCTGTAACTCCATCCAGAATCTTTATGAAGCAGAGGCAGGAATTATATAGACAAAGGCAGGTGATTAATGCGTCCGGGTAAATTAAATTTTTTTATATTCTTTACTTATTGATTAAACCAAAAATTTTTTGTTGATTGTGATCAATCGTTGTTTGTTTGTTTGTTGTTAGGAAGAGTAAGGGGAAAGATTTGCGAATCCTGATGCAGGAGCAGAAGGGACAGTGTGAACTTCCTGCAGCACCTCATCACTGCCGGCAACAGGTGGTAGTGACAACAGTTCCTCCACCACCCCAACTAACAACCGCTGATGCAGCTCGCACATCGACAGCTTCAACCCCAACTTCAGCCATTAATGCAGCCCCTGCATCAACAATCAGCCCCAGGTCCAGCCAATGATGCTGCCTCCGCATCAGCAACAAGTGCGCACCCTGGCTCTTCCGGAAGCGCTAAATTTGCCCTTCGCAATCATAGCCAGGACTCGTCGAGCCCTGCTGGATCTGAGACCTCAGCTGCGTCAGGTCATCGAAAGGCTCCTAAGGGAGTACAATCCCCTCCAAGATGAGCTGGAGGCGATTGACGAGTATTTACAAAATAACAATGTTCAGAATCAATAAATATGCACCTAAGTACTTATATTCAAAAATTGTGTGTAGTAATGTGCAGTAGTAGCTGTAGAAGCCGAGGTAGAAGCTAATAATAGATTATTTTTACATGTACTTCAATTTATCAATCAATAAATGATTTGAAAATGAGCAACGTTTTTTATTGAATTCAACTGTGAAACATCAAAATTTCATTGTTTTCGATACCTTACCTATTTGACTTTTATCAATAGGCGCAAAGGTTTTTATACTTCTTCCAGCACTTAGAAAATGCCTCTCCCGAAATACATGCAAGTACAGGTAGACAAAGCTCTTCGAGAATGGCACATCAGTGTATCGCGCGAGCAAGGAATTTGGCATCCCTAGAGCTACATTGCTAGGTAAATACACAGGCAAAGCACCAATTGTTCGTAAAATGGGACCTTCAACTGTACTAACAGCAGATGCACGCTTTAAATTATTATTATTTATTAATAATTATTAATATTATTTATTTATTTAAAGCGTGCATAGAATCTAACATTAAAAATCAATCAATAAGTACCTAATAGAATTAAAAATTGTCAAATTGTTAAACCTAAAATCAATCTTAAGCTATTTAAAGCGTGTACAGAATTGTGGAACATCTTCGGATGTTTCCTATTCTCCAATCCCCAATCCGTCTTCAGGGATGGCAGTGGCAAGTGTTTAAACTTTTCAAACCTAGAACTAAAGCACACTTTTTGATGAGACACCATTCTGGCTTTCCTCGAACACGCTTCCTCTAATTTCCAAATTTTTTTTCCGCATTCCTTCACATTGGCTATCTCCGCTTTGTACTCCTGGATGTGGGCAAATAGCCAAAGTAACGTGCATATAGCTGGGAACAAACGATCCTCCTTGTCAACAAAATGACTCATAACAATAAAAAGTTCTTCAATGTACTCTGGCTGCCAGACTCTCTCTTGAATCGATGGAAACTTAAAGACATTTATGAGAATTTCAACGGCCAGAGTTCTCGCCTCAATTTCAGGTGGCGATCTGTGAAATGGCAATGCAGTGGCGTAGAGGTATTTTGGTAATGTCACGTTTAATCGCTGGCAAATTTCTGTCGATCTTCTGGTGGCGAATTCTGAAGAATAGTTATTTACGTAATTGAATCGTTCGACGAGCCGAATAATATTTGCCAAAACGAGCGACAGCGAGTTTTGCAAAATTATGCGAGTCAAACAATTTAGGCTTTTCATAACGTATTAAGTACAACATTTTACCTAATTGCGTAAAATCCAACTTTTCAAAACGCAATCAGGTAAAATATTTTTGAACATAAACTCTAAACTTTGTAATGAGGTTACTTTTAAGTTTTTCAGAATTTGTAGGATTTTGTGAAGGCTCAGTCGATCGCATTGGTTCACTAGTTGATGGGCGGCTTTTTCGGCCAGAAAACCTAAAGTCTTCTCAGGGGCGGCGTTGCTGTTGGCTCTTAAACACCTTTTGCGGATTTCACACAAATCTGAACCTTGGCTTGATCGGAGACTGTAACCCTTCCAGACGGACTAAAGTAGGACATATTGAATTTTTAACATTTTTGAGTCGGTAGTTTTCAATTGTTAACAAAAACGAGAATTGTGCACTAATTATGCACAGGGTGTCCCACCGGTGCATCAAAGTCCATTTATGTCCACGTCATTAATAATATCGGAAAGCCAACCGTTATTGAGTGAAAATGTCTCGGATTTGCCTCTTAATTGTCAGGTTATTGCACCCCCACCCTATCGAGCTGTCATAGTTTTTGACATAAGTCAAAATTTGTGTAAAAAAATTGATTTTTATAAGGCAATAGCCAATTTTGTATCTTCCAGACGGTTGAAGATAAAGAATTCAAGCTTGGAGGGTCGAAAATACAAGGTATGAGATTTCAGTTGCAGGCTCACTCGTTCTTGTTGACATAACAATATGGCGGAAATTAATTTTAAAAAATGGCGGAACGAAATAGTCCACAACTCAACAATAATCTTATGTATCCAAAAGATGCAAAATTAAATCCCCTGTAGGCTAGTATTAGCATTCCCTAAACCCATTTTCAATATTTTTGAAAATATTTGAAATAAATGTATTTGTGCGAATTAAAAAAAATTGAACACAGCAAGCTTTGGATCAAAAATTAGTAATACTTAATTCTATTTCTTCAAAAATTTGACTTAAAGCTTGCTGGATCAATTTTTTTAATTTGCACAAATACATTTATTTCAAATATTTTCAAAAATATTTAAAATAGATATAGGGAATGCTAATACTAGCCTAAAGAGAAATTAATTTTGCGTCTTTTGGATACATACAATTATGGTAGTCGCATTTGAAAAAATTGAGTTGTGGACAATTTCGTTAAGTTACTTTTAAAAATTATTTTCCGCCATATTGTTAAAATCAACATGATCAATTCAGACATTAAAAGAAAGCTCACACTTTGTACTTTCAACCCTCCAAATTTGGTTTCTTAATCTTCAACCGTCTAGAAGATACAAATTGTTCTGTTACCGGTTAAAAATCAATTTTTTTACAAATTTTGACACCTGTCAAGAACTATGACAGTGAGGTAGGCAAAGTGAGAGTACAATAAGCTCACAATTAAGAGGCCAATCTGAAACTGGAGTCAAAACATAGCCTTCCCATTTAAAATAACAAAGATGGCGGACACTTCCGGTATAACCGGAAGTGCGTCAGAGCTGAAAATATTTTCTTGTTTTTTGGTCACGTGGGTGCTAAAAATCGCCGAAGCTGGTTTTCCTTGCACTAAAGACCAGTTGCTTGATAGACATTGGTTTGAGGCATTGATGAAACGCTTTCCACGTTTAAGTGAAAGGGTTTTAACAAAACCTAACCAACAGTCGATCAAAAGGGGCCAAAAGCCTAAATTGTTTGACTCGCATAATTTTGCAAAACTCGCTGTCGCTCGTTTTGGCAAATATTATTCGGCTCGTCGAACGATTCAATTACGTAAATAACTATTCTTCAGAATTCGCCACCAGAAGATCGACAGAAATTTGCCAGCGATTAAACGTGACATTACCAAAATACCTCTACGCCACTGCATTGCCATTTCACAGATCGCCACCTGAAATTGAGGCGAGAACTCTGGCCGTTGAAATTCTCATAAATGTCTTTAAGTTTCCATCGATTCAAGAGAGAGTCTGGCAGCCAGAGTACATTGAAGAACTTTTTATTGTTATGAGTCATTTTGTTGACAAGGAGGATCGTTTGTTCCCAGCTATATGCACGTTACTTTGGCTATTTGCCCACATCCAGGAGTACAAAGCGGAGATAGCCAATGTGAAGGAATGCGGAAAAAAAATTTGGAAATTAGAGGAAGCGTGTTCGAGGAAAGCCAGAATGGTGTCTCATCAAAAAGTGTGCTTTAGTTCTAGGTTTGAAAAGTTTAAACACTTGCCACTGCCATCCCTGAAGACGGATTGGGGATTGGAGAATAGGAAACATCCGAAGATGTTCCACAATTCTGTACACGCTTTAAATAGCTTAAGATTGATTTTAGGTTTAACAATTTGACAATTTTTAATTCTATTAAGTACTTATTGATTGATTTTTAATGTTAGATTCTATGCACGCTTTAAATAAATAAATAATATTAATAATAATAATTCAGACATTAAAAGAAAGCTCACACTTTGTACTTTCAACCCTCCAAATTTGGTTTCTTAATCTTCAACCGTCTAGAAGATACAAATTGTTCTGTTACCGGTTAAAAATCAATTTTTTTACAAATTTTGACACCTGTCAAGAACTATGACAGTGAGGTAGGCAAAGTGAGAGTACAATAAGCTCACAATTAAGAGGCCAATCTGAAACTGGAGTCAAAACATAGCCTTCCCATTTAAAATAACAAAGATGGCGGACACTTCCGGTATAACCGGAAGTGCGTCAGAGCTGAAAATATTTTCTTGTTTTTTGGTCACGTGGGTGCTAAAAATCGCCGAAGCTGGTTTTCCTTGCACTAAAGACCAGTTGCTTGATAGACATTGGTTTGAGGCATTGATGAAACGCTTTCCACGTTTAAGTGAAAGGGTTTTAACAAAACCTAACCAACAGTCGATCAAAAGGGGCCAACGAATTGATAAAAATTAATACACTTATCTTGAACGCTTAAATTTAATAGGTCTTCAATCGCTCCAGAAACGTCGCGAGTACAGTCATGGCCGTCTCTAGTTCCAGGCCATGTCCTAACCATTTGGCAACGTGGCGAGAGGAGATTTACCGTCAATTTGACAAATTCTCTCTGATTGTCATTAAAGTGAAACTTTTGCGAAAAAATACCAAAAATATTGGAATCTTTTCCAATTTCAAATCATTAACATACTGAAAATGAATATTTTGAACAAAGTATGTAAGATATGTGGTATTTAGTAAATTTGTAGTGATAAATTTTGATTACAGACCCATTTTAAACACTTTGTGGACAAGAGGGTTTCGTAAAATTGATTTCACCGTGTTTTAATTAAACATTCACTGGAATTGAAGTTTAAATAAATTCATTAGGAAGTTTAAATAAATAGCAGAAAACCATTTGGACTTGATGGATAAATCGCATTTTAAGACAAGATTTTTTTCATCGTTGCAGCGATGGTAAAAGGCAGGAATTAGACCATTCTTATCTGTAGAATTTTGTGTAAAATCGATATAATGACGTAGGTACCCTGCTAAACGAAGTTCAATTGAAATTGATACCTAGTCATCGCTATTTTGTGTATCTAGTTAAAAAATTTATTTCTCAGTCCAACCTGTTACCTACTCATTTTTCGAACCGTTACCACATTGCTACACCCTAATTATAGGTGCCCAAGCGCCCATAAATTAACATTTAACATTATATTTTATATTGTATTTATTTCTACACAAACTGCATGCTCTCAATAAACAAGTAATTCTGTGTAAAAGTGTCAAGTTTTAATAATGATCTCCAAATTATAAAACATGGAGGACTCGCAAGTGGCTTCGAAGAGAGTTGTTTTTGTTATTTTTTGTTATTTTACATTGTAACAGAGCCACTACAGAGCGAATTTTCCTTACAGAATTGCACCATATATGAAAACTTGCAGAAAGCCAATGTCAACTACTTAATCAAAGCTTAGGTACACTTACTACAGCAAGTTTTTGGCAAACTTTAGGCGAGGTTTCCTTGCTTGGTGGATCGGTTTAGACATTATTTCCAAACATACCCATTTGGTTTCAAAATTTTACAATATGACGGGAAAATACACGTGGGATCATACCTAGATGTAGTTGCGCAAAAAAAATCAGTTTAATTTTACGTTCATACTCGAAATAAAACAAACTCACCAAAACGGCAAATGGCATACGGAGCTCTGTCGATAGGAGTGATAGTGGACATATTTTCAACAGTAATTTTAGCACTGAAGACCGCTAGAGACATGCACAAATAAATTCCACCCAAAGAACTGCTGAATTTCACCGTTTCTCGAAATAATGCGAACACACTTCCACACCGCACCTCTCTGCATTCGGCGCACTATACGGAACTTGAAACTGTAATGATTAGCTAAGCATAGACATGGAGTTTTTCGTGCGCGCATGAACGCCACGGTTATTCCCGCGGTTATATCTGTGGCGTTCCAAAATTGATGCTTGCCCATAAACACACGCATCAACTCCCACACATTTCGGCAAATATAACCGTGGCGATCAAAACTGTCCGTTTATGGGACGCTTGGGCAATCGTAAAGTCATTGTTATTTGCACCTACATTTATCTGTGCCACCTCCTGTTCAGGAGAAGGCCCATCGCCCTGGGTCCGGGTAATTTTGCGAGTGGTTTTGATTTCACCCTGAGGCACTGCCGCGGCCTGTAGCTACGCACCACCCGGCGTTTTTGGGACGTGACACTGGGGAAGCCGTGACTGTACTTCCGGTAAAGTATGATACATGTTTCTAACTCAGAAAAAATCGTAGATTCCGAATCCGTTGAGAAAAAAGTGTCATTCCATTTGAGAAAAGTAAGTTAAGGCCATTTCCAGTTTAACCGGAAGTGTGAGAAAATAACTATCCCCATCATCAAGTCCGCATTACAAAAATAAAATGGACCTGTCCGAGGATTTTGGCCACAAACCAATTTCAAAAATTTAAGGAATTTTATTCCATACTTTACACTCGCACTGTATACTGCAAAATAAGCAAAATAGGCTTTGTAAGCACTAGGCAGCTATTTTACAAACTGTCAGCTTCGTACAAACCTAAAAGAGAAAGAGATATGTTTCCTGTTATATCTCCATACCGTTTGCCGTACCTCTCCAAAGAGACCTTAGGCTACGAGATTTCCAGACCTACGGCACATCTTGTGAGTTATTTTATTGGTTGAATATCCGATGTCACAATTGTCACGATGAGTCGATGACAGTTGTCAAATTGGTTATGGGGATGGTGAGATTGAAAGTTGAAGAATTTTGCTTACCTAAACGAAACGATTGCAATAAAATAATGGTCCTTACAAATATTCAGAATCCACATAAAAATAAGGTTGGTTTGTTCGTTAAAATGTAAGATTTCATTGTGAGTAAGGAACGCTCCCACTAAGCAAACTAACGTCTGTAAGTTTTCTGGCACGTTGGTTCTACTGACAAATTTTAGTTGTTGTTCTAAAGTGTAGCGGGTAAGTAAAATTCGTAACTAAAAAAACGTACTTTTCATAGCTGTAGAATGTGTACTCTTAAGCAACGTTGCTTAAACGTGCATTACAAGTGATCATTTAAAGTTCGCATATAGGGCTCAGGTCGTCGTTCACTTAACGTATGCGAAACATAGTAGTGGAACGGCAATAACTTTTTTCTTATACAACGTGCGTGGAAGGTGTCATTCGCGGACACACCAAGTTCAAATTTTCTTCCCATAAGCACTTGGGGGGAGTCACGTAACACCTTGTCGCGGAACGCCAAGGCCAAAGCTGTTACGGCATTTTGCATTTGCCTTGCACCCGCACCATTTTATCTTCAGTCATCGGCGTGTTCACGTTGTTGGGTGTTTTTCGTACAATCGTGGAAATCACTCAAATTCCTACTGTTTGTTGAAAAGAAAAGAGGATTGTGTGACATGAGCGGAGACAATTGTCAACAGGTAAATACATACCTCGATGGTCAGTTGCATTTATGAGGTTAGAATTGTCAACCCAGCGAACCGAACGAGTACCTTCGACACAGGTCACGTGGGTCGGTTGAGCCGAGTTCAAGGGGAGTGCAAAGGAGAAGCCGGGGAGAGAAGTAGTGTGTAGAGAATAACGTCAGAAGACGGGCGTACGACATTTAATTTACTGCTAATTATTATTAATAAAGTTATTCAACGAGTTAAACGATTCTGGGTCTATTATTTGATCGATATTAACATCAGAAGATGGAATAACGAACCTCGTGCCAGAGGGAGTGAAATTTTAGAGATTCTTTGTTTTGCGAACAATGGAGACGCGTCGATCGAGGTCAAGGCTGCGCTCCAAGGAGCCAACCGGGAACGGTGATGGTGGCAGACGGCCGACATCCGGAATCAGGGCCAGTGATAAAGGCAGATCCAGATCGAGGGAGAGGGTTAGGTCCAGGTCTAGACATTCCCGACAAGGTTCCCGATCTCCGTTAGGTTTGGAACGATGGAACAGAGATCGAGAACGGCGTCATACAAGAGAGAGATCGCAGGCTGGACGTACTACCCACAGCAGTTTAGGGCGTTCACAAGGGGAATCTTTGTCATTGTGGCAGATATCTAATGCGATTACGAAAGGAATTGATAAGGTAGTGAGTAACTCGAACACGTTTAATGAACGCAGGCAGGTAAGTTTGAGTACTTCTGTTTTGAATAACATTATATCCGATTTTGATCCATTGAAGAACGATGTTAGTGATTGGGTGAACGCAGTGGATGAGTTCGCCCAAATTTACGGTTGGAATGACGGCACCACGTGTCATTTGGCGTTAAATAAACTGAAAGGTCCTGCTGAAATTTGGTTTCGCGGGTTACCTACCAGACTTTTTACTTGGATAGAATGGAAACAAATGCTAATTGAAAATTTTAAACCGAAAAGGGACTTAAATAAAGCGCTGCAGGATATGATGAAATGTAAACCTACCGGAAAACAATTGTTATACGAATATGTTTTTAGTAAGTTAGCTCTTATCCATAAACTAAAGTTACCTTTAACCGGTGAGGACCAAGTTAATCTCATAATGGGAGGTATAGAAGACAAACAGGTCAAATTCGCTGTCGACGCCGCCGGTATTAAAGAGCCACACGTCTTGGCAAATCATTTCCGAGTACTCGAGTTGGGCACCGTTTCTACAAATATTTCAACTACGGAAAATAAAAGCGGTAATGAGGCTCAGTCGGGTTCTGGGAATTCTAGCGCCAAAATAAAACCAATATTCTGAATCACTCTCGTACCTCGGGTGTGTCCCTGAATTATTAATAGAACGGGTGTGTCCCTGAAGTATTAATAGAACGGGTGTGTCCCTGAAGTATTAATAAAACGGGTGTGTCCCTGAAGTATTAATAAAACGGGTGTGTCCCTGAATTATTACTAAAGCAGGGTGTGTCCCTGAAGTATTAATAGAACGGGTATGTCCCAGAGGTATTACTAAAGCAGGATGTGTTCCTGAAATGTTAGGAAATGTCAAATAGAGTGATCAGGTACAAAAATTGCATTAGCCAAAAAAAAAAAAAATACATGTTTTAATGTTCTATTCACAAATTACATTATGGTATTATGTGTGATGTTTTTTGGGTAATTACCATAAGTTTTTCATGTTCGTTATATATTTTGCAATAGCTTTTAGGTGTCCGGGACTGCTGGTTGCATCCATTATACATCAATCTGTTAATGAACAAATGTTTGTACTGGGTATTTATTGTACGTATGAGTTTCAGGTATGTTCAAATCTGCACTTTTTCTTTCTCCGTTGATGACATCGCTGTGATTAACTCAAGTAGGGACCCTTGAGATGTCAGGAAGGGCCGTGTCAACCCAGCGAACCGAACGAGTACCTTCGACACAGGTCACGTGGGTCGGTTGAGCCGAGTTCAAGGGGAGTGCAAAGGAGAAGCCGGGGAGAGAAGTAGTGTGTAGAGAATAACGTCAGAAGACGGGCGTACGACATTTAATTTACTGCTAATTATTATTAATAAAGTTATTCAACGAGTTAAACGATTCTGGGTCTATTATTTGATCGATATTAACAGAATTAGGTACTTCATTTGGGGGGAAAGGCAGAAATTGCATTGTAGTTATTTTTGTGAGATTGAAATAGGGGCTTAGATTGTGCATATTGCATATATTGCATGATTTTTATTTTATTTTTATTTGACCTCAATTTTGACTTATGAACTTCTATCTAGATGTTACATTGAGCCGAACGCCAGTAAATTGTGGCGATATGGATGGGAAGAAAAAAGGTTGTTACAGTAAGCGCCACTTGCGACGCCTGAAGAGGCAAGAAACTACCACATTTGTTCATGGATTGCAAGAAAATAGTAAGGACACGATTAACATCTCTTGTAACACAGTAACACACCCAAGTAACCAAGAACAATGCAAAAATGGTAATCCAAATCTCATATTAGATGATAACGTTCATTCTGACACAAATCCTAGTAAATTATTTGTGAACTACACGATAAATTCTTATAATAATAATAACTTGCATAATGTCATAATCATATAGGCACGAGATGTACGAATACTTGATTCAGATATTGAGCAAGTGCTTCAATTTATCAATCAATAAATGATTTAAAAATGAGCAACGCTTGTTATTGAATTCAACTGTGAAACATCAAAATTTTATTGTTTTCGATACCTTACCTATTTGACTTTATCAATAGGCGCAAAGGTTTTCAAACTTCTTCCAGCACTTAGAAAATGCCTCTCCCGAAATACATGCGAGAACAGGTAGACAAAGCTCTTCGAGCAATAGAGAATGGCACATCAGTGTATCGCGCGAGCAAGGAATTTGGCATCCCTAGAACTACATTGCTAGGTAAAGCACCAATTGTTCGTAAACTGGGACCTTCAACTGTATTAACAGCAGATGAAGACTGTTTTTTGGTCACGTGGGTGCTAAAAATCGCCGAAGCTGGTTTTCCTTGCACTAAAGACCAGTTGCTTGATAGACATTGGTTTGAGGCATTTATGAAACGCTTTCCACGTTTAAGTGAAAGGGTTTTATCAAAACCTAACCAACAGTCGATTAAAAGGGGCCAACGAATTGATAAAAATTAATACACTTATCTTGAACGCTTAAATTTGATAGGTCTTCAATCGCTCCAGAAACGTCGCGAGTGCAGTCATGGCCGTCTCTAGTTCCAGGCCATATCCTAACCATTTGGCAACGTGGCGAGAGGAGATTTACCGTCAATTTGACAAATTCTCTCTGATTGTCATTAAAGTGAAACTTTTGCGATAAAAGACCAAAAATATTGGAATCTTTACCAATTTCAAATGATTAACAAACTGAAAATGAATATTTTGAAGAAAGTATGTAAGATATGTGGTATTTAGTAAATTTGTAGTGATAAATTTTGATTACAGACCCATTTTAAACACTGTAATAATAAACTTTGTGATAATAAACAAACAACAAACTGTCAATTGTCGCAGCAACAGTAGCGCATCTAGCGGAAAAATCGGTGAAGGACCGCCAAGATCGTGACTTGCGCACACGGATGTTTCCGGCTTCTTTCTAACCCTTTATAACGGTGGTCGACTGGTAAGAAGTAAGAACGCCATTTTAAGCAGAGTGATTGTATTGTATTGTATATATTATTGTGATTTTATTATTGGTAAACCAGAGTATAGGTAAGTTTCTGATGCATTTTTGCCTAAATTATTTCCAACTTTGCACAATTCATTTCAATAGTATGGACAAGGTTAAGGTAACCGACAGTAAAATACCGATCGTCCGAGCGGGCGTGGCTGGGCCAAGCAGGGCCAAAGGAAAAAACTATAGAGGTATTAGCCTATTAAGTATCGTGTCAAAAGTGTACGAAAGTATTATGGTGATCCCGGAGTACCCTATTTTCCCCTACTCCGAGCCCACAGTTACCCCCCCTTTTTTTACCGCTATTTACCCCTTTTCCAAGGCAATAAAACCCCTGATTTATTAGTGAATTTTTCACTTACCGTGGTTTACCTTTGTGATCGTCTAGATGAAATTTAGGACCATTGAGTTTACTCACCCCGTTGTGAAAGGTGGTTATTTGTTTAAACAAATTAATTGAACAAAAGGATTAAACTAATCTCCTATGTTCCCCCCTGCAGGATCTTTTATTTAAAGTAGCACCTTGATGAGAGTCAGGTCAATAAAAGAGAGTGAATTATTTTGATTTTGATTTATTCAAGAGAATTTTGATTTTTGTTTTGTTTGCGGCCGCTGCCGACTTGCATTGAATCTTTTAATCCAACTCGGATTCCCACAGATCGAAAACTCGATAGAGAAGTCCTTTCTCTAAAGTTTTCCCGAACTGCAAACGAGGGAAACAGCGGAAAACCCCGTTTGAGATTGGATGATAATAATTACACTGATTGTATTACATTGATTGCCAAGATTAATTGACAAAATGAATTCTGAACAATGTTGAACAATGTTTAGCCCCTGTTGAATAACAGGAAGGGTGACAAAGACAATTTAAACAAATAAAAATTAAACAAATAAAATCCATTGTCAAATCTAAAAAGCATTGGTTCGGTTGTGGTACCGTGGGACTTCTAAGATGGTGGCATTTCCCTATAGTAAGAAATTGGAAAGAAAAATGGCGGTCGGTAAAGAAGATGGCGGACAGATGTTTGTGTTGATTCGCTAAGACAAGTTAATTCGACTAGTCAAGCCCTATCAGGTGGTAATTAAGAATCTTAAATTTGTGCATTACATAGAATTGTTCAATAGTTGTCCACGCTCATGCAAGCAAAATTAAATTGTTATCATGCAGTTTATGCTGTTATTTTGCGAGAACAAAATCCATGTACGCTTGGAGAATTTCTCCAATGTTGTCAGATGTCTGAAAGAGTTATCAACCAGTCAAATAACTGTCGGTAATGTAGAAAACTTCCTCTTTTATTTTCTTTGTCTTTTCGTTATGTTTTTTTGTTGTTTGTTTGCTTGTTTACCCAATAAAAATTGGTAGCTGCATAGCTTGTAAACATAATTAGTTCAAAGTCAAACCGGAGTAGTTCAAAGTTCCACAGTTTGTTGTTGTTAGATACCCCCCCCCCCCGACGATAGTGCTCCTGACCTCCTCGGTGGCTTAACACTCCTACGGGAGTGGCTAGAGCTACAACCTGGGCCCACGTTATGCTCTGGGAGTTCTCGAAACCCGAGAAACTCCGGTTAATTATTTATAACAATTCGAAAATTGTTCTTGTTTTTCCTGTTGTTGTGTGAACTGAACATACTCATGGTGTTTTGAGCTTTAAAATGAGCTCTATATCGTTAACTTGTAGCTGACGGCAAAGAGGAAGATTTCACCCCTAATTGCTGAGGTAAAAGGGTTAATTAATCAAGTTTGATTAATGAAGATCTGGTTGAGAGGTGAAAGGAAGAGATTTTCCTGTAAATGTGAGCTGTTGGGCGTCCTTCCAGAAAACTAGGGTAGTTTGATCGGATTCTGATTCCCAGGTGTAATTAATTAATTGAGCAGGTATAATTAACTTGCGAGATAAGGTCGTAGATGTGAATAACTGGCATTTAGATGCATTTGAAGTGGAGATGGTTGTCCTATGGCTAGATTAAGAAGGGTGATGATTTTAATTAATTAATTAGGGTGGTCGATTAATCCGAGGATTAATCAAGAATACTTGAATTCATCGAGATGTGTTCGAAACTGCTTGGGATGTTTAAATAATCCAGTACCGGTTTAGGATAGTACCACAATCTTTAACAAATGACCTAGCGTCTCTTTTAAGCGTCCTTTCGATTAAATCGCAATTAAAATCGTGTTTACACAGAATAAGATGATTACAACAAATCTAGAATGTTTCCTACCTTTTCCTGAGATTTGGGCTGCAATACCTAGGTTCACACAGTACTGCACAAATAACTATTAAATTATTACTAACAATTTTCACTGAAATAAATATAAATGCGTCTCTTTTGGTTGTCGGTTCGAAACTCTCCCCCTTACTAGCTGCACTTGGGCTTAACACCCCCGCATCTTTCTACCTGCTCGATCCCTCTCGGGTCCTTGACAATATTTCGGTGTTAAATGGAAACTTAAAACGGCGAAATACGATTTCTCTTCTCGAATATTCTATAGGGTCGAAACCAAACGCAAAGATTTGTGTAATTTAATTATCTAAAAATTTGCGTAAAATTGGGCATTCCGGCGGATTAGTTCAGTATATTAGAGAAAAGGCTAAGAAATGCAATTGAAGAACAACTAGATGAAGCGCAGAGCGGGTTCAGAAAGGGTCGAAGTGTGCAGCACCATACCTTCACAATAAAACAGATGATAGAGAAAACCAGAACATCAAACTCAACAGTCTGCCTAGGATTCTTAGACCTTGAAAAGGCGTTTGATAGAGTATCCCAAGAAGAAATATGGAATAGCTTAAGGAATAGAAAGATCAGCCATAGATTAACAAGGGGAATAAGGATTTTATACGAGAACAACAGAAGCTACGTCAGGAAAGATAACAGACAATCTGAAACATTCAAAATAAACGATGGATTAAGGCAGGGGGGAGTATTGAGCCCACTACTGTTCATTACAGTAGTGGATGATATAATAAAAGCCATAGAACAAGAAAAACATAAAGTCCACATGGGCTATTACAAACTAAGATCAGTAGGACTATCAGAGTGTGCCTTCGCCGACGGCTTAATGATATGCGGTACAAATGAAAAAGAATTACAAGAAAACCTAAAAATGTGGGAAAAAGAACTAACGAAAAGAAAAATGAAAGTAAATGTAAGCAAGACAAAGGTCATGATAATAGGGAAGGGAAATAAACATATCAACATAGAACTAAGCCAGCAGAGGATAGAGCAAGTAGACGTATTTAAATATTTGGGTGTGGTAATAGACAGAGAGGGAAACATAGAAGCTGAAGTGAACGAGAGAATAGCTAGCGCTTCACGAATGTACCACAGTTTGAGCAAAACATTTGTAAGGAAGAACGAAATAAGTAGAAAGACAAAAATGACAGTTCGTCGGGTTAGAATGACAAGGTTCTATCTGACACTTTTATCCAAACTGAGATTTTGATAATACACAGCTTCTTATTGGACGTTCTAACTTTGGGAATCATGTGGCGCCATCTATCAATAGTGGTTTTCAAAGTGGTGGGGATATGGAGTTCTATCTGCGGTAGTTTGAAAAACTTTTTTTGCAACAAAGTTCTATCTGATGAATTTTGCGAAAGTATTTTGCTATAATATTGCTCTATCTGTGCATATTTGACAGTTTAGTGACAGCTCTTCGTCTTTTTATTTAGAGTAAAGTCATAAAAAGTTAAACAATTTACCGCCCTAAAAATGAGTAAGTATAAATACTTCTCCATTACTAGAGAATATTCATAACTCCTCAATAATTACTATTAGGGTCCCTCATGAAACTTCAGAGCTGTAAGTTCCGACTATTTTATACATTTCGGTTTTACCTAAAATAAATTTGTAGATTACTGTCTTCAATAGAGCGAAAAAATTGTGCCCATAATGAAAACCAAAATAAAAATGAAAATTTTTATATGTATAAAGTCCCGTCGCATATTAATGTACCAGTTAAACCCTTATCACGCAATACTGTTGCGTGATAAGGGTTTAACTGGTACATACACCCTTGTATTATAAATTGAAATCATTAAAGTTAGGTAACAAGGTTCTAATTACGGTTTTTGAGTTCATATTACTGAGAAGATTGCAATGTCAATAGAAATATTATGGATCTATTGAATTACTTAATTTTTTGTAAGTTTTTCAAAAATGTGTTGCATGAGATTTTTATTAAAGAAAATAAATTAAAGCAAGTTAAAACTGCAAGCTTTTATTACTCAAAATGGTTGGTTGTTCAGTTACAACCCTGTCATTCTAAAACGACGAGTTTACAAAACGGTCTTTAGGCCTATCTTAATATATGGAAGCGAGAGTTGGATACTTTCGAACACAATGAAAAGCAAACTACAAGCTATGAATATGAAGTACCTAAGAGGAGTCAAAGGGATAACAAGAAGAGACCGAATTAGAAATGGTGTAGTAAGGGAAGAGCTCGAAGTGGAACCAATTATCAAGCGAATAGAAAAACAGAAGCTGAAGTGGTTTGGCCATCTTAACAGAATGAGCGACAGCAGGCCAGTAAAGCGTATCTGGGAGGCAAGAGCAAACCGAAGTAAAAGAAGAGGAAGACCGAAGAAAACTTGGAACGACGAAGTGGCATCAATTTTGAAGAACAAAGGAAAAACATGGGCAGAAGCTAGACGTATGTCAAGCAACAAGAAGGAATGGGCTGAATTTGTTTACGCATTAGAATGAATTGTAATTTATCACCTTACACCTTAGGGTACGTGCACAACGGAGCTTTGATACTAGATGCTAGCGGTGATGATAGAGGTATTTTAACAGCTTTGTAAAAAATTCACAACGTATTCTAATGAGAGCGTGCAAAACGGAGCTGTGAGTACATCGCGTATGCAGAGAGGTATAAGCGCTTATGGTTTGAAGAATGGAGCTGACCATTCTTCTGCGAGCTGTTAAGCTGTGTCAGTGTAACATAACCTCGCTAAATGGATGCCGAAAAACTAATTTCTCTAGTCTTCGCGAGGGAATCTTTGTGGAACCAGGCCCATCCGGACCACCACAATAGATATATTCTCGAAAAGAAATGGGAAGAAATTTCTGCCGTATTGAATTTGTCAAGTAAGTGAGATGAAATAATATATTTCCATGTTATAGGTACCTAGGTAGTTATATTTGTAAAATCATAATTATATAAATGACCTGTGTCATCAAAACATAGTTGTAAAACCATATGGGACTTTGTGACAGTTAAATTTGTTTTCATATCATGCAAAATGTACTCGATTTGCACAAAGGTATGATTTAAATGTCTCTCGAATAAATTTTGACGAATCTGCTGGTCGGTCAGTTTGACGACGTTGAAAATTAGCTGCTGCTGGAGTCTCTACCATTTCTTGTACATGCCGTTCAAAACCTTCTTTGTCAATAATAGTATTATGCAAAATGCAAATAGCTTTTACAATTGTATCGGCTGTTTTTTCGATTGTTTCGATTGCTTTTGATAAAAGACGCCATTTAGAATAAATTATTCCGAAAGCACATTCCACTGTTTTTCTCGCACGTGATAATCTTTTGTTGAAGTATTCAGATTCCATATTCAGTTGATTTTTCGCATACGGTTTCATTAAGTAATCTAATAGTGGGAACGCTTCGTCCCCAATAAAAACATACGGCATTTTAACTCTGGAATTGGGAAGACAACTGTCCGCAGGAATATTGAGTTGTTTACCCTCTATCAAATGGTAAAAAGCCGAAGATCGGAAAGTACCTCCATCACTCTGTTTGCCATATCCTCCAACATCAATCACAGAGAATTTATAATCGGCGTCAACGACACCAAATAATACAATGGAAAAAAAATTCTTGTAGTTATAATACATGGTTCCTGAATGGCTAGGGCAATTTATGCGGACATGTTTCCCGTCTATAGCACCGATACAATTGGGAAAGTTCCATATTTTATGAAATTTTTCAGCTGTTTGTATGAACAGTTCTTCTGTTGGTATTGGCATGTGTATGGGTTGCAGCTCGTTCCATAAAATTTTTACGGTAACTTCCACGATTGACGCAACAGTGGAGAATCCCATTCTAAATGCGAACTTCTGAACGAAGCTCCAGTTGCCAAATATCTGCAATATAAAAAAGCTATTAGGCTACTTTTTAGCGTCGTTACTCTGTGTCGCAATTAAATATAGCTATAGGGACGGTTTTTATTGTAGAGGATACCGTGAAAAGTAAATGGAAGTACCTCAGAGACACCTTCAAAAAAGAACTGGCCAAAATTGGAAAACCGAGATCTGGAGATGCTGGAGGAGTGGCTAAAGAATCCAAATGGAGCTATTTTAAGACTCTATTGTTTTTGAAAGATCAATTTACTTCTCGACAATCGACTTCCAATCTATCACCTGCTCTGTCGTGTACAAATGCCAAGGTATCAAATACAGCTATAGAAGATGAAGACGACGTGGATGAAACTCAACATTCCGATATCGAACATGACAATACCCAACATTCTGAAATGCACGAGGACAATTTTGATTCACCACCCACTCCTCAATCTTCAATATCATCCACATATACGAGTTGTAATGAGCCGCGGGTTGTACTCGCAAGCAGAAAGCGAAAAAAACCAAGCGATGGACTCGGCGAACAACTTTTGAATGTTGAAAAACAAAAATTGCAATTGCTTCAGGCAAAGTCTAAAGGAACAGTTGAAAATAAACCATTGGATGAGGACAGGTGTTTTTTCGAAAGCATCTTACCGCATATTAAAACTATGCATCCTCTTAAGAAACTACAATTTCGTAGCAAAGTACAAGAATTGGTGATGCTGTATGCCTATGGAGAAGCATCTGGAAATTCCCAATTTAGTGGAGTTACGTCTCTGCAACCTAGTGAATCTTTTTATGGGTCAACTTTGGAACCAACGGCATCATCATCTTGTAATGAGCAACCACGCAGCCTAACGACCCTATCCAATTTAGGTGATACTTCAGATGTATGGTAATACTATGTTATATTGTGTGCATCATTAATGCGTTACCTACCTACTTTGTACTTTGCCAAATCAAATAAAATAAAAAAACTTACCTAATTGTTATTACTAGTCGTTCTTCTGGACATATGGGATTTCGATGGCAATTTTTCCAATGTTTGACGAGGTTCGCGTTTATTTTGTTCAAAATATAGTCAAACGTGCTTATTTCCATTCGTAAATATGAGTAGAAACGGTCTGGATAATTTCGCAGTTCTTTGTAAAGATGATGGAATTCGCCTAGTATAGGTCGCTGTTGATTAATGGGATGCACGTGATATTCTCTCGCGGGCACACACTTTTCGGTTTCGTTCAAAATAAACCATTTTGTGGCTGCAGAGCACAAATAATGGTCATCACTGTCGGACATTTTAGAAGCGACTCCTGCATTATTCCAGGAGACTCGAAGCTGCGTTGTGCACACCTATCAGCGCTTATAAAATACTCTTTCATCTATCATCACTGCTATCATCTAGTATCAAAGCTCCGTTGTGCACGTACCCTTAGGGTAGACAAGGTTTCTGATTATAAAGGTTGTCCCAAAAAAAACCGAACGATTTATTTTTGGTTATAACTTTATTATTATTGGAGCAATTTTCCCCAATCTTGTACGAGACGTAGTTAAAAGATGAGGTTTCTAGAATCGACAACCATTTTCCAGATGGCGCCACTAATAAATTTTTTATGGCAGTTTTTTACAAGGCCACTTTTTGATTGGCTGGAGTTGAACCATCTGTGAAGCGATCAAAATGAAAATAGTGTAAGCTTAAAGCTGATGCTTTTCTCTTCCAAAGCAACTTTACAAAATTTTATTCTGAACGTTCTTGATTAATTTACAAATTTTTCTGCGATGCTCTAAAACAGATTTTTTATGATTTATTTGATATTAATTCGCTACCGATCTTGAGAAAATGTTCAGAATCCTTAGTAACATCATAAATCTTTCGTAAAATAACGTTGGGTACTTTGTGCAGGGATTTAACTTAGGTACTATATCGTTATACAAAATGTTAAAATAAATGAAACCCAAAAAAAATTGTCTAACATTGACTTGTTTGTGAACTCGACAAGTTGTTCTTCAGCTTATGACTGTTATAAAGCACATATTTAGTTTATTTTAAAATCCAGAATTGTTGTTTATTCCATTCCAGCCTGCTGTCTGTAGCCGCTTTTAGTGCTAATATTTTTTACTAATTACACATTCATAATAGGTATTCTCGTTAATTTTTTAATCAAATGTGTTCATAAAAATTTGCTAGGGTGGCGGCATCTGCAAAGTGACATCATTTTGTGAAATATTGATGGTGTCACTTAGGATTCTGCAAATTCTGTCAAGATCGGTGACCAAAAAAAAATGAATCTTCAAAAATCCTTGTTTTAAAGCATCACAAAAAAAATTATAAATAAATCAAGAACGGTCATAGAATGAAATTTTGTAAAGTTGCTTTAGAAAACAAAATCATTAGCTTCCATCCTACACTAATTTCATTTTGATCGGTTCACAGAAGGTTCAACTCCAGCCAATCAAAAAGTGTTCTTGTAAAAAACTGCCGCAAAAAATTTATTAGTGGCGCCACCTGGAAAATGGTTGCAGATTCTAAAGGCCTCATGTTTTGGCTATGTCCCGTTATAAAATTGAGGAAAATCGGTCACGCAATAATAAAGTTATAATCAAAAATAAATCGTTCGGTTTTTTTTGGGACACCCTTTATATACAGGGTGTCCCAATTGTCTGTATTCGGTCGATATCTCCATTACTATTAGAGATAGCCAAAAATTGTTAAATACAAAGTTGCAAAAGATCAAACAAGGCACACTTTGAAGATACAATCCTGTATATAGGATGTCCCACTAAGGAGTAACAACACAAACATAGGTTTCTTTTAATGGAACACCCTGTATTTTAATTTTTTATTAGATTTTATGATGAATTCCAAGTAACATTCATAAATCATGTTTTCATCTGAAGCAAACGGTTTAGAAGATATTGGTAATTTTGCGGGAAAAATTACTTTTGCAGTACTTATTTTGAAAAATCACTCCACAACCAATTTTCAACCTTTGGTTTTGCAAATTTGGCATCTCGTTAAGGAAGGTTTGGGCTATACTTGAAGCTCTTGAAAACGGTCTTAGCTTCTCAAGTTCGTCCCCAGTAACATTATGAACCTTCAAAAATGTAGAGGTCAATATTTCAAAATTTTTAAATGCCACCACTATCAAATGTTACAGCCATAGGTTGTAAAATTAAATTTGCTTTCGTTTAATATAAAATGTTCCTATATCCAAGTTTAGTATTTTTCGATTTATTCAGTAAAACACAATTTTCATCTTTTTCTTCCTGATGTTTTTAGACGGTTGGCTCTGACTACATTTCATTGTAGTGTGTTATCAATCGAATTACAATTTCTATAGATCTAATATTTAAGGTTTCGTTTCATAATTTGCTCAATTGTCTTTGGCAAACAGGACCTGCAATAAATTCTGTGTCTACAAAGCGTAATTATTATAACTATCACCAGAAGCGCCCCACTTTACCGAAAAGGTTTATTTCAACAGCTAACATGTTTCGAACACAAATTGCTCATCATCAAAGCCAAATCATTGGCATTAATTCTAAAAGTGCAATTGTTATCTATTTATTTCATTTTAGATTTTGGTAAGTACCTAAGTGCTGAAAATGCTGCAACTTTTTTGAGTAGGTACATTCTTGCATTCCATAAATGAACATTAAAAAAAACACTTGATCACAATTTATGGTTAATTAACGCAGGATTCAGGCTAACA
Source organism: Pycnomerus fuliginosus (assembly GCA_963924575.1). Lineage (NCBI taxonomy): Eukaryota > Metazoa > Arthropoda > Insecta > Coleoptera > Zopheridae > Pycnomerus > Pycnomerus fuliginosus. The sequence continues at coordinate 513,356 of CAWUQC010000001.1, forward strand.
GAATTTGTGACACCTATTGTGACATGTGTCCGAGCAGCCTTTCAAAAACTAAAAATGGAAATTCCTAAGAATCATATTTTATTGAATAAAACGAAAAATTCGAGACTTGGATATAGGGACATCTTATATCAAACGAAAGCAAATTTAATGTTGCAGCTTATGCCTATAACATTTGATAGTGGTGCCATTTAAAAATTTCGAAACTTAAATCTCTACATTTTTGAAGATTCATAATGTTACTGGAGACGAACTTAAGAAGCTAAGACCGTTTTGAAGCGCTTGAAAGATAGCCCAAAGCCACCTTAATGACATGCCAAATTTACAAAACCAAAGGTTGAAAATTGGTTGGTGGGTGATTTTTCAAAACAAGTACTGCAAGAGTAATTTTTCCCACAAAATTACCAATATCTTCTAAACCATCTGCTTTAGATGAAAACATGATTAATGAATGTTACTTGGAATTCATCATAGAATTCAAAAAAAAATTAAAATACAGGGTGTTCCATTTAAAAAAACCTATGTTTGTGTTTTTTCTCCTTAGTGGGACAGCCTGTATACAGGATTGTATTTATAGAATGTGCCTTGATTGACCTTCTGCAACTTTGTATTAAACCATTTTTCGCTATCTCTAACAGGAATGGAGTTATCGACCGAATACAGACAATTGGGACACCCTGTATATACATATACAGGGAATCCCACCATACCGCGCCCCCACTCCACAAAATCTTGATGAGGATAGTCCGCCAATAATTACGTAATTATTCTCGACTTTTTATAAATGTTTACTATGGCGTTGATGATATAAGATGCTAAATATATTGCATCCGACCCATAGAAGGGTCATCAACTTCACCGTTCACATGAGAAAGAAATCCTAGCACACATGAAGGATGATTGATGCAAAACCCCTAAGATGCAAGGTAGGTAGCTGAAGAACATCATTCTACAATCCATACATCTTATAATATTTATTCCATATAACTCTATCAAGCAACAAATTCTCATACGTAAGTACAGGGTGAGTCTAGTTGGACAAATCAGCGCTCTAGCGTTTAAGATATTGAAATTGGAAATTCTATTTTTGGATATGTTGTAGCTGAAATGGTCCCCTACGCATGGGACTCATGAAGAAAGCTCCAGTTTTATTCAAACCGAAATTATTAAATAAAAACGAAGGCCTAAAAATATTTTTTTCGATATTGTTGCATTTTTTAGGGTTATATTCTTAGAGCATCATTTTCTCTTTATGGAAACATAATTTTTTGCAGAAGAAAGTTAAGAATATCCGAGAGATAAATTATTTAAATAATAAAGATTTTTAATTATTTCCTAACGAAAACCACGAGTCCCATGGTTTTAACAACTGAAAGGCAGTCTTGCTTATACTGCAGACTGTACCCAGAATGACAAGTGTCAGTTGGAAATGTCATTTGGAGTTGTTTGTGGAAAAGTAATGCAAAACTGCGAGTTTTTGCCCTTTTCTTTACAGATAATTAGGTAATTTTTATTGCTTGATGAATTTTTTACTAAATTCGCCGAATCCAAGTGTCTCGGATTGTCACCCGATTGATGTTTTTTTTTACATTGCCATTGGAATCGAATGGTTCGACCAAGAAAAGCTATTCTCGTCAGCCAGAAGGGAATTGGAATAGTTTCTAACAGTTTACTAAGTGAGTACATTGCTGTCAAATAAGGTGATTTTGTTGTCTTATTAAAAAGTTAATCCTTTTTCAGCCGATAAGTTTTCACACTTACGAAAAGAAGATTTATCATCATTGGATGTCGAAGGGTCCATTGATATTCCATGTAGCAAATGTTGAGACTGTTGATATAATGAAAATAGACAAAGAAGCGTTGAGCAAAGTGAAACCAAGAAAATTCAAGACGGAGGGTGTACAGTGTACAGATGAAATATGAATTGATGCAACGAAGGTGTATGTAGCAGTCACATCACATGAATCGAGATTAGGAACAAGTAGATGTCGAACAAAATGGCTTGATTGTGGCGAGGGAGTCATTTCGAGCGGTGGTCATCAAAGATGCTTGCTTGCGAACATCCAGAAATCACAACATGAAGAAAAAGAGCACAGGAGGAGTGAACGTTAAAATTGGACGGAGACTATTGTCACCACATTGTTATTTATTTATTTATCAGTACATTTGATGTTGCAACATTTATGTAAACCCTTGTAGTCCACTGCATTTTAATCTAAATCACGCTTCGTTAAGATCGATGTTAAGATCATATTTTTTCTATTAAAGTTTGTATTCTTATTAGAAAGTGACGACAGAGGCCTAATGTTTATTTGAAATTTTGTCACTGTTTTATGGGATGTAATAAAATGTTTATACTGAATTTTAAACCGTCCTGTTAGTAACTATTGCCAATTCCCTTCTGGCTGAAGGGAATAGCTTTTCTTGGTCGAAACATTCGACTCCAATGGCAATGTAAAAAGCATCAATAGGGTGACAATCCAAGACACTTGCATTCGGCGAATTTATCACAAAATCCAACAAGCATTAAAAATTACCAATTATCTGTAAAGAAAAAGGCAAAAACTCGCAGTTTTGCATTATTTTTCCACAAACAACTCCAAATGACATTTCCAACTGACACTTATTGTCATTCTGGGTACAGTCTGCAGTATAAGCAAGACTGCATCTCAGTTGTTAAAACCACGGCACTCGTGGAAATTATTAAAAATGCAAGAATATCGAAAAAAAAATTTTTAGGCCCTCGTTTTTATTTAATAATTTCGATTTGAATAAAACTGGAGCATTCTTTATGGGTCCCATGCGTAGGGGACCATTTCAGCTACAACATTATCCAAAAATTGAATTTCCAATTCCAATATCTTGAACGCTAGAGCGACTGATTTGTCCAACTAGACTCACCCTGTATACAGTGAGGTTCAAGAGTTGCTTCCCCCCTTTCGAACTCTATAGTGGAGGGGCACTTCGGAAAAACTCTGGGTCACATAACCTTTATTAATTTCATGCAGTCTGAAGGTGCTGTCAAATACTTTTTTCCACTTCCGGTTTAGCCGGAAATGACCCTAAAATTGGTTTTTTAAATTGATACCCGCATTTTTTTCAACTAATTCGGAATCTACGAATTTTTGTAAGTCGAAAACACGTGTCGCACTTAACCGGTTATCAAGTCACGGCCACCTCAGATTTTCAAAAACATCGAAGAAATCGGTGAAAAACTAAGATTTTTGAAAATTGCAAAACACGTCAACCTTATTTTTTTGATACAAATTCAACTGGACAGTTAAATTTCTTCTTTACTTCGTTTTGAATTTTTCAAGTTCTCTGATTTTTTACAATTGGTGATTTTAACAAAAAGAAATTAGAAAAATGTAATCGGGCAATTGAATTCGCATCAAAAAAATAAAGTTAACGGGTTTTTGCAATTTTCAAAAATGTTCGTATTTCACCGATTTGTTCGATGTTTTTGAAACTCTAGGTTGGCCATGACTTAGTCTCCGGTCCAGTGTGGTACGTGTTTTTAACCTAGAAAAATTCGTAGATTCCGAATTAGCTGAGAAAAATGTGGGTTTCAATTTAAAAAAACAATTTTAGGGTTATTTCTGGCTAAACCGGAAGTGAAAAAAAATATTTGACAGCACCCTCAGACTGCACCAAATAAATAAATGTTATGTGCCCAGAGCTTTTTCCGAAGTGCTCCTCCACGATAGGGTTCGAAAGGGGGGAAACAACTTTTGAACCCCACTGTATGTATTTGCATAAACAGATTAACCCAATTTGGTCTGTAGTACATCGCTCGCATCTCAACATCAGAAAAAATTAATATTCTTGGTCATCCCATTGTTAGTTTAGGATTTGTCCTTCTAATTGGGGCATATGGGCATATATTGGGGCATAAGAAATCTTTAATAATCAATGCTGGTGCTATCTGGCATAATTTGGCTCTAGGCAGTACTCATGGGCAGTTAGAAGAGTCACTATCGGAACTTATTTTACAAACGAACTTGTGAACTTGCGTGACTCACGCAACCTCTGCATTTACCTATAACTTTTTTCTGATAAGCTCTTTCGATGTTATTGAGTCCGCAGGTCGTTTTTTGTCGAAGAAAAATGGGACAGAATTCCTGGTTGTTTTTAAAAAATGGCAGCAGAAAAGCGGTTAGAACCTCCCCATCGCGTGGATCTTTGAATCAAGAAGAAAACTGAAACCTATACTCAGCAAAAACACTGCATTGCTACCATGTTTTCAACGTTATTGTAATCCTGTTGTTATCTTTCTTAGTTGTACATAAACTACATCAAAAGCCATACAGGTGTAAAAGCTGCAGAATAACTACACCCCGTAATGTCGCCAAAGCACGGTGCAGATTGTTCTGACGTTCCAATTGACATTGTTATCGATAATCATGAAAGTAATGATTTAATTGATATCGATAAAGATACTGAGTGACGAAGATGAAGAAATATCCTATGATGTAATAGAGTTTCAAGATCATTTTTCCGAAGAAGTTATGCTTCTCAATCGAAATATTGATATACACAATCTTGAAAACATAAGAATAATTTATTGCTCCCGGTCAAAATTAAGTTCCAAGATCATTTATTTACCATAATAACTTACACAAAGAAAATTGGTTGGCAGTTAAGAAGACGATGTAGAAAAAAACCACGTTTCGGTTTGTTCATGGAAGTTCAAAATCCGATGTTCATGAATGATCATGTTTCTAACTCAAATTCTGGATTCAACACCTGTCAAATATCAGTTTTGATTTTGGGATAACTTCACACAGTTGTATATACTCGTTGAAAACATCGACTCTTTTCGTTTAGATATTTTTTATCGTTTGTAATGAACGAACCAGTTACCCGAATAGCGCATTCGAAAATTTCGTTGAGATTTTCGTTCAGGTCCCATCTTTTACAAACGAAATCGTTCATAGACGAAAATTTACAGAATAAGAGGGTTAGGAAAGCCTACATTTTTTTACATTGACACCTGGTGAATTCCATTGGCCCGAATTTTTATTAACAGAAAAGAAAAGGTTGTCTGTTAGGTCAGGTCTAGACAATAAAAAATCTGAATTAATTAAGAATGATTCAGTGACATGCGTCCTATATTTCAACAACAAAGTTTTTGAATTTATGAAATATCTGCAAAAGTCGGGGGGTGCTTTCGGTGAGCATATTGTGTTGGATTACTTTTTACGCTGGGATATTTATGTACATGTTTCTTGTTTTTTCCATATTTAGCTTAGGGGGTCTCCACATAAGCATGGTTGAAAGATGTCCCACTGTATACCCAGGGACAATGTCCAGAACTAATTAAATTTATCGACAGATTTCTAACCTATCGTTACGATAAGAATACTTCAAGAATCAATTTCCATTCATAAGCACACATACATATACATGTTATAAAGGGCGCAAGAACACTAAAGTGTACAGATTCGGTATCCCTCAGTTGGTAATGCATGAAACAACAATACTAGGCATTTACCCGACGAGGAAAAAAATGAAAATTTAGAAGAGATTCTGAAAAGCATTCGAAAAAATAATGGAAGAATATTTTACCAAAAACACAGACAAATGCTTTGATTCAATGTTAATAAAGGTGGACATCACTAATCGTAAAAATTAAGAGGCTAAGGCCTCTCCCAAACGAAAATCTATTGTAATATTACAGTGTTCATAAATTCCAGTGCATTCAGTTAGCTTTCCCTATAAACATTCAGCGACTGGTACCGTTTTACAGGCTCATGCGTCTGCAGGCGCGAATTATCGAACATACAGACGCCATGAATTAGTGGGAAGTAGCGCCTGTACCGCGAGTGTACTGCAGTCGCATGCTTCAAAATATTACCGAACGCATGCGACTGCAATTTAGAATGTACACAGGCGAGACGTGTCGATGTCTAACGAGTTGGCACGAAGGCCGTGGAGTAGTCAAGTAGTTTAGTCAAGTTCATCGGTCAACGGTCAAATGAAATCAGTGTGTTGCAGTACATTAGTACATTGCAGTAGTCTGTGTTCAGTGGTTGTAGTGTGTATGCACCGAACAAAACAAACAATGCAATTTGCACAGGTAATTTTTTGTTGTTTTTTTTAAACTTTTATCTTTACTAGTCCGTGTAAATGAGTAGGTAGGTACCTATCCAGCATAACCCTAAAAATTAAAAAACGTGACTAACCTAACCTCCTAACCGCATGGCGCATGCATGCTTGATTTAATGCTCACGTGCATTTTCTGACTCGGATAAACATAAACAATGCGCCAATGTTGGCCAATGCCGACTATTATTAGGTACCTACTATGGGCATGCCTTTTGTATTTAAACAATTTATATCAGGGGCGAAATGGCAGCTGAACAAGCCCCTTTTTTGAAAAATACTTAAAATACGACCACGTAACGGTTTTCATCGAGGTTTAGACTGTTTCGTGACTGTTCTATGTCTATGCAAGCTACGGACCCAAAGTGAGATCCATTCCAGTCCAGGTTATAATAATAAGGTACCTACTTATACAGGGTGAGTCAAACCAAACGGAACGGGCCACTCTCTACTCTATACTTAACTTCCTTTGTTTCCTTAGGATCAGAATCATTTTTGTTTAGTAATATCATATGACTGCCCCTGCTCTGATTCACATTTTTACCACATCAGTGCTCCCCAAAATGTTTTTATTCCATTGGCTGAACACATGTTACCTTGTCATTTTAAATGGCCCTTGTATATTTTCTTTATTGCAGCTATAACAGATGCCGATTGCCAATTACACAATGTGCCACGATCTTGAAATGTCAAAGTTATGACATACAAGTCTAAAATTTTAAATGGCAAGAGGGGTCATGTGACCCCTCATTTGAAAGTTAATTTAATTCTCTATACGATGGTGAAGGTTTCAAAGAAATTTGTTGGCTCAAAAAAAAAATGTTTTTTTTTGCAAATCCTTATTTTCATTTTTTATTGTTTATTTTATCTCAGTAGATGTTCGAAATGGACTCCTTGCGTTTCCCGACACAAAAAAATGACGCGAGGTTAATGTCATTGAATTAAAAGTCAAATTGAATGTGCAAAACTGAGAAATAATCCCCAGAAAGTACATTTGCGAACTCTTCCCGTCTTGATTTAACGTCAGGAAATCCAAGGAGCTCGTATTGAAGAAGTTCTTGGGTAAAAAAATGAAAATGAAAACTTTCAAAAAAAATTCATAATTTTTTTTTGAGGCAGCCAATTTCTTTGAAACTTTCGCAACGTATAGAGAATTAAATTAGCTTTCAAATGAGGGGTCACGTGACCACCCTTGCCATTTAAAATTTTTGACTTGTATGCCATAACTTTGATATTTCAAGGTCACGGCACATATTGTAAATGGCAATCGGCATCATTTCTCAACTAATAGCTCCATTCCAAATTTAAAGGCTCTAGCTAGCCCGGTTCTAGAGATACAGGGGAGGGGCGGACTTCAGGTCCTCACTGTATATTAGTATTATTTTTGATTTTCTTTAAATCGGTGCAAAAAATCGAAGGTAGGTACTCTTACATAATGGAAATTTCGAATAGGTAATTACGAGGGTAATTAATTGAATGTGTTCCCAAAAGTATGGATTTTTGACGGTTTATTTCACAATATTCGTTACTTTTTAGACACTATCATTGAAACAATGGAGAATAATTACTTGGCTTCCGGCCTAGCCTGGCTATACTTTATGTCGCTTTTCAAAATTAAAGAATTATATCGCACCTAATTAAATTATAAGAAACACAACCGTTCATTAGAAACTTTTGGGGATCCACTAGTAGTAAATTTTTTAAATTTGGTGCTACACCATAACGCCCACGCGCACCAAAAATAAAATAATGCCAACCTCCCAGCACTTCCAGTTCTACCGGGAGTGTCCGCCATCTTTGTAATTGTAAATAGAAAGCCCTCATTTTGATTTTAGATTCGGATTTGTCTCTTAATTCTGAGTTTATCGCACCCATGTTTTGCCTACCTAACAGTCACCGTTTTTGACATATTATGTGGACATATGTATCAAGAAACTGATCTGCACTTCGGAATAGAAAATTTTATATCTTCCGAACGGTTGAAGATTAAGTAAACAAACTCGGGGGGTTGATACTAGAAGGTTTGAGATGTCTTTTGATTACTGTTATTGACGTAACAATATGGCGAAAATTAATTTTAAAAAATGGCGGAAAGATTGCCCGCAACAGCAAGTGCTGGGACGTTGGTAATATTTCATTTTTGGTGCGCGTGGGCGATATGGTGTACCTAGTACCAAATTTCAAAACTCTACTACAAGTGTCTCCCCAAAAGTTTCTAATGAACTGTCTTCGTGAATCGCCCTGTATATCCACGAATTTGTTAACTTGCAGGGCAGCAATATTTGACTTGACTTGCCTTCTACTTCTACAACAAGATGCCAAAATACAAAAGTGTTTTAAGGCTAACACGAAAATCTCTGAAGCGGAGAAGGTACAACAAGGAAAATGTTTCGGGAAAAATTGAAACGCATCACAACAATAGTCAGAATTTTGAAATAGCTCCAAACACTAGTCCTACTGAAACCTCGAATGCAACGCAGTACCATTCTGCTGATGAGAACAATTGGGCAGGTCCTAGTTCTGCTATAGAATTACTAAGCTCAGACAGTGAAGGTATGTGCGTAATCTATAATGAGAGCTCTAGTGAAAACTCATCCTGTTTTGACGACATATCAACTGAAGAGAAAACTGTCGAATTCTTAAAAAAGTGGTCCTTTAGAAACAATTGTAGTCATACCGCATTAAGCGAATTATTAACATTTTTAAAAGATAATGCCTTCCCCTTTTTACCGAAGGACGCACGAACGCTGCTGAGAACGCCAAAAGAAAGAAATACTATTAAAATAGATCCAGGAGAATACGTTCATATTGGATTATTATTTTCACTATCTAATATTTTACGGAATTTGAAAGAAATTCCAGAAGATTTAATTTTACATTTTAATATTGATGGAGTGCCGCTTTCTCGTAGCAGCAAAGCAGGATTTTGGTTAATTTTGGGTCGAATTTACAATTTGCCTTTTACATCCGTTTTTGTAATCGGCGTTTATTATGGTGAACACAAGCCAAAAGATTTTAATGAATTTTTGAATCCATTTGTTCAAGAACTCAAGGAAGTTTTAAAGAAGGGTGTTCAAATTGGAAGATTTTTCTCGAGTATTCAAATTGGAGTGTTTACATTGGATGCCCCAGCTAGATCAGCCACTCTAAACATTAAATCCCACTCGTCATACTTTGGATGTAATCGATGTTGCCAGGAAGGAGTGTTTATTAAAAATAGAATGACTTTTCCAGAAGCAAATTCTACGTTAAGAACTGACAACTCGTTTCGAAGTAAGGTTGACGAGGATCACCATAAAGGGGACTCTGTTATTGAAGAAATACCACAACTGGATATAATTAAACAGTTCCCAATGGATTACTTACATGTACTTTTACTCGGGGTTGTAAAACGTCTTATTAACATGTGGCTTAGCGGCGATACGAATTCACTTATATCCAGTAGGGACGTCAAACAAATATCGCATAAGTTAGAACAAACTGCATTTTCCCAGCCCTCAGAATTTCAAAGGAAAATTAGGCCAATTACGGATGTTGGGAATTTCAAGGGCACAGAATTCCGAACTTTCATTAAATTCACCGGACCAGTTGTACTTAAAAATGTTTTAACACCTGAGAAGTATTCAAATTTTCTCTTATTGCATGTCGCAAGCACAATTCTTCAGGATAAACAACTCGCAAAATCACATCACAGTTTGGCCAGGGAAATAATGGAATCTTTCATAGAAGGGGTAAAGGAGATCTACGGAGATCATCACGTAATATATAATTTGCACTGTTTATTACATCTTGCGGAAGATGCGGGAAATTTTGGCAATCTAGATGACTTCAGTGCTTTTCGGTTTGAGAGCTTCATGAGTTACGTGAAGAATCTGCTGCGAAAGAAATGTCAACATCTATCACAATTATCAAACAGAATTGTCGAAATGACAGAAGCTAATTTTTTAAAGCAGCAACATGATCAGAATAAAAATTACCCATTACTTAAAAAAGAACGAAAGATTAAAGTCTCAGAAGATGGAATATATAAAATTATTTACGAAGAAGTGCGATTTCCATCAGGTATTAAGCTGAGCAGTCAATTTAGAGACCAATGGTTTCTTACAAGAAGCAAAGATGTGGTACAATTTCAACATGTAGAAATTATAGAGAACAAGTACTACATATACGGATCAAGAATTAAAAAAAAAAGTAATTTCTACACTGTGCCTCTTTCTTCAGAAAAATTAAATATTTATTTAGTTCAAAAAAACGATGGCGTTTTTCAACTTTTTCAATTAGATGCTGTTTTCAAAAAACTTTTCCCTGTCTGCATGGACCAATGTGTTGTGGTATTTCCGCTAGGAAACGAAACTGAAGGTGGGTATATTTATTTATTGCTATTATTTTACTTGTCAAGTCAAGTTCATTCCATTCATTTAATACATCCGAATGGTTGAACTAACAAAATTATATACTTACTATTTGACCAGTATCGTAGCTTTTCGTATAGCTAGTGTGAAAACACATGTCATGTTCCAGTCTCCGAGTCGCGTAACTGCAAATGATGCAAAACAAAATTTATTTTTCCTCTGTCTGTAACGTTTACTTCAACAGAAGTCTTTATACTAACTGTAGGTACATACAATATGTTTCTAGCTTATAACTCTTCTTCTTTACTAAGTAATAGTAGTATTCCTTATTCATTGAAATATACCTAGGTACATTATATTTATATATTTTTGAGGATGAAGATATCGAATACTTAACTAATTATTTATTTACATGTTTATTTATACATACATGGGATTTTTAGGTTTCTAATAACACCACAACATATGACATAATAGAAACGGTAGAAAAGAAGATTCGTTTTGTCACGTTGATTCCAAGCCGATGGATCATCAGAGACAAACTCTATTGGCACTCTAAAAAGGATAAGGATAACCTGAGCAGATTACTAAAATCTGCAACTTCGATGCCAAAACAAAACTGGAGGGTAATAAATAATTTTAAGAAATTAGCCACCGACATAAGTAAGTAAATAGGCTTTAGTATGTTACAGTTATGTATTAACATAGTTGCGGTATATTTACAGAAACCTACAGTGACGCACGATTGAAGGAAGCCTTCTATGAAAAATATTCTGGTACAAGCTCAGAAAATGAAGAAAAGAAAAGAGCAAACTTGAAACGCAAGCACCCTGTCCAATACAGCAATTTGCCAGATTTTAATGACAGATTTTTCTCAAATGAAGATTCGGAGACTCCCGACGGTTTAGTTGAAGACAATGTTAATCATTTAACGGTGCCCATTTATAAAAACCGTCATTTACCTTCACCATCTCCCGATGAGCATATCTTACTCGCATCACAATCTCCCACCAATGATGAGATACGCGAATTACTGGCATCATCACGTAACATTCTGGCATCACCTTCTAAGCTTCTGACATCTTCTCCCAATGAACAACATGACTCATTTGTGTCTCCTAATTTACAACTTGACTTATTGAACCCACGGGCTCCTGCTGAAAGTCAGCCTAAGGAAAATGGAACAACGAGCGATGGTTTAATTGTAATGCAACATGAAGAAGATAGAGGAATAAGGCCAGATGATTCATGTGAAAGCCCACAGTCGGATTCCCTGGAAGATTTTTCATTGGGAGATGAAAGGATGAGTACACACCACTACTTGATGAAAAATTGCAAATTACTCAAGAAAATAGATGCTCAACAAAATGACCAAAAGAAACAATTAGACTCGATCAATGCCAAGTTGGAAAACTTTCATGATATTGTAGAAACCTTAGTCGTGCAGCAGCCTGGTTTAAAGGGCATTAAAGTGGATCCTCTGTTCGATATGCCTACATTTCCTATTGCAAGTCATGCCAACTTAAATAAACTGAACAAACTATTGCTAAAACAGGAATATTTAGAGCAAATCGTAGGTATTATAAGATAGTGTCTTTTTTACTGATGAAATATTTTTCCAGGCTATTCGAATGAAGGACAAAGTGTCACAAAAATATTCTTTGAATCGAGCAATAAAAAACCTTATGGAACATCTTCTATCATATGAGGTGATTGTCCTGCATAGCTGGAGCGGGAAAGCAGGCCTCAACGGAGGTACTTTATTATTTACTTTTGACAATAGCTAATTTTTATTTCTGTTGTTTTAGAGAAGTCGAAATTAGCCTTCCAAGACTACCACGGCATTTTTAAACTGATTGAGACAACCATAAATTTAACTAGAGCGGAAGATGAAGACAATATTAAGAAGTCGATGGTAGAGTTCTTGAAAAGGGGGGCACAAAATAAGACCAGAATGGAGAAAAAGTAGTCACGTGATTAATGTTGAGTACCTAAAATTAATGTTTCTGATTTAGGTAGGTATACTTTTTGTTTAGTTTGTTTAGGTAGGTACATACTGTCACGTGCGAAATCCTCCGCGTGGGCAAAGGCTTTTATCGGCTTCCTTCCAGTCTGTATCAACCGTTGGGTAGGCTTGAGGAAGTCGGGTTAAATTGGTGGATTTCAGGATGCCTTTCGACCACTTCGTGGATGCTTTCAGGAAAACCAATTTCAGCGACACTTTCTGTAATTATTGCGTGTAATTTTGGGGAACAGTTGCGGGACTCACCTTTGTCGTATTCCCGGTTCCGCATTTTTGGGGTTTTCTCTGGTATTTGGGAAATATTCGGCCAGTTTCAGTTTGTTTACGTATCCATTGACAGGTTCGGAAAAGTGCGGTTAACACGACACGTCAATTGTCACGGATGTCAGTCCCCCCCTCTCTTCCCATGAGTTCAGGAGCGTAGATAGCGTTCTCAGCGGGGGCAGGCCGTGTGCCGTTGTTTTCTCACCACCAAAATTATGCTTCGCCACCGAGAGTGATGGGCATAATTTTGGACGGCGTTCTAGCGCATGGGGCGAGTGTGTGCCGCTCCGGTGGCGTCGTTCCCATCGAGAATATAGCCACTCAGCCGATGTTTTCGGTAGGCGCACGCCCATGAGGGGAAATTTCAAGTTAACGGATTTTTCGAGGCGACTGCGCGTCGACGCTAAAAATAGAAGAGCTTCCGGTTTCCGTCTTGTTGGTTTCAACGAGGCGTGGTAGAGTCCGTAATAGAGTGGCCATTTTTGTGAAATCGGGATGAACTGAGAGCCATTTTAAGGTGAATATCCCGTCAGTTGGCGATATCTCACACCCCAGTTTGAGGGATTTCGAGCCGCTTGTTGGTGAAGTCGACCGCCCCCACACGTGGTTGTTGGCGGCGTCAAGGGTCCCATAGAGGGGGTGAGTTTTAAGCTGCATAGTGCCCTAAAATAAGGCTTTCGTTTTCAGATCCTTATGTCTCCTTTTGTTTGCCTTTCTTTGAGTTTCCTCCTGCTAGGTTTAATTTAATTTCTACATCAAATTTTTGTGAATCGGACTTTGACCCCCTCCGGCAGATTTTCGAAGGGATTCCATCTACCCCTCTTTTCGAGCCGAAGGTACTGTCCGTGTTGTCTGGAATATTACCCCCCCCCCGTTTTGTCGTTACCGTTTTTGGAGGATTTGCTGTCGAGGCTATACCAGTCGTGGGACGAGCCCGGGAGGGGTGCCACTGTTTTCCCCTCTTCAACTTGCCCGGCTGCTCCGGAGAATCGGTGAGCTGTATCAGTAACAATACCCCACCGACCTGGAAGTGTCGTCAGCGTTATTTCTGCCATATTGTAAATTCCCCTTTAGCTTATGAAATATTCTTCGTGACCTTCAGTCATATTCAGTTTTTCTGTGAGTTTGTTAAAATTATTAATTGTGACCTTCAGTCATTGTCGGTCTCCCAGTTGCTTCACAGCTAGGGGGCAATCATTTTCAGCAAACGTTTTGCAGTGGTTCTGGCAAAGTCACCATTGCCTATTTCATTGTTACCTTATCAGCTGTAGTACTGCTGTTGCCGGTTTGCCGTGTGGTTTTGATTTTCAGCGCGTGAGTAACGCCCTTAGTGGCGTGAACGCGGCCTGTAGGTACCTATAACCGTGCGTTGCGCCCCCTTTCGTCATTGCGCCCTTCAACCGGTAAATTTCGTCGGCAGCGGTGCTGCCACCGTTTGATATTTATAGTGGTGGCTGTGTACCTCGCTGGTACTGCTGCGACGTGTGTTTTATTTCCATCATTGCAATTTTATATACTTATATTTTTCATTCCGTTTCAACGATTTTCAATTATTCATTTATTGTAAATATACTTAATAGTTTTTAGTTGTGTGTGTTTTATTCCTCAAGTACACCCCGGCAGTTGCGCTCAGGGTTTTTGCGGTAAATTTCTGGCTTTGTACTTATCGGTCGCTTGGGCAAATATAAAGCTAGTGGCGTCCTACTCCATCTTAATTATATTGCACCTGCCTTTCCTGTGCCACCTCCTGTATAGGAGAAGACCCACTGCCCTGGGTCCGGGTAAATTTTGCGACTTTGTTCAACTTCCCCCTGAGGCACTGTCGGCCCACCGCTTCGCGCCACCCGACGTTTTTGTCTCGTGACATTTTGGCGCCCAACGTGGGGCCTTGAAACTCAAGGTCATTCAGTTTTTGGAACATATCGAGTTGTTCCACTGTTGTCACAATTTTCGGGTGGTACGCTATAGGTGTGCTTGAGGATAAAACACTTTTGGTTTTTGTGTTCATGTTAAGGTAATTGCATGTATTTGTACAATGTATGGTTACGGTATGTTTTGCGTTATTCCACAGCGGTACTCGAAAGTTATTCCCTCAAACAGTTTACGAGCATAATGTTTGCAATACTATGCTCGTCAATGGCCACGCCTTTATGTTGTGTGTACTTATGTTTCTCTTTCAGTTCTTTCACTTTTGAGTTTTCATGTTGACTCTGTCTGATTTTTGCGGTTGTTTCTTTCGTGGGAGTCCTATGTACTTTCGGTTTGGACTTTTAGTCCGTCCACGGTTTTGGGAGAGCTGGGTCGCGACCAACTCTTCGTGTAGTGGGTTTTTGGGAAGTGCTAGGTGTATGAGTTTTGCCAGTAGGCCTACTTGGTTGTGAATTGAGCTGCAACGGGTTTAGGCGATTGAGAAACAGGCAATTACTCTTCTCTTTTTAGAGGTTATGTCCTCCTGCGCTTGCGTCAGCCAATTTTCTCAGTTAGGGTCAATTCCTTTGTTTTGCTACAAGATGTGAGTTTAGATATCTTTATAAGTCGGACATCGGGTACTTGTGAGCTCAGTTGAAGACTCTGTAAGCTCTTTGAGATTTGTGACTTTCAGTTTTGGTGAATATTTGGTTGAAAGGTACTGAAAGATTGTGTTTGGTTTTGTTCGGTTTTAGCTGAGTTCGGAGTCCTGTTGGTTTCGTGGCAGGTCTCTTATGTGTGATTTTCTTCCGGTTTCGTGGAAGGAATTCTTTTGTTGTATGCTCGGTTTTGCTCACTAGCCGTAGGTTGGTGAGGGTTTTTGTGTTCGTTTTGGTTTCGAAACCTATTTCCCTCAGAAATAGTCAGTCTTGAGCTTGAGTTTAGTTTGGGGTGGCGCTTATTTTTTCCTGCGTTCGCTCAGTTTTCCGATTTGTGTTTTAGTTTTGTTTCCTTTTGGGTATTCTTCTTCGCCTCCCTTGAGTTTCGTACTCGCTACGTCCTGTAGGTTTGGTGGGAGTGCGAGAAGCTGAGTCTGGCCTTGTTTGGTGTACTCTACGGTTTGGGGTAGTTACACATTAGGTTCCAAAGGTCCAGTATCTCCCCCTTAGGAGGATTTATTCTCCCTTAAGTAGACTTGATCCAAGTCACAACATCGAGTAAATTTTTGCCTCTGGTTTTGCACTTCTGTTTAGCGAACACTCACCATCTAAAATAAGTCGGCCCAAACTAGATATCGGTTTCTTTGTTTTTGCATATTCAGCGAATGTGTTTTTGTACTTTCGCTTTTGTCCCCTTCAGGGTCAGTTTAAGTACCCTGTTGGTTGGGGCGAAGAATACGCCATCGGTCATCTCTGCCTGTCGTAAGAGGCGACTATAAGAACTCCGACGACTTCTTCCCATCGATCAAGTGTCAGTAGGTCTGGCAGCTTCTGGTTGTTTTGGAACCTTTTGGGGAGTCTTGTGTGTGGTGCTGTGTTTCGGCTGGAAACCGCTGAGTTTGGGTGTGTGATCTGTTGGATTCACACTTAGGTCTTTTCGTTGGGTTAGTTTCTTAGGGTTTTTGGCCCTCTCGCCGCATCACATACTCGATTTCCTTCCTGCGACCTACTGGTGCTCGTTTTCGTTGTTTTGGTTTTGTTGTTTTGTCTCGTTGTCAAGACGTGCGTTGTGGCGTCACTGACTTCATGTTGTTTTGTCCCTTCTGGGGTGAGTTGGTGTGGCGCGAAACGCACCTCCTCTCACCAGTGTTTGTGTTGTTTTGGTCGAGCTGGTGTGAGTTGGTATTCCGCTGAATACCTCCCCAGCGTCGTCTTAGTTGTGCCTTTTCAGCTTTGAGTTGGGTCGTTGCGATCCTTTCCTTTTTAACCTCCCCACTCCACTTCACCATTTAAAAAAAAGGGAGGTTACTGCAATCACTAAAATTTTCGAATTCGAGACAACACCAGATCTTCACGTTTTGAGGTCTCAGGAACCTAAAAAAGTGGTTTTTAAAATGTGTCTGTGTGTATGTTCGTACGTACGTTCGTACGTTTGTAAACACGCCACAGCCAAAACTACTAGACCGATTTGGCTGAAATTTGGTACGTAGGCATCTCATAACCCAACTTAGATCTGAAAAGCTTTTGGAGCCAATCGTGCAACCGGAAATGCCATTTTGGCACATCAACTTTTAAATTTTAAATGCAAACCCCCATTTTTCACGTTACCATAGGAAAGGCCTTCAAATTCTGCTTCTAAAAATGTGTTCACTCTCAGTGCCTTTTTGGCCAAAAATTCAAAATTTTTACATTTTTGTCGGATTTTAAAATCGCTGTACAGCCCAAAGCCCTGAACCGATTTGGCTCAAATTTTGCACATGGGAATTGAATTGCACGTCGAAGAGCTGAACAAATTTTGGATTCAATCGGTCTACGGAAAGTGCCGTTTTGGCACACCAATTTCCAAAGTTAAAATTACTCACTCATTTAACCATCCAAAACAAATTTTTGATAAGATTTATTGTCACCATCAGAAAGGTCTTCAAATTCTGGTTTTAAATAAGACAAACTTCGTTCGCATTTAGTGCTCTTTGGGTCAAAAAATCGAAATTTTGTAATAACGCTAAAAATACATTATAGGTAGCCCAAATTAGTGAATCGATTTGGCTAAAATTTGGTACATGGAGATTGGGTGACCCGTTGAAGACCTGAAAGGCTTTTGGAAGCAATTGGTCCACGGCAAGTGCCATTCAAGCATATCAACTTAAAATTTTAAATATAAGGCCTCCTTTTTTATGCCGCCAATAGAAAGACGATCAAATTCTGGTTCTAAAAATGTATTCACAGTTTCTGCCATTTCAGTGGAAAATAGAGAAAGAATTCTTTTTCAATAAAAGGGAGCGGGCTGACAGTGGATGACATAAAGTATCAGTTATTGTCAAAAGGGTGGCAAAACTGTTAACCTTAAAAGGAACATATTGTCAAATGTAACGGGTGATGTACGAGGTGATGTCGGTATTTGTCAGAAAATTAGTCACAGACGATAAGCATAAAAAAAAATTTGTTGAATTGCCTACTATCTACACAGAATACAAAGATCCACGCGATGGGGAGGTTCCAGCCGCTTCTCTGCTGCATTTTTTTTTCTGGTTTTTTGCAATTTCGGGTATTTTGTTACCTCTTTGGGTTTTGTTATTTGGGTTTTCTTTTTTTCTGGTGTCCATAAGGATCTTGGTTTTTTTTGATAGCATTTTCAGCGGTCCCTCAGGTCCAGTTGTTGGCTTTGGTAGTTTGCGGGTATTACCTTCCGATCGGTTGTGAGCTGTGTCTCCTCCGCGTATTTTGCGCGGGTTTTTGCGATTGGTAAGGTCGAGTACTGGTCCTTAAGTTTGGCTACGGTTTGGGTAGTCGTTGAGTAACTTTAGGAAGGGCCAGGATATTCTCTCTTTAGGAGGATTTATTGCTCTCTCGCTACCATTGTCCAATTTTAGTAGGTCCTGTGAAAGGTTGGGTAACCTTTCATTTTGTGAGAGGGGAGTTTGTCACGTGCGAAATCCTCCGCGTGGGCAAAGGCTTTTATCGGCTTCCTTCCAGTCTGTATCAACCGTTGGGTAGGCTTGAGGAAGTCGGGTTAAATTGGTGGATTTCAGGATGCCTTTCGACCACTTCGTGGATGCTTTCAGGAAAACCAATTTCAGCGACACTTTCTGTAATTATTGCGTGTAATTTTGGGGAACAGTTGCGGGACTCACCTTTGTCGTATTCCCGGTTCCGCATTTTTGGGGTTTTCTCTGGTATTTGGGAAATATTCGGCCAGTTTCAGTTTGTTTACGTATCCATTGACAGGTTCGGAAAAGTGCGGTTAACACGACACGTCAATTGTCACGGATGTCAGTCCCCCCCTCTCTTCCCATGAGTTCAGGAGCGTAGATAGCGTTCTCAGCGGGGGCAGGCCGTGTGCCGTTGTTTTCTCACCACCAAAATTATGCTTCGCCACCGAGAGTGATGGGCATAATTTTGGACGGCGTTCTAGCGCATGGGGCGAGTGTGTGCCGCTCCGGTGGCGTCGTTCCCATCGAGAATATAGCCACTCAGCCGATGTTTTCGGTAGGCGCACGCCCATGAGGGGAAATTTCAAGTTAACGGATTTTTCGAGGCGACTGCGCGTCGACGCTAAAAATAGAAGAGCTTCCGGTTTCCGTCTTGTTGGTTTCAACGAGGCGTGGTAGAGTCCGTAATAGAGTGGCCATTTTTGTGAAATCGGGATGAACTGAGAGCCATTTTAAGGTGAATATCCCGTCAGTTGGCGATATCTCACACCCCAGTTTGAGGGATTTCGAGCCGCTTGTTGGTGAAGTCGACCGCCCCCACACGTGGTTGTTGGCGGCGTCAAGGGTCCCATAGAGGGGGTGAGTTTTAAGCTGCATAGTGCCCTAAAATAAGGCTTTCGTTTTCAGATCCTTATGTCTCCTTTTGTTTGCCTTTCTTTGAGTTTCCTCCTGCTAGGTTTAATTTAATTTCTACATCAAATTTTTGTGAATCGGACTTTGACCCCCTCCGGCAGATTTTCGAAGGGATTCCATCTACCCCTCTTTTCGAGCCGAAGGTACTGTCCGTGTTGTCTGGAATATTACCCCCCCCGTTTTGTCGTTACCGTTTTTGGAGGATTTGCTGTCGAGGCTATACCAGTCGTGGGACGAGCCCGGGAGAGGTGCCACTGTTTTCCCCTCTTCAACTTGCCCGGCTGCTCCGGAGAATCGGTCAGCTGTATCAGTAACAATACCCCACCGACCTGGAAGTGTCGTCAGCGTTATTTCTGCCATATTGTAAATTCCCCTTTAGCTTATGAAATATTCTTCGTGACCTTCAGTCATATTCAGTTTTTCTGTGAGTTTGTTAAAATTATTAATTGTGACCTTCAGTCATTGTCGGTCTCCCAGTTGCTTCACAGCTAGGGGGCAATCATTTTCAGCAAACGTTTTGCAGTGGTTCTGGCAAAGTCACCATTGCCTATTTCATTGTTACCTTATCAGCTGTAGTACTGCTGTTGCCGGTTTGCCGTGTGGTTTTGATTTTCAGCGCGTGAGTAACGCCCTTAGTGGCGTGAACGCGGCCTGTAGGTACCTATAACCGTGCGTTGCGCCCCCTTTCGTCATTGCGCCCTTGAACCGGTAAATTTCGTCGGCAGCGGTGCTGCCACCGTTTGATATTTATAGTGGTGGCTGTGTACCTCGCTGGTACTGCTGCGACGTGTGTTTTATTTCCATCATTGCAATTTTATATACTTATATTTTTCATTCCGTTTCAACGATTTTCAATTATTCATTTATTGTAAATATACTTAATAGTTTTTAGTTGTGTGTGTTTTATTCCTCAAGTACACCCCGGCAGTTGCGCTCAGGGTTTTTGCGGTAAATTTCTGGCTTTGTACTTATCGGTCGCTTGGGCAAATATAAAGCTAGTGGCGTCCTACTCCATCTTAATTATATTGCACCTGCCTTTCCTGTGCCACCTCCTGTATAGGAGAAGACCCACTGCCCTGGGTCCGGGTAAATTTTGCGACTTTGTTCAACTTCCCCCTGAGGCACTGTCGGCCCACCGCTTCGCGCCACCCGACGTTTTTGTCTCGTGACAATACATATGCTGAGTTTAATCTTTTCTGGTATAGAAAATATCATATAACCATATTTTCCCAATATTTTTGTTATTCTGTTTAGCTCAGTTTTTTTGAGTAGGTACCTACCGTTAATGTTTTTGATTTATACTTTTTGTTTTTAATTTGTTTACTTACTGAGTTTAGTCTTTTCTGGTATTGAAAATAGGTACTTACCTTAATTAGGTACAACCATATTTTCTCAGTAACTATTTTGGTTTTCTTGTTTTGCTCATCAGTTGAATACCTATAATTAATAATGTTTCTGATTTATATTTTTTGTAGTTTTTTTACTAAGTTTAGTTTTTTGTGGTATGGAAAATACCGCAGAACTATATTTTCTCAGTATTTTTTTTGTTTTTCTGTTCGTTGATAAAAACTTACAAATAAATGTTTGCCAATTCAATTAAGTTCATGTCTATGATTATATGAAATTCCCCACATTTCATGTTCTTTCATGTAGGTACATCTACATTATCCTTCGTAGAGTAAATTTTCGCGAAGCGCAAAATTAAAATGTGAAATTTTTCGAATAGGTATTTATTCGGAAAAAAGCGTCATGTTAAAGCCTAATGGTGACGTATGTGCGATTATTTGCAAGTTAGCGAGTTTTGGTGATTCCTTTTGTGGTACATACAAAAATCGCGATTTACCTATCGCAAAAAAATTGCAAATAAATTATTATATGTATGTACACTCCTTTTCAGCTAAATTTACCATTTTCGAATTAAGTCTGGGCGCTTTGTTCGTCGCACGTGGTTGCCGGAACAGTTGGCAAACTTTTTGTTTGGGGACTCCCGACTTAATCCGAAAGCGGTACCTAAATTTAGCTGAAAAGGACTGTAGTTGGAATATCGCCGTCGGGCAAGGGACTGACATATTGGTCTGACAAATGTCAGTTAAATGCGCCCGTCCTGCGACTGTTAAAACTGCGTCTGTCCTGCGTCTAAAAACTGCACGCGCCCCTGCGCCTGTCCTGCGTCTGTGAAAACTGCGCCCGCCCCTAGATTGTCACAATCGTCTCAACGGAGTGCGACACATGTCCCCGGATATTTCCCACCTCGGACTGCAAATCTAACCGACGAACGCCCGCTGGCGTCCGACACTTGCGTCCGGAGCCTGCGCAGACATAGAACAGTCGCGAAACAGTCTAAACTGCCAGAAATGTTTATCGGGTTTATTGCTACCTTCATAGCTAGTCTGATGCACCACACTGTGTGAATAGGTAATTATTATATTAAATGAGAAAATCGCGAAGACTTCCGTCCGAATTGCCAGGAGTTATTATTGGCCCGGAATGTTCCGAGAAATTGCGAACTACGTGCGTAGTTGCAAGACGTGCCAAACGCACAAACCAGCTCAGCAACAGCCGCCTGGAAAAATGTTTTCAACCCGAAACATCCACCCGTGGTAAGTGGTCTCTTTGTTGACACCCCCCCGGCCAGCCACGCCTCCCTGTCAGCGGCCGACCGCCATCGTGTTGCCCGTGCCCCGCCACCGTAGAAGCCCCGCCGGATTTGACCCCCGGTTCGCGGAACCCCTGGACGAGGCCTTCATGCAGGACCTGCTGGTGGGACTGGATGCCACCTTTGCCCGGATGGACCGGTACGCCTGGCAAAGGACTCCATCCAGCTAGCCGCCACCGCCCCGCCAGCCGCCACCGCCACGATCAGTTCCTCGGCCCCGTCCGAAACCACTAATAAAAATAATAACTTCACTGTTTCGTTTTTTTTTAGCCGGTACCTTAGCCGCCTCCGACTGACGTCCACCGAAATCCCGTAACCAACCGTACCGCCCAGTTCCCTCCGCCGTCCCTCTGCAAAAGAGAAAAGTCCTCTCCGAGAATTTGAAAGTCGCGCTACCATAAATGTGAAATTTCGATCTGGGAACCCTGGCTATACCGATCGATCGATATTCAGCATCAGTTTGTAGTTATTTATTACCTATTTGAGTTTGAAATAAAAGTAGTGGTTGTGGTGGGTGGATGAATGATACAAATCAGTCAGTTTGTGTCGTGTGATTTGATCAGATGGTTTCATTAGTTTTTGTGACGTTGGTTTGGTTTCATGGTTCTACGTTGGTTGTTGTAGTGCCTAACCTAGAAGGGTACTTACTTAAACTTGTTTTCTGCGGAATATTACCGGCAAGTGTTTTTTCAAGGTTTTTTTCTATTTATGCTTTATTTTATTTAGGTTTTCAGGGACACTGGGAATTATGTATGCGTATGTTAGCTTTCTGGACAAAATTTTAGAAATCGTAAACTGTGCAGACATTAAGAATTCCGACCCCAATAACATAAAATATCGAAAGAAATATTCAATTAAATGAACGGACAATTCCTACTACCCAGGCGAAATAATACGAGTTCAAGGTAAATTAAGATTACAAAAATATTCTTCCTTTATTTACCTAAGTAAGCACTTTTATTCTCATATAAAATTGGGGAAACAAAAGCTCAGTTGGAGGTGGATATAAAGAAGAAACGACCGGTTTTATCGAATGGGTCCCCGAATCGGCAACTGAAGAAGTAGATGCGACACATCAGCATACCATGAAGAAGCAGCAGACCCAGAATAAAACAAATAAACACGTATGTAGTATATCACTCTTGTGTTTTGCCTGCAATTCTTTCACTTGGTGTCTTGATGATTGTTGGCCGTATTGTTCTGTGGCGAAAACTCAAGTGATTAGATTTTAAATTATATTAATATACAGTGAGGTTCAAAAGTTGTTTCCCCCCTTTCGAACTCTATCGTGGAGGAGCACTTCGGAAAAAGCTCTGGGGCACAACATTTATTTATTTAGTGCAGTCTGAGGTTGCTGTCAAATATTTTTTTTTCACTTCTGGTTTAGCCGGAAATATTCACCAACCACTTCTGCTAGAATTACAACTTTTGAGTCAACACCAAAAGAACCCTTCGGAAAATTCCATAAATTAAAGAAATATGACCAAGGGTTAGAGATTAATGAAGATTCCTGCAATCAGTTGGTATGCCGCAAATAAATAAATTTCCAGGATTTAATATGATACACTCTCATTTAGGAGACAATGTTCTATCTACTGGGGGGGATCTACTGACAAAGAAATAATTAAGCGTGGATTAAAACGAATATTTACACATAGACTAGCTAAGAGATGCTCCTGGACAGGTAGAGGGCGTAATTATCCACTGCAAAACCTAATTATCATGCGCCTATTAAAAAGTATTATTATTATTATTTTTGACATTTTTTGTATTTGGTATATAATCTTTCGCAATAGCAGTTTATAACCCTTATTACATCAATAAACGATTTAATTGCCATAACTAGCCGCTACGCGGGTGTGCTTTAGCACACTTGCGAAACCTTGGCGTTAGGCTGATTAACCATTTTGTCTGTGTGGGCGCTACGCGCCAGATTTTTTTTAAACTTGGCGTTAGGCTGATTAACCATTTTGTCTGTGTGGGCGCTACGCGCCAGATTTTTTTTAACCTTGGCGTTAGGCTGATTAACCATTTTGTCTGTGTGGGCGCTACGCGCCAGATTTTTTTTAACCTTGGCGTTAGGTTGATTAACCATTTTGTCTGTGTGGGCGCTACGCGCCAGATTTTTTTTAACCTTGGCGTTAGGCTGATTAACCATTTTGTCTGTGTGGGCGCTACGCGCCAGATTTTTTTCAACCTTGGCGTTAGGCTGATTAACCATTTTGTCTGTGTGGGCGCTACGCGCCAGATTCTTTTCAACCTTGGCGTTAGGCTGATTAACCATTTTGTCTGTGTGGGCGCTACGCGCCAGATTTTTTTTAACCTTGGCGTTAGGCTGATTAACCATTTTGTCTGTGTGGGCGCTACGCGCCAGATTTTTTTTAACCTTGGCGTTAGGCTGATTAACCATTTTGTCTGTGTGGGCGCTACGCGCCAGATTTTTTTTAACCTTGGCGTTAGGCTGATTAACCATTTTGTCTGTGTGGGCGCTACGCGCCAGATTTTTTTTAACCTTGGCGCTTGGCTTTTCACCCATTTTGTCTGTGTGGGCGCTACGCGCCATATTTTTTTAACCTTGGCGCTTGGCTTTTCAACCATTTTGCCTGTGTGGGCGCTACGCGATAGTTTTTTTTTAACCTTGGCGCTTGGCTTTTCAACCATTTTGTCTGTGTGGGCGCTACGCGTCATATTTTTTTAACCTTGGCGCTTGGCTTTTCAACCATTTTGTCTGTGTGGGCGCTACGCGCCAGATTTTTTTTAACCTTGGCGCTTGGCTTTTCAACCATTTTGTCTGTGTGGGCGCTACGCGCCATATTTTTTTAACCTTGGCGCTTGGCTTTTCAACCATTTTGTCTGTGTGGGCGCTACGCGACCGATTTTTTTTAACTTTGGCGCTTGGCTTTTCAACCATTTTGTCTGTGTGGGCGCTACGCGCCAGTTTTTTTTAACCTTGGCGCTTGGCTTTTCAACCATTTTGTCTGTGTGGGCGCTACGCGCCATATTTTTTTCACCTTGGCGCTTGGCTTTTCAACCATTTTGTCTGTGTGGGCGCTACGCGCCAGATTTTTTTTAACCTTGGCGCTTGGCTTTTCAACCATTTTGTCTGTGTGGGCACTACGCGCCAGTTTTTTTTAACCTTAGCGCTTGGCTTTTCAACCATTTTGTCTGTGTGGGCGCTACGCGCCATATTTTTTTAACCTTGGCGCTTGGCTTTTCAACCATTTTGTCTGTGTGGGCGCTACGCGCCAGATTTTTTTTAACCTTGGCGCTGGGCTTTTCACCCATTTTGTCTGTGTGGGCGCTACGCGCCATATTTTTTTAACCTTGCCGCTTGGCTTTTCAACCATTTTGTCTGTGTGGGCGCACGCGCCATATTTTTTTTAACCTTGGCGCTTGGCTTTTCACCCATTTTGTCTGTGTGGGCGCTACGCGCCAGATTTTTTTTAACCTTCGCGCTTCGAATTTTTTATAACCTTCACGCTGGCTACTTGACTATTTTGTTTGTGGGGCGGGCGCTATATGGCGACCGATTTTTTAAAAGTTTGGCGCTGGGCTCGTTAAACATTGGTAATGTGAATTTTTTAAGAAACCTTGGCGTTAAGTAGTCTAGTTAAACTTTTTGTCTGTGCGGCCCGAAGGAAATTTCTTTGGCTAAAATTGTCTATATTGGGCAAAAGCAATGAAAGAAAAGATCATATTTATTATTTCTAAAAAAACTTTTTAACATTTAATTCACGAAAAAATAAAAATTATCTTAATTCTTTTCACCGCTTCGTTGTTAAAACTTTGATGTAGTTATTATTAACAATCACGGTTTATAATGTATCGGTTGGGAAACGAAAAACCACCTTCCTGTTCATGGCAAAAAGATATTAACCTCAAAGACACTGGCACTTAAAATCCTAAAATAAAAAAAAAATGGACTCTTGTCCACCGTCTCACCTTTTTTTGACATTTCAGTTAATGAAATTTCTTGTGGTCTACCGACCAGAAATTCCTGGAATTTTTGAATAAT
Organism: Pycnomerus fuliginosus; assembly: GCA_963924575.1. Classification (NCBI taxonomy): domain Eukaryota; kingdom Metazoa; phylum Arthropoda; class Insecta; order Coleoptera; family Zopheridae; genus Pycnomerus; species Pycnomerus fuliginosus. The sequence goes on from CAWUQC010000001.1 coordinate 539,177, forward strand.
TGGGGCTCCAGATTTTCGCACATGACAGTTCTCCTCGAAGGTTATGAGCACGACAAATAATTATTGTTTGTTGCAACGGGAGACCTGATGGGGAGGAACGGAAGGGGCATTTTCCACATAAATCCAGTCTGATTTCGTCAAATTTTCCCGTTTTTTCTTTAGATTTTTCACTTTCCCTTGACGCGTAGATTGGATAACGAAAAACCTCCTTCCTTTTCGTAGCGATGAGATAATAGGCTCAAGAACACTATTCACAAAACCTAAATTTCAACAAACTTAGAATGAGCCCTAGTCCAGTCTCTCACCTTTTTTGGCATTTCAATTAATCAAATTTCTGTTCTCTTGCGTTAATTGCTTGCAACAGCATCGCACATTCTCCATTTTAGAAAAAAATAAACGTTGAAGTTTCGTCACTCGTCAAATGTTTTTCCACATCAGAAATACCTAAAAATTGCCTTACGATCATAAATATTCATCGATAATATTTAAAGAGCATCACCTCGTTGTCTTCCGACCGGGAATTTCCGGGATTTTTCAATAATTGGGGCGCCGGATTTTCGTACCTGCGACTCTTCTCCAAAAGTGATAACCACGGAACAATTATTAATGTTTTTTGCAACAGGAGGCTCGGAAAACGTCGGAAAGGGCATCTTCCACGTAAATCCACTCAAATTTCGTCCAATTTCCCCGTAATTTGTTAGATTTTTCACTTTCACCGACACTGACGTTTCGCGTCGTTTGACGTTTCGAGGCACCGAGAGTTTGTCATTTTTGCAAGAGCGCCTACGATTTTTCGACGGTTTCGGATGGCCCCACTTTGGGGCTCCCGTGCGCCCCCACGGAGTGAAAAATCGCAAAGCCACCCCCCCTATGCTATAGGGAAATCATTTTCCTAAATGCGCTCCGCGAAAAAACGGCGAAAATTCCTAGATGCTCGGAGGAGATCCACCGGCACATAGCCCGTGTTTCGGGGTGTTTTAGAGTGAAAAGACAAATTGATTATCAAGTCGGAAATTAATAGTATAGATTGACATTTCTTCTTACGGAAACTAATAGTATAGATTGACATTTCTTCTTATTAAATACCTAATTACTTATTAAGACTTTAATATTAATATGTTGAACAAGCAAAGAAGTATCAAAAATGGACGATTCTAAACATACCAAGAACGTCATACATAAGGAGAAACGTTATATTAACATTGAAGTCCTAATGTCGCTAAGATTTTAGAATATAGCTGTAAAAAAGAGGTTTTAAAAAGAATGTAACGAGGGTGTTTTAAACTTAACGTCGCAAGGATTTTATTAAGTTGCAGAACATACAGGGTGTTATTTTTAAAACATCCCACCTTGAATATCTTTGGATGTAGTAAAGATACTGAATTGAAATAAAAGCTGGCGAATCCCGCACGGAGGGGGACACTTGCGCGTATATTGAAGGAATTTTTTCCACTTCCGGTTTAACCGGAAATGACCTTAACTTTGTTTTTTCAAATGGAATGACACCTTTTTCTCAACGGATTCGGAATTTACGATTTTTTTATGAGTTAGAAACATGTATCATACTTGACCGGAAGTGCAGTCACGGCCACCCTAGATTTTCAAAAACATCGAGGAAATTGGTAAAATATTGAGATTTTCGAAAAATGCAAAAACACGTCAAGTTAGTTTTTTTGACGCAAATTTACCTGAGCAATTTAATTTTTGGATTTCTCTTATTTCTATCAAATTTTCTCTTATTTCTATCAAATTTTCTCTTACCTCACAATCTGTCAAAATCTTAAAAGTAAATAAAAAGAAAATGTCAATGGGCAGATGAATTTGCATTAAAAAATTAAAGTAGACGTGTTTTTGCGTTTTTCGAAAATTTCAATTTTTCACGGATTTATTCGATCTTTTTGAAAATCTAGGGTGGCCATGAATGCACTTCCGGTCAAGTATGATACATGTTTCTTACTCAGAAAAAATCGTAGATTCCGAATCCGTTGAGGAAAAGGTGTCATTCCATTTGAAAAAACAAAGTTAAGGTCATTTCCGGTTAAACCGGAAGTGGAAAAAATTCCCTCAACATACGTGCAAGTGTCGCCCTCCGTGAGGGATTCGCCAGCTTTTATTTCAATTCAATATCTTTGTTACATCCAAAGATATTCAAGGTGGGAAGTTTTAAAAATAACACCCTGTATAACGACCTTAAAACGGTCTTTAGGTCGTTAAAGGTACTGAACTGATCCGCCGGAATGCCCAATTTTACGCAAATCGTTAGATAATTAAATTAAACAAATCTTTGCGTTTTGGTTTCGACGGATAGAACATTCGAGAAGAGAAATCGTTTTTCGCCGTTTTAAGTTTCCATTTAACACCGAAATATTGTCAAGGACCCGAGAGGGATCGAGCAGGTAGAAAGATGCGGGGGTGGTAAGGCCAAGTGCAGCTAGTAAGGGAGAGAGTTTCGAACCGACAACCAAAAGAGACGCATTTATATTTATTTCAGTGAAAATTGTTAGTAATAATTTAATAGTTATTTGTGCAGTACTGTGTGAACCTAGGTATTGCAGCCCAAATCTCAGGAAAAGGTAGGAAACATTCTAGATTTGTTGTAATCATTTTATTCTGTGTAAACACGGTTTTAATTGCGATTTAATTGGAAGGACGCTTAAAAAAGGACGCTAGGTCATTTGTTAGAGATTGTGGTACTACTATAAAGCGGTACTGGATTATTTACACATCCCAAGCAGTTCAGAACACATCTCGATTAATTCAAGTTTCCATGATTAATCCTCGGATTAATCGGCCACCCTAATTAATTAATTAAAGTCATCACCCTTTCTTAATCTACCCATAGGACAGCCACCTTCACTTCAAATGCATCTAAATGCCAGGTATTCACATCTACGACCTTATCTCGTCATTTAATTATACCTGTGCAATTAATTAATTACACCTGGAAATCAGAATACGATCAAACGACCCCAGTTTTCTGGAAGGACGCTCAACAGCTCACATTTACAGGAAAATCTCTTCATTTCACATCTTAACCAGATCTCCTTTAATCAAACTTGATTAATTAACCCTTTTACCTCAGCCATTAGGGGTGAAATCTTCCTCTTTGCCTTCAGCAGCAAATTAACGATATAGAGCTCATTTTAAAGCTCAAAACATCATGAGTATGTTCAGTTCACACAACAACAAAAAAAACAAGAACAATTTTCGAATTGTTATAAACTAATTAACCGGAGTTTCTCGGGTTTCGAGAACTCCCAGAGCCCAGTAACTGGCTGATGGCTCTAGCGCACCTTAAAGTGCTGCCAACGAGGGAAACACACTATCGTCGGGGGGGGGGGGTTATCTGCGAAAACAACAACGAACTGTGGAACTTTGAACTACTCCGGTTTGACTTTGAACTAATTATGTTTACAAGCTATGCAGCTACCAATTTTTATTGGGTAAACAAGCAAACAAACAACAAAAAAACACAACGAAAAGACAAAGAAAATAAAAGAGGAAGTTTTCTACATTACCGACAGTTATTTGACTGGTTGATAACCCTTTCAAACATCTGGCAACAATGGAGAAATTCTCCAAGCGTACATGGATTTTGTTCTCGCAAAATAACAGCATAAACTGCATGATAACAATTTAATTTTGCTTGCATGAGCGTGGACAACTATGGAACAATTCTATGTAATGCACAAAATTTTAGATTCTTAATTACCACCTGATAGGGCTTGACTAGTCGAATTAACTTGTCTTAGCGAATCAACACAAATATCTGTCCGCCATCTTCTTTACCGACCGCCATTTTTCTTACCCATTTCTTACAATAGGAAAATGCCATCATCTTAGAAGTCCCACGGTACCACAATCGAACCAATGCTTTTTAGATTTGACAATGATTTTTATTTGTTTAATTTCAATTTGTTTAAATTGTCTTTGTCACACTTCCTGTTATTCAACAAGGGCTAAACATTGTTCAACATTGTTCAGAATTCATTTTGTCAATTAATCTTGGCAATCAATGTAATTCCATAATTGTAATTATTATCATCCAATCTCAAACGGGGTTTTCCGCTGTTTCCCTCGTTTACAGTTCGGGAAAACTTTAGAGAAAGGACTGCTCTATCGAGTTTTCGATCTGTGGGAATCCGAGTTGGATTAAAAGATTCAATGCAAGTCGGCAGCGGCCGCAAACGAAAAGGAAAATCCAAATTTTCTTGAATAAATCAAAATCAAAATAATTCACTCTCTTTTATTGACCGGACTCTCATCAAGGTGCTACTTTAAATAAAAGATCCTGCAGGAGGGGGGGAACATAGGAGGTTAGGTTAATCCTTTTGTTCAATTAATTTGTTTAAACAAATAACCACCTTTCACAACGGGGTGAGTAAACTCAATGGTCCTAAATTTCATCTAGACGATCACAAAGGTAAACCACGGTAAGTGAAAAATTCACTAATTAATCTGAGGTTTTATGGCTTGGGAAGAGGGGTAAATAGGGGTAAAAGGGGGGGTTAACTGTGGGCTCGGAGTGGGGGAAAATAGGGTACTCCGGGATCACCATAGTACTTATAACAAAACGTAACATGTTAGTTTAGTTACTTTAATGTAACGTTAATGTAACATTTTTTTGCACAGTGGGAAGGATCTTCGAGAAAGACCCTGTGTACTCGGAATGTTCTAACATATTTAGGCTGTTTCTGTAAGGAAAATTGATGTTACCATCCTGGTTGTTGCTGAGACAAAACGGTCCTTTTTGGTTAATAACTAGCAACAGCCAGGTATGGACAATAACAATTTTCAATATAGAAGTACAACCATTTACTCCGTTACTTGCTCTTCTATAAGTAATAAGGAATTGTTAAGAAATTGGCCGAGAGACTGTTTTTACACGTTGTTAAGGATGCTTCAGTGAAGGTTTTTTACTTAATTAACGTCTTATGCATATATATTCTCTATACTTGTGGGTAAAATGTTGGGTGTATTGTTTTTAATCTGAACTAACCGCGGTTCAATTATACGCATTTTTCTAATACCAAAAAATGCAATCTAATTTATAGATTCCGACTGCTCCGCAAACTAGGAAACCATTGTCTAAAATGACCGCCAAACACCGAAAGGTGATTTTGAAAAGACTTCAAGAAAAGCGTGCTAATAAAGTGCCAGCCCCTGGTCCTTCTGAGAAAAAGTACAACAATTCTCCAGTTAAAGATAATGTTGAGAATCATGACCAAGACAACTTGTCCTTTCGGATTCTCCCGATTGTCCCAGAAAAGCCATGTACTATTTTTCGTGAACCACGGGCCGTTTCTGCAACCGACATAAACGTTAATTATTCATCTTCGACTTTATCTCAAGAACTTGGAGATTGGGCTGTTCAAGAAAGTGTCACTCAAAGATGTTTTAATAACTTGCTAAGCATTTTGAGAAAATCTAGGAGCCAGGAGGAATTTACCAATTTACCAAAGGATTGTAGAACATTATTGCGAACGAAAGGTCATGCACCTAAGCAAATTGTTCAGTTGCAAAATGGTTACTACTACCATTTTGGTATGAGAGAGGGGATCAAACACATCTTGGAGTTATATAGTATTTCATTAGATCCAGATACTTTAAAGCTTGATATAGACGTAAATGTTGATGGTCTTCCAATATCTAAAAGGTCTACTAATCAGTTTTGGCCAATATTGTGTTGTTTAACTCAAGAAATTGTGGTTAGAAAGCCATTTATAGTAGGTGTGTTTTATGGAAATCAAAAACCACAGTCATCAGAAGACCTTTTAAGACCTTTTGTTGATGAGTATTTGGATATACAAGAGAGTGGCTTTGAATATCGTGGTAAAATATGTCAGATTCATTTAAATAACATTATGTGTGATGCACCGGCCAAGTCCTTTATAATGGGGGTCAAGGGACATACTGGCTACTTTGGATGTACAAAGTGCATCGTGGAGGGTGAAATGGTAGAGAGGAGAATGACATTCCCGGAAACACGATGTACCTTGCGAACCAACGAAGCCTTTCGTTCCGGAGCTTATCGCGATGATGGATATCACACAAGTCCGTCTTTGACACCATTGGCTGATATTCCAGATTTTGACTTGGTGGAGCAAATACCATTGGACTACATGCATCTCGTTTGTCTAGGTGTTATGAAGCGATTATTATTTTTTTGGTTTCGTGGAAATGTTGCGCAACGTTTAAACAAAGTTAATATGGCAGAGGCAGAAAATCAGTTGTCCAAATTCAGAAAATGCATCTCAAGAACAGACTTCTCAACATTGCCACGACGCTTCAAAGATTTGGAACACTGGAAAGCTGTGGAATATCGACAGTTCTTGTTATACAGGGTGAGTCTAGTTGGACAAATCAGTCGCTCTAGCGTTTAAGATTTTGAAATTGGAAATTCTATTTTTGGATATGTTGTAGCTGAAATGGTCCCCTACGCATGGGACCTACAAACAAAGCTCCAGTTTTATTCAAACCGAAATTATTAAATAAAAACGAAGGCCTAAAAAAATTTTTTTCTATATTGTTGCATTTTTTAAGGTTATTTCGTTAGAGAATCATTTTCTCTTTATGGAAACATAATTTTTTGAAGAAAAAAGTTAACAATAGCCGAGAGATAAATTATTTAAATAATAAGGATTTTTAAGTATTTCCTAAGGGAAACCACGCGTGCCGTGGTTTTAACAACTGAAAGGCAGTCTAGCTTATACTGCAGACTGTACTCGGAATGACATAAGTGACAGTTGGAAATGTAATTTGCGGTCGTTTGTGAAAAATAATGCAAAACTACGAATTTTTGCCCTTTCCTTTACAGAGAATTGGGTAATTTTTATTGCTTGATGGAATTTATGCTAAATTCGCCGTATACAAGTGTCCTCGGGTTGTCACCCGACTGATGTTTTTTACATATTGCCACTGGAGTCGAATGGTTCGACCAAGAAAAGCTATTCTCGTCAGCCAAAAAGGAATTGGAATAGTTGCTAACAGTTTACTAAAGTGAGTACATTGCTGTCAAATAAGGTGATTTTGTTGCCTTATTAAAAAGTTAATCCATTTCAGCCGATAAGTTTTTCACACTTACGAAAAGGAAATTTATCATCATCGGATGTTGAGGGGTCCATTCATATTCCATGTCACAAATGTTGAGACTGTTGATATAATGAAAAAAGACAAAGAAGCATTGAGCAAAGTGAAACCAAGAAAAGTCAAGTCGGAGAGTGTAAACGTAAACTGGGATAGGTGCAATTCAAAAGACAGTGTACAGATGAAATATGAATTGATGCAACGAAATTGTATGTAGCAGTCACATCACATGAATCGAAATTATTAACAAGTAGGTGTCGAAGCAAAATGGCTAAATTGTGGCTAGCGAGTTATTTCGGGCAGTGGTCATCAATGATGCTTGCGAACATCCAGAAATCACATGAAGAAAAAGACCACAGGAGGATGCTGAGTACATCAAATTAAACATTCATTTATTATTTCAAGTGAACGTTAAAATTGGACAGAGACTATTGTCACCACGTTGTTATTTATTTATTTATCAATACATTTGATGTTGCAACATTTATGTAAATCTTGTAGTCCACAATCATAACAGACTTAAAAATGTGCGGCAGAGAAGCGGCTGAAACCTCCCCATTGTGTGGTTCTTTGCAACATTTATGTAAATCTCTATCCCTTGTAGTCCACTGCATTTTAATCTAAATCACGTTTAGTTAAGATCATATTTTTTTAGGTAGGTAGATACCTACCTCTCTATTAAAGTTAGTATTCTTATTAGAAAGTGACGACAGAGGCTTAATGTTTATTTGAAATTTTGTCACTATTCCTTTCTGGCTGACGAGAATATCTTTTCTTGGTCAAACCATTCGACACCGATGGCAATGTAAAAAAACATCAACCGGGTGAGAACCCGAGACACTTGTATTCGGCGAATTTAGCAAAAAATCCATGAACCAATAAAAATTACCTAATTATCTGTAAAGAAAAGGGCAAAAACTCGTAGTTCCGCATTATTTTGTCACAAACGATGGCAAATGACATTTCCAACCGACGCTTGTCATTCCGGGTACAGTCTGCAGTATAAGCTAGACTGCCTTTCAGTTGTTAAAACCACGGCACGCGTGGTTTTCCTTAGGAAATACTTAAAAATCCTTATTATTTAAATAATTTATCTCTCGGCTATTGTTAACTTTTTTCTTCAAAAAATTATGTTTCCATAAAGAGAAAATGATTCTCTAACGAAATAACCTTAAAAAATTCAACAATATCGAAAACAAAATTTTTAGGCCCTCGTTTTTATTTAATAATTTCGGTTTGAATAAAACTGGAGCTTTCTTTATGGGTCCCATGCGTAGGGGACCATTTCAGCTACAACATATCCAAAAATAGAATTTCCAATTCCAATATCTTAAACGCTAGGCGACTGATTTGTCCAACTAGACTCACCCTGTATAGTGGTCCTATGATTTTGCACCGTAAATTATCAGAAGAAAAGTTCAATCATTTTTTAGCACTGCATTGTGCGATCAGGATTTTGTGCAGTTCTAATTTATGCTACAAATTAAATGCATATGCTTCAAAATTATTGAAATACTTTGTTGATAATTACAGCGAATTTTATGGAGCTGAATTTGTGGGCCATAATGTCCATAACCTTATACACTTGAGCCGTGATGTTTTACGCAATGGCCCATTGGATGTATTTAGCTGTTTCAAATATGAGAACTGTTTGGGTAAAATTAAGCAAATGCTATCAAAGACGAATAATAAACCTCTGCAACTATTTGTCAATAAGGAGAACCGCAGAAGGCAGCACTGTCCACCTTCAATAGCGACTTCCCATGGACCATTATTGCTAGGACAATTTTCAGTAATTGAGGAGCCTCTTCTAGAAAATAGTAGTGTCAGAGCTTTTGAAAAACTACAATTGAAATACTTCACATTGGGAATTGATGAACGAAATGGTTTCTGTCTTGTCAAGAACGACCTGGGTTATATTTTTGTGGCGAGAATATGTAATTTTATGCAACGCATCTCTGATCCTAGCAAAATATTTTTGAAGTATCAGAGATACAAAACATTCGTTTGTAATTTCGAAAAACCATGTAATTCCACGATTTTTTATTGTGGTAAAATCTCAGATTTATCGTTGATTTATGAAATCTGCGACGTAGGTAAAAGCCAACGAAAGATGTATATCAATGCGATGTGTGTCCCTGTAGATGTTTACCTTGTTAATGTGTATGTAGGGGCGAGCTGAATTTACTGGTGGAGTCGGGTGCAGATTTTATAAATCTGCACCTAGTAGTAGTGCCTCCGCAGACGCACAGTGGTGTTAAAAAGACGAAATTATGAAAATTGGCCGTACATAATTAAACAGTAGAGAGTTAACAAAAAAAACATCATATTTGCGAAGTAGGTATGTAGAATTAGCACTAAGGGGGTTGAAAAAGGGAATGAGAAGTCCAAGGTAATGAAAAAAGGTGATGAAAAGTCAAGAGGAATGAAAATGAAGTGTGGATTAAGTAGAATTACGAAATAAAACACTAAAATAACCAAATTATGCAATTAAAACTTTTGTGGGGGTTGAAATAAGCACTTATACCTACCTATTGCGAAGGAAACTGAAAAATTGTAAAAGGTAAACTGAATCCCAAATGCGTTCAATTTTATAACCGTCGAAAAACGAAATTATGCGAATTTTGCAAAATTAGCACTTAGCGGGTTGAAAAATCGTAAAGGTGGATGAAAAATCAAAAGGTATCAGGATTAACCGTGGCTAAGTAAAATTACGGAAAATAACACCAAATTAACCCAATTATGTAAATTTAGCATTTGAAGACTTGAAACATTGCGAAGGGGGATGAAAAAAGTGAAAAATGTAATCATCATCCAAATGGGTTCAATTTATTACAGAAGAAAAACGAAAATATCCGAATTTGGCAAAACTAACACCTAGGGGGTTGAAAAATTGTAAAGAGGGATGAAACGTCAAAGTGGATGAGAATTAATCGTAATTAAGCAGAATTACAGAAAATAACACGAAAGTAAACCAATTATGCAAATTTAGATTTTGGGGGTTGAAATGTTGCGAAGGGGGTTGGAAAAGTGAAAAAGATAAACATAATCCAATTGAGTTCAATTTATTACCGAAGGAAAACTAAATTATGTGAATTTTGCAAAATAAACACTTAGGGGGTTGAAAAATTGTAAAGGGGGATGAAAAGTTAAAAGGGATGAGAATTAATCGTAATTAAGTAGAATTACAGAAAATAACACGAAAATAAGCCAATTATGCAAATTTGACTTTTGGGGGTTGAAACATTGCGAAGCGGTCAAAAAAGTGAAAAAGGCAAGAACAATTCATAAGGCAAAACTGCGCGAATTTTACAAAATTAACCAGCGGAAATCACCCGAAAAAGAAGCGGTCTGGGTAAATTTTGCTCTTTGAGGGTTCACATATCATGAAAGGGGTTGAAAAATTGTGGATGGGTCAAAAATTAATGAAAATCACTTTAAATTAATAACAAATTAGAAGAAAGCAAAAAAAAAATAAATGAAATATATTTACTCCGCTTGCTAGGGCTTAGGGGTTGTTAGTAGCGTAGGGGTTGGTTTTAGGATGAAGACTCATAAGACTTTTTTCAATGGTTGACCGAAATCTATTGAACCCCATAATTTTATTCCACCACTTACATGAAAAAATTTCCAGTTTCAACCCTTAAATTTCATCCCCCTTGTTAGACATTAATGAAAATTTGCCCATCCGCCTACAGTGGCGCTGTAAATTACCACATCAAATTTAGCCCTGATACGTTGAGCAGTTTTTGAGTTCTCGCATTTTTTTGTTTCGGCATATTAGGGGGTTGTACCGCCTTTAAGGGTCGTTTTTCGCGAATGATGAATAAGACCTTTTTTGTACCATCAATAGAAAGCTATCGAATGGTAATATTTTCAACTATACATTCTTCATTGAAAATTCGAGTTTCCACCCCTAACTTTCATCCCCTTCGATAATTTTCTCCTAAAATTCGATCTTCCCTTCTCGAAGATGCAGTGTGTAAGATGTCACAGTTTCGCAGAAGATATTGCTTCTCTGTGTCAAATTACAGGGCTTTATGGACGTTTCAACCCCTAAACTCCAACCCCCTATTTCACCACCCCCACATGCCCTAAGGGAAGTTGTGTTTTCGATTTCACCACCCTAACCCAATTCGTTTAAAAATTAAGGTAATTTGTAGATTCATGTTTTCAACACCTCATGATTTCACCCCTTTATGATTTACAGGGGTGAGTTTATTTTTCCGGCGTGACATAACTCCTTGCGTATTTACTGACTTCAGTTGTTCATAAATAAACCAATAGGGTTTCAGAAAAAATAAATAAAATATAATTATCGACTTGCAAAGAGTTAGGGGTGGTTAATGGCCCAGGGGTTGGTTTTAGATTGAAAACTCATAAGACCTTTTTTCAATAGTTGACCGAAATCTATCGAACCCCGTAATTTTAGGCTACCATTTACTTGAAGAAATTTCAAGTTTCAACCCTTAAATTTCATCCCCTTTGTTAGATATTTTTGAAAATTTGTCCATCCACCTATAATGTCACTGGAAATTCACAAGCCAAATTCTGCCTTGATACGTTGAGTAGTTTTTGAGTTCTCGTATTTTTGTGTTTCTGCATGTTAGGGGTTGTAGCGCCTATAAGGGTGGTTTTTCGCAAAATATGAATGACACCTTTTTTGAATAATTAATGGAAAGCTATCGAATGACGCCAATTTCGACTAGTACTTATTAAGCGGAATTTCGAGTTGCTACCCCTAATTTCCACCCCATTTGTTCGATTTTACGAAAAAACGCATCCCCCACAAGATTTCACCGATATATGTGTGTACGTTGAGTTTCCGACAGCTGCGTGCAACCCTTGCGGAGTTATCATATTTTTTGTGGTTTTCATCCCCTAAATTTCATCCCCCGAAATTGGCACCCCCTCACTTTCAACAGACTTGAAGGTCGAACGTGCATACTAATTTTCAGCAAGATATCTCGACTAGTTCTCGAGTTATTGCAATTAGTAGTTTTTCGGTTTTTCACCCCTAGCTCCCACCCCCTTGGTCCGATATGGCCCAAAAGCAATCCCCGCCTTACTTTTCGGGAGACGAAGCTGCCTACCAAGTTTCAGCTCGATATCTCAATCCGTTCTCAAGTTATCCGACGGACAGACTGAGGAGCGATCGAGCGAGCGAGCGATAGAGCGAGCGAGTGAGCGAGCGAGCGAATAAGCTAAGACAAGAGTACCTCCGCATTCTGCTACGGCACTAAAATTACAGAACAGAACCTTATTATCTGTTATTAGACACCTTGGGTAAATAGTTGTCAATACCTGGCAATACAGATTCAATACGTCAATACGGAAGCAATACTTGTCAATACATGGGAATACTTGGCAATACCTGTCAATACATGGGAATACATGGAATACCTGTCAATACATGGGAATTTGTCAATACATGTACACAATTTTGACCACTGGTTGACCCCTCGATTCTTATTATATCTATCTCCTGATATTTTTATGTTGTTGGGAGAATAATTAATTGGACTCGTTGGATTTGAGTGTATGGTATACAGGGTGTCAAAAACTCATGGGACACCCCCTTTTTTTTGGAGTAAGATTTTAAAATTTGGAACATCGAATGTAGTTGATGCCATTTTCTGGTGTAGTAACCAAATTTTTTCCATTTCCGGTTTTACCGGAAGTGCCATCAACTTTTTATTTTCAAATGCAACATCTTGTATATCGCAACATTATTGGAATCCATCTACATAATTTTCTAATTCCAATGATTTAACTAAGAAGCCCTCGGAGTCTCACTTATTCTCATCAATTTGATGCCTAAGAATTTAAATGAATCAATAGAACTGCCGAGATTAAGTGAAGCTCCTCAGATAAATTCTGTTGAAGACGTGCAACGGAAGTGTAATGTGTCAAAATAATTTTTCATGTCATTTTTATTTTTCAATCTGTTCAATCTAGAAGGTTGGTGATCGGTTGTGATCCTTCCAATGTTATTCTAATGGAACATAGTAAACACAACACACCCATAACGCAGGACAAATTGAAGTCACATGAAAAACATTGATATTTTTAATTGTTTGATTTCGAGGTTAGGGACGTAGGCGAGGACGTAGGTAATAAAATTACTATTCCTGAATGGCCGACGTTACGAGAAAGTATATTGTCTTTTTCAAGGCATTTTAAGATCATTTTATTACCTACGTCCTCGAAGAATTCCCAAAAATTACCATCAATCTCGAATTACTAAGAATTACTGAAAAATTTAGGCATTTTTAATTATTTCCTAAAGAAAGCCACGCATGCCGTGATTTGAACAACTGAAAGGCAGTCTAGCTTATACTGCAGACTGTACCCACAACGACAAATGTCAGTTGGAAATGTCATTTGAGGTCGTTTGTGAAAAAATAATGCAAAACTACGGGTTTTTGCCCTTTTCTTTACAGATAATTAGGTAATTTTTATTGCTTGATGGATGTTTTGCTAAATTCGTCGAATACAAGTGTCTCGGGTTCTCACACTGGAGGGGCCCGATTAGGACAAGTTAAAGTTTACACCCTTCGAGTTGAATTTCCTTGGTTTCGCTTGGGTCACCGCTTCTTTGTCTTTGTTCATTATATCAACACGGTTGAGTGTCTTCAACATTTGCTGGACCCCTCAACATCCGATGATAAATCTTCATTTCGTAAGTGTGAAAAAATTATCAGCAGAAATATTAAATTTTTAATAAAACAACAAAATCACCATATTTAACAGCATAAACTGTTAGCAACTATTGCCAATTGCTTTCTGGCTGACGAGAATAGCTTTTCTTGGTCGAACCATTCGACTCCAATGGCAATGTAAAAAACATGGTGACAACCCGAGACACTTGTATTCGGCGAATTTAGCAAAACATCCATCAAGCAATAAAAATTACCTAATTATCTGTAAAGTAAAGGGCAAAAACTCGTAGTTTTGCATTATTTTTCCTTTAATTTTTCCACAAACGAAAGCAAATGACATTTCCAACTGACGACACTTGTCATTCCGGGTATACAGTCTGCAGTATAAGCTAGACTGCCTTTCAGTTGTTCAAATCACGGCATGCGTGGCTTTCTTTAGGAAATAATTAAAAATCTTTATTATTTAAATAATTTATCTCTCGGTTATTATTAACTTTTTTCTGCAAAAAATTATGTTTCCATAAAGAGAAAATGATTCTCTAACGAAATAACCTTAAAAAATTCAACAATATCGAAAAAGAATTTTTTAGGCCTTCGTTTTTATTTTATAATTTCGGTTTGAATAAAACTGGAGCTTTCTTTATGGGTCCCATGCGTAGGGGACCATCTCAGCTACAACATATCCAAAAATTGAATTTCCAATTTGAATATCTTAAGCGCTAGAGCGACTGATTTGTCCAACTAGACTCACCCTGTATAATATGCCCTTTTGCTAAGAAAAACTCAAAAAGGGGCCTTTTTGTCCTTAAAATGGAAATTTTCTAAAAAATTGCACCAAGATTTTTGATCCGGCAATACAACAGCTGCGGAATCCGATAGTAAGAATATGCTTTTTTGTAAAATAAATTGAAACAAGGGCCATTTTGCCACTAAAATGAAATTTTTAGAAAAAATGCTCTAAGGTTTTCGGCTTGAAAAAAATCAGCTATCAAATCCGGTAATAAAAATATATAGTTATAGATTTTTTTTCACGGCACCATTTTTTAGCCAAAACGGCACAAGTGTGAATACATTTTTAGAAGCAGAATACGAAGAGCATTCATATTATGGTAACGCAAAAATGGAGGTTTGCATTTAAATTTTTGAAGTAGCCCTGTTTACTAATGTGGAATATTAACATCAAACATTAACATTAACTGGCGCATAGAATTCACCTTCTCAAAGGAAGCGACTCTACTCTGTGTAAGACAAAGAAAAACTTATGCGCTCAGAAATGAGATATGGAGAATTAGATAGCTCTTCTGCCCTATGGCCCACTCAGTGCTGACCTCGGTGCTGACCATTGACGATTACAGGGGAAAATTAACCCGAAATGTTACTATATTACCCTCGATATTACCCATCTCTCTCTTTCGAATGGAGTAGTCTCGCACGTAAATTGTGTATGCGCGTGTGGATACTGGATACTCGACCGAGGATAACACCGAGGCATCTGTCATTCATTTATGTCATATTTTGTGTATTAACAGCAACGTAACTTGTTTAAGTTAAGAACGAAAAAATGCCATAGATTTGCAGTCAATTCATGTATGTCTATTAATACTGTGGACGGATACATTAAATTACCTATATTTATTGTCATAAGTAGTGTTAGATATTCCAGACGTTGTAACAAAATTCTTGGAAATATCTAAAAATTCTCCAACATTCCTAAAAATTCCCTAACATTCCTAAAAATCCCCGACATTCCTAAAAATTCCTAGACATTCCTAGAAATTCCCAACATTCCCAGAAATTCCCAAAAATTCCCAACATTCCCAATAATTCCTAAACATTCCTAAGGACTTGTACACCAAATTCCTAGCGTGGCTACCCCCTCGGCCGCAGCCGAAGTTTTGCGAGCTTTGGCGGAGCCAAAAGCGAGTAGTCAAAGTGGCAGTAAAACAGTAAAAATCTTCAGTTTCGCCCGAGGGGCCGACCAGTCATCGAAAATTTGTACATCACATTTCATATTTCTAACATTTCCGCGACATTTCAGCAGCCATGTACACCACATTTCCGTAGTGGTCAACCCCTCGGTTTCAGATTACCCACCGAGTTACCCACCATAAATTAACAAAAGAAACTAGTAAAAATTACTTATATGTAGCAAATAAATATTACTCAAAATTACCCAAATCACTAAAAATTACTGTAAATTAATAAAAATTACTGTAAATTAACAAAAATTACTGAAAATTCCTAAAAATTGCTGAAAATTACGAAAGTTACCAATAATTACAACCAATTACCAAAAATTACATAAAATTACAAGGGCTGGGAGTGTTGGGACACCAAATTACCAAAGTCATTCATTTTGAAACAATGAAGATATCAATTAAGTACCATAATTCTAAAAATTACTAATAACTTAACCAGAAATTACCAAATATTACTAACGATTACAAAGAATATTAAGCGAGGGCCTGACAACTTGGAAATTTTGGTGAACAAGCACGAGAAATTTCTACAATTTTTTTCAGGAATTTTGGAAATTTTGTATATTTTTACGATTTTGCACATTTTCTGGAAAGTTTTTAGAAATTATGGAAATTTTGGTGTACAGATTTTTACCCAGTTGTCAATGCCTCGTATAATTGTATAGTACAGTCAAAAAAACTGAAGGGCGAGTCGCAAGGGAAAATTATGTACCTACACCGTTTAACTCCATGTATAATTGCGAGGAGTTGACAACTTGGAAATTTTGGTGTACAGAGATGAGAAATTTGTACAATTTTTTTCAGGAATTTTGGAAATTTTGGATATTTTTACATGATTTTACACATTTTCTGGAAATTTTTTAGAAATTATGGAAATTTTGGTGTACAGATTTTTACCCAGTTGTCAACCCCTCGATATTAGGACCCAAATTACTGTAAATTCCTAAAAATTACTGAAAATTACCAATAATTACAAAAAATTACCAAAAATTGCAAGGGCTGAGACACCTCGTGAGACACCAAATTACCAAGGTGATTCAGCCCTCGTGGCGAGAAAAAATGTCTTGTTAGTAACACGGGAAGACGAAAATGTCGTGTTGGTAGCGTGACAAAACGAAAATGTTGTGTTAGTAACATGACATGACACTGGATTAAGAAATTTTCTTGCCCTTTTACAGCTTTGCAAATAGCATTTTTCAAGAATTTTCATTTGATATATTATGCCACGAGGTATATGCTGCCATCGAGGCTGCCATCGAAGTTGCCATTTTAGATTTTGACGGGGTGATAAACTGCCCAATTTGAACTAAGTCAAAATTGCCTTGAAACAAGTCCTCCGCAATGCTATAGCTTACTGAAAACCGCAAATCGATATCTTATAACTTATACCGTTCAAATGTTATTAAGACTGGATTGTCTTGAATGCACCACCTGGTATATCTGTCTTATAAATCGATTATAAACTGTTTGAATGACGTCGTCTATTAGTTTTTTCAATGGCCAAATGTTTTGGAACCTCGATCGACACTCCGAGATTTATTTAATTAATTATTAACCAGTGGCTCCATTATGAACAATGTATACTAATACAGGGTGTCCCAGAACTCGCGTATAAGCCGGTAATGGTAGATTCCTGAACACAATCTAAGACGAATTTTCCTTTACAAAAATTGCGAGGGTCCTATAGTTTTCAAATGGGGAGCAATTGACGTCCGCCAATCACAATGTTTCTCTTAATTAAACATTAAGGTAAAAAATATGAAGATGCATATGCTGTTGCTGGGATACAAAAAAATATATTAAAAATAGTTAGCTACGATAAAGATTTGAATTTGTCACTTTGACAAAAATCAGCAGATTATTGCGAAATGCTAATCCTTTATGGAGAGTGCGGCCGAAATGCAGTCTTTGGCTACAATTTGGATCGTCTAAGACTGTTAAAGGTCACACGTTTGGGTTTTCCTATTCGTTTTTCAAACTTTGGACAAGCTTGTAAAAGAATAAGCATGTTCACCATTATTTGAAGTATACCTATTCTTTGTACAGATCATCGATACGCATAAACCATTTAGGTATGCAGCAGTTCCGAAAAGTGTCTCAAAACTCAGTTTATCGTTTCACAGCGTTAGCAGTGCGCATCCAGACCAAGTGCGTTATTTTGTTTCGAAATTGCCTGCGTTGTGTGTGGGATGTGGAAGATTTGGAAATCGCAGCATGTATTCCACAGCAGTGGCGTTCGCATTAATTAGTCTCTATTTCCAATAAACTGCTGAGAGCCTAGTCATTTAAATTTTTTGTCAAAGTGACAGATCTAGATTCTCCTCATATCTATTGTTGAGTTGATTCATTGTTGTGTTTTTAATTTTTTTTGTGCCCCCAGCAACAGCTTATATGCATCTTCATATTTTTTACCTTACCTACTGTTTAGGGAGATTCTGATTGGCGGACTTCAATTGCTTCCCATTTGAAAACTATAGGACCCTCGCAATTTTTGTAGAAGAAAATTCGTCTTAGATTGAGTTCAGGAATCTGCCATTACCGGCTTATACGCGAGTTCTGGGACACCCTGTATACAAGGTGATTCAGGTATGCAGTCATTAATTTTCAGGGGTGATTCTACATCGAAAAACATGAAGAAAAGTTCTAATAAACATATGTCAAGAAATCGCTCCTAAGGGGGCTACCGAGGGGGCTACGGTCCTCGGAATGGGGCACCCAAACTTCGGTTATTATTGAGTAAATCAGGAACCGTTTGGGTTAAAGCGATTAGTTTTTGCACACTATCTGATATCAATAAGCTCCGTCAGATTATGTTATCAGCAAAAAGCGAATTTTACCAGGGGCGTTCGAAACGGGGGTCTGTGGATTTTTTCAGCCAATTTTTTTGATGAACCAGTTTTTGACATTTCCTCATCGGCATGTGGTTGTCTGACTAAAACTACATAAAAAAGCTCCTCTTATTGTTACTCCATAGGACTAACCGTTTTCGAGAAAAGTCGAATCAAAAATTTATCTGTATTGACCGGTCTGATCAAGAAGGGACGGATTCTAAAAATAAGTAACTAAAGTAATCTGGTGATGCTTAGTAATGTCAGAGAGTATGAAAAACTTAATGAGTGACTAAATAAAAATCGAATTTTCGACGCCCCCTTCGGGGCCATAGCACCTTTAGGAGCGATTTTCGGACTCTTGTTTATAGGAACTTTTCTTCATATTTTCGACGTAGAATAACCCCTGTAATGACTGCATACCAGAATCATCGTGTATGTTTCCCAGTATGTTTCGTTGAACTTTCGAAATATTTAACATAAAATCTGCTAAATGAGCCATGTCATTCTTATGAATCATGAACAATTTACCTAATTAACATAGTCACGTGGCGGACCCGGAATAGTTGAGTTGAGTCCCAGATTTTCTAGCCCGGTATAATGACCATTGAGTTGCGTCCCGAGGATACGTGAGTTGCGTCCCCGCTCTACCTGGCCCTGCGCCGCATGGGGTAGCCGGTAATAAAAATAAATTGACGTCTTATTTAGGTATTTCAGGAAATGTTATAGGTAGTTTAGCAATAAAACACCACATATGAAACTTCATTCTTACTTCTGTATTTTAAAATGTTGCCCTACAGCTTTGACAAATTCTATTCTATTAACATTTCCATTTTTTAGTTTCAATATTTGCGAATCCAAAAATTCTTTATTGCGCACAGTTCTTGACGAATATACTTTTTTAACATTATGATTTACGCTCCTAATTTTTATGTAAGTGTCGCTTTGGAAATCTACTAAAACTCTAATAAATTGAAGAATATTTGGATGGGTGTGGTAGAAGGATGAATTGAACCGAGAATGAAAACTTTCACAAGCGTTTGTTGTCCTTTTTACACTGCTAGAATTTTCGGCCCATATATTTGGAGGGAATCGGGACGATTCTGATATGTAATTATCAACCAAATAATCTGCAAATTCCGTCAACTTTAGATCACTGGGTTGAAAAGCTCCAAAATCGATAGCAAAGCAATCGCCAACTTCTCCTGAATTAATACTCTTGCAATTGCTAGTTCTCTTCCATGCTTACGGACTTCTTCAATCATATAGTTGAAAGCCAGAATGTAGGTAGATTTGCGTTTGTCAGGCAATAGAAAGAAAACCAATGGTATGTAATGGTCACCTTTTAACCCATGGATAGAAAACATTTGCAGAAATAATCTAGGGCTGCACTCGAATGTTCCATCCATATATATAGGGTGAGTCTAGTTGGACAAATCAGTCCCCTAGCGTTTAAGATATTGAAATTGGAAATTTTATTTTTGGATATGTTGTAGCTGAAATGGTCCCCTACGCATGGGACCCATAAAGAAAGCTCCAGTTTTATTCAAACCGAAATTATTAAATAAAAACGAGGGCCTAAAAATTTTGTTTTCGATATTGTTGAATTTTTTAAGGTTATTTGGTTAGAGAATGATTTTCTCTTTATGTAAACATAATTTTTTGAAGAAAAAAGTTAACAATAGCCGAGAGATAAATTATTTTAACTAATAAGGATTTTTAATTATTTCCTAAGGAAAACCAGGAGTCTCGTGGTTTAAACAACTGAAAGGCAGTCTAGTTTATACTGCAGACTGTACCCGGAATGACAAGCGTCGTTTGGAAATGTCATTTGCCATCGTTTGTGAAAAAATAATGCGAAATTACGAGTTTTTGCCCTTTTCTTTACAGATAATTAGGTAATTTTTATTGGTTCATGGATTTTTTGCTAAATTCGCCGAATACAAGTGTCTCGGGTTCTCACCGGATTGATGTTTTTTTACATTGCCATTGGAATCGAATGGTTTGACCAAGAAAAACTATTCCCGTCAGCCAGAAAGGAACAGTGACAAAATTTTAAATAAACATTAAGCCTCTGTCGTCACTTTCTAATAAGAATACAAACTTTAATAGAAAGGTAGGTACTGAACTGATCCGCCGGAATGCCCAATTTTACGCAAATCGTTAGATAATTAAATTAAACAAATCTTTGCGTTTTGGTTTCGACGGATAGAACATTCGAGAAGAGAAATCGTTTTTCGCCGTTTTAAGTTTCCATTTAACACCGAAATATTGTCAAGGACCCGAGAGGGATCGAGCAGGTAGAAAGATGCGGGGGTGGTAAGGCCAAGTGCAGCTAGTAAGGGAGAGAGTTTCGAACCGACAACCAAAAGAGACGCATTTATATTTATTTCAGTGAAAATTGATAGTAATAATTTAATAGTTATTTGTGCAGTACTGTGTGAACCTAGGTATTGCAGCCCAAATCTCAGGAAAAGGTAGGAAACATTCTAGATTTGTTGTAATCATTTTAGTCTGTGTAAACACGATTTTAATTGCGATTTAATCGAAAGGACGCTTAAAAGAGACGCTAGGTCATTTGTTAAAGATTGTGGTACTATTCTAAACCCGTACTGGATTATTTACACATCCCAAGCAGTTCAGAACACATCTCGATTAATTCAAGTTTCCATGATTAATCCTCGGATTAATCGGCCACCCTAATTAATTAATTAAAGTCATCACCCTTTCTTAATCTAGCCATAGGGCAACCATCTTCACTTCAAATGCATCTAAATGCCAGGTATTCACATCTACGACCTTATCTCGCAATTGAATTATACCTGTTCAATTAATTAATTACACCTGGAAATCAGAATACGATCAAACTACCCCAGTTTTCTGGAAGGACGCTCAACAGCTCACATTTACAGGAAAATCTCTTCATTTCACATCTTAACCAGATCTTCATTAATCAAACTTGATTAATTAACCCTTTTACCTCAGCCATTAGGGGTGAAATCTTCCTCTTTGCCTTCAGCAACAAATTAACGATATAGAGCTCATTTTAAAGCTCAAAACATCATGGTATGTTCAGTTCACACAACAACAGAAAAAAACAAGAACAATTTTCGAATTGTTATAAATAATTAACCGGAGGTCTCGGGTTTCGAGATCTCCCAGAGGTGAAATAAGGGTCCGGTTTCACTTCTAGCATACCTGTAATTACAGGTATTGCCCACGAGGATGACAGGAGCACTATCGTCGAGGGGGGGGGGGTTATCTGCGAAAACAACAATAAACTGTGGAACTTTGAACTACTCCGGTTTGACTTTGAACTAATTATGTTTACAAGCTATGCAGCTACCAATTTTTATTGGGTAAACAAGCAAACAAACAACAAAAAATACAACGAAAAGACAAAGAAAATAAAAGAGGAAGTTTTCTATATTACCGACAGTTATTTGACTGGTTGATAACTCTTTCAGACATCTGGCAACAATGGAGAAATTCTCCAAGCGTACATGGGTTTTGTTCTCGCAAAATAACAGCATAAACTGCATGATAACAATTTAATTTTGCTTGCATGAGCGTGGACAACTATTGAACAATTCTATGTAATGCACAAAATTTTAGATTCTTAATTACCACCTGATAGGGCTTGACTAGTCGAATTAACTTGTCTTAGCGAACCAACACAAACATCTGTCCGCCATCTTCTTTACCGACCGCCATTTTTCTTACCAATTTCTTATAATAGGAAAATGCCATCATCTTAGAAGTCCCACAGTACCACAATCGAACCATTGATTTTTAGACTTGACTATTGATTTTATTTGTTTAATTTCAATTTGTTTAAATTGTCTTTGTCACACTTTGTCTAATTCAACAAGGGCTAAACATTGTTAAACATTTGTCCAGAATTCATTTTGTCAATTAATCTTGGCAATCAATTGTAATTATTATCATCCAATCTCAAACGGGGTTTTCCGCTGTTTCCCTCGTTTGCAGTTCGGGAAAACTTTAGAGAAAGGACTTCTCTATCGAGTTTTCGATCTGTGGGAATCCGAGTTGGATTAAAAGATTCAATGCAAGTCGGCAGCGGCCGCAAACGAAAAGGAAAATCCAAATTTTCTTGAATAAATCAAAATCAAAATAATTCACTCTCTTTTATTGACCTGACTCTCATCAAGGTGCTACTTTAAATAAAAGATCCTGCAGGAGGGGGGGAACATAGGAGATTAGGTTAATCCTTTTGTTCAATTAATTTGTTTAAACAAATAACCACCTTTCACAACGGGGTGAGTAAACTCAATGGTCCTAAATTTCATCTAGACGATCACAAAGGTAAACCACGGTAAGTGAAAAATTCACTAATTAATCTGAGGTTTTATGGCCTGGGAAGAGGGGTAAATAGGGGTAAAAGGGGGGGGGGGTTAACTGTGGGCTCGGAGTGGGGGAAAATAGGGTACTCCGGGATCACCATAGTACCTACCTACCTGAAAAAATATGATCTTAACTAAACGTGATTTAGATTAAAATGCAGTGGACTACAAGGGATAGAGATTTACATAAATGTTGCAACATCAAATGTACTGATAAATAAATAAATAACAATGTGGTGACAATATAAATAGTCTCCGTCCAATTTTAACGTTCACTTGAAATCATAGATGATTGTTTAATTCGATGTTACTCAACATCCTCCTGTGCTCTTTTTCTTCATGTTGTGATTTCTGGATGTTCGCAACCCTGTAAAAAATTTTGGAAACAAAAAGAAAGAAAAAAAATATTTCCTTTTTAAATACTATTATTGAAATCCATTTTGTTGAATTGCACGGAAACACTATATTTGGGAATCATATCGGAAAGAAAAAGAACAAAAATAAGGTTAATAATAAAGAAATAAGTGGATACGGTAATGTCCATTCCTCTTCTTTCCTTTATGAATCACAAAAAATGGCAATCAAAACGGAAAGAAGTGGATAAGATATTCAGGTCTATTATGGTGGCAGTCGAATTGCTTTCGATATCGTAATTTCAACGACTATCGAAAACTTTTCGACAGATCTGTAAATTCGTATTATGGTCGACACGTAAACGATAAACGATTCGACGACGCAACCGACATCGCGTGCACTTACGACATCGAATAAAAAGCCAACGAAAGATGTATATCAATGCGATGTGTGTCCCTGTAGATGTTTACCTTGTTAATGTGTATGTAGGGGCGAGCTGAATTTACTGGTGGAGTCGGGTGCAGATTTTATAAATCTGCACCTAGTAGTAGTGCCTCCGCAGACGCACAGTGGTGTTAAAAAGACGAAATTATGAAAATTGGCCGTACATAATTAAACAGTAGAGAGTTAACAAAAAAACATCATATTTGCGAAGTAGGTATGTAGAATTAGCACTAAGGGGGTTGAAAAAGGGAATGAGAAGTCCAAGGTAATGAAAAAAGGTGATGAAAAGTCAAGAGGAATGAAAATGAAGTGTGGATTAAGTAGAATTACGAAATAAAACACTAAAATAACCAAATTATGCAATTAAAACTTTTGTGGGGGTTGAAATAAGCACTTATACCTACCTATTGCGAAGGAAACTGAAAAATTGTAAAAGGTAAACTGAATCCCAAATGCGTTCAATTTTATAACCGTCGAAAAACGAAATTATGCGAATTTTACAAAATTAGCACTTAGGGGGTTGAAAAATCGTAAAGGTGGATGAAAGATCAAAAGGTATCAGGATTAACCGTGGCTAAGTAAAATTACGGAAAATAACACCAAATTAACCCAATTATGTAAATTTAGCATTTGAAGACTTGAAACATTGCGAAGGGGGATGAAAAAAGTGAAAAATTTAATCATCATCCAAATGGGTTCAATTTATTACAGAAGAAAAACGAAAATATCCGAATTTGGCAAAACTAACACCTAGGGGGTTGAAAAATTGTAAAGGGGGATGAAACGTCAAAGTGGATGAGAATTAATCGTAATTAAGCAGAATTACAGAAAATAACACGAAAGTAAACCAATTATGCAAATTTAGATTTTGGGGGTTGAAATGTTGCGAAGGGGGTTGGAAAAGTGAAAAAGATAAACATAATCCAATTGAGTTCAATTTATTACCGAAGGAAAACTAAATTATGTGAATTTTGCAAAATAAACACTTAGGGGGTTGAAAAATTGTAAAGGGGGATGAAAAGTTAAAAGGGATGAGAATTAATCGTAATTAAGTAGAATTACAGAAAATAACACGAAAATAAGCCAATTATGCAAATTTGACTTTTGGGGGTTGAAACATTGCGAAGGGGTCGAAAAAGTGAAAAAGGCAAGAACAATTCATAAGGCAAAACTGCGCGAATTTTACAAAATTAACCAGCGGAAATCACCCGAAAAAGAAGCGGTCTGGGTAAATTTTGCTCTTTGAGGGTTCACATATCATGAAAGGGGTTGAAAAATTGTGATGGGTCAAAAATTAATGAAAATCACTTTAAATTAATAACAAATTAGAAGAAAGCAAAAAAAAAATAAATGAAATATATTTACTCCGCTTGCTAGGGCTTAAGGGTTGTTAGTAGCGTAGGGGTTGGTTTTAGGTTGAAGACTCATAAGACTTTTTTCAATGGTTGGCCGAAGTCTATTGAACCCCATAATTTTATTCCACCATTTACTTGAAAAAATTTCCAGTTTCAACCCTTAAATTTCATCCCCCTTGTTAGATATTAATGAAAATTTGCCCATCCGCCTACAGTGGCGCTGTAAATTACCATATCAAATTTAGCCCTGATACGTTGAGCAGTTTTTGAGTTCTCGCATTTTTTTGTTTCGGCATGTTAGGGGGTTGTACCGCCTTTAAGGGTCGTTTTTCGCGAATGATGAATAAGACCTTTTTTGTACCATCAATAGAAAGCTATCGAATGGTAATATTTTCAACTATACATTCTTCATTGAAAATTCGAGTTTCCACCCCTAACTTTCATCCCCTTCGATAATTTTCTCCTAAAATTCGATCTTCCCTTCTCGAAGATGCAGTGTGTAAGATGTCGCAGTTTCGCAGAAGATATTGCTTCTCTGTGTCAAATTACAGGGCTTTATGGACGTTTCAACCCCTAAACTCCAACCCCCTATTTCACCACCCCCACATGCCCTAAAGGAAGTTGTGTTTTCAATTTCACCACCCTAACCCAATTCGTTTAAAAATTAAGGTAATTTGTAGATTCATGTTTTCAACACCTCATGATTTCACCCCTTTATGATTTACAGCGGTGAGTTTATTTTTCCGGTGTGACATAACTCCTTGCGTATTTACTGACTTCAGTTGTTCATAAATAAACCAATAGGGTTTCAGAAAAAATAAATAAAATATAATTATCGACTTGCAAAGAGTTAGGGGTGGTTAATGGCCCAGGGGTTGGTTTTAGATTGAAAACTCATAAGACCTTTTTTCAATAGTTGACCGAAATCTATCGAACCCCGTAATTTTAGCCTACCATTTACTTGAAGAAATTTCAAGTTTCAACCCTTAAATTTCATCCCCTTTGTTAGATATTTTTGAAAATTTGTCCATCCACCTATAATGTCACTGGAAATTCACAAACCAAATTCTGCCTTGATACGTTGAGTAGTTTTTGAGTTCTCGTATTTTTGTGTTTCTGCATGTTAGGGGTTGTAGCGTCTATAAGGGTGGTTTTTCGCAAAATATGAATGACACCTTTTTTGAATAATTAATGGAAAGCTATCGAATGACGCCAATTTCGACTAGTACTTATTAAGCGGAATTTCGAGTTGCTACCCCTAATTTCCACCCCATTTGTTCGATTTTACGAAAAAACGCATCCCCCACAAGATTTCACCGATATATGTGTGTACGTTGAGTTTCCGACAGCTGCGTGCAACCCTTGCGGAGTTATCATATTTTTTGTGGTTTTCATCCCCTAAATTTCATCCCCCGAAATTGGCACCCCCTCACTTTCAACAGACTTGAAGGTCGAACGTGCATACTAATTTTCAGCAAGATATCTCCACTAGTTCTCGAGTTATTGCAATTAGTAGTTTTTCGGTTTTTCACCCCTAGCTCCCACCCCCTTGGTCCGATATGGCCCAAAAGCAATCCCCGCCTTACTTTTCGGGAGACGAAGCTGCCTACCAAGTTTCAGCTCGATATCTCAATCCGTTCTCAAGTTATCCGACGGACAGGCTGAGGAGCGATCGAGCGAGCGAGCGAGCGAGCGATAGAGCGATCGAGCGAGCGAGCGAGCGAGCGAATAAGCTAAGACAAGAGTACCTCCGCATTCTGCTACGGCACTAAAATGGTATTACGGTGGCAAAATCTGTCGGAAAGTTCACGATAGTCAAGTTACGATTGTCGAATAATTAGACAAGTCGATTTATCGCTTGTTTGAGTTGTATCGAGAGTAAAAATGGCGTTTAGGCATCTTCCTCTGTTGATTGGAGTTTTAGAAGAGGAAGAAGAAAGGTAAGTTTGTTGGTTTTAAACTGAGTTGGTTTGTAATTATTTATACATTTATTTAGACTAAACTGGAATTTGACTAGACGGACACTCAGAGACGCCAGTGATCCTCTAGAGCTACCCGAATATATGTTTAAAGGAATGTACCGTATTAGCAGGCAAACTGCCCATGATTTAATTCTTGAGATCAGTCCGTTCATGAGAGATCCTAATAGAGAAGAAATATTTATACCGAAGCAACTGAAAGTGTTGGTTGCATTGCACTTTTTGGCCCAAGGATCATACCAAAAAGGATGTGGGCAAGATTTAAATATTCCTATGTGTCAAGCCTCTGTCAGTAACTGCATAAATGAATTTGTTAATGTAGTGAACGATAATTTTCGACATTACGTAAAATTTCCTACAACACAGGAAGAAATAAATGAGGAGAAGCAGAAATTTATGAACGTTCCTAATGGTTTTCCAGGTATCATAGGCTGTATTGATGGAACGCATGTAGCGATTATTGCACCACCTTTCAATGATGAATTTGCACCAGGAATTCTCTTCTACAACAGGAAGGGATTTTACAGTTTAAATGCAGAAATTATTGTAGGAGCAGACTTACGAATACTGGCTATCAATCCTAGGTATCCCGGATCAGTCCATGATGCTGGAATATGGGCTGCAAGTGCAGTACGTCACAACTTGTTGCATAAATTTAATCAAGGAATGCGATCTACATGGCTGTTAGGCGATTCGGGGTACCCATTAGAGCCCTGGCTCATGACGCCCCTGTTAAATGTGGCTACACCTCAAGAAAGGCGCTATAATAATGCTCACAAATCCATAAGGAATGTATCAGAGAGACTAAATGGTGTTCTAAAGTCAAGATTTCGCTGCACTCTACGACACCGTGCGTTGAACTACAGTCCAACAGTTGCTGGAAAAATTATCAACACCTGTGGTATTCTTCACAATTATTGTTTGCTGAGAAATGATGCCTATGAAAATGAGCAACAATTAATTGATGATGACCAAGATTTTTATGACGACAACGACGATAGACTACCGGATGCACGTGTAGGAAGGAATACAAGAAATACTTTGATTTTGACTCACTTTTAAAAATCCTGAAAAAAGCCAAGGTTTTTTGTTTTTAAATACACTTTAAGCGCGTTCCTTTTACAACTAAGCAAGTTTTCTAATCTAACCGTGGCCTAACCTAGGAAGGAAATTGTCTTGATTTAATCTGAGTTGCCGCGCGGAATAAATGGAACGTATTTCTTAGTTTATACTGACACGATACTGACCTTACGCGAAACCTACCCTCAAACAGCATCTAGCCCTCCTCAAACCTGCTTGAGAATACAAACTATCGTCAATTTGAATGTAATTATAGAAGAGGCAAGTCATATATTTCCAACAATGGCATTTTTGTATAGTCTTTTGAGACCGTCAAACTACGTACATAACCTTGCATAACCTCACAAGTTCAACTTAGGCATCTTACTTGTATTCAAGGTAGCTGCGAAGGTTACTTATGAAGGGTGAAGGGGTAGGTAAGATACTAAGATAATACTAAGTTAGAAGTGTGTAAAAGGAACGCGGCAACAAGTCAGGCGGCTAAGTTTAACTCAGATTTTACTTAGAATTCTTCTAAAAGGAACGCGCTTGTTATCACCAAGTATCATGTTTAATTTCTTTTAAAAGTGTATAGATTTTCGACAGAAATGTACTTTTCCAACACATTCAACAAGTAACGCAAAGAAAGCCGAACTTCCTCAAGAGCTGATATGATGTATTCCAAAGCTTCCAGTTTCTTAGGAGCACTTAAATTAAATATTTTTGTTACGTTGGCCATAATTTTTGTTGGTCTTCGAGATCTCTTCTTAGAAATTCCAATCCTTCTGATTCTATTTATGTTGAAGTATGCTCCTTTTCTAGGTTTCGTCTTAAAAAGAAAAGTTTCATTTCTTACTGATAGAACAAATTTTGTACATGGACATACTTCTACCATAACGTTTCCTGCCAAACCAAGTTCTGGAACGTTTCCTAAACCCTTAACTGCAATTGCTCCCAATACAGCGATTAAGCGCAGTTCCAAATCTGTCAAAAATTTAAAGTCTGGAAATCCTCCACCAGTTGCATGTTGTTGGTGCTGCAATAATCTAGCTTTTCTCTTCACTCTGCTTACCCACTCTTGAAAAGTCTATAGGTGAAAACTGAGTAGATACCCTCTAACAAACATCAACTTACCTGTTTCCATTTCTCTAAAGTTTTATTAGCACCTAACTTGCAGTTGTTTAAAGTTATTACAAGATCTTCCATTTCATGATTAGTTTTGCAGCGATTCCCCTTGTTCTGCTCAAGACAGTCCAGATAAATAGAATATTGCTCCATCGTTGCTTTATTGGATGCTTGCAAAAAAACATTTTTCAGAAAGGGCAAAACCCTAAAAGCTAAACCAACACCAGTTGCAACCATTCAAACCACATCACCACCTTATATATGTATGTCTGTTCGACATTTTGGAGTCCTAAACACGCATAATGTCTACAATTTGACGACTTCGGCGACATTTCGGCACCGGTGCCAAAATGTTTCGCAGAGAATTTTGACACTTTGGCATTTTTTAACTGCTGACTTGACAACGTGGCTTTTTACGAGCTGGATTTATTTAAATCTGCAAAGATATTTATCTGGGTGGACAGTGCTGCCCCAACGCCGTTTTGACGACTTTTGGTGCCAGAGCGCACATCAGATACTACGTCTTCTTAGAATTATTACGTCTTGGCATTCAATGCATTTTAATGGGGCTTAGCTTACAAAAGGCTTTACCGTCTGTAAAGTGGGGCCCACCAAGCTCAGAGGGGCCTTCAACAATTTTAGGTTAGGTGCCAAAATGCAGAAATAATAAGTGACTCATTCATATTTTATTGCATTTTGGCATTTCTGCTTATGTATCATTTTAGTGAGATTTTTCGATTGTTACGAGTTGTTCTTTCTGAGCCTATGTTGAGAAGGATTATTTTGTGTTTTTTTAGGATACTGGCACTGAGTAATTAAACCTACAAAATGGGGCCCCTAAAAATTTTAGGTTAGATGCCAAAATGTCGAAATAATGAACGGTTCACTCATATTTTATTACATTTTGGCACCTTCACCTATACACTGCCCAAGTCAGATTTTTCGAGTTTTATAAGGTATTCTTTGTTAGTCTAGGTTGGAAAGGGCCTATTTTGTCCCTTTTTAGGATATTGCCTCTTATTTTCGCGCGAATTAAGCCCAAAAGCGGCTGAAAGCCAGAATAGACCTAGTGAGGCCTACCTTGAGAATTTTGGGGATTTTTCGAAACTATTTCAAGTTTATAAGTTTAGGCTGTTCTGAAGCATTGCCTGAAGAACCCTGAGTAATTAAACCTACAAAATGGGGCTCTCCAAGCCACAGAGGAGCCCCTGAAGATTTTAGGTTAGATGCCAAAATGTCGAAATAATGAACAATACACTCATATTTTATTACATTTTGGCACCTTCACCTATACACTGCCCAAGTCAGATTTTTCGAGTTTTATGAGGTATTCATTGTTAGTCTAGGTTGGAAAGGGCTTATTTTGTCCTTTTTTAGGATATTGCCACTTATTTTCGCGCGAATTAAGCCTAAAACCGGCTGAAAGCCAGAATATACCTAGTGAGGCCTACCTCCAGAATTTTGGGGGTTTTTCGGAACTATTTCAAGTTTATAAGTTTAGGCTGTTCTTAAGCATTGCCTGAAGAACCCTGAGTAATTAAACCTACAAAATGGGGCTCTCCAAGCCACAGAGGAGCCCCTGAAGATTTTAGGTTAGATGCCAAAATGTCGAAATAATGAACAATACACTCATATTTTATTACATTTTGGCACCTTCACCTATACACTGCCCAAGTCAGATTTTTCGAGTTTTATGAGGTATTCATTGTTAGTCTAGGTTGGAAAGGGCTTATTTTGTCCTTTTTTAGGATATTGCCACTTATTTTCGCGCGAATTAAGCCCAAAACCGGCTGAAAGCCAGAATAGACCTAGTGAGGCCTACCTCCAGAATTTTGGGGGTTTTTCGGAACTATTTCAAGTTTATAAGTTTAGGCTGTTCTTAAGCATTGCCTGAAGAACCCTGAGTAATTAAACCTACAAAATGGGGCTCTCCAAGCCACAGAGGAGCCCCTGAAGATTTTAGGTTAGATGCCAAAATGTCGAAATAATGAACAATACACTCACATTTTATTACATTTTGGCACCTTCACCTATACACTGCCCAAGTCAGATTTTTCGAGTTTTATGAGGTGTTCTTTGTTAGTCTAGGTTGGAAAGGGCCTATTTTGTCCTTTTTTAGGATATTGCCACTTATTTTTGCGCGAATTAAGTCCAAAAGCGGCTGAAAGCCAGAATAGACCTAGTGAGGCCTACCACCAGAATTTTGGAGATTTTTCGGAACTATTTCAAGTTTATAAGTTTAGGCGGTTCTGAAGCATTGCCTGAAGAACCCTGAGTAATTAAACCTACAAAATGGGGCTCTCCAAGCCACAGAGGAGCCCCTGAAGATTTTAGGTTAGATGCCAAAATGTCGAAATAATGAACAATACACTCACATTTTATTACATTTTGGCACCTTCACCTATACACTGCCCAAGTCAGATTTTTCGAGTTTTATGAGGTATTCATTGTTAGCCTAGGTTGGAAAGGGCTTATTTTGTCCTTTTTTAGGATATTTGCCATTAATTTTCGCGCGAATTAAGCCCAAAAGCGGCTGAGAGCCAGAATAGACCTAGTGAGGCCTACCACCAAAATTTTGGGGATTTTTCGGAACTATTTCAAGTTTATAAGTTTAGGCTGTTCTTAAGCATTGCCTGAAGAACCCTGAGTAATTAAACCTACAAAATGGGGCTCTCCAAGCCACAGAGGAGCCCCTGAAGATTTTAGGTTAGATGCCAAAATGTCGAAATAATGAACAATACACTCATATTTTATTACATTTTGGCACCTTCACCTATACACTGTCCAAGTCAGATTTTTCGAGTTTTATGATTTGTTCTTTGTACTCTAGGTTGGAAAGGGCTTATTTTGTCCTTTTTTAGGATATTTCCACTTATTTTCGCGCGAATTAAGCCCAAAACCGGCTGAAAGCCAGAATAGACCTAGTGAGGCCTACCTCCAGAATTTTGGTGGTTTTTCGGAACTATTTCAAGTTTATAAGTTTAGGCTGTTCTTAAGCATTGCCTGAAGAACCCTGAGTAATTAAACCTACAAAATGGGGCTCTCTAAGCCACAGAGGAGCCCCTGAAGATTTTAGGTTAGATGCCAAAATGTCGAAATAATGAACAATACACTCATATTTTATTACATTTTGCACCTTCACCCATACACTGCCCATGTCAGATTTTTCGAGTTTTATGAGGTATTCTTTGTACTCTAGGTTGGAAAGGGCTTATTTTGTCCTTTTTTAGGATATTTCCACTTATTTTCGCGCGAATTAAGCCCAAAACCGGCTGAAAGCCAGAATAGACCTAGTGAGGCCTACCTCCAGAATTTTGGGGGTTTTTCGGAACTATTTCAAGTTTATAAGTTTAGGCTGTTCTTAAGCATTGCCTGAAGAACCCTGAGTAATTAAACCTACAAAATGGGGCTCTCTAAGCCACAGAGGAGCCCCTGAAGATTTTAGGTTAGATGCTAAAATGTCGAAATAATGAACAATACACTCACATTTTATTACATTTTGGCACCTTCACCTATACACTGCCCAAGTCAGATTTTTCGAGTTTTATGAGGTGTTCTTTGTTAGTCTAGGTTGGAAAGGGCCTATTTTGTCCTTTTTTAGGATATTGCCACTTATTTTTGCGCGAATTAAGTCCAAAAGCGGCTGAAAGCCAGAGTAGACCTAGTGAGGCCTACCACCAGAATTTTGGAGATTTTTCGGAACTATTTCAAGTTTATAAGTTTAGGCGGTTCTGAAGCATTGCCTGAAGAACCCTGAGTAATTAAACCTACAAAATGGGGCTCTCCAGGCCACAGAGGAGCCCCTGAAGAATTTAGGTTAGATGCCAAAAATGTCGAAATAATGAACAATACACTCATATTTTATTACATTTTGGCACCTTCACCTTCACTGCCCAAGTCAGATTTTTCGAGTTTTATGAGGTATTCATTGTTAGCCTAGGTTGGAAAGGGCTTATTTTGTCCTTTTTTAAGATATTTGCCATTAATTTTCGCGCGAATTAAGCCCAAAAGCGGCTGAGAGCCAGAATAGACCTAGTGAGGCCTACCACCAAAATTTTGGGGATTTTTCGGAACTATTTCAAGTTTATAAGTTTAGGCTGTTCTTAAGCATTGCCTGAAGAACCCTGAGTAATTAAACCTACAAAATGGGGCTCTCCAAGCCACAGAGGAGCCCCTGAAGATTTTAGGTTAGATGCCAAAATGTCGAAATAATGAACAATACACTCATATTTTATTACATTTTGCACCTTCACCCATACACTGCCCATGTCAGATTTTTCGAGTTTTATGAGGTATTCTTTGTACTCTAGGTTGGAAAGGGCTTATTTTGTCCTTTTTTAGGATATTTCCACTTATTTTCGCGCGAATTAAGCCCAAAACCGGCTGAAAGCCAGAATAGACCTAGTGAGGCCTACCTCCAGAATTTTGGGGGTTTTTCGGAACTATTTCAAGTTTATAAGTTTAGGCTGTTCTTAAGCATTGCCTGAAGAACCCTGAGTAATTAAACCTACAAAATGGGGCTCTCCAAGCCACAGAGGAGCCCCTGAAGATTTTAGGTTAGATGCCAAAATGTCGAAATAATGAACAATACACTCATATTTTATTACATTTTGGCACCTTCACCTATACACTGCCCAAGTCAGATTTTTCGAGTTTTATGAGGTATTCTTTGTACTCTAGGTTGGAAAGGGCTTATTTTGTCCTTTTTTAGGATATTTGCCATTAATTTTCGCGCGAATTAAGCCCAAAAGCGGCTGAGAGCCAGAATAGACCTAGTGAGGCCTACCACCAAAATTTTGGGGATTTTTCGGAACTATTTCAAGTTTATAAGTTTAGGCTGTTCTTAAGCATTGCCTGAAGAACCCTGAGCAATTAAACCTACAAAATGGGGCTCTCCAGGCCACAGAGGAGCCCCTGAAGAATTTAGGTTAGATGCCAAAAATGTCGAAATAATGAACAATACACTCATATTTTATTACATTTTGGCACCTTCACCTATACACTGTCCAAGTCAGATTTTTCGAGTTTTATGATTTGTTCTTTGTTAGTCTAGGTTGGAAAGGGCCTATTTTGTCCTTTTTTAGGATATTGCCACTTATTTTTGCGCGAATTAAGTCCAAAAGCGGCTGAAAGCCAGAATAGACCTAGTGAGGCCTACCACCAGAATTTTGGAGATTTTTCGGAACTATTTCAAGTTTATAAGTTTAGGCGGTTCTGAAGCATTGCCTGAAGAACCCTGAGTAATTAAACCTACAAAATGGGGCTCTCCAAGCCACAGAGGAGCCCCTGAAGATTTTAGGTTAGATGCCAAAATGTCGAAATAATGAACAATACACTCACATTTTATTACATTTTGGCACCTTCACCTATACACTGCCCAAGTCAGATTTTTCGAGTTTTATGAGGTATTCATTGTTAGTCTAGGTTGGAAAGGGCTTATTTTGTCCTTTTTTAGGATATTGCCACTTATTTTCGCGCGAATTAAGCCCAAAACCGGCTGAAAGCCAGAATAGACCTAGTGAGGCCTACCTGCAGAATTTTGGGGGTTTTTCGGAACTATTTCAAGTTTATAAGTTTAGGCTGTTCTTAAGCATTGCCTGAAGAACCCTGAGTAATTAAACCTACAAAATGGGGCTCTCCAAGCCACAGAGGAGCCCCTGAAGATTTTAGGTTAGATGCCAAAATGTCGAAATAATGAACAATACACTCATATTTTATTACATTTTGGCACCTTCACCTATACACTGCCCAAGTCAGATTTTTCGAGTTTTATGAGGTATTCTTTGTACTCTAGGTTGGAAAGGGCTTATTTTGTCCTTTTTTAGGATATTTGCCATTAATTTTCGCGCGAATTAAGCCCAAAAGCGGCTGAGAGCCAGAATAGACCTAGTGAGGCCTACCACCAAAATTTTGGGGATTTTTCGGAACTATTTCAAGTTTATAAGTTTAGGCTGTTCTTAAGCATTGCCTGAAGAACCCTGAGCAATTAAACCTACAAAATGGGGCTCTCCAGGCCACAGAGGAGCCCCTGAAGAATTTAGGTTAGATGCCAAAAATGTCGAAATAATGAACGATACACTCATATTTTATTACATTTTGGCACCTTCACCTTCACTGCCCAAGTCAGATTTTTCGAGTTTTCCGAGGTATTCTTTGTTAGTCTAGGTTGGAAAGGGCTTATTTTGTCCTTTTTTAGGATATTGCCACTTATTTTCGCGCGAATTAAGCCCAAAAGCGGCTGAAAGCCAGAATAGACCTAGTGAGGCGCCTACCTCCAGAATTTTGGGGATTCTTCGGAACTATTTCAAGTTTATAAGTTTAGGCTGTTCTGAAGCATTGCCTGAAGAACCCTGAGTAATTAAACCTACAAAATAGGGCTCTCCAAGCCACAGAGAAGCCCATGAAGATTTTAGGTTAGATGCTAAAATGTCGAAATAATGAACAATACACTCACATTTTATTACATTTTGGCACCTTCACCTATACACTGCCCAAGTCAGATTTTTCGAGTTTTATGAGGTATTCATTGTTAGCCTAGGTTGGAAAGGGCTTATTTTGTCCTTTTTTAGGATATTGCCACTTATTTTCGCGCGAATTAAGCCCAAAACCGGCTGAAAGCCAGAATAGACCTAATGAGGCCTACCTCCAGAATTTTGGGGGTTTTTCGGAACTATTTCAAGTTTATAAGTTTAGGCTGTTCTTAAGCATTGCCTGAAGAACCCTGAGTAATTAAACCTACAAAATGGGGCTCTCTAAGCCACAGAGGAGCCCCTGAAGATTTTAGGTTAGATGCCAAAATGTCGAAATAATGAACAATACACTCATATTTTATTACATTTTACACCTTCACCCATACACTGCCCATGTCAGATTTTTCGAGTTTTATGAGGTATTCTTTGTACTCTAGGTTGGAAAGGGCTTATTTTGTCCTTTTTTAGGATATTTCCACTTATTTTCGCGCGAATTAAGCCCAAAACCGGCTGAAAGCCAGAATAGACCTAGTGAGGCCTACCTCCAGAATTTTGGGGGTTTTTCGGAACTATTTCAAGTTTATAAGTTTAGGCTGTTCTTAAGCATTGCCTGAAGAACCCTGAGTAATTAAACCTACAAAATGGGGCTCTCCAAGCCACAGAGGAGCCCCTGAAGATTTTAGGTTAGATGCCAAAATGTCGAAATAATGAACAATACACTCACATTTTATTACATTTTGGCACCTTCACCTATACACTGCCCAAGTCAGATTTTTCGAGTTTTATGAGGTATTCATTGTTAGTCTAGGTTGGAAAGTTCTTATTTTGTCCTTTTTTAGGATATTTCCACTTATTTTCGCGCGAATTAAGCCCAAAACCGGCTGAAAGCCAGAATAGACCTAGTGAGGCCTACCTCCAGAATTTTGGGGGTTTTTCGGAACTATTTCAAGTTTATATGTTTAGGCTGTTCTTAAGCATTGCCTGAAGAACCCTGAGTAATTAAACCTACAAAATGGGGCTCTCCAAGCCACAGAGGAGCCCCTGAAGATTTTAGGTTAGATGCCAAAATGTCGAAATAATGAACAATACACTCACATTTTATTACATTTTGGCACCTTCACCTATACACTGCCCAAGTCAGATTTTTCGAGTTTTATGAGGTATTCATTGTTAGCCTAGGTTGGAAAGGGCTTATTTTGTCCTTTTTTAGGATATTTGCCATTAATTTTCGCGCGAATTAAGCCCAAAAGCGGCTGAGAGCCAGAATAGACCTAGTGAGGCCTACCACCAAAATTTTGGGGATTTTTCGGAACTATTTCAAGTTTATAAGTTTAGGCTGTTCTTAAGCATTGCCTGAAGAACCCTGAGTAATTAAACCTACAAAATGGGGCTCTCCAAGCCACAGAGGAGCCCCTGAAGATTTTAGGTTAGATGCCAAAATGTCGAAATAATGAACAATACACTCACATTTTATTACATTTTGGCACCTTCACCTATACACTGCCCAAGTCAGATTTTTCGAGTTTTATGAGGTATTCATTGTTAGTCTAGGTTGGAAAGGGCTTATTTTGTCCTTTTTTAGGATATTGCCACTTATTTTCGCGCGAATTAAGCCCAAAACCGGCTGAAAGCCAGAATAGACCTAGTGAGGCCTACCTGCAGAATTTTGGGGGTTTTTCGGAACTATTTCAAGTTTATAAGTTTAGGCTGTTCTTAAGCATTGCCTGAAGAACCCTGAGTAATTAAACCTACAAAATGGGGCTCTCCAAGCCACAGAGGAGCCCCTGAAGATTTTAGGTTAGATGCCAAAATGTCGAAATAATGAACAATACACTCATATTTTATTACATTTTGGCACCTTCACCTATACACTGCCCAAGTCAGATTTTTCGAGTTTTATGAGGTATTCTTTGTACTCTAGGTTGGAAAGGGCTTATTTTGTCCTTTTTTAGGATATTTGCCATTAATTTTCGCGCGAATTAAGCCCAAAAGCGGCTGAGAGCCAGAATAGACCTAGTGAGGCCTACCACCAA
Organism: Pycnomerus fuliginosus; assembly: GCA_963924575.1. NCBI lineage: Eukaryota > Metazoa > Arthropoda > Insecta > Coleoptera > Zopheridae > Pycnomerus > Pycnomerus fuliginosus. The sequence goes on from CAWUQC010000001.1 coordinate 576,915, forward strand.
AATTTTGGGGATTTTTCGGAACTATTTCAAGTTTATAAGTTTAGGCTGTTCTTAAGCATTGCCTGAAGAACCCTGAGCAATTAAACCTACAAAATGGGGCTCTCCAGGCCACAGAGGAGCCCCTGAAGAATTTAGGTTAGATGCCAAAAATGTCGAAATAATGAACGATACACTCATATTTTATTACATTTTGGCACCTTCACCTTCACTGCCCAAGTCAGATTTTTCGAGTTTTCCGAGGTATTCTTTGTTAGTCTAGGTTGGAAAGGGCTTATTTTGTCCTTTTTTAGGATATTGCCACTTATTTTCGCGCGAATTAAGCCCAAAAGCGGCTGAAAGCCAGAATAGACCTAGTGAGGCGCCTACCTCCAGAATTTTGGGGATTCTTCGGAACTATTTCAAGTTTATAAGTTTAGGCTGTTCTGAAGCATTGCCTGAAGAACCCTGAGTAATTAAACCTACAAAATAGGGCTCTCCAAGCCACAGAGAAGCCCATGAAGATTTTAGGTTAGATGCTAAAATGTCGAAATAATGAACAATACACTCACATTTTATTACATTTTGGCACCTTCACCTATACACTGCCCAAGTCAGATTTTTCGAGTTTTATGAGGTATTCATTGTTAGCCTAGGTTGGAAAGGGCTTATTTTGTCCTTTTTTAGGATATTGCCACTTATTTTCGCGCGAATTAAGCCCAAAACCGGCTGAAAGCCAGAATAGACCTAGTGAGGCCTACCTCCAGAATTTTGGGGGTTTTTCGGAACTATTTCAAGTTTATAAGTTTAGGCTGTTCTTAAGCTTTGCCTGAAGAACCCTGAGTAATTAAACCTACAAAATGGGGCTCTCCAAGCCACAGAGGAGCCCCTGAAGATTTTAGGTTAGATGCCAAAATGTCGAAATAATGAACAATACACTCACATTTTATTACATTTTGGCACCTTCACCTATACACTGCCCAAGTCAGATTTTTCGAGTTTTATGAGGTATTCATTGTTAGCCTAGGTTGGAAAGGGCTTATTTTGTCCTTTTTTAGGATATTGCCACTTATTTTCGCGCGAATTAAGCCCAAAACCGGCTGAAAGCCAGAATAGACCTAATGAGGCCTACCTCCAGAATTTTGGGGGTTTTTCGGAACTATTTCAAGTTTATAAGTTTAGGCTGTTCTTAAGCATTGCCTGAAGAACCCTGAGTAATTAAACCTACAAAATGGGGCTCTCTAAGCCGCAGAGGAGCCCCTGAAGATTTTAGGTTAGATGCCAAAATGTCCAAATAATGAACAATACACTCATATTTTATTACATTTTACACCTTCACCCATACACTGCCCATGTCAGATTTTTCGAGTTTTATGAGGTATTCTTTGTACTCTAGGTTGGAAAGGGCTTATTTTGTCCTTTTTTAGGATATTTCCACTTATTTTCGCGCGAATTAAGCCCAAAACCGGCTGAAAGCCAGAATAGACCTAGTGAGGCCTACCTCCAGAATTTTGGGGGTTTTTCGGAACTATTTCAAGTTTATAAGTTTAGGCTGTTCTTAAGCATTGCCTGAAGAACCCTGAGTAATTAAACCTACAAAATGGGGCTCTCCAAGCCACAGAGGAGCCCCTGAAGATTTTAGGTTAGATGCCAAAATGTCGAAATAATGAACAATACACTCACATTTTATTACATTTTGGCACCTTCACCTATACACTGCCCAAGTCAGATTTTTCGAGTTTTATGAGGTATTCATTGTTAGTCTAGGTTGGAAAGTTCTTATTTTGTCCTTTTTTAGGATATTTCCACTTATTTTCGCGCGAATTAAGCCCAAAACCGGCTGAAAGCCAGAATAGACCTAGTGAGGCCTACCTCCAGAATTTTGGGGGTTTTTCGGAACTATTTCAAGTTTATATGTTTAGGCTGTTCTTAAGCATTGCCTGAAGAACCCTGAGTAATTAAACCTACAAAATGGGGCTCTCCAAGCCACAGAGGAGCCCCTGAAGATTTTAGGTTAGATGCCAAAATGTCGAAATAATGAACAATACACTCACATTTTATTACATTTTGGCACCTTCACCTATACACTGCCCAAGTCAGATTTTTCGAGTTTTATGAGGTATTCATTGTTAGTCTAGGTTGGAAAGGGCTTATTTTGTCCTTTTTTAGGATATTGCCACTTATTTTCGCGCGAATTAAGCCCAAAACCGGCTGAAAGCCAGAATAGACCTAGTGAGGCCTACCTCCAGAATTTTGGGGGTTTTTCGGAACTATTTCAAGTTTATAAGTTTAGGCTGTTCTTAAGCATTGCCTGAAGAACCCTGAGTAATTAAACCTACAAAATGGGGCTCTCCAAGCCACAGAGGAGCCCCTGAAGATTTTAGGTTAGATGCCAAAATGTCGAAATAATGAACAATACACTCACATTTTATTACATTTTGGCACCTTCACCTATACACTGCCCAAGTCAGATTTTTCGAGTTTTATGAGGTATTCATTGTTAGCCTAGGTTGGAAAGGGCTTATTTTGTCCTTTTTTAGGATATTTGCCATTAATTTTCGCGCGAATTAAGCCCAAAAGCGGCTGAGAGCCAGAATAGACCTAGTGAGGCCTACCACCAAAATTTTGGGGATTTTTCGGAACTATTTCAAGTTTATAAGTTTAGGCTGTTCTTAAGCATTGCCTGAAGAACCCTGAGTAATTAAACCTACAAAATGGGGCTCTCTAAGCCACAGAGGAGCCCCTGAAGATTTTAGGTTAGATGCTAAAATGTCGAAATAATGAACAATACACTCACATTTTATTACATTTTGGCACCTTCACCTATACACTGTCCAAGTCAGATTTTTCGAGTTTTATGATTTGTTCTTTGTACTCTAGGTTGGAAAGGGCTTATTTTGTCCTTTTTTAGGATATTTCCACTTATTTTCGCGCGAGTTAAGCCCAAAACCGGCTGAAAGCCAGAATAGACCTAGTGAGGCCTACCTCCAGAATTTTGGGGGTTTTTCGGAACTATTTCAAGTTTATAAGTTTAAGCTGTTCTTAAGCATTGCCTGAAGAACCCTGAGTAATTAAACCTACAAAATGGGGCTCTCTAAGCCACAGAGGAGCCCCTGAAGATTTTAGGTTAGATGCCAAAATGTCGAAATAATGGACAATACACTCATATTTTATTACATTTTGCACCTTCACCCATACACTGCCCATGTCAGATTTTTCGAGTTTTATGAGGTATTCTTTGTACTCTAGGTTGGAAAGGGCTTATTTTGTCCTTTTTTAGGATATTTCCACTTATTTTCGCGCGAATTAAGCCCAAAACCGGCTGAAAGCCAGAATAGACCTAGTGAGGCCTACCTCCAGAATTTTGGGGGTTTTTCGGAACTATTTCAAGTTTATAAGTTTAGGCTGTTCTTAAGCATTGCCTGAAGAACCCTGAGTAATTAAACCTACAAAATGGGGCTCTCTAAGCCACAGAGGAGCCCCTGAAGATTTTAGGTTAGATGCTAAAATGTCGAAATAATGAACAATACACTCACATTTTATTACATTTTGGCACCTTCACCTATACACTGCCCAAGTCAGATTTTTCGAGTTTTATGAGGTATTCATTGTTAGCCTAGGTTGGAAAGGGCTTATTTTGTCCTTTTTTAGGATATTGCCACTTATTTTCGCGCGAATTAAGCCCAAAACCGGCTGAAAGCCAAAATAGACCTAGTGAGGCCTACCTCCAGAATTTTGGGGGTTTTTCGGAACTATTTCAAGTTTATAAGTTTAGGCTGTTCTTAAGCATTGCCTGAAGAACCCTGAGTAATTAAACCTACAAAATGGGGCTCTCCAAGCCACAGAGGAGCCCCTGAAGATTTTAGGTTAGATGCCAAAATGTCGACATAATGAACAATACACTCACATTTTATTACATTTTGGCACCTTCACCTATACACTGCCCAAGTCAGATTTTTCGAGTTTTATGAGGTATTCATTGTTAGCCTAGGTTGGAAAGGGCTTATTTTGTCCTTTTTTAGGATATTGCCACTTATTCTCGCGCGAATTAAGCCCAAAACCGGCTGAAAGCCAGAATAGACCTAGTGAGGCCTACCTCCAGAATTTTGGGGGTTTTTCGGAACTATTTCAAGTTTATAAGTTTAGGCTGTTCTTAAGCATTGCCTGAAGAACCCTGAGTAATTAAACCTACAAAATGGGGCTCTCCAAGCCACAGAGGAGCCCCTGAAGATTTTAGGTTAGATGCCAAAATGTCGAAATAATGAACAATACACTCACATTTTATTACATTTTGGCACCTTCACCTATACACTGCCCAAGTCAGATTTTTCGAGTTTTATGAGGTATTCATTGTTAGCCTAGGTTGGAAAGGGCTTATTTTGTCCTTTTTTAGGATATTGCCACTTATTTTCGCGCGAATTAAGCCCAAAACCGGCTGAAAGCCAGAATAGACCTAGTGAGGCCTACTTCCAGAATTTTGGGGGTTTTTCGGAACTATTTCAAGTTTATAAGTTTAGGCTGTTCTTAAGCATTGCCTGAAGAACCCTGAGTAATTAAACCTACAAAATGGGGCTCTCCAAGCCACAGAGGAGCCCCTGAAGATTTTAGGTTAGATGCCAAAATGTCGAAATAATGAACAATACACTCACATTTTATTACATTTTGGCACCTTCACCTATACACTGCCCAAGTCAGATTTTTCGAGTTTTATGAGGTATTCATTGTTAGCCTAGGTTGGAAAGGGCTTATTTTGTCCTTTTTTAAGATATTTGCCATTAATTTTCGCGCGAATTAAGCCCAAAAGCGGCTGAGAGCCAGAATAGACCTAGTGAGGCCTACCACCAAAATTTTGGGGGTTTTTCGGAACTATTTCAAGTTTATAAGTTTAGGCTGTTCTTAAGCATTGCCTGAAGAACCCTGAGTAATTAAACCTACAAAATGGGGCTCTCCAAGCCACAGAGGAGCCCTTGAAGATTTTAGGTTAGATGCCAAAATGTCGAAATAATGAACAATACACTCATATTTTATTACATTTTGCACCTTCACCCATACACTGCCCATGTCAGATTTTTCGAGTTTTATGAGGTATTCTTTGTACTCTAGGTTGGAAAGGGCTTATTTTGTCCTTTTTTAGGATATTTCCACTTATTTTCGCGCGAATTAAGCCCAAAACCGGCTGAAAGCCAGAATAGACCTAGTGAGGCCTACCTCCAGAATTTTGGGGGTTTTTCGGAACTATTTCAAGTTTATAAGTTTAGGCTGTTCTTAAGCATTGCCTGAAGAACCCTGAGTAATTAAACCTACAAAATGGGGCTCTCTAAGCCACAGAGGAGCCCCTGAAGATTTTAGGTTAGATGCCAAAATGTCGAAATAATGGACAATACACTCATATTTTATTAGATTTTGCACCTTCACCCATACACTGCCCATGTCAGATTTTTCGAGTTTTATGAGGTATTCTTTGTACTCTAGGTTGGAAAGGGCTTATTTTGTCCTTTTTTAGGATATTTCCACTTATTTTCGCGCGAATTAAGCCCAAAACCGGCTGAAAGCCAGAATAGACCTAGTGAGGCCTACCTCCAGAATTTTGGGGGTTTTTCGGAACTATTTCAAGTTTATAAGTTTAGGCTGTTCTTAAGCATTGCCTGAAGAACCCTGAGTAATTAAACCTACAAAATGGGGCTCTCCAAGCCACAGAGGAGCCCCTGAAGATTTTAGGTTAGATGCTAAAATGTCGAAATAATGAACAATACACTCACATTTTATTACATTTTGACACCTTCACCTATACACTGCCCAAGTCATATTTTTCGAGTTTTATGAGGTATTCATTGTTAGCCTAGGTTGGAAAGGGCTTATTTTGTCCTTTTTTAGGATATTGCCACTTATTTTCGCGCGAATTAAGCCCAAAACCGGCTGAAAGCCAGAATAGACCTAGTGAGGCCTACCTCCAGAATTTTGGGGGTTTTTCGGAACTATTTCAAGTTTATAAGTTTAGGCTGTTCTTAAGCTTTGCCTGAAGAACCCTGAGTAATTAAACCTACAAAATGGGGCTCTCCAAGCCACAGAGGAGCCCCTGAAGATTTTAGGTTAGATGCCAAAATGTCGAAATAATGAACAATACACTCACATTTTATTACATTTTGGCACCTTCACCTATACACTGCCCAAGTCAGATTTTTCGAGTTTTATGAGGTATTCATTGATAGCCTAGGTTGGAAAGGGCTTATTTTGTCCTTTTTTAGGATATTTGCCATTAATTTTCGCGCGAATTAAGCCCAAAAGCGGCTGAGAGCCAGAATAGACCTAGTGAGGCCTACCACCAAAATTTTGGGGATTTTTCGGAACTATTTCAAGTTTATAAGTTTAGGCTGTTCTTAAGCATTGCCTGAAGAACCCTGAGTAATTAAACCTACAAAATGGGGCTCTCTAAGCCACAGAGGAGCCCCTGAAGATTTTAGGTTAGATGCTAAAATGTCGAAATAATGAACAATACACTCACATTTTATTACATTTTGGCACCTTCACCTATACACTGCCCAAGTCAGATTTTTCGAGTTTTATGAGGTATTCATTGTTAGTCTAGGTTGGAAAGGGCTTATTTTGTCCTTTTTTAGGATATTGCCACTTATTTTCGCGCGAATTAAGCCCAAAACCTGCTGAAAGCCAGAATAGACCTAGTGAGGCCTACCTCCAGAATTTTGGGGGTTTTTCGGAACTATTTCAAGTTTATAAGTTTAGGCTGTTCTTAAGCATTGCCTGAAGAACCCTGAGTAATTAAACCTACAAAATGGGGCTCTCCAAGCCACAGAGGAGCCCCTGAAGATTTTAGGTTAGATGCCAAAATGTCGAAATAATGAACAATACACTCATATTTTATTACATTTTGGCACCTTCACCTATACACTGTCCAAGTCAGATTTTTCGAGTTTTATGATTTGTTCTTTGTACTCTAGGTTGGAAAGGGCTTATTTTGTCCTTTTTTAGGATATTTCCACTTATTTTCGGGCGAATTAAGCCCAAAACCGGCTGAAAGCCAGAATAGACCTAGTGAGGCCTACCTCCAGAATTTTGGGGGTTTTTCGGAACTATTTCAAGTTTATAAGTTTAGGCTGTTCTTAAGCATTGCCTGAAGAACCCTGAGTAATTAAACCTACAAAATGGGGCTCTCTAAGCCACAGAGGAGCCCCTGAAGATTTTAGGTTAGATGCTAAAATGTCGAAATAATGAACAATACACTCACATTTTATTACATTTTGGCACCTTCACCTATACACTGCCCAAGTCAGATTTTTCGAGTTTTATGAGGTATTCATTGTTAGTCTAGGTTGGAAAGGGCTTATTTTGTCCTTTTTTAGGATATTGCCACTTATTTTCGCGCGAATTAAGCCCAAAACCGGCTGAAAGCCAGAATAGACCTAGTGAGGCCTACCTCCAGAATTTTGGGGGTTTTTCGGAACTATTTCAAGTTTATATGTTTAGGCTGTTCTTAAGCATTGCCTGAAGAACCCTGAGTAATTAAACCTACAAAATGGGGCTCTCCAAGCCACAGAGGAGCCCCTGAAGATTTTAGGTTAGATGCCAAAATGTCGAAATAATGAACAATACACTCACATTTTATTACATTTTGGCACCTTCACCTATACACTGCCCAAGTCAGATTTTTCGAGTTTTATGAGGTATTCATTGTTAGCCTAGGTTGGAAAGGGCTTATTTTGTCCTTTTTTAGGATATTGCCACTTATTTTCGCGCGAATTAAGCCCAAAACCGGCTGAAAGCCAGAATAGACCTAGTGAGGCCTACCTCCAGAATTTTGGGGGTTTTTCGGAACTATTTCAAGTTTATAAGTTTAGGCTGTTCTTAAGCATTGCCTGAAGAACCCTGAGTAATTAAACCTACAAAATGGGGCTCTCCAAGCCACAGAGGAGCCCCTGAAGATTTTAGGTTAGATGCCAAAATGTCGACATAATGAACAATACACTCACATTTTATTACATTTTGGCACCTTCACCTATACACTGCCCAAGTCAGATTTTTCGAGTTTTATGGGGTATTCATTGTTAGCCTAGGTTGGAAAGGGCTTATTTTGTCCTTTTTTAGGATATTGCCACTTATTTTCGCGCGAATTAAGCCCAAAACCGGCTGAAAGCCAGAATAGACCTAGTGAGGCCTACCTCCAGAATTTTGGGGGTTTTTCGGAACTATTTCAAGTTTATAAGTTTAGGCTGTTCTTAAGCTTTGCCTGAAGAACCCTGAGTAATTAAACCTACAAAATGGGGCTCTCCAAGCCACAGAGGAGCCCCTGAAGATTTTAGGTTAGATGCCAAAATGTCGAAATAATGAACAATACACTCACATTTTATTACATTTTGGCACCTTCACCTATACACTGCCCAAGTCAGATTTTTCGAGTTTTATGAGGTATTCATTGATAGCCTAGGTTGGAAAGGGCTTATTTTGTCCTTTTTTAGGATATTTGCCATTAATTTTCGCGCGAATTAAGCCCAAAAGCGGCTGAGAGCCAGAATAGACCTAGTGAGGCCTACCACCAAAATTTTGGGGATTTTTCGGAACTATTTCAAGTTTATAAGTTTAGGCTGTTCTTAAGCATTGCCTGAAGAACCCTGAGTAATTAAACCTACAAAATGGGGCTCTCTAAGCCACAGAGGAGCCCCTGAAGATTTTAGGTTAGATGCTAAAATGTCGAAATAATGAACAATACACTCACATTTTATTACATTTTGGCACCTTCACCTATACACTGCCCAAGTCAGATTTTTCGAGTTTTATGAGGTATTCATTGTTAGTCTAGGTTGGAAAGGGCTTATTTTGTCCTTTTTTAGGATATTGCCACTTATTTTCGCGCGAATTAAGCCCAAAACCTGCTGAAAGCCAGAATAGACCTAGTGAGGCCTACCTCCAGAATTTTGGGGGTTTTTCGGAACTATTTCAAGTTTATAAGTTTAGGCTGTTCTTAAGCATTGCCTGAAGAACCCTGAGTAATTAAACCTACAAAATGGGGCTCTCCAAGCCACAGAGGAGCCCCTGAAGATTTTAGGTTAGATGCCAAAATGTCGAAATAATGAACAATACACTCATATTTTATTACATTTTGGCACCTTCACCTATACACTGTCCAAGTCAGATTTTTCGAGTTTTATGATTTGTTCTTTGTACTCTAGGTTGGAAAGGGCTTATTTTGTCCTTTTTTAGGATATTTCCACTTATTTTCGGGCGAATTAAGCCCAAAACCGGCTGAAAGCCAGAATAGACCTAGTGAGGCCTACCTCCAGAATTTTGGGGGTTTTTCGGAACTATTTCAAGTTTATAAGTTTAGGCTGTTCTTAAGCATTGCCTGAAGAACCCTGAGTAATTAAACCTACAAAATGGGGCTCTCCAAGCCACAGAGGAGCCCCTGAAGATTTTAGGTTAGATGCCAAAATGTCGAAATAATGAACAATACACTCACATTTTATTACATTTTGGCACCTTCACCTATACACTGCCCAAGTCAGATTTTTCGAGTTTTATGAGGTATTCATTGTTAGCCTAGGTTGGAAAGGGCTTATTTTGTCCTTTTTTAGGATATTGCCACTTATTTTCGCGCGAATTAAGCCCAAAACCGGCTGAAAGCCAGAATAGACCTAGTGAGGCCTACCTCCAGAATTTTGGGGGTTTTTCGGAACTATTTCAAGTTTATAAGTTTAGGCTGTTCTTAAGCATTGCCTGAAGAACCCTGAGTAATTAAACCTACAAAATGGGGCTCTCCAAGCCACAGAGGAGCCCCTGAAGATTTTAGGTTAGATGCCAAAATGTCGACATAATGAACAATACACTCACATTTTATTACATTTTGGCACCTTCACCTATACACTGCCCAAGTCAGATTTTTCGAGTTTTATGAGGTATTCATTGTTAGCCTAGGTTGGAAAGGGCTTATTTTGTTCTTTTTTAGGATATTGCCACTTATTTTCGCGCGAATTAAGCCCAAAACCGGCTGAAAGCCAGAATAGACCTAGTGAGGCCTACCTCCAGAATTTTGGGGGTTTTTCGGAACTATTTCAAGTTTATAAGTTTAGGCTGTTCTTAAGCATTGCCTGAAGAACCCTGAGTAATTAAACCTACAAAATGGGGCTCTCCAAGCCACAGAGGAGCCCCTGAAGATTTTAGGTTAGATGCCAAAATGTCGAAATAATGAACAATACACTCACATTTTATTACATTTTGGCACCTTCACCTATACACTGCCCAAGTCAGATTTTTCGAGTTTTATGAGGTATTCATTGTTAGCCTAGGTTGGAAAGGGCTTATTTTGTCCTTTTTTAAGATATTTGCCATTAATTTTCGCGCGAATTAAGCCCAAAAGCGGCTGAGAGCCAGAATAGACCTAGTGAGGCCTACCACCAAAATTTTGGGGATTTTTCGGAACTATTTCAAGTTTATAAGTTTAGGCTGTTCTTAAGCATTGCCTGAAGAACCCTGAGTAATTAAACCTACAAAATGGGGCTCTCCAAGCCACAGAGGAGCCCCTGAAGATTTTAGGTTAGATGCCAAAATGTCGAAATAATGAACAATACACTCATATTTTATTACATTTTGCACCTTCACCCATACACTGCCCATGTCAGATTTTTCGAGTTTTATGAGGTATTCTTTGTACTCTAGGTTGGAAAGGGCTTATTTTGTCCTTTTTTAGGATATTTCCACTTATTTTCGCGCGAATTAAGCCCAAAACCGGCTGAAAGCCAGAATAGACCTAGTGAGGCCTACCTCCAGAATTTTGGGGGTTTTTCGGAACTATTTCAAGTTTATAAGTTTAGGCTGTTCTTAAGCATTGCCTGAAGAACCCTGAGTAATTAAACCTACAAAATGGGGCTCTCCAAGCCACAGAGGAGCCCCTGAAGATTTTAGGTTAGATGCCAAAATGTCGAAATAATGAACAATACACTCACATTTTATTACATTTTGGCACCTTCACCTATACACTGCCCAAGTCAGATTTTTCGAGTTTTATGAGGTATTCATTGTTAGCCTAGGTTGGAAAGGGCTTATTTTGTCCTTTTTTAGGATATTTGCCATTAATTTTCGCGCGAATTAAGCCCAAAAGCGGCTGAGAGCCAGAATAGACCTAGTGAGGCCTACCACCAAAATTTTGGGGATTTTTCGGAACTATTTCAAGTTTATAAGTTTAGGCTGTTCTTAAGCATTGCCTGAAGAACCCTGAGTAATTAAACCTACAAAATGGGGCTCTCCAAGCCACAGAGGAGCCCCTGAAGATTTTAGGTTAGATGCCAAAATGTCGAAATAATGAACAATACACTCACATTTTATTACATTTTGGCACCTTCACCTATACACTGCCCAAGTCAGATTTTTCGAGTTTTATGAGGTATTCATTGTTAGCCTAGGTTGGAAAGGGCTTATTTTGTCCTTTTTTAAGATATTTGCCATTAATTTTCGCGCGAATTAAGCCCAAAAGCGGCTGAGAGCCAGAATAGACCTAGTGAGGCCTACCACCAAAATTTTGGGGATTTTTCGGAACTATTTCCAGTTTATAAGTTTAGGCTGTTCTTAAGCATTGCCTGAAGAACCCTGAGTAATTAAACCTACAAAATGGGGCTCTCCAAGCCACAGAGGAGCCCCTGAAGATTTTAGGTTAGATGCCAAAATGTCGAAATAATGAACAATACACTCATATTTTATTACATTTTGCACCTTCACCCATACACTGCCCATGTCAGATTTTTCGAGTTTTATGAGGTATTCTTTGTACTCTAGGTTGGAAAGGGCTTATTTTGTCCTTTTTTAGGATATTTCCACTTATTTTCGCGCGAATTAAGCCCAAAACCGGCCGAAAGCCAGAATAGACCTAGTGAGGCCTACCTCCAGAATTTTGGGGGTTTTTCGGAACTATTTCAAGTTTATAAGTTTAGGCTGTTCTTAAGCATTGCCTGAAGAACCCTGAGTAATTAAACCTACAAAATGGGGCTCTCCAAGCCACAGAGGAGCCCCTGAAGATTTTAGGTTAGATGCCAAAATGTCGAAATAATGAACAATACACTCACATTTTATTACATTTTGGCACCTTCACCTATACACTGCCCAAGTCAGATTTTTCGAGTTTTATGAGGTATTCATTGTTAGCCTAGGTTGGAAAGGGCTTATTTTGTCCTTTTTTAGGATATTTGCCATTAATTTTCGCGCGAATTAAGCCCAAAAGCGGCTGAGAGCCAGAATAGACCTAGTGCACCAAAATTTTGGGGATTTTTCGGAACTATTTCAAGTTTATAAGTTTAGGCTGTTCTTAAGCATTGCCTGAAGAACCCTGAGTAATTAAACCTACAAAATGGGGCTCTCTAAGCCACAGAGGAGCCCCTGAAGATTTTAGGTTAGATGCTAAAATGTCGAAATAATGAACAATACACTCACATTTTATTACATTTTGGCACCTTCACCTATACACTGCCCAAGTCAGATTTTTCGAGTTTTATGAGGTATTCATTGTTAGTCTAGGTTGGAAAGGGCTTATTTTGTCCTTTTTTAGGATATTGCCACTTATTTTCGCGCGAATTAAGCCCAAAACCGGCTGAAAGCCAGAATAGACCTAGTGAGGCCTACCTCCAGAATTTTGGGGGTTTTTCGGAACTATTTCAAGTTTATAAGTTTAGGCTGTTCTTAAGCATTGCCTGAAGAACCCTGAGTAATTAAACCTACAAAATGGGGCTCTCCAAACCACAGAGGAGCCCCTGAAGATTTTAGGTTAGATGCCAAAATGTCGAAATAATGAACAATACACTCATATTTTATTACATTTTGGCACCTTCACCTATACACTGTCCAAGTCAGATTTTTCGAGTTTTATGATTTGTTCTTTGTTAGTCTAGGTTGGAAAGGGCCTATTTTGTCCTTTTTTAGGATATTGCCACTTATTTTTGCGCGAATTAAGTCCAAAAGCGGCTGAAAGCCAGAATAGACCTAGTGAGGCCTACCACCAGAATTTTGGAGATTTTTCGGAACTATTTCAAGTTTATAAGTTTAGGCGGTTCTGAAGCATTGCCTGAAGAACCCTGAGTAATTAAACCTACAAAATGGGGCTCTCCAAGCCACAGAGGAGCCCCTGAAGATTTTAGGTTAGATGCCAAAATGTCGACATAATGAACAATACACTCACATTTTATTACATTTTGGCACCTTCACCTATACACTGCCCAAGTCAGATTTTTCGAGTTTTATGAGGTATTCATTGTTAGCCTAGGTTGGAAAGGGCTTATTTTGTCCTTTTTTAGGATATTGCCACTTATTTTCGCGCGAATTAAGCCCAAAACCGGCTGAAAGCCAGAATAGACCTAGTGAGGCCTACCTCCAGAATTTTGGGGGTTTTTCGGAACTATTTCAAGTTTATAAGTTTAGGCTGTTCTTAAGCATTGCCTGAAGAACCCTGAGTAATTAAACCTACAAAATGGGGCTCTCCAAGCCACAGAGGAGCCCCTGAAGATTTTAGGTTAGATGCCAAAATGTCGAAATAATGAACAATACACTCATATTTTATTACATTTTGCACCTTCACCCATACACTGCCCAAGTCAGATTTTTCGAGTTTTATGAGGTATTCATTGTTAGCCTAGGTTGGAAAGGGCTTATTTTGTCCTTTTTTAGGATATTTGCCATTAATTTTCGCGCGAATTAAGCCCAAAAGCGGCTGAGAGCCAGAATAGACCTAGTGAGGCCTACCACCAAAATTTTGGGGATTTTTCGGAACTATTTCAAGTTTATAAGTTTAGGCTGTTCTTAAGCATTGCCTGAAGAACCCTGAGTAATTAAACCTACAAAATGGGGCTCTCTAAGCCACAGAGGAGCCCCTGAAGATTTTAGGTTAGATGCTAAAATGTCGAAATAATGAACAATACACTCACATTTTATTACATTTTGGCACCTTCACCTATACACTGCCCAAGTCAGATTTTTCGAGTTTTATGAGGTATTCATTGTTAGTCTAGGTTGGAAAGGGCTTATTTTGTCCTTTTTTAGGATATTGCCACTTATTTTCGCGCGAATTAAGCCCAAAACCAGCTGAAAGCCAGAATAGACCTAGTGAGGCCTACCTCCAGAATTTTGGGGGTTTTTCGGAACTATTTCAAGTTTATATGTTTAGACTGTTCTTAAGCATTGCCTGAAGAACCCTGAGTAATTAAACCTACAAAATGGGGCTCTCCAAGCCACAGAGGAGCCCCTGAAGATTTTAGGTTAGATGCCAAAATGTCGAAATAATGAACAATACACTCACATTTTATTACATTTTGGCACCTTCACCTATACACTGCCCAAGTCAGATTTTTCGAGTTTTATGAGGTATTCATTGTTAGCCTAGGTTGGAAAGGGCTTATTTTGTCCTTTTTTAGGATATTGCCACTTATTTTCGCGCGAATTAAGCCCAAAACCGGCTGAAAGCCAGAATAGACCTAGTGAGGCCTACTTCCAGAATTTTGGGGGTTTTTCGGAACTATTTCAAGTTTATAAGTTTAGGCTGTTCTTAAGCATTGCCTGAAGAACCCTGAGTAATTAAACCTACAAAATGGGGCTCTCCAAGCCACAGAGGAGCCCCTGAAGATTTTAGGTTAGATGCCAAAATGTCGAAATAATGAACAATACACTCACATTTTATTACATTTTGGCACCTTCACCTATACACTGCCCAAGTCAGATTTTTCGAGTTTTATGAGGTATTCATTGTTAGCCTAGGTTGGAAAGGGCTTATTTTGTCCTTTTTTAAGATATTTGCCATTAATTTTCGCGCGAATTAAGCCCAAAAGCGGCTGAGAGCCAGAATAGACCTAGTGAGGCCTACCACCAAAATTTTGGGGATTTTTCGGAACTATTTCAAGTTTATAAGTTTAGGCTGTTCTTAAGCATTGCCTGAAGAACCCTGAGTAATTAAACCTACAAAATGGGGCTCTCCAAGCCACAGAGGAGCCCCTGAAGATTTTAGGTTAGATGCCAAAATGTCGAAATAATGAACAATACACTCATATTTTATTACATTTTGCACCTTCACCCATACACTGCCCATGTCAGATTTTTCGAGTTTTATGAGGTATTCTTTGTACTCTAGGTTGGAAAGGGCTTATTTTGTCCTTTTTTAGGATATTTCCACTTATTTTCGCGCGAATTAAGCCCAAAACCGGCTGAAAGCCAGAATAGACCTAGTGAGGCCTACCTCCAGAATTTTGGGGGTTTTTCGGAACTATTTCAAGTTTATAAGTTTAGGCTGTTCTTAAGCATTGCCTGAAGAACCCTGAGTAATTAAACCTACAAAATGGGGCTCTCCAAGCCACAGAGGAGCCCCTGAAGATTTTAGGTTAGATGCCAAAATGTCGAAATAATGAACAATACACTCATATTTTATTACATTTTGGCACCTTCACCTATACACTGTCCAAGTCAGATTTTTCGAGTTTTATGATTTGTTCTTTGTTAGTCTAGGTTGGAAAGGGCCTATTTTGTCCTTTTTTAGGATATTGCCACTTATTTTCGCGCGAATTAAGCCCAAAACCGGCTGAAAGCCAGAATAGACCTAGTGAGGCCTACCACCAGAATTTTGGAGATTTTTCGGAACTATTTCAAGTTTATAAGTTTAGGCGGTTCTGAAGCATTGCCTGAAGAACCCTGAGTAATTAAACCTACAAAATGGGGCTCTCCAAGCCACAGAGGAGCCCCTGAAGATTTTAGGTTAGATGCCAAAATGTCGAAATAATGAACAATACACTCACATTTTATTACATTTTGGCACCTTCACCTATACACTGCCCAAGTCAGATTTTTCGAGTTTTATGAGGTATTCATTGTTAGCCTAGGTTGGAAAGGGCTTATTTTGTCCTTTTTTAGGATATTTGCCATTAATTTTCGCGCGAATTAAGCCCAAAAGCGGCTGAGAGCCAGAATAGACCTAGTGAGGCCTACCACCAAAATTTTGGGGATTTTTCGGAACTATTTCAAGTTTATAAGTTTAGGCTGTTCTTAAGCATTGCCTGAAGAACCCTGAGTAATTAAACCTACAAAATGGGGCTCTCCAAGCCACAGAGGAGCCCCTGAAGA
The DNA here is from genome assembly GCA_963924575.1 of Pycnomerus fuliginosus. Taxonomy (NCBI): domain Eukaryota; kingdom Metazoa; phylum Arthropoda; class Insecta; order Coleoptera; family Zopheridae; genus Pycnomerus; species Pycnomerus fuliginosus. Next base: position 592,983 of record CAWUQC010000001.1, read on the forward strand.
TTTTAGGTTAGATGCCAAAATGTCGAAATAATGAACAATACACTCATATTTTATTACATTTTGCACCTTCACCCATACACTGCCCATGTCAGATTTTTCGAGTTTTATGAGGTATTCTTTGTACTCTAGGTTGGAAAGGGCTTATTTTGTCCTTTTTTAGGATATTTGCCATTAATTTTCGCGCGAATTAAGCCCAAAAGCGGTTGAGAGCCAGAATAGACCTAGTGAGGCCTACCACCAAAATTTTGGGGATTTTTCGGAACTATTTCAAGTTTATAAGTTTAGGCTGTTCTTAAGCATTGCCTGAAGAACCCTGAGTAATTAAACCTACAAAATGGGGCTCTCCAAGCCACAGAGGAGCCCCTGAAGATTTTAGGTTAGATGCCAAAATGTCGAAATAATGAACAATACACTCACATTTTATTACATTTTGGCACCTTCACCTATACACTGCCCAAGTCAGATTTTTCGAGTTTTATGAGGTATTCATTGTTAGTCTAGGTTGGAAAGGGCTTATTTTGTCCTTTTTTAGGATATTGCCACTTATTTTTGCGCGAATTAAGTCCAAAAGCGGCTGAAAGCCAGAATAGACCTAGCGAGGCCTACCACCAGAATTTTGGAGATTTTTCGGAACTATTTCAAGTTTATAAGTTTAGGCTGTTCTGATGCATTGCCTGAAGAACGCTGAGTAATTAAACCTACAAAATGGGGCTCTCCAAGCCACAGAGGAGCCCATGAAAATTTTAGGTTAGATGCCAAAATGTCGAAATAATGAACAATACACTCATATTTGATTACATTTTGGCACCTTCACCCATACACTGCCCATGTCAGATTTTTCGAGTTTTATGAGGTATTCATTGTTAGCCTAGGTTGGAAAGGGCCTATCTTGCCCTTTTTAAGGAGATTGGAACTTATTTTTGCGCGAATTACGTGCAAAAGCGGCTCAGTTTCAGAATAGATCTAGTGTGGCCTACTCCCAGAACTTTGGGGATTTTTCGGAACTATTTCAAGTTTGTAAGTTTAGGCCGTTCTGAAGTATTGCCTGAAGAGTCCTGAGTAATTAAACCTAGAAAATGGGGGTCATCCAGCCCTAGAGGGGCAATTAATAAGTTTTTTAAGCACGACAATGTGGAAATAATGAACGATTTTCGCATATTTTGTAAAATTTTGGCACCTTGACTTAAATGGCAATTAAGTAGGATTTTCCAAGTTTTGTGGAGGAGTTTTCTGTAAAAACAACACTTTTTAGAATAATCTATTAAATGTAAGAAACGAAACGTGTAAAATTTAAGAAATATCTGGAGGAAAGTTATAAGATATTTCTTAAATTTTAGCTAAACTTATAGCTAAAATTTAAGAAATCTCTTGAAATCGTTGCCCTTCATCTCCCATTCAATCACTCTTTTGACGTGCTCGAACTTAATCGTGCGCAATTGCTCGCATTTAGTAATCTGCTTGACGATTTCTCTTGAAGTAGGCATAACGTTATCTTCAATTTGTTTGGAGAATACTTGCTTAACCAACTTTTTAGTTCTGGGTGAGATGTTGTAGCCTGGAAAAAACGCTTTAGTTTAGTAGAGAGTAAGAGAACACCAAATTTGTAAAAATTTCATCGATTATAGTGCGGTTAATTTCCACAAATATATGCACGGAATCATTTTCATTCTGGCTGGCATTTACACTTTGTGCCCGCCCGTGATCCCCACTACCCCACTGTTAGTAGAAACCTCTTCTCACTTCTCCATGATAGCGCCCGCAAGAACCTTTCACACACAGTAGTTGGGATAATAGGCGGGTGCAAAGAGTATACTTAGCATATGAACCAGGATGAGATGACAGCGTGAAATATAAAAATTGTTCATTACCTAAATTTCTCTACTACAGCAAAGGCTTATTTTCAAAATAAAACCCTGCTTGTAATGAAGGCAGTAAATTGATTCCAAAAAATTACAATCATGTATGGTGTCATAAAAAATATACAAATGTTTGGACGGAAACGCCTACCTATTATTAGTGCCTACATTTGGACCACTCGCTTATCATTGCAATAGTTCAATAGGAATTCAAGTGTAATTTTAGGTGCCTGGGAAACATTAATACATACTCTCCGAGGTTAGTTCGTAAGCTAATATTGAAAATAGATTGACAACAATCGAATGCCGCAATGAGTCCCAAAGGACTATTGTAAACATGCTAGTAGGTTGTTACATATACCCACCACTTTTTAGTTTTTCTGGAGTAGCCTTCCCCCAATTAGGATCAGACTTCCTCTTTCGGTTGCAATTGTTCACGTATGCAAAAACTTGTTCGGCTGTTCTTTTGTGCAAGCTTGGACTGGTGTTAACAACAGCGGTGCAATTTGCAAATTTTGGAAGGGTTCCTGATTCAAGGGATTCACCAAAGTGTCTGTCAATACTCTGCTTTTCTGGCGTAGTCCAGGTGCTTCGCCTTATTAGGGAACTTCGTCTCGCATTCGCAGAGTCTCGGTTTTCCTTTTCCAGTATATTACTTAACTGAGCGTACATTTGCTTTGCCGTCCTATATTCAAAAACACGATAATTTTCCTTCGCCTCCTTCACCAGCTTAAATGAAGGCAGCTTTTTTTTTTCCTGGATGTACGTCGCAAAAAGCTCCTGTAATAGACCCTTTTCCTCGGAAGTCCACCGCCTCCTCATAATTTTATCTATAAATTTATTTAGAGCTAAAAATTTGCATATAATTAGTTGTCTTACCCTGTTGAATGTTTTGATTCGGTTTTTTTGCATTTTGTGTGTTCCTGGTTTCTACAAAGACAAATACATTAATATGCTGGACATAGCTAAAAATTTGCATATATAGCTGGTGGAAACAATATTTGGGAGAACCTAAAAGCCGCCTCATTACGAGGGCTATAACTGTAACAATGATGCCCCGCTGGGGAGGGCAAACACAGGTGCCTGGTGTACCTTAACTAGTGGGTATTTTAAATTTATTCCCAGGGGCCGTACTCTACAATTTTAGTTTTAAAGCCCACCAAAAAAATTCGAGAACATACTATTTTTTATTTCGATAATTGCAGACGATCCACTGCTGGCAAAATCTCATTATCATTGTCATTAGCATAGAAACAGAACGATTTAGCCAACAATAATCTAAAGGAAATGAAATAGCAAGAATTCTGGAACAAACTTATTTGCTAGAAGGCAGGTAGGTAGGTAGGTAAATACTCCTAGATATCTACCAACAGCGTACTTTTTTAAATGCACGCAACGTTTATGTCTCTCGTCAATTATAAACTCATTCTAATTCCAAATTACTTAACTTGTCAAAACCTTATTCTTGTATGAGTTGCTTGGGTGCCTGTGCAATGATTTTAGTAGTATTTCTTTATCTATAATCAATCGATTTGTGCTTGTTAGATAGTGAAAATTCTCAAATCCGGCCCACCTTGGAAATTTAAAAATATCCACGAGCCTCAGGTAAGCCAGCGGGGCGCCATTGTCACAGTTACAACCCTCGTAATGAGGCGGCTTTTAGGGTCTCCCAAATATTGTTTCCACCAGCTATAATTAGTTGTCTTACCCTGTTGAATGTTTTGGTTCGGGTTTTTTGCATTTTGTGTGTTCCTGGTTTCTACAAAGACAAATACATTAATATGCTGGACAATTAGAAAGTTTATAAAATATAGGTACCTAGTAGTTAAATGCGAACGTTTTAGAATTTAACAATTTCTCTTTTGATAAATAAAACTTTTGGCATGGGTTTAGAAGTATTCAGTTTAATTTATTCTACAAACACTAGGTAGACAGATCGCAGGTTGAAGAGGACCTGTGGGCGGGGCCTATCTGCGCGGCAACGCCCACCACGATACCTCTGGACCACGGCAGTTTTCAACAAGTCGACCCGCGCCGATCACTTGACAGGTCCTTTTCAACCTGCGATCTCTTTACCTACTAAAATCAATATTTTTTAATTTTGTTTTTACTGCTAATATCATTATTTTATGACACCTGTCTCAAACACAATAAATTAGTTTTTCCTACAGATGCTATTAGAACAGTAAATCTCACAAAATAAAACATCTCTTTTAACATCTACACCTATCATAAATAAGTATTTAGCACTTGCGTTCAATCTAATCGAGGTTTTTAGTTTGTGGGACAAAGAGGATGCTAATACAGCGCCTGATAATATATCAAAATGAATAAGAATTATAATGCATGCGTAGGTTGGTTTCCAAGCTTCAAACGAAACACACCAGTAGAAAAGATTTCATTGAATAAAAATCAGCTGTGGCAGACATCTATAGCCAACGCTACTAGAGAACCAATATGCGCGCGCCGTTCAGGTAAAACTGAAAACGCTCATTTTACACTAAAAAAATACTTCAAATAAAGCCAAGAATAAAAGTAAATAAGTCATACCAACAACTTTTCATTAGGTGTGTACCTTAGTTTCAGGAAAATTCTTGGACATTTTCAATAAGTAATTCTTAATACGAAAACTGCATTTTATGTATATGCGTGTTAATAGTTATTATATAAGTGTTAAAAGTGGTATTTTATTTTGTGAGAAGGGTGTCCCCGTCCCTTCGAACAAAATAAAATCATTTTTAACTGAGGTATAGTGACAATTCGTTGCAGCGGCTTGTTTAATTGTTGTTGCATTGTCACTTTTAACACTGAGTGTAGAAAGTGAAACGCTTTTAACACCAGTGTTAAAAGTAATAGACTTTTAATACTGGTGTCTGAAAATGTCATCTTTAACAATTGTCAACAAACGTTAAAAAACTGTTTTTAATAGTGTTTGTAGAAAAAAGTAATTTCAATTTGTTCAAACCATTCCCAAAAAAGAATCACATTTATCACTTGTATAATAAATAAGTAGTATTTTTTTAGTATATTTAAATTAGTGCCGATTTCATAATAAAACTTAAAGTGTTCTTTAAAGCTAAAGTCGGCTTTAAATGGCATCTTGACCAATCAGGAGCAACCTTTCTGGAACGTTGCTAAGTAAATATTTAAAGGAAACTTTAATTTTTATTATGAAATTGACTCTTACATAATAATTACTGATAAAACGTACTTTTATAAGTGGTAGATTTGGTAACTTCAAATTCAGAATCGGAAGAAGCTATAAAATTATCAAATAAAAATTATGGGAAAAATTAAACTGCAAACTCACAATCTTCCCGTGTTTTGTTGCTTGGAATGTACTCAGAATCCGAGGAAGCTAAAAATTTGTTTAGGTATAAAACTAATAGAAAAATAAAACCATAAATTTAACTCACAGTTTTCTCCACTCCGCATTTGTAAGCCCTCTTGATCTGTAGCGATTCCTTGTTCATTTAGTCCAAAAGTCAAGCCTTGCTCTTCTGTGCTGATCTTACTTAAGACGATCTTTAGTTGCTTTTCATTAAAATTTTTTGAATCCATGACTGCCTGGTTGACACTATTGGCAAGAACCTTTTCTATTTCTTGTGCGGCTAAGATGATGGGATCATTTTCCGTGGGCTCAGGATTTTCCATAGGTTCAACATTTTCCGCGTGCTTAGCATTTTCGGCAGGTTCAGCAATTTCCGTAAATTCAGTGTTTTCTATAGGCTCAGGATTTTTCGTAGGCAAAGCGTTTTCCGAAGGTTCAACACTTTCCGTAGGTTCAACATTTTCCGTAAGTCCAACGTTTTTCGTAGGTTCAACATTTTCCGTGGGTTCAACATTTTCCATAAGTTCAACATTTTCCGCAAGTTCAACATTTTCCGTAAGTCCAACATTTTTCGTAGGTTCAACATGTTCCGTAGGTTCAACACTTTCCGTAGGTTCAACATTTTCCCCAAACTCATCATTTTCCGTACCCTCAGGATTTTCCATAGGTTCAACATTTTCCGCAAGCTCAGCATTTTCCGTAGGTTCAGCGCTTTCTGAAGGCTCAGGATTTTTCGTAAGTTCAACATCTTCCTCAAGTTCAGCATTTCTTGTAGGATTTTCCATGGGAGAAGCATTTTCCTGGTTTACGAAAAATATTTCTGCGTTTAAAAACTCAATTTCATCTTGGTTGAATACGAATTCATTTTGTTTCGAGCTGTCATCGTGGGATTTAAATACCAGATATTGAAATCCTTCTGATGGTGCCTGGTTCCCATTTATTTCATTCTAGTCAATTTAAAGGAAAATTATATATACAGGGTTAGTACAAAGTCCTGGGACGGTCAGTTATCTCCGTTATTTCTTAAGATTTTACTTTGAAACTTGGTACTGAGGCACAATTAAATACGAGGAATTCAAAACTGTTTTTAGAAATTTTCTTGGACTTCCGGTTAAACCGGAAGTGACCCTAAAAATCGTTTTTTAAAATGGAATCGTACCTTTTTCTCAACGGATTCGGAATCTACGAATTTTTCTAAGTCAAAAACATGTATCACACTTGACCAGAACTCAAGTCGCGGCCTCCCTGGATTTTCAAAAACATCGAAGAAATCGATCAAAACGCAAGATTTTTCAAAAGGGCAAGTACACGTCAACCTTATTTTTTTAAAGCAAATTCAACCGGCCAATTACATTTTTAAAAATTCTCTTTTCTATTTTGGGTGATTGTGAACATTTAATAAATTTCAAAAACGCAAAAACAAATAAAAGGAAATATAATTGCGCAGTTAAATCTGTATTAAAAAAATAAGGTTGACGTGTACTTGCGGTTTTGAAAAATCTTGCTTTGTGACCGATTTCTTCGATGCTTTTGAAAATCCAGGGAGGCCGCGACTTGAGTTCTGGTCAAGTATGATACATGTTTTTTACTTTAAAAAATTCGTAGATTACGAATCCGTTGAGAAAAAAGTTTAATTCCATTTGAAAAATCGATTTTTAGTGTCACTTCCGGCTTAACCGGAAGTCCAAGAAAATTTTTTAGAACAAGTTTCAATTCCCTGCATTTAGTTGTGCCTGGGTGCCAAGTTTCAAAGTACAATTTTAAGAAATAACGGAGATAACTGACCGTCCCGGGACTTTGTACTAACCCTGTATATTGATTTGGGTTTCAATTACCTAACTCTCAAATAAAATATAAAAAGCATAGCAAGCGATATGTGTTTGAATTATTTAGGGCCCCTTTTTCCATCTCGTGTTAACTTTAGTAAGATGTTGTTATCTCCATAAAAACAGTTGTTATCACAATAGAAACTAGGGTAATAAACCTCAAGTTAAAATTAACATGGCTTAGAAAATTGGCTCTCAATATTTATAAGTTAAAATTGGCAGATACCTACTTCAACGACAAAGGGCGTTCCCTCAGAACTTATGTCATTGTCTACATTCCTTCCATCTTCCTCCACGGCTACTCTTCGCTGGATTTGGACTTCTTCTGGTTCTTTTTCTTCAACCCTTTCGCGCTAAAAAATTGAACGTAAAATTATATAGGTAGAAGAAACGTAGGTATATGGTTAAGTTAATTAGGTAAATCTATAAATATCTAAGGGTACATACTTGTTCATTTAGCGAGGAAGCTTCAGAATTAGTGATTGTGGACGGTTTATTTGAGTTGAGTCCTAATGAATCTATTAGAATTTTTGGCATAACCGTTAAGTCTCGTGCAATAACTGGCATTCTGAAAATTTTATGGATGTAACGGCATCGAGTCAGCTCACTTACCTGTAATAATCCTTATGTATTTTGTCGTGGTGCCCCATGTACTCAGCCAGATGTGATATGGAGTTTTCTGACAATTGTTGACTACCTGCACTATGTGTTGCCAAATGTTTTCTTAAAAGAGTTGCTCTCAGTAATGAAGAATCTTGAACACCGCACTGCTCAGAATATTTCCTCATCAATAAACAGGCATCTAAATGACGGTATTCTCGGCATTCTTTAATGGAAGGCAGCCCAAAAACGTATGGATTATTTACAGGTACCCCGGCGTCTTCTCTATGTTTGATTATGAGCTTTAAACATTTCAAGGACCGTTTGTCCACTATTATAAATACGTTACGGGCAAGTTTTCCCCGAAAGCCAATCCTAACATATTTTGTAGCAAGCTGTTGTTCATCTAAGCTCAAACTTTCAAAAATAAGAGCATCTCTCTCCTTATCAATAACTTGACGGTTTTCGAAGTCGATCAACAACATTCTCTGAATTTCGCCTGGTCGTCTCCTATTGAATAACTGGACAGAAATTAGCGTACTTGCAGCCAGTGATCTCCATGTTGAAAAAGAAAATCCGTCCTTGTTTAACTTTTCGTAAAAGAAATCTCTTTGGCCACAAACATATGAATAGAGCTTAGACACGTCCGATGTCGTAGGAAGTTTAATGTCCTTCCGACGCTTATTTGCTATAAATGATTCCATCGCAGTTTTGTTTATTCGACTTCCATAATCTTCTTCCAAGAGATGGCGAAATTCTTCTAATTTATTTTTATGTTCATCATAATTTTTGAAGATTAAATAAGTTTTCATATGTTTAGTTACTTTCTTGAGCAGCGTCCCCAACGCAAACGCCACACATGGCGTGTCGTAGTTATTACCACCCTGATCCTGCTTTGACAACGCATTTACGGCTTTAATAGTGTCATAATAAAATTTAGGGTTCACCGCAGAAAGTAGATCGGTTACTTCCTGGTTAAGCTCTCTGAGTTTCAACAAATATTTTCCTAGAAGGCGCAGTTTTGCTCGTATTTCCTTAGCATGATGCGAAGCCTTTAATTTATCACAAAGCTTATTGCCAAAAGACACAATTAATGGATCATTTATAATTGTCTTTGTTACGTCGTCATTCCGTAAATGAGAGCACACGTCCTTTAAGATTTCCGATGCATCCTCGTGTATTTTAAGATTGACGAATCTGTTTAAAACGGTTATGGACTGATCATACTTAGTTGGTTTTTGTATTAATTGAGTACAATTTTTATAGTGTCGCCGAATTGCTTTTTTCAGGAAAATCCCTCTGCAGGTTGGGCAAGCTACATATTCCGCGTCATTGGACAAACCCTTACGCCTTCTGACAGGAATTATTTTATCGTCAACATGTTTTATTTCATAATTTCCCTTTTTTCGAATCAGTTCTATAATTTTTTTACGTTCCTGTAATCCTAGAACAGTAAAGCTTTAAAAGAATAAAAATATTTAATTGATGGTTATACCCTTAGGCAATATTGCAAATTTTTTGACATCTGCTTCGTTTGGATGAGCAACTTCTAAATGCTTGGCGATATTAGAGTACAACTGCCTGCAGTAGAGGCAGCAATTTTTTTTGCGCTTCAGCTTTTTACTGCAATATAGAAAGAACAAAATAATTGACGTTACCAAAGACATTATTAAGGACAGATTTCGTAATAAAAGTTAAGGGTACTTTAAAGTTAATGTCTACTTTAAAGGGGATTTTGACTAATCAGGAGCAGCTCTTTTGAAATGTTGCTAAGCAAATATTAATCGTTAGGGAGATATATTTTTGTTTTAAATCGGAAATCGAATTCGAAATAAAACCGGATCTATACGTTTTGAGTTCTCAATTGCTCCCAAAAGCCTTTCAGCTCTTCAACTGGTCACCTAACCTCCATGTACCAAATTTCGGCCAAATCGATCCAGTAGTTTGGGCTATAACGTGGTTTCAGTGTTATTACAAAATTACAATTTTTCTACCCAAAAGGTATTAAATGCGAATAAATTTGATCTCATTTAAAACCAGAATTTGAAGACCTTTCTGATGGTGACAATAAATCTTTCAAAAACTTGTTTTTAATGGTTAAATGAGGGAATAATTTTAATTTTAGAAATTGGTGTGCCAAAACGGCACTTTCCCTGGGCCGATTGAATTCAAAATTTATTCAGCTCTTCGACGTGTAATACAATCCCCATGTGCAAAATTTCAGCCAAATCGGTTCAGGGGTTTAGGCTGTAACGCGATTTTAAAGTCCGATAAAAATCAATGTTTTTTTAATTTTTGGTCAAAAGGACACTAAGAATGAATGCATTTTTAGAAGCAGAATTTGAAGGTCTTTCTTATGATGACGTGAAAAATGAGGGCCCGCATTTAAAATTTAAAAGTTGATGTGCCAAAATGGCATGTCGATATATTCTTAGAAAAGACACTCAAAATAGGTTTGTGAAGGCTTGTTTCCCACTCGAATCGTTTTAATAAAGAGGTTTTCACGTTCAATTTTGATTTTAACCTCCCCACTCCACCACCACTTAAAAAAAGGGAGGTTACTGCAATCACTAAAATTTTCGAATTCGAGATAACACCAGATCTTCACGTTTTGAGGTCTCAGGAACTCAAAAAAGTGGTTTTTAAAATGTGTCTGTGTGTATGTACGTACGTACGTACGTTCGTACGTACGTTCGTACGTACGTTCGTACGTTCGTTTGTAATCACGCCACAGCCAAGACTATTGGACCGATTTGGCTGAAATTTGGAACATAAGCATCTCGTAACCTAACTTAGATCTGAAAAGCTTTTGGAGCCAATTGTGCAACCGGAAATGCCATTTTGGCACATCAACTTTTAAATTTTAAATGCAAACCCCCATTTTTCACGTCACCATAAGGAAGACCTTCAAATTCTGCTTCTAAAAGTGTATTCATTTTTAGTGCCCTTTTGACCAAAAATAAAAAAAAAATTGATTTTTATCGGACTTTAAAATCGCGGTACAACCCAAGCCCCTGAACCGATTTGGCTGAAATATTGCACGTGGGGATTGTATTACACGTCGAAGAGCTGAACAAATTTTGAATTCAATCGACTCACGGAAAGTGCCGTTTTGGCACACCAATTTCCAAATTTAAAATTATTTTCTCATTTGACCATTAAAAACAAGTTTTTGAAAGATTTATTGTCACTATCAGAAAGGTCTTCAAATTCTGGTTTTAAATAAGACAAAATTCGTTCGCATTTAGTGCTGTTTGGTTCAAAAAAGCGAAATTTTATAATAACAGTAAAAATAGATTATAGCCCAAATTACTGAATCGATTTGGCTGAAATTTGGTACATGGAGATCGGGTGACCCGTTGAAGACCTGAAAGGCTTTTGAAAGCAATTGGCCCACGGGAAGTCCCATTTAAGCATATCAACTTAAAATTTTAAATACAAGACCTCCTTTTTTATGTCGCCATTAGAAAGGCGATCAAATTCTGGTTCTAAAAATGTGTTCACAGTTTCGGCCATTTCAGTGGAAAATAGAGAAAAAATTCTTTCTCATTAAAAGGGAGCGGGCTGACAGTGGATGACATAAAGTGGCAGTTATTGTCAAAAAGGTGGCAAAAGATTAACCTTAAAAGGAACATATTGTCAGATGTGATGGGTGATGTCCGAGGTGATGTCGGTATTTGTCAGAAAATTGCGAAATTAGTCAAGTATTAAAAAAATTCTGTTGAATTGACTACTATCTACACAGAATACAAAGATCCACGCGATGGGGAGGTTCCAGCCGCTTCTCTGCTGCATTTTTTTGATAAAGCTTGTGAGAATCTATCCATATTGTGAGCGGTCCAGGGCCATTATTTTATCTCCTGAGTGTACATACATACAGACAGATTTTAAAAACTACTTTTCTGGGTTCCTGAGACTTCAAAACGTATAGATTCGGTCTTATCTCAATTTCGAAAGGTTAAAACGATTTTGGGGGACACTTGGCTCATTACCAAGTTTCAAAATAAAAAAATTTTGAGAAATAACGGAGATAACCGGACAGTCCCAGTAAATCTCTTAAATAAAGTACAAAACATGTTCGTGCACGGTCTCCATGAAGACCTTAGATTAAGAAAAATATATTTAATAAAATCGTTCATTCCTACCTTTGCTCAGCCGGATCGTTGGTTTCGCTTTGGGGATGCTGGATGATTTCCCCTTCGCCCTCGTCCGAACCCATTGTTATTGGCACACAACCTCCAAAACCAACGTTTCCGCATCAACTGATCAATACCAATCAATACTATGGATCTAGGGGATCTACGGTCTACGAATCTGCCCGAAAGTTCCCGAGTGACTTCGAGCTGGTCAAAATTGTGGGAATCCAGCATTACGGCAAAGGCTGGCCAAACTTTGCTAGCCAATTCTAGCCTTTTGGGCACTAATTTTGAAATCGGTTAGAGAATCTCCTGGCTTTTTGAGTTTCCCCAAAGTTGCATAAGCAAGTGTGCCAACACGTACAAAATATGAGTGAAGCTTTCCTAGTTTCGACATTTTGGCACCTAACTTAAAATTTGGCGGTTGTTCTGGCTAGGCTTGGTGAGTCTGATTTTACAGGCTTAATTGTCTGTCTTATCATCTTTTTAGGATAACGGCGTTTACTGTAGTTCAAACGAAGCCCAAAAGCGGCTGAAAGCTGGTAGAATCCTGCCTCGAGGATTTTGGGGAATTTCGGAGCAAATTCAAATTTATGGTTTAGGCCGTTTGGAGGTATTGTTTGAAGGGCGCTGAGTGATTAAACCTGCAAAATGGGGGTTCACCAAGCCCCAGAGAGGCCCTTGGCAGTTTTAGGTCAGGTGCCAAAATGTCGAAATAATGAACGGTCCACTCATACTTTATTACATTTTGGCACCTTCACCTATACACTGCCCAAGTCAGATTTTTCGAGTTTCATTAGGTATTCTTTGTTAATCTAGGTTGGAAAGGACCTATTTTATCCTTTTTTAGGATATTTCCACTTATTTTCGCGCGAATTAAGCCCAAAAGCGGCTGAAAGCCAGAATAGACCCAGTGAGGCCTACCACCAGAATTTTGGGGATTTTTCGGAACTATTTCAAGTTTATAAGTTTAGGCTGTTCTGATGCATTGCCTGAAGAACCCAGAGTAATTAAACCTACAAAATGGGACTCTCCAAGCCACAGAGGAGCCCCTGAAGATTTTATATTAGATGCCAAATTGTCGAAATAATGAACAATACACTCATATTTTATTACATTTTGGCACCTTCACCTATACACTGCCCAAGTCAGATTTTTCGAGTTTTCTCAGGTATTCTTTGTTAGTCTAGGTTGGAAAGGGCTTATTTTGTCCTTTTTTAAGATATTGCCACTTATTTTCGGGCGAATTAAGCCGAAAGCGGCTGAGAGCCAGAATAGACCTAGTGAGGCCTACCACCAGGATTTTGGGGATTTTTCGGAACTATTTCAAGTTTATAAGTTTAGGCTGTTCTTAAGCATTGCCTGAAGAACCCTGAGTAATTAAACCTACAAAATGGGGCTCTCCAAGCCACAGAGGAGCCCCGGAAGATTTTAGGTTAGATGCCAAAATGTCGAAATAATGAACAATACACTCATATTTTATTACATTTTGGCACCTTCACCTATACACTGCCCAAGTCAGATTTTTCGAGTTTTATGAGGTATTCTTTGTACTCTAGGTTGGAAAGGGCTTATTTTGTCCTTTTTTAGGATATTGCCACTTATTTTCGCGCGAATTAAGCCCAAAAGCGGCTGAGAGCCAGAATAGACCTAGTGAGGCCTACCACCAGAATTTTGGGGATTTTTCGGAACTATTTCAAGTTTATAAGTTTAGGCTGTTCTGAATCATTGCCTGAAGAACCCTGAGTAATTAAACCTACAAAATGGGGCTCTCCATGCCACAGAGGAGCCCCTGAGGATTTTAGGTTAGATGCCAAAATGTCGAAATAATGAACAATACAGGCATATTTTATTACATTTTGGCACCTTTACCTACAGTGTGTCTCACTTTAACTGGAACCACCCAAATATTTCGGTTAATATTGAGTAAATTAAATCGTTATTTTTTCTACATGTAGAGCTTCAAAATTTGCATCTGTGTTATGCTTTACCTTTTTTTTATCCCGAAATCTTAGCCCACTGCGATTAATTAAATAGGACAAAAACAGCGAAATCGCATTAGGCATTTTTTTATCGAAAAATTTTACTAAGAAATGTTGCTCGGGATGACTCCAAATGGGTATGGATTGACTGACTCACTGCGTGTTACGTTCGCCAGTCAAACTTCCTCGCTCAGCACATAATGGTATCTCTTATACTCCTAATAACTTAATACACTATTATTACGCACAAATAAAGAATGCACCAAAATACCAAGGGTCCAATTAATGATTTTGGGATTTTCTCTGCTGTTTTGGAGAAAATAATTAATAAAAGTCTTTGATAACGTCAATAATTATTTTGTTCTTTCTATGTTGCGCAGTAGAAAACCCAAGCGCAAGAAAAATTGCTGCCTCTACTGCAGGCAGTTGTGGTCAAATATTGCCAAGCATCTAGAAGGTGCACATCCAGACGAATCAGATGTCAAAAAATTTGCAATATTGCCAAAGGGTAACCATCAATTAAACATTTTTATTCTTTTAAAGTTTTACTGTTCTAGGATTACAGGAACGTAAAAAAATTATAGAACTGATTCGACAAAAGGGAAATTATGAAATAAAACATGTTGACGATAAAATAATTCCTGTCAGAAGGCGTAAGGGTTTGTCCAATGACGCGGAATATGTAGCTTGCCCAATCTGTAGAGGGATCTTCCTGAAAAAAGCAATTCGGCGACACTATAAAAATTGTACTCAATTAATAGAAAAACCAACTAAGTATGATCAGTCCATAACCGTTTTAAACAGATTTGTCAATTTTAGAATCCAAAAACCCACACAAAAATCCAAAAACCCATACACAAAAACCCAAAAACCCATGAGGCTGACACAAAAGCCCGGGTTTTTGCCAACCATACCTCTAGATCTAGAACTTTCGCTAAGGTTTAATTAAATAGGTAATACATACTTAAATTGCGCTACCTACTGGCAACCGCATGACTTCACTATCATTGAATTAAAGTTCTTCAGCACTACCTTGCCCTCGCTGTTAATGTACAGAATGTTTATGGATGATAGCTCAGTGGGCACGCAGCAAGGTTTGGGTACATCTGAAGGCCTCACAGAATTCATTAGACCCTGCACAATTGCATGAGTACTTGCATTAGTGTCCTCTGCCATCGGATACTGGCATCCTCCCGCACAATAAAATCCGTCATATCCCGAAGGAGCCACAATCCAGTTACCCCAACCCAGAGCTGCAAATTTCACGTACATATGCCGCTTTCTGCAATTATCTCGAACCCCCATCCTCGATATTGCTTGATGCTGGGGGATTGCGGGGGAGCTTCCCCAACAATACACGGAAATAAAAATCAACAACCAGGGTGTTATCAGAGTCATCGCGGTGCCTGGGCTCTCGTTTACCCTTTAGAACATGATACACGTATTACCTGTATGCGCTTGCGCATCGGATTGTTGCACTCTCTCGCACAATTGACGTCACTGCGAAGCAAACCTAAGAAATTAGGCATTGGAATTCGAAGTTTTCAAGCTATTTCAATGTTTAATGGGGCTTAGCTTACAAAAGGCTTTGCCATCTGTAGGGGCCTTCAACAATTTCAGGTTAGGTGCCAAAATGTAGAAATAATAAGTGACTCATTCATATTTTATTGCAGTTTGGCATTTCTGCTCATGTATAACTTTAGTGAGATTTTTCGAGTGTTAGGTATGAGATGTTCTTTCTGAGCCTATGTTGAAAAGGGTTATTTTGTCCTTTTTTAGGATACAGAAGTATTGCCTGAAGAGTCCTGAGTAATTAAACCTACAAAATGGGGCCCCTACAAATTTTAGGTTAGATGCCAAAATGTCGAAATAATGAACGGTCCATTCATATTTTGCTACATTTTGGCCTATACATAGCCCAAGTTAGATTTTTCGAGTTTCATGAGGTATTCATTGTTAGTGTAGGTTGGAAAGGGTCTATTTTGTCCTTTTTTAGGATACTGCCACTTATTCTCGCGCGAATTAAGTCCAAAAGCGGTTGAAAGCCAGAATAGACCTAGTGAGGCCTACCACCAGAATTTTGGGGATTTTTCGGAACTATTTCAAGTTTATAAGTTTAGGCTGTTCTGAAGCATTGCCTGAAGAACCCTGAGTAATTAAACCTACAAGACCTGAAGATTTTAGGTTAGATGCCAAAATGTCGAAATAATGAATAATACACTCATATTTTATTACATTTTGGCAACTTCACCTATACACTGCCCAAGTCAGATTTTTAGAGTTTTATGAGGTATTCTTTGTTAGTCTAGGTTGGAAAGGGCCTATCTTACCCTTTTTTGTGATATTGGCACCTATTCTCGCGCGAATTAAACCCAAAAGCGGCTGAAAGCCAAATAGACCTAGTGAGGCCTACCTTGGAATTTTGGGGATTTTTCGAAACTATTTCAAGTTTATAAGTTTAGGCTCTTCTGAAGCATTGCTTGAAGAACTTTGAGTAATTAAATTTACAAAATGGGGCTCTCCAAGCTTCAGAGGAGCCCCTGAAAATTTTAGGTTAGATGCCAAAATGTCGAAATAATGAACAATACACTCATATTTTATTACATTTTGACACCTTCACCTTTACACTTCCCAAGCCAGATTTTTCGAGTTTCATGAGGTATTCTTTGTTAGTCTAGGTTGGAAAGGTCCTATTTTGTCCTTTTTAGGATATTGCCTCTTACATTCGCGCGAATTAAGCCCAAAAGCGGCTGAAAGCCAGAATAGACCCAGTGAGGCCTACCACCAGAATTTTGGGGATTTTTCGGAACTATTTCAAGTTTATAAGTTTAGGCTGTTCTGAAGCATTGCCTGAAGAACCCTGAGTAATTAAACCTACAAAATGGGGCTCTCCAAGCCACAGAGGAGCCCCTGAAGATTTTAGGTTAGATGCCAAAATGTCGAAATAATGAACAATACACTCATATTTTATTACATTTTGGCACCTTCTCCCCACTGCCCATGTCAGATTTTTCGAGTTTTATGAGGTATTCTTTGTACTCTAGGTTGGAAAGGGCTTATTTTGTCCTTTTTCAGGATATTGCCACTTATTTTTGCGCGAATTAAGCCCAAAAGCGGCTGAGAGCCAGAATAGACCTAGTGAGGCCTACCACCAGAATTTTCGGGATTTTTCGAAACTATTTCAAGTTTATAAGTTTAGGCTCTTCTGAAGCATTGCCTGAAGAACTTTGAGTAATTAAATTTACAAAATGGGGCTCCCCAAGCTACAGAGGAGCCCCTGAAAATTTTAGGTTAGATGCCAAAATGTCGAAATAATGAACAATACACTCATATTTTATTACATTTTGACACCTTCACCTTTACACTTCCCAAGCCAGATTTTTCGAGTTTCATGAGGTATTCTTTGTTAGTCTAGGTTGGAAAGGTCCTATTTTGTCCTTTTTAGGATACTGCCTCTTACATTCGCGCGAATTAAGCCCAAAAGCGGCTGAAAGCCCCTGAAGATTTTAGGTTAGATGCCAAAATGTCGAAATAATGAACAATACACTCATATTTTGGCACCTGGCCAAGTCAGATTTTTCGAGTTTTATGAGGTAGGTATTCTTTGTTAGTCTAGGTTGGAAAGGGCCTATCTTACCCTTTTTTGTGATATTGGCACTTATTCTCGCGCGAATTAAACCCAGCAGCGGCTGAAAGCCAGAATAGACCTAGTGAGGCCTACCTTGAGAATTTTGGGGATTTTTCGAAACTATTTCAAGTTTATAAGTTTAGGCTGTTCTGAAGCATTGCCTGAAGAACCCTGAGTAATTAAACCTACAAAATGGGGCTCACGAAGCCGGAGAGGCGCCCCTGAAAATTTTAGGCTAGATGCCAAAATGTCGTACTAACGAACGGTCCACTCATATTTTGTTGCATTTTGGCACCTTGACCAAGTCAGATTTTTCGAGATTATGAGGTACTTATTCTCTCTTAGGCTAGCTTGGAAAGGGCCTATTTCGTCCTCTTTTTCATTTTGGCCCTTGTTCCCGTTCGAATCAAACCCTCAAACGCAGTTGAAGCCAGAACAGTTCTAGTGTGGCTCACTTTGGGGATTTTGACGTATTGTCTGAAAGGAGTTTAGGCCATTCCAGAGTATTACTTACCTGAAGATTTCTGAGTAATTAAACATGTAAAATTATAGGCACCTGGCCCAACGAAGGCCCATGCCAATTTTAGGTTATGTGCCAAAATGTTGAGATAATGAATATGAATTAATTCATAACTTATACATATTGGCAAAGTGCCGTAATGTCGAAATAATGAAAGGACTCGCTCATATTTTATTACATTCTGGCACCTGGACTCAAGTCCGAAATGCGAAATTGAGTGAAAGCAAAAATTTAGTTGCTTGGTGAGGCCTAACATGAGAATTTTCTAGTTTTTCGAAACGTTTCGAACCTCAAGGAGTTTAGGCCCTTCCTGAAGATTTTTCAGTAACTGAACGTGTAAAGTTGGACGCACCCGGCCCAAAGACGGCTCATGCTAATTTTAGGTTATGTGCTAAAATGTTGAGATAATGATTGTATTCGCTCATATTTATGCGTATTGGCATAGTGCCGCAATGTCGAAATTATAAACAATTGACTCATATTTTGCTACGTTTTGGCATCAAATTCCACTTATATTCTAAACATTTTAGCACTGGTGCCAAAACGTCTAAAGGGTAAACAAATCACTGATATTTTCCACATTGTGGCACTGGTGCCATAATGTCGAAATTTTAAAGTCCAGACTCATATTTACTGCCACATGGCATAAATCTCCAGGTGTCAGAATGTCTACATTATCAGCGATTCACTCATATTTTTCGCATTTCGGCACATCGAATCTGCTGCCATCTTACCAAAATTTAACGTACCATCACGATTTAGCCTGGAAATAAACCAAATTCTGCAGTGGTGGCGAAAACACAGCATTGTTGCCACATCGCAGCGAAGTGCGAAAATGTCGATTTAACCTACATATATATATATATATGTATGTCGAAGGGGCCTTCTGGGGAGTATAAGTATGCCCAAAGAGTAGTTTGGGGAGCCAGTGGACACTTTGGGGAGCTCCCCAAACGGGTCTTTGTTCAAGGGTCCCTTTGGGGAGTCAAATCCAAGCGCCGCCTACAGGTGACACTTCCCAACTAAGTCGTACAGTTGGTATTACAGTTATCATAAATGTTGCGCCTTACGACGTAAAAATAGCAACCGCAAAAATTTACGTACTTTGAGGTTAAATGGATTGCATAAGCTACCGGCGTCGCTTTATTGACATTGTTGTATCAACGAAATGGTCCCTTTTGGGAGAGATTGGTGCTTTTAAGTTCCAAGTCAGCTGTTGAGTTTTTTGAAGATTTTATTCGAGGGGTGAGCCGCAGGGGAAATCTGGTGTACAGGTGCTAGGAAATCTTGGGGAAATCGGGGGAAATGTTCGGGAAATCTGAGAAAATCTGGGAAATCTGGAAAAATTGAGAAAACCTGGAGAAATTTGAGGAAATCTTGAGAAATCTTGGGAAATCTTTCCAAAAGGAAATCTAGTGTACAGGTGCTTGGAAATCTTGGGGTATTCCGAGAAAATCTGAGGAAGTCTTGGGGAAATCTTAGGAAATCTGGGGAAATCTCGGGGAAATCTTTTGAAATCTGACTAAATCTGGGCAAATGTTTCCAAAAGGAAATCTAGTGTACAGGTACCAGGAAATCTTGGGGAATTCCGTGGAAATCTGGGGAAATCTGAGGAAATCTCGGGGAAATCTTAGGATTTCTGGGGAAATCTGAGTAAATCTTGGGAAATTAGAGGAAATCTGGGGAAACCTGAGGAAATCTCGGGGAAATCTCTCCAAAAGAAAATCTAGTGTACAAATGCTAGAAAATGTTGGGGAAATCTGGGGAACGTCACAGCACCACCTCAAATGGGGGTGTTACAGTTTCCAAACCGACTCCCCTTTCCGTATGGTGAACCGGCCCGAGTCAGGAGTCCTTCTATTGTAACCTAAGTTACCTAAGCATAAAAAATTTATTTTCTCTAATATTTGAATTCCCCAAAGGGACCAATACAGAAACAATAAGTGTCAAACGTGTATATGCAGCGGTCCCTATGGGGAAGTGTTCCCTAATATCAAAAAAAGCAAAATTTTCGAGGTTTCCTCACAGAAATCATTACAAAACCAGTTCAAATCACAGCATAGATGCCGCACGATGGTTTCTAAGCAAGTGACGTGCTCAAAAATAATCCGTTTCTACAAACAGGGTTGTTAGTCTCCAAATCGACTCCCCCTTCCATGTGGTGAACCTGGTCGAGCCAGGAGTCCTTCTAATGTAGAAAAAGTAGCCTAAGCCGAAAAAGGTTTTTTTCCAAAAATTTTAGTTCCCCAAAGAGATCAATGCATAGACGACAAGTGTCAATTGTGTATATGCAACGGTCCCTATGGGGAAGTGTTATCTGATAACGAGAGAACCAACCTTTTTGAGGTTTCTTAGCAGAAAACTTCACAGAACAATCTCAAATCACTGCATGCCTCACGAGGGTTCCTAAGTAAGTGACGCACTCAAAAGTAATCCCTTTTCATAAATAGGGGTGTTACAGTCTCCAAAGCGACTCCCCCTTCCGTGTGATGAACCTGGCCGAGTCAGGAGTCCTTCTATTGTAGAAAAAAGTAGCCTAAGCCCAAAAATATTTTTTTCTCCAAAAATTTTAGTTCCCCAAAGGGATCAATACATAGACAACAAATGTCATTAGTGTCTATGCAATAGTCCCTTTTGGGAAGCTTGCAAAACATTTCTTTTTTTGTTTTGCAAACAAATTTTCCCAAACTAGAGGTGGCGTGAAAATTTAATGGTTCAGAGGAGCCTCCAGCAGCTTTCAATTGTAATGTCCCATTCAAAGTAGCTTATAATGTGCCCAAATTAGTAGAAAATCCGCAGTATGGAAGTAGAGGATACAATGCGAACATTTTTGAGATTCGTGTATTTACTTTTGACACTGACCACTCCCAGGGACCCTACTTTTATACCACAGGACAAATCAAAGCTGCTATGGTACAATAAAGCTATAAAAAGGTTAAACTAAGCTTTTTTAGAAAATTGAGTATCCCAAAGGGACCAATACATAGACCGTAGTGTATATACAATGGTCCCTTTGGGGAAGTGTTTTATATCGAGAAAGACAACCTTTTTGATATTTCTTTGAACATAACCTTTCGGAACACTGCATAAATGCCTCACGGTGGTTCCTAAATAAGTGAGGTACTCGAAAGCAGTCCTTTTGCACAACTGGGGTGCTGCAGTCTCCAAATCGAGTTTTCCTTTCCGTGTGGTAAAGCGGGTCGTAAAAAACACCCTAAGCCCAAAAATGGTATTTTCTCAAAAATTTAAGTTCCCCAAAGGGACCAATGCCTAGACAACAAGTGTCAATTGTGTATATGCAATGGTCCCTTTGGGGAAGTGTTTCTTTTATATCGAGAAAGACAACCTTTTTGATTTTTCTTCGCATGAAACCTCACAGAACCACCTCTAATCACAAATATATAATATATTTAGTGATTGGAGGTGGCATATTATGCCTCGTGATGGTTCCTAAGCGAGTGACGTACTCAAAGCGAAAGTCATCCCACAAATGGGGGTGGTCCCATGCCAAGATCTAGTCCCTCATCCTTGCGGCGAACTGGGCCTCTTCAGGGGTCATTCTTATGTGAAGAAATGTAGCCTAACCTCAAAAATGTTATTATCGCAGAAATTTAGGTTCTCCAAAGGGACCAATACATATACAACAAATGTCAATAGTGTATATGCAACGGTCCCTATGGGGAAGTGTTCTCTGACAACGAGAAATCCAACATTTTTGAGGTTTCTTCGCAGAAAATTTCACAGAACTACCTCAAATCACTACATACATGCCTCACGAAGGCTCCTAAGTAGGTGACGCGCTCAAAAGTAATCCCTTTTCATAAACAGGGGTGTTACAGTCTCCAAAGCAACTCCCCCTTCCGTGTGATGTACCTGGCCGAGCCAGGAGTCCTTCTATTTTAGAGAAAAGTAGCCCAAGCCCAAAAATGTTTTTTACCACAAATTTTAGTTCCCCAAAGGGATCAATACATAGACAACAACTGTTATTAGTGTCTATGAAATGGTCCCTTTCGGGAAGCTTCAAAACTTTGCATTTTTGGTTTTGCAAACAAATTTTCCACAAACTAGAGGTGGAGTGAAAATTTAATGGTTCAGAGCAGCCTCCAGCAGCTGTCAATTGTAACATCCCATCCAAAGTAGCTTATAATGTGCCCAAATTAATAGAAAATCCGCAGCATGGAAGTAGAGGATACAATGCGAACATTTTTGAAATTCGTGTATTTACTTTTGATACTGACCACTCCCAGGGACCCTAGTTTTATACCACAGGACAAATCAAAGCTGCTATGGTACAATAAAGCTATAAAAAGGTTAAACTAAGCTTTTTTAGAAAATTGAGTATCCCAAAGGGACCAATACATAGACCGTAGTGTATATACAATGGTCCCTTTGGGGAAGTGTTTTATATCGAGATAGACAACCTTTTTGATATTTCTTTGAACAGAACCTTTCGGAACACTGCATAAATGCCTCACGGTGGTTCCTAAATAAGTGAGGTACTCAAAAGCAGTCCTTTTGCACAACTGGGGGTGCTGCAGTCTCCAAATCGAGTTCTCCTTTCCGTGTGGTAAAGCGGGTCGTAAAAAACACCCTAAGCCCAAAAATGGTATTTTCTCAAAAATTTAAGTTCCCCAAAGGGACCAATGCCTAGACAACAAGTGTCAATTGTGTATATGCAATGGTCCCTTTGGGAAAGTGTTTCTTTTATATCGAGAAAGACAATGTTTTTGATTTTTCTTCGCATGAAACCTCACCGAACCACCTCTAATCACAAATATATAATATATTTAGTGATTGGAGGTGGCATATTGTGCCTCGTGATGGTTCCTAAGCGAGTGACGTACTCAAAGCGAAAGTCATCCCACAAATGGGGGTGGTCCCATGCCAAGATCTAGTCCCTCATCCTTGCGGCGAACTGGGCCTCTTCAGGAGTCATTCTTATGTGAAGAAATGTAGCCTAACCTCAAAAATGTTATTATCTCAGAAATTTAGGTTCTCCAAAGGGACCAATACATATATAACAAATGTCAATAGTGTATATGCAACGGTCCCTATGGGGAAGTGTTCTCTGACAACGAGAAATCCAACATTTTTGAGGTTTCTTCGCAGAAAATTTCACAGAACTACCTCAAATCACTACATACATGCCTCACGAAGGCTCCTAAGTAGGTGACGCACTCAAAAGTAATCCCTTTTCATAAACAGGGGTGTTACAGTCTCCAAAGCAACTCCCTCTTCCGTGTGATGTACCTGGCCGAGCCAGGAGTCCTTCTATTTTAGAGAAAAGTAGCCCAAGCCCAAAAATGTTTTTTACCACAAATTTTAGTTCCCCAAAGGGATCAATACATGACAACAACTGTCATTAGTGTCTATGAAATGGTCCCTTTCGGGAAGCTTCAAAACTTTGCATTTTTGGTTTTGCAAACAAATTTTCCACAAACTAGAGGTGGAGTGAAAATTTAATGGTTCAGAGCAGCCTCCAGCAGCTGTCAATTGTAACATCCCATCCAAAGTAGCTTATAATGTGCCCAAATTAATAGAAAATCCGCAGCATGGAAGTAGAGGATACAATGCGAACATTTTTGAGATTCGTGTATTTACTTTTGACACTGACCACTCCCAGGGACCCTACTTTTATACCACAGGACAAATCAAAGCTGCTATGGTACAATAAAGCTATAAAAAGGTTAAACTAAGCTTTTTTAGAAAATTGAGTATCCCAAAGGGACCAATACATAGACCGTAGTGTATATACAATGGTCCCTTTGGGGAAGTGTTTTATATCGAGAAAGACAACCTTTTTGATATTTCTTTGAACAGAGCCTTTCGGAACACTGCATAAATGCCTCACGGTGGTTCCTAAATAAGTGAGGTACTCAAAAGCAGTCCTTTTGCACAACTGGGGGTGCTGCAGTCTCCAAATCGAGTTTTCCTTTCCGTGTGGTAAAGCGGGTCGTAAAAAACACCCTAAGCCCAAAAACGGTATTTTCTCAAAAATTTAAGTTCCCCAAAGGGACCAATGCCTAGACAACAAGTGTCAATTGTGTATATGCAATGGTCCCTTTGGGGAAGTGTTTCTTTTATATCGAGAAAGACAATCTTTTTGATTTTTCTTCGCATGAAACCTCACAGAACCACCTCTAATCACAAATATATAATATATTTAGTGATTGGAGGTGGCATATTATGCCTCGTGATGGTTCCTAAGCGAGTGACGTACTCAAAGCAAAAGTCATCCCACAAATGGGGGTGGTCCCATGCCAAGATCTAGTCCCTCATCCTTGCGGCGAACTGGGCCTCTTCAGGAGTCATTCTTATGTGAAGAAATGTAGCCTAACCTCAAAAATGTTATTATCTCAGAAATTTAGGTTCTCCAAAGGGACCAATACATATACAACAAATGTCAATAGTGTATATGCAACAGTCCCTATGGGGAAGTGTTCTCTGACAACGAGAAATCCAACATTTTTGAGGTTTCTTCGCAGAAAATTTCACAGAACTACCTCAAATCACTACATACATGCCTCACGAAGGCTCCTAAGTAGGTGACCCACTCAAAAGTAATCCCTTTTCATAAACAGGGGTGTTACAGTCTCCAAAGCAACTCCCCCTTCCGTGTGATGAACCTGGCCGAGCCAGGAGTCCTTCTATTTTAGAGAAAAGTAGCCCAAGCCCAAAAATGTTTTTTACCACAAATTTTAGTTCCCCAAAGGGATCAATACATAGACAACAACTGTCATTAGTGTCTATGAAATGGTCCTTTTCGGGAAGCTTCAAAACTTTGCATTTTTGGTTTTGCAAACAAATTTTCCACAAACTAGAGGTGGAGTGAAAATTTAATGGTTCAGAGCAGCCTCCAGCAGCTGTCAATTGTAACATCCCATTCAAAGTAGCTTATAATGTGTCCAAATTAATAGAAAATCCGCAGCATGGAAGTAGAGGATACAATGCGAACATTTTTGAGATTCGTGTATTTACTTTTGATACTGACCACTCCCAGGGACCCTAGTTTTATACCACAGGACAAATCAAAGCTGCTATGGTACAATAAAGCTATAAAAAGGTTAAACTAAGCTTTTTTAGAAAATTGAGTATCCCAAAGGGACCAATACATAGACCGTAGTGTATATACAATGGTCCCTTTGGGGAAGTGTTTTATATCGAGAAAGACAACCTTTTTGATATTTCTTTGAACAGAACCTTTCGGAACACTGCATAAATGCCTCACGGTGGTTCCTAAATAAGTGAGGTACTCAAAAGCAGTCCTTTTGCACGACTGGGGGTGCTGCAGTCAACAAATCGAGTTTTCCTTTCCGTGTGGTAAAGCGGGTCGTAAAAAACACCCTAAGCCCAAAAATGGTATTTTCTCAAAAATTTAAGTTCCCCAAAGGGACCAATGCCTAGACAACAAGTGTCAATTGTGTATATGCAATGGTCCCTTTGGGGAAGTGTTTCTTTTATATCGAGAAAGACAATCTTTTTGATTTTTCTTCGCATGAAACCTCACAGAACCACCTCTAATCACAAATATATAATATATTTAGTGATTGGAGGTGGCATATTATGCCTCGTGATGGTTCCTAAGCGAGTGACGTACTCAAAGCGAAAGTCATCCCACAAATGGGGGTGGTCCCATGCCAAGATCTAGTCCCTCATCCTTGCGGCGAACTGGGCCTCTTCAGGAGTCATTCTTATGTGAAGAAGTGTAGCCTAACCTCAAAAATGTTATTATCTCAGAAATTTAGGTTCTCCAAAGGGACCATTACATATACAGCAAATGTCAATAGTGTATATGCAACGGTCCCTATGGGGAAGTGTTCTCTGACAACGAGAAATCCAACATTTTTGAGGTTTCTTCGCAGAAAATTTCACAGAACTACCTCAAATCACTACATACATGCCTCACGAAGGCTCCTAAGTAGGTGACGCACTCAAAAGTAATCCCTTTTCATAAACAGGGGTGTTACAGTCTCCAAAGCAACTCCCCCTTCCGTGTGATGTACCTGGCCGAGCCAGGAGTCCTTCTATTTTAGAGAAAAGTAGCCCAAGCCCAAAAATGTTTTTTACCACAAATTTTAGTTCCCCAAAGGGATCAATACATAGACAACAACTGTCATTAGTGTCTTTGAAATGGTCCCTGCCGGGAAGCTTCAAAACTTTGCATTTTTGGTTTTGCAAACAAATTTTCCACAAACTAGAGGTGGAGTGAAAATTTAATGGTTCAGAGCAGCCTCCAGCAGCTGTCAATTGTAACATCCCATCCAAAGTAGCTTATAATGTGCCCAAATTAATAGAAAATCCGCAGCATGGAAGTAGAGGATACAATGCGAACATTTTTGAGATTCGTGTATTTACTTTTGATACTGACCACTCCCAGGGACCCTAGTTTTATACCACAGGACAAATCAAAGCTGCTATGGTACAATAAAGCTATAAAAAGGTTAAACTAAGCTTTTTTAGAAAATTGAGTATCCCAAAGGGACCAATACATAGACCGTAGTGTATATACAATGGTCCCTTTGGGGAAGTGTTTTATATCGAGAAAGACAACCTTTTTGATATTTCTTTGAACAGAACCTTTCGGAACACTGCATAAATGCCTCACGGTGGTTCCTAAATAAGTGAGGTACTCAAAAGCAGTCCTTTTGCACGACTGGGGGTGCTGCAGTCAACAAATCGAGTTTTCCTTTCCGTGTGGTAAAGCGGGTCGTAAAAAACACCCTAAGCCCAAAAATGGTATTTTCTCAAAAATTTAAGTTCCCCAAAGGGACCAATGCCTAGACAACAAGTGTCAATTGTGTATATGCAATGGTCCCTTTGGGGAAGTGTTTCTTTTATATCGAGAAAGACAATCTTTTTGATTTTTCTTCGCATGAAACCTCACAGAACCACCTCTAATCACAAATATATAATATATTTAGTGATTGAAGGTGGCATATTATGCCTCGTGATGGTTCCTAAGCGAGTGACGTACTCAAAGCGAAAGTCATCCCACAAATGGGGGTGGTCCCATGCCAAGATCTAGTCCCTCATCCTTGCGGCGAACTGGGCCTCTTCAGGAGTCATTCTTATGTGAAGAAGTGTAGCCTAACCTCAAAAATGTTATTAT
This sequence comes from Pycnomerus fuliginosus, assembly GCA_963924575.1. Lineage (NCBI taxonomy): Eukaryota > Metazoa > Arthropoda > Insecta > Coleoptera > Zopheridae > Pycnomerus > Pycnomerus fuliginosus. The sequence continues at coordinate 619,971 of CAWUQC010000001.1, forward strand.
CTCAGAAATTTAGGTTCTCCAAAGGGACCATTACATATACAGCAAATGTCAATAGTGTATATGCAACGGTCCCTATGGGGAAGTGTTCTCTGACAACGAGAAATCCAACATTTTTGAGGTTTCTTCGCAGAAAATTTCACAGAACTACCTCAAATTACTACATACATGCCTCACGAAGGCTCCTAAGTAGGTGACGCACTCAAAAGTAATCCCTTTTCATAAACAGGGGTGTTACAGTCTCCAAAGCAACTCCCCCTTCCGTGTGATGTACCTGGCCGAGCCAGGAGTCCTTCTATTTTAGAGAAAAGTAGCCCAAGCCCAAAAATGTTTTTTACCACAAATTTTAGTTCCCCAAAGGGATCAATACATAGACAACAACTGTCATTAGTGTCTTTGAAATGGTCCCTGCCGGGAAGCTTCAAAACTTTGCATTTTTGGTTTTGCAAACAAATTTTCCACAAACTAGAGGTGGAGTGAAAATTTAATGGTTCAGAGCAGCCTCCAGCAGCTGTCAATTGTAACATCCCATCCAAAGTAGCTTATAATGTGCCCAAATTAATAGAAAATCCGCAGCATGGAAGTAGAGGATACAATGCGAACATTTTTGAAATTCGTGTATTTACTTTTGATACTGACCACTCCCAGGGACCCTAGTTTTATACCACAGGACAAATCAAAGCTGCTATGGTACAATAAAGCTATAAAAAGGTTAAACTAAGCTTTTTTAGAAAATTGAGTATCCCAAAGGCACCAATACATAGACCGTAGTGTATATACAATGGTCCCTTTGGGGAAGTGTTTTATATCGAGAAAGACAACCTTTTTGATATTTCTTTGAACAGAACCTTTCGGAACACTGCATAAATGCCTCACGGTGGTTCCTAAATAAGTGAGGTACTCAAAAGCAGTCCTTTTGCACAACTGGGGGTGCTGCAGTCTCCAAATCGAGTTTTCCTTTCCGTGTGGTAAAGCGGGTCGTAAAAAACACCCTAAGCCCAAAAATGGTATTTTCTCAAAAATTTGAGTTCCCCAAAGGGACCAATGCCTAGACAACAAGTGTCAATTGTGTATATGCAATGGTCCCTTTGGGGAAGTGTTTCTTTTATATCGAGAAAGACAATCTTTTTAATTTTTCTTCGCATGAAACCTCACGGAACCACCTCTAATCACAAATATATAATATATTTATTGATTGGAGGTGGCATATTGTGCCTCGTGATGGTTCCTAAGCGAGTGACGTACTCAAAGCGAAAGTCATCCCACAAATGGGGGTGGTCCCATGCCAAGATCTAGTCCCTCATCCTTGCGGCGAACTGGGCCTCTTCAGGAGTCATTCTTATGTGAAGAAATGTAGCCTAACCTCAAAAATGTTATTATCTCAGAAATTTAGGTTCTCCAAAGGGACCAATACATATACAACAAATGTCAATAGTGTATATGCAACGGTCCCTATGGGGAAGTGTTCTCTGACATCGAGAAATTCAACATTTTTGAGGTCTCTTCGCAGAAAATTTCACAGAACTACCTCAAATCACTACATACATGCCTCACGAAGGCTCCTAAGTAGGTGACGCACTCAAAAGTAATCCCTTTTCATAAACAGGGGTGTTACAGTCTCCAAAGCAACTCCCCCTTCCGTGTGATGAGCCTGGCCGAGTCAGGAGTCCTGCTATTGTAGAAAAATGTAGCCTAAGACCAAAAACTTCTTTTCACAAAAATTTTAGTTCCCCAAGGGATCAATGGCGAAAGGGCCTTTGAATTTGAATTAATTCACTCAAAGTACACCTAATATGTACTTCAGTTACTGCTTGGTATTAATCGTAGTAATTCCACGTATTCGCATGTAATCCTGTTAATGCTAAAAGTGGTCCGCTTAATCCTCTGGTAATTTGGTACTCCAGTAGTAATTTTAAATGTAATCCAAGTAATTCTGTACGTAATCCTAGTAATTCCAACAGTAATTCAGCCAGTTCTATTTTATAAACTGAATTAAGAATGGTGAATCAGATGGAACAGCTGATCGCGTTTGTAATGGTAATTCATGTAATTCATGTACTTCACGAGCGTAATCTAAATAATTCTAGTAATTCTGAATGTAATTTTTGTAATTCCACGGTAATCCTGACTCTAATTAGTGTTTAGATTACTAAAACCTTTTACTAACTCTAATCTTGGTAATCTTAACTTGTACACCTAAGCCTGGTAGTGAATTGCCCCTCAGAAGGAACTGTCTTGGATAAGCTCAATAATAATCTTAGGCAACCAAATATACTAATTTATCGTTCACGCAAGGGGCCGTTTGGGGAGGCCGATTTGGACCAATCCGGTGGTTAGCCGAGATCAGAACCATGTTCCTCCCCAAAGTGACCTTTGCATGCTTTTTTTAAATATCTCTCAAACGCAATGTCCTAAAATCATAAAAATTTGATCTACGGGATCAGCGCATAATCTTCTTTAATATCAGGCTAAAAAATAGCACCCCCAAAAACAGCTCCTCAAAGGGCCCTCTTGATATACATATATATATATATACGTATAATACAAGGTTCGGCCTCAAAAATATATATGTTTCACCTGTTTCGGCCTCAAAATTTGCGTTTCGGCCTCACGAGGCCAAACACGCCTCCCTGTCTAATATAGCTTTCGACCTCACGAGTTTCAGCACCATCTATTAAGCAAGAATTTCATTAAATAGGTGTGTTGCCATGGTTGGGAGGACCGTTTAGTGGTTTGCCTACATCATTTTTTTAATTAGCAGTAATAATTGTATTTAACTAGGAGATACAAATGATAGCTCCTGACCACTTTTGAAGTGCCTTTCAAGCACGCAGCCAGTTGATGGTCCCGGAACCGGATACCCCCCCGAAAATTAGGGCATATCACGTTTTTTACACAACTAAACATGAAACCTACGAATTAGGATAGTTTAACTGACTCTGATGATTTGTTTAGATTTGAATAGTGTGAAAACACTACGATCAGGTGTAACCGGGGGGGGGGGATTTCGAGCCTCATTAATTCCTATAGGTGGACCCCCCCTCAAAGAAAATCCAGGCCACGTGCCTGGCCTTCATATTCGACATATATTTTAACCTCCCCACTCCACTTCACCATTTAAAAAAAAGGGAGGTTAACGCAATCACTAAAATTTTCGAATTCGAGATAAGACCGGATCTATACGTTTTGAGGTCTCAGGAACCCAAAAAAGTGGTTTTTAAAATGTGTCTGTATGTATGTACGTACGTGCGTACGTACGTTCGTAAACACGCCACAGCCCAAACTACTCGACCGATTTGGCTAAAATTTGGTACGTGTGCATGTGATAACCCAACTTAGATCTGAAAAGCTTTTGGAGCCAATCGTGCAACCAGAAGTGCCATTTTGGCACATCAACTTTTAAATTTTAAATCTAAACCCCCATTTTTCACGTCACCATAAGAAAGACCTTCAAATTCTGCGTCTAAAAATGTATTCATTCTTAGTGCCCTTTTGACCAAAAATTAAAAAAAAATTTATTTTTATCGGACTTTAAAATCGCGGTACAGCCCAAGCCCCTCAACCGATTGGTCTGAAATTTTGCACATTGGGATTGTATTACACGTCGAAGAGTTGAACAAATTTTGGATTCAATCGGCCCACGGAAAGTGCCGTTTTGGCACACCAATTTCGAAACTTAAAATTATTCTCTCATTCACCCATCAAAAACAACTTTTTGAAAGATTTATTGTTATCATCAGAAAAGTCTTCAAATTCTGGTTTTAAATGAGATAAAATTTATTCGCATTTAGTACCCTTTGGGTAGAAAAATCGAAATTTTGTAATAACACTGATCGATTTGTCAGAAATTTGGTACATGGAGGTTAGGTAACCCATTGAAGAGCTGAAAGGCTTTTGGGAGCAATTGGTCCACGGGAAGTGCCATTTAGGCATATCAACTTTAAAATCTTAAACACAAGTCACGGAAATCAAAGACCCATGCGTTGGGGAGGTTCCAGCCGCTTCTCTGCTGCCTTTTTTTTCTAAAATTGGCAAAAGCGATCCGAGGTCGAAACAAGTATAAAATGCATATTGGCTGTAAGCGGGTAACGCCAGTTCCGGCCTCACAAATATTTATTTAAAACCAGTTTCGGCCTCACGAACACATTTATTACCAGTTTCAGCCTCACGCACGCATATATGGGACATTTTCATTCGTTTTTAGGACAAACTAGAGAAAGGGCCGGTCTAGGACCAGCCAATGAGTCACCGAGCCTCATTTCACAAACTGGAAGCCTCTCAAAATTCAAACGGCCTCAGGTTCGAGAAGCGTAACGGTAGTTTCGGCCTCACATATTCTATAAATTTAACATTTTCTTTCGTTTGAGATTTGAGATAGGGGCCTTTCTGCGGCTAGCTAAAAGGCCACCGAGCCTCAGTTTACAACCTGGAAGCCTCTCAAAATTCTGAAGGCCGGCATATTCGAGAAAAGGGCACAATTGACCACCAATAGTGTAGTAGGACTTTCTTGGGCATTCTGAGCACGGTCTAGGGTACCAGGGCATATCACTTCTACACGTGTGTCATAATAAAGGGTTGGCCAAGGATGGTTTTTACCCTCATAGGAAGCTTGTTTTCAAAAACTATCAAAATGATATTTATATCTATGAGGCCGAAACAAGTATAAAACACATATTATTTGTAAGCGGTTAACGCTAGTTTCGGCCTCACATAACCTATAAATTGATCATTTTGTTTCGTTATCAGGACAAATTTGAGATAGGCCTTTCTGCGGATAGCTAAAAGGTCACCGAGCCTCAGTTTACAGTCTGAAAGCCACTCAAAATTATGAATGCCCTCATATTGGAGAAACGGGCACATTTGACCATCAATAGTGTAGTAGGACCTTTTTGGGTATTCTGAGCACGGTCTAGAGTACCAGGGGATTAAAATCATCTCTACACGTGTCCCATAAGAAAGGGCTGGTCAAGGGGTGGTTTTTACCCCCATAGGAAGCTTTCTTTAAAAACTATCAAAATGATATTTATATCTACGAGGCCGAAGCAAGTATAAAACACATATTATTTGTAAAAGGTTAACGCTAGTTTCGGCCTCACATGTCCTATAAATTTAACATTTTATTTCGTTTTTAGGACAAATTTGAGATAGGGGCCTTTCTGTGGCTAGCTAAAGGGTCACCGAGCTTCAGTTTACAATCTGGAAGCCTCTCAAAATTCTAAAGGCCTCAGATTCGAGAAAAAGGCACGTTTGACTACTAATAGTGTAGTAGGACTTTTTTGGGCATTTTCAGCACGTTCTAAAGAACCAGAGGATTAAATTCGTCTCTGCACGTCTCCCATAATAAAGGGCTGGTCCAGGGGTGGTTTTTACCCTCATAGGAAGCTTGTTTTCAAAAACTATCAAAATGATATTTATATCTACGAGGCCGAAACAAGTATAAAACACATATTATTTGTAAGCGGTTAACGCTAGTTTCGGCCTCACATAACCTATAAATTGATCATTTTGTTTCGTTATTAGGGGATAGCTAAAGGGTCACCGAGCCTCAGTTTACAATCTGAAAGCATCTCAAAATTGTGAATGCCCTCATATTGGAGAAACGGGCACATTTGACCATCAATAGTGTAGTAGGACCTTTTTGGGTATTCTGAGCACGGTCTAGAGTACCAGGGGATTAAAATCATCTCTACACGTGTCCCATAAGAAAAGGCTGGTCCAGGGGTGGTTTTTACCCACATAGGAAGCTTTTTTTAAAAACTATCAAAATGATATTTATATCTACGAGGCCGAAGCAAGTAACACATATTATTTGTAAGCGGTTAACGCTAGCTTCGGCCTCACATATCCTATAAATTTAACATTTTATTTCGTTTTTAGGACAAATTTGAGATAGGGGCCTTTCTGTGGCTAGCTAAATGGTCACCGAGCCTCAGTTTACAATCTGGAAGCCTCTCAAAATTCTAAAGGCCTCAGATTCGAGAAAAAGGCACGTTTGACTACTAATAGTGTAGTAGGACTTTTTTGGGGATTTTCAGCACGTTCTAAAGAACCAGCGGATTAAATTCGTCTCTGCACGTGTCCCATAATAAAGGGCTGGTTCAGGGGTGGTTTTTACCCTCATAGGTAGCTTTTTTTAAAAACTATCAAAATTATATTTATATCTACGAGGCCGAAACAAGTATAAAACACATATTATTTGTAAGCGGTTAACGCTAGTTTCGGCCTCACACAACCTATAAATTTAACATTTTGTTTCGTTTTTAGGACAGATTTGAGATCGGGGCCTTTCTGTGGCTAGCAAAAAGGTCACCGAGCCTCAGCTTACAATCTGGAAGCCTCTCAAAATTCTAAAGGCCTCAGATTCGGGAAAAAGGCACGTTTGACTACTAATAGTGTAGTAGGACTTTTTTGGGCATTTTCAGCACGTTCTAAAGGGCTGGTCCAGGGGTGGTTTTTACCCTCATAGAAAGCTTGTTTTCAAAAACTATCAAAATGATATTTATATCTACGAGGCCGAAACAAGTATAAAACACATATTATTTGTAAGCGGTTAACGCTAGTTTCGGCCTCACATATCCTATAAATTGATCATTTTGTTTCGTTATTAGGGATAGCTAAAGGGTCACCGAGCCTCAGTTTACAATCTGAAAGCCTCTCAAAATTGTGAATGCCCTCATATTGGAGAAACGGGCACATTTGACCATCAATAGTGTAGTAGGACCTTTTTGGGTATTCTGAGCACGCTCTAGAGGACCAGGGGATTAAAATCATCTCTACACGTGTCCCATAAGAAAAGGCTGGCCCAGGGGTGGTTTTTACCCCCATAGGAAGCTTTTTTTAAAAACTATCAAAATGATATTTATATCTACGAGGCCGAAACAAGTATAAAACACATATTATTTGTAAGCGGTTAACGCTAGTTTCGGCCTCACATATCCTATAAATTTAACATTTTATTTCGTTTTGAGGACAAATTTGAGATAGGGGCCTTTCTGTGGCTAGCTAAATGGTCACCGAGCCTCAGTTTACAATCTGGAAGCCTCTCAAAATTCTAAAGGCCTCAGATTCGAGAAAAAGGCACGTTTGACTACTAATAGTGTAGTAGGACTTTTTTGGGGATTTTCAGCACGTTCTAAAGAACCAGCGAATTAAATTCGTCTCTGCACTTTTCCCATAATAAAGGGCTGGTCCAGGGGTGGTTTTTACCCTCATAGGTAGCTTTTTTTAAAAACTATCAAAATTATATTTATATCTACGAGGCCGAAACAAGTATAAAACACATATTATTTGTAAGCGGTTAACGCTAGTTTCGGCCTCACATAAAATATAAATTTAACATTTTGTTTCGTTTTTGGAACAGATTTGAGATAGGGGCCTTTCTATGGCTAGCAAAAGGGTCAACGAGGCTCAGTTTACAATCTGGAAACCTCTCAAAATTCTAAAGAGCTCAGATTCGAGAAAAAGGCACGTTTGACTACTAATAGTGCAGTAGGACTTTTTTGGGTATTTTCAGCACGTTCTAAAGAACCAGCGGATTAAATTCGTCTCTGCACGTGTCCCATAATAAAGGGCTGGTCCAGGGGTGGTTTTTACCCTCATATGAAGCTTGTTTTCAAAAACTATCAAAATGATATTTATATCTACGAGGCCGAAACAAGTATAAAACACATATTATTTGTAAGCGGTTAACGCTAGTTTCGGCCTCACATTACCTATAAATTGGACATTTTATTTCGTTTTTAGGACAAATTTGAGATAGGGGCCTTTCTGTGGCTAGCTAAAGGGTCACCGAGGCTCAGTTTACAATCTGGAAGCCTCTCAAAATTCTAAAGGCCTCAGATTCGAGAAAAAGGCACGTTTGACTACTAATAGTGTAGTAGGACTTTTTTGGGCATTTTCAGCACGTTCTAAAGAACCAGCGGATTAAATTCGTCTCTGCACGTGTCCCATAATAAAGGGCTGGTTCAGGGGTGGTTTTTACCCTCATAGAAAGCTTGTTTTCAAAAACTATCAAAATGATATTTATATCTACGAGGCCGAAACAAGTATAAAACACATATTATTTGTAAGCGGTTAACGCTAGTTTCGGCCTCACATATCCTATAAATTTAACATTTTATTTCGTTTTTAGGACAAATTTGAGATAGGGGCCTTTCTGTGGCTAGCTAAATGGTCACCGAGCCTCAGTTTACAATCTGGAAGCCTCTCAAAATTCTAAAGGCCTCAGATTCGAGAAAAAGGCACGTTTGACTACTAATAGTGAAGTAGGACTTTTTTGGGGATTTTCAGCACGTTCTAAAGAACCAGCGGATTAAATTCGTCTCTGCACGTTTCCCATAATAAAGGGCTGGTCCAGGGGTGGTTTTTACCCTCATAGGTAGCTTTTTTTAAAAACTATCAAAATTATATTTATATCTACGAGGCCGAAACAAGTATAAAACACATATTATTTGTAAGCGGTTAACGCTAGTTTCGGCCTCACATAAAATATAAATTTAACATTTTGTTTCGTTTTTGGAACAGATTTGAGATAGGGGCCTTTCTATGGCTAGCAAAAGGGTCACCGAGGCTCAGTTTACAATCTGGAAGCCTCTCAAAATTCTAAAGAGCTCAGATTCGAGAAAAAGGCACGTTTGACTACTAATAGTGCAGTAGGACTTTTTTGGGCATTTTCAGCACGTTCTAAAGAACCAGCGGATTAAATTCGTCTCTGCACGTGTCCCATAATAAAGGGCTGGTCCAGGGGTGGTTTTTACCCTCATAGGAAGCTTGTTTTCAAAAACTATCAAAATGATATTTATATCTACGAGGCCGAAACAAGTATAAAACACATATTATTTGTAAGCGGTTAACGCTAGTTTCGGCCTCACACAACCTATAAATTTAACATTTTGTTTCGTTTTTAGGACAGATTTGAGATCGGGGCCTTTCTGTGGCTAGCAAAAAGGTCACCGAGCCTCAGCTTACAATCTGGAAGCCTCTCAAAATTCTAAAGGCCTCAGATTCGGGAAAAAGGCACGTTTGACTACTAATAGTGTAGTAGGACTTTTTTGGGCATTTTCAGCACGTTCTAAAGGGCTGGTCCAGGGGTGGTTTTTACCCTCATAGAAAGCTTGTTTTCAAAAACTATCAAAATGATATTTATATCTACGAGGCCGAAACAAGTATAAAACACATATTATTTGTAAGCGGTTAACGCTAGTTTCGGCCTCACATTACCTATAAATTGGACATTTTATTTCGTTTTTAGGACAAATTTGAGATAGGGGCCTTTCTGTGGCTAGCAAAAGGGTCACCGAGGCTCAGTTTACAATCTGGAAGCCTCTCAAAATTCTAAAGGCCTCAGATTCGAGAAAAAGGCACGTTTGACTACTAATAGTGTAGTAGGACTTTTTTGGGCATTTTCAGCACGTTCTAAAGAACCAGCGGATTAAATTCGTCTCTGCACGTGTCCCATAATAAAGGGCTGGTTCAGGGGTGGTTTTTACCCTCATAGAAAGCTTGTTTTCAAAAACTATCAAAATGATATTTATATCTACGAGGCCGAAACAAGTATAAAACACATATTATTTGTAAGCGGTTAACGCTAGTTTCGGCCTCACATATCCTATAAATTTAACATTTTATTTCGTTTTTAGGACAAATTTGAGACAGGGGCCTTTCTGTGGCTAGCTAAATGGTCACCGAGCCTCAGTTTACAATCTGGAAGCCTCTCAAAATTCTAAAGGCCTCAGATTCGAGAAAAAGGCACGTTTGACTACTAATAGTGAAGTAGGACTTTTTTGGGGATTTTCAGCACGTTCTAAAGAACCAGCGGATTAAATTCGTCTCTGCACGTTTCCCATAATAAAGGGCTGGTCCAGGGGTGGTTTTTACCCTCATAGGTAGCTTTTTTTAAAAACTATCAAAATTATATTTATATCTACGAGGCCGAAACAAGTATAAAACACATATTATTTGTAAGCGGTTAACGCTAGTTTCGGCCTCACATAAAATATAAATTTAACATTTTGTTTCGTTTTTGGAACAGATTTGAGATAGGGGCCTTTCTATGGCTAGCAAAAGGGTCACCGAGGCTCAGTTTACAATCTGGAAGCCTCTCAAAATTCTAAAGAGCTCAGATTCGAGAAAAAGGCACGTTTGACTACTAATAGTGCAGTAGGACTTTTTTGGGCATTTTCAGCACGTTCTAAAGAACCAGCGGATTAAATTCGTCTCTGCACGTGTCCCATAATAAAGGGCTGGTCCAGGGGTGGTTTTTACCCTCATAGGAAGCTTGTTTTCAAAAACTATCAAAATGATATTTATATCTACGAGGCCGAAACAAGTATAAAACACATATTATTTGTAAGCGGTTAACGCTAGTTTCGGCCTCACATTACCTATAAATTGGACATTTTATTTCGTTTTTAGGACAAATTTGAGATAGGGGCCTTTCTGTGGCTAGCTAAAGGGTCACCGAGGCTCAGTTTACAATCTGGAAGCCTCTCAAAATTCTAAAGGCCTCAGATTCGAGAAAAAGGCACGTTTGACTACTAATAGTGTAGTAGGACTTTTTTGGGCATTTTCAGCACGTTCTAAAGAACCAGCGGATTAAATTCGTCTCTGCACGTGTCCCATAATAAAGGGCTGGTTCAGGGGTGGTTTTTACCCTCATAGGTAGCTTTTTTTAAAAACTATCAAAATTATATTTATATATACGAGGCCGAAACAAGTATAAAACACATATTATTTGTAAGCGGTTAACGCTAGTTTCGGCCTCACACAAAATATAAATTTAACATTTTGTTTCGTTTTTAGGACAGATGTGAGATCGGGGCCTTTCTGTGGCTAGCAAAAAGGTCACCGAGACTCAGCTTACAATCTGGAAGCCTCTCAAAATTCTAAAGGCCTCAGATTCGAGAAAAAGGCACGTTTGACTACTAATAGTGTAGTAGGACTTTTTTGGGCATTTTCAGCACGTTCTAAAGAACCAGCGGATTAAATTCGTCTCTGCACGTCTCCCATAATAAAGGGCTGGTCCAGGGGTGGTTTTTACCCTCATAGGAAGCTTGTTTTCAAAAACTATCAAAATGATATTTATATCTACGAGGCCGAAACAAGTATAAAACACATATTATTTGTAAGCGGTTAACGCTAGTTTCGGCCTCACATTACCTATAAATTGGACATTTTATTTCGTTTTTAGGACAAATTTGAGATAGGGGCCTTTCTGTGGCTAGCTAAAGGGTCACCGAGGCTCAGTTTACAATCTGGAAGCCTCTCAAAATTCTAAAGGCCTCAGATTCGAGAAAAAGGCACGTTTGACTACTAATAGTGTAGTAGGACTTTTTTGGGCATTTTCAGCACGTTCTAAAGAACCAGCGGATTAAATTCGTCTCTGCACGTGTCCCATAATAAAGGGCTGGTTCAGGGGTGGTTTTTACCCTCATAGGTAGCTTTTTTTAAAAACTATCAAAATTATATTTATATATACGAGGCCGAAACAAGTATAAAACACATATTATTTGTAAGCGGTTAACGCTAGTTTCGGCCTCACACAAAATATAAATTTAACATTTTGTTTCGTTTTTAGGACAGATGTGAGATCGGGGCCTTTCTGTGGCTAGCAAAAAGGTCACCGAGACTCAGCTTACAATCTGGAAGCCTCTCAAAATTCTAAAGGCCTCAGATTCGAGAAAAAGGCACGTTTGACTACTAATAGTGTAGTAGGACTTTTTTGGGCATTTTCAGCACGTTCTAAAGAACCAGCGGATTAAATTCGTCTCTGCACGTCTCCCATAATAAAGGGCTGGTCCAGGGGTGGTTTTTACCCTCATAGGAAGCTTGTTTTCAAAAACTATCAAAATGATATTTATATTTACGAGGCCGAAACAAGTATAAAACACATATTATTTGTAAGCGGTTAACGCTAGTTTCGGCCTCACATAACCTATAAATTGATCATTTTGTTTCGTTATTAGGGATAGCTAAAGGGTCACCGAGCCTCAGTTTACAATCTGAAAGCATCTCAAAATTGTGAATGCCCTCATATTGGAGAAACGGGCACATTTGACCATCAATAGTGTAGTAGGACCTTTTTGGGTATTTTGAGCACGGTCTAGAGTACCAGGGGATTAAAATCATCTCTACACGTGTCCCATAAGAAAAGGCTGGTCCAGGGGTGGTTCTTATCCCCATAGGAAGCTTTTTTTAAAAACTATCAAAATGATATTTATATGTACGAGGCCGAAACAAGTATAAAACACATATTATTGATAAGCGGTTAACGCTAGTTTCGGCCTCACATTACCTATAAATTGGACATTTTATTTCGTTTTTAGGACAAATTTGAGATAGGGGCCTTTCTGTGGCTAGCTAAAGGGTCAGCGAGCCTCAGTTTACAATCTGGAAGCCTCTCAAAATTCTAAAGGCCTCAGATTCGAGAAAAAGGCACGTTTGACTACTAATAGTGTAGTAGGACTTTTTTGGGCATTTTCAGCACGTTCTAAAGAACCAGCGGATTAAATTCGTCTCTGCACGTGTCCCATAATAAAGGGCTGGTTCAGGGGTGGTTTTTACCCTCATAGAAAGCTTGTTTTCAAAAACTATCAAAATGATATTTATATCTACGAGGCCGAAACAAGTATAAAACACATATTATTTGTAAGCGGTTAACGCTAGTTTCGGCCTCACATATCCTATAAATTTAACATTTTATTTCGTTTTTAGGACAAATTTGAGATAGGGGCCTTTCTGTGGCTAGCTAAATGGTCACCGAGCCTCAGTTTACAATCTGGAAGCCTCTCAAAATTCTAAAGGCCTCAGATTCGAGAAAAAGGCACGTTTGACTACTAATAGTGTAGTAGGACTTTTTTGGGGATTTTCAGCACGTTCTAAAGAACCAGCGGATTAAATTCGTCTCTGCACGTTTCCCATAATAAAGGGCTGGTCCAGGGGTGGTTTTTACCCTCATAGGTAGCTTTTTTTAAAAACTATCAAAATTATATTTATATCTACGAGGCCGAAACAAGTATAAAACACATATTATTTGTAAGCGGTTAACGCTAGTTTCGGCCTCACATAAAATATAAATTTAACATTTTGTTTCGTTTTTGGGACAGATTTGAGATAGGGGCCTTTCTATGGCTAGCAAAAGGGTCACCGAGGCTCAGTTTACAATCTGGAAGCCTCTCAAAATTCTAAAGAGCTCAGATTCGAGAAAAAGGCACGTTTGACTACTAATAGTGCAGTAGGACTTTTTTGGGCATTTTCAGCACGTTCTAAAGAACCAGCGGATTAAATTCGTCTCTGCACGTGTCCGATAATAAAGGGCTGGTCCAGGGGTGGTTTTTACCCTCATAGGAAGCTTGTTTTCAAAAACTATCAAAATGATATTTATATCTACGAGGCCGAAACAAGTATAAAACACATATTATTTGTAAGCGGTTAACGCTAGTTTCGGCCTCACATTACCTATATAAATTGGACATTTTATTTCGTTTTTAGGACAAATTTGAGATAGGGGCCTTTCTGTGGCTAGCTAAAGGGTCACCGAGGCTCAGTTTACAATCTGGAAGCCTCTCAAAATTCTAAAGGCCTCAGATTCGAGAAAAAGGCACGTTTGACTACTAATAGTGTAGTAGGACTTTTTTGGGCATTTTCAGCACGTTCTAAAGAACCAGCGGATTAAATTCGTCTCTGCACGTCTCCAATAACAAAGGGCTGGTCCAGGGGTGGTTTTTACCCTCATAGGTAGCTTTTTTTAAAAACTATCAAAATTATATTTATATCTACGAGGCCGAAACAAGTATAAAACACATATTATTTGTAAGCGGTTAACGCTAGTTTCGGCCTCACATAAAATATAAATTTAACATTTTGTTTCGTTTTTGGGACAGATTTGAGATAGGGGCCTTTCTATGGCTAGCAAAAGGGTCACCGAGGCTCAGTTTACAATCTGGAAGCCTCTCAAAATTCTAAAGAGCTCAGATTCGAGAAAAAGGCACGTTTGACTACTAATAGTGCAGTAGGACTTTTTTGGGCATTTTCAGCACGTTCTAAAGAACCAGCGGATTAAATTCGTCTCTGCACGTGTCCCATAATAAAGGGCTGGTCCAGGGGTGGTTTTTACCCTCATAGGAAGCTTGTTTTCAAAAACTATCAAAATGATATTTATATCTACGAGGCCGAAACAAGTATAAAACACATATTATTTGTAAGCGGTTAACGCTAGTTTCGGCCTCACATTACCTATATAAATTGGACATTTTATTTCGTTTTTAGAACAAATTTGAGATAGGGGCCTTTCTGTGGCTAGCTAAAGGGTCACCGAGGCTCAGTTTACAATCTGGAAGCCTCTCAAAATTCTAAAGGCCTCAGATTCGAGAAAAAGGCACGTTTGACTACTAATAGTGTAGTAGGACTTTTTTGGGCATTTTCAGCACGTTCTAAAGAACCAGCGGATTAAATTCGTCTCTGCACGTCTCCAATAATAAAGGGCTGGTCCAGGGGTGGTTTTTACCCTCATAGGAAGCTTGTTTTCAAAAACTATCAAAATGATATTTATATCTACGAGGCCGAAACAAGTATAAAACACATATTATTTGTAAGCGGTTAACGCTAGTTTCGGCCTCACATTACCTATATAAATTGGACATTTTATTTCGTTTTTAGGACAAATTTGAGATAGGGGCCTTTCTGTGGCTAGCTAAAGGGTCACCGAGGCTCAGTTTACAATCTGGAAGCCTCTCAAAATTCTAAAGGCCTCGGATTCGAGAAAAAGGCACGTTTGACTACTAATAGTGTAGTAGGACTTTTTTGGGCATTTTCAGCACGTTCTAAAGAACCAGCGGATTAAATTCGTCTCTGCACGTCTCCAATAATAAAGGGCTGGTCCAGGGGTGGTTTTTACCCTCATAGGAAGCTTGTTTTCAAAAACTATCAAAATGATATTTATATTTACGAGGCCGAAACAAGTATAAAACACATATTATTTGTAAGCGGTTAACGCTAGTTTCGGCCTCACATAACCTATAAATTGATCATTTTGTTTCGTTATTAGGGATAGCTAAAGGGTCACCGAGCCTCAGTTTACAATCTGAAAGCCTCTCAAAATTGTGAATGCCCTCATATTGGAGAAACGGGCACATTTGACCATCAATAGTGTAGTAGGACCTTTTTGGGTATTCTGAGCACGGTCTAGAGGACCAGGCGATTAAAATCATCTCTACACGTGTCCCATAAGAAAAGGCTGGCCCAGGGGTGGTTTTTACCCCCATAGGAAGCTTTTTTTAAAAACTATCAAAATGATATTTATATCTACGAGGCCGAAACAAGTATAAAACACATATTATTTGTAAGCGGTTAACGCTAGTTTCGGCCTCACATAACCTATAAATTGATCATTTTGTTTCGTTATTAGGGGATAGCTAAAGGGTCACCGAGCCTCAGTTTACAATCTGAAAGCATCTCAAAATTGTGAATGCCCTCATATTGGAGAAACGGGCACATTTGACCATCAATAGTGTAGTAGGACCTTTTTGGGTATTTTGAGCACGGTCTAGAGTACCAGGGGATTAAAATCATCTCTACACGTGTCCCATAAGAAAAGGCTGGTCCAGGGGTGGTTTTTACCCTCATAGAAAGCTTGTTTTCAAAAACTATCAAAATGATATTTATATCTACGAGGCCGAAACAAGTATAAAACACATATTATTTGTAAGCGGTTAACGCTAGTTTCGGCCTCACATATCCTATAAATTTAACATTTTATTTCGTTTTTAGGACAAATTTGAGATAGGGGCCTTTCTGTGGCTAGCTAAATGGTCACCGAGCCTCAGTTTACAATCTGGAAGCCTCTCAAAATTCTAAAGGCCTCAGATTCGAGAAAAAGGCACGTTTGACTACTAATAGTGTAGTAGGACTTTTTTGGGGATTTTCAGCACGTTCTAAAGAACCAGCGGATTAAATTCGTCTCTGCACGTTTCCCATAATAAAGGGCTGGTCCAGGGGTGGTTTTTACCCTCATAGGTAGCTTTTTTTAAAAACTATCAAAATTATATTTATATCTACGAGGCCGAAACAAGTATAAAACACATATTATTTGTAAGCGGTTAACGCTAGTTTCGGCCTCACACAACCTATAAATTTAACATTTTGTTTCGTTTTTAGGACAGATGTGAGATCGGGGCCTTTCTGTGGCTAGCAAAAAGGTCACCGAGCCTCAGCTTACAATCTGGAAGCCTCTCAAAATTCTAAAGGCCTCAGATTCGAGAAAAAGGCACGTTTGACTACTAATAGTGTAGTAGGACTTTTTTGGGCATTTTCAGCACGTTCTAAAGAACCAGCGGATTAAATTCGTCTCTGCACGTCTCCCATAATAAAGGGCTGGTCCAGGGGTGGTTTTTACCCTCATAGGAAGCTTGTTTTCAAAAACTATCAAAATGATATTTATATTTACGAGGCCGAAACAAGTACAGTCAAAACTGTATTAGCCGGACACTGGATTAGACGGAAACCTGTATATTACGGAAATTTTTGGTATTCCCAACCCTCCTCATAAGAAATACATACAAAAATGTCTGAATAAGCCGGAACCTGTCTAACGCGGAAACGGAAAGCATTTTGAGGACCAATTTTGGAGGAAAACCTGCATAACACGGATTTTTCTAGCAACTTTTAAAACGCGGAAACCTATTTCCTTTGTAAATGAGTAAACGTGACAAATAGTGCCGTTAAGGGATTTAAGAGAGGGTGTAATAAAACTGACCTGCCGCTCGAATAGTGGAAATTTGGGCTGTGCCGTGGGAATAAAGTGAGTTGCCGACAAGATTTGTAAGAACTCGTAAAATTTATTGATAAACACATTTTCTTTTTCCAGCAGAAATGCAAATTTTCAAGCGAGAATATAAAACGCTATTCGAGTTCAGTTTGTGTTTCATCGTCATTTCGTAAAGATGGCAAATCGTAAAACAAACACGTTGTCTTTAAAAAAATTGACATTTTGTAATCTTGTACACAGGAACAGATGTTAACGAGGCTAGTGGGATAAAAAACTTTTCTGTAGCTTTGGAAAGTATTGCTGCCTTAGACGATTTTTCCCAACGCAGCAATAATGAAACAATGAGGAGGAAAATTTTAGAATTAAAAACAATAATGGAATCGTCTTACGTCTTAAATAATAATAAAAAACAACTTACATTGTTAGATATGTGGGGCAAATAAACAATTTTTTCTTTTCTCATTGTATCTTTAGTTTTGTCAAAAAACATTTTCAAAACCTTGGTAAGACGGAAACCTGTCTTTGACGGAAATTTTTTCCATTCCCTTGCGATTCCGTCTTGGACAGGTTTCACTGTATAAAACACATATTATTTGTAAGCGGTTAACGCTAGTTTCGGCCTCACATAACCTATAAATTGATCATTTTGTTTCGTTATTAGGGATAGCTAAAGGGTCACCGAGCCTCAGTTTACAATCTGAAAGCCTCTCAAAATTGTGAATGCCCTCATATTGGAGAAACGGGCACATTTGACCATCAATAGTGTAGTAGGACCTTTTTGGGTATTCTGAGCACGGTCTAGAGGACCAGGGGATTAAAATCATCTCTACACGTGTCCCATAAGAAAACGCTGGTCCAGGGGTGGTTTTTACCCCCATAGGAAGCTTTTTTTAAAAACTATCAAAATGATATTTATATCTACGAGGCCGAAACAAGTATAAAACACATATTATTTGTAAGCGGTTAACGCTAGTTTCGGCCTCACATAACCTATAAATTGATCATTTTGTTTCGTTATTAGGGATAGCTAAAGGGTCACCGAGCCTCAGTTTACAATCTGAAAGCCTCTCAAAATTGTGAATGCCCTCATATTGGAGAAACGGGCACATTTGACCATCAATAGTGTAGTAGGACCTTTTTGGGTATTCTGAGCACGGTCTAGAGGACCAGGCGATTAAAATCATCTCTACACGTGTCCCATAAGAAAAGGCTGGCCCAGGGGTGGTTTTTACCCCCATAGGAAGCTTTTTTTAAAAACTATCAAAATGATATTTATATCTACGAGGCCGAAACAAGTATAAAACACATATTATTTGTAAGCGGTTAACGCTAGTTTCGGCCTCACATAACCTATAAATTGATCATTTTGTTTCGTTATTAGGGGATAGCTAAAGGGTCACCGAGCCTCAGTTTACAATCTGAAAGCATCTCAAAATTGTGAATGCCCTCATATTGGAGAAACGGGCACATTTGACCATCAATAGTGTAGTAGGACCTTTTTGGGTATTTTGAGCACGGTCTAGAGTACCAGGGGATTAAAATCATCTCTACACGTGTCCCATAAGAAAAGGCTGGTCCAGGGGTGGTTCTTATCCCCATAGGAAGCTTTTTTTAAAAACTATCAAAATGATATTTATATGTACGAGGCCGAAACAAGTATAAAACACATATTATTTATAAGCGGTTAACGCTAGTTTCGGCCTCACATTACCTATAAATTGGACATTTTATTTCGTTTTTAGGACAAATTTGAGATAGGGGCCTTTCTGTGGCTAGCTAAAGGGTCAGCGAGCCTCAGTTTACAATCTGGAAGCCTCTCAAAATTCTAAAGGCCTCAGATTCGAGAAAAAGGCACGTTTGACTACTAATAGTGTAGTAGGACTTTTTTGGGGATTTTCAGCACGTTCTAAAGAACCAGCGGATTAAATTCGTCTCTGCAGGTGTCCCATAATAAAGGGCTGGTCCAGGGGTGGTTTTTACCCTCATAGAAAGCTTGTTTTCAAAAACTATCAAAATGATATTTATATCTACGAGGCCGAAACAAGTATAAAACACATATTATTTGTAAGCGGTTAACGCTAGTTTCGGCCTCACATATCCTATAAATTTAACATTTTATTTCGTTTTTAGGACAAATTTGAGATAGGGGCCTTTATGTGGCTAGCTAAATGGTCACCGAGCCTCAGTTTACAATCTGGAAGCCTCTCAAAATTCTAAAGGCCTCAGATTCGAGAAAAAGGCACGTTTGACTACTAATAGTGTAGTAGGACTTTTTTGGGGATTTTCAGCACGTTCTAAAGAACCAGCGGATTAAATTCGTCTCTGCACGTTTCCCATAATAAAGGGCTGGTCCAGGGGTGGTTTTTACCCTCATAGGTAGCTTTTTTTAAAAACTATCAAAATTATATTTATATCTACGAGGCCGAAACAAGTATAAAACACATATTATTTGTAAGCGGTTAACGCTAGTTTCGGCCTCACACAACCTATAAATTTAACATTTTGTTTCGTTTTTAGGACAGATGTGAGATCGGGGCCTTTCTGTGGCTAGCAAAAAGGTCACCGAGCCTCAGCTTACAATCTGGAAGCCTCTCAAAATTCTAAAGGCCTCAGATTCGAGAAAAAGGCACGTTTGACTACTAATAGTGTAGTAGGACTTTTTTGGGCATTTTCAGCACGTTCTAAAGAACCAGCGGATTAAATTCGTCTCTGCACGTCTCCCATAATAAAGGGCTGGTCCAGGGGTGGTTTTTACCCTCATAGGAAGCTTGTTTTCAAAAACTATCAAAATGATATTTATATTTACGAGGCCGAAACAAGTATAAAACATATTATTTGTTAGCGGTTAACGCTAGTTTCGGCCTCACATAACCTATAAATTGATCATTTTGTTTCGTTATTAGGGATAGCTAAAGGGTCACCGAGCCTCAGTTTACAATCTGAAAGCCTCTCAAAATTGTGAATGCCCTCATATTGGAGAAACGGGCACATTTGACCATCAATAGTGTAGTAGGACCTTTTTGGGTATTCTGAGCACGGTCTAGAGGACCAGGGGATTAAAATCATCTCTACACGTGTCCCATAAGAAAAGGCTGGTCCAGGGGTGGTTTTTACCCCCATAGGAAGCTTTTTTTAAAAACTATCAAAATGATATTTATATCTACGAGGCCGAAACAAGTATAAAACACATATTATTTGTAAGCGGTTAACGCTAGTTTCGGCCTCACATAACCTATAAATTGATCATTTTGTTTCGTTATTAGGGGATAGCTAAAGGGTCACCGAGCCTCAGTTTACAATCTGAAAGCATCTCAAAATTGTGAATGCCCTCATATTGGAGAAACGGGCACATTTGACCATCAATAGTGTAGTAGGACCTTTTTGGGTATTTTGAGCACGGTCTAGAGTACCAGGGGATTAAAATCATCTCTACACGTGTCCCATAAGAAAAGGCTGGTCCAGGGGTGGTTCTTATCCCCATAGGAAGCTTTTTTTAAAAACTATCAAAATGATATTTATATGTACGAGGCCGAAACAAGTATAAAACACATATTATTTGTAAGCGGTTAACGCTAGTTTCGGCCTCACATAAAATATAAATTTAACATTTTGTTTCGTTTTTGGGACAGATTTGAGATAGGGGCCTTTCTATGGCTAGCAAAAGGGTCACCGAGGCTCAGTTTACAATCTGGAAGCCTCTCAAAATTCTAAAGAGCTCAGATTCGAGAAAAAGGCACGTTTGACTACTAATAGTGCAGTAGGACTTTTTTGGGCATTTTCAGCACGTTCTAAAGAACCAGCGGATTAAATTCGTCTCTGCACGTGTCCCATAATAAAGGGCTGGTCCAGGGGTGGTTTTTACCCTCATAGGAAGCTTGTTTTCAAAAACTATCAAAATGATATTTATATCTACGAGGCCGAAACAAGTATAAAACACATATTATTTGTAAGCGGTTAACGCTAGTTTCGGCCTCACATTACCTATAAATTGGACATTTTATTTCGTTTTTAGGACAAATTTGAGATAGGGGCCTTTCTGTGGCTAGCTAAAGGGTCACCGAGGCTCAGTTTACAATCTGGAAGCCTCTCAAAATTCTAAAGGCCTCAGATTCGAGAAAAAGGCACGTTTGACTACTAATAGTGTAGTAGGACTTTTTTGGGCATTTTCAGCACGTTCTAAAGAACCAGCGGATTAAATTCGTCTCTGCACGTCTCCAATAATAAAGGGCTGGTCCAGGGGTGGTTTTTACCCTCATAGGAAGCTTGTTTTCAAAAACTATCAAAATGATATTTATATTTACGAGGCCGAAACAAGTATAAAACACATATTATTTGTAAGCGGTTAACGCTAGTTTCGGCCTCACATAACCTATAAATTGATCATTTTGTTTCGTTATTAGGGATAGCTAAAGGGTCACCGAGCCTCAGTTTACAATCTGAAAGCCTCTCAAAATTGTGAATGCCCTCATATTGGAGAAACGGGCACATTTGACCATCAATAGTGTAGTAGGACCTTTTTGGGTATTCTGAGCACGGTCTAGAGGACCAGGGGATTAAAATCATCTCTACACGTGTCCCATAAGAAAAGGCTGGTCCAGGGGTGGTTTTTACCCCCATAGGAAGCTTTTTTTAAAAACTATCAAAATGATATTTATATCTACGAGGCCGAAACAAGTATGTATAAAACACATATTATTTGTAAGCGGTTAACGCTAGTTTCGGCCTCACATAACCTATAAATTGATCATTTTGTTTCGTTATTAGGGGATAGCTAAAGGGTCACCGAGCCTCAGTTTACAATCTGAAAGCATCTCAAAATTGTGAATGTCCTCATATTGGAGAAACGGGCACATTTGACCATCAATAGTGTAGTAGGACCTTTTTGGGTATTTTGAGCACGGTCTAGAGTACCAGGGGATTAAAATCATCTCTACACGTGTCCCATAAGAAAAGGCTGGTCCAGGGGTGGTTCTTATCCCCATAGGAAGCTTTTTTTAAAAACTATCAAAATGATATTTATATGTACGAGGCCGAAACAAGTATAAAACACATATTATTTATAAGCGGTTAACGCTAGTTTCGGCCTCACATTACCTATAAATTGGACATTTTATTTCGTTTTTAGGACAAATTTGAGATAGGGGCCTTTCTGTGGCTAGCTAAAGGGTCAGCGAGCCTCAGTTTACAATCTGGAAGCCTCTCAAAATTCTAAAGGCCTCAGATTCGAGAAAAAGGCACGTTTGACTACTAATAGTGTAGTAGGACTTTTTTGGGGATTTTCAGCACGTTCTAAAGAACCAGCGGATTAAATTCGTCTCTGCACGTTTCCCATAATAAAGGGCTGGTCCAGGGGTGGTTTTTACCCTCATACCGGCTCTCAACATGGAAGGGGGAGTCTTTTTGAGGATCGTAACAGCCCTACTTATAAACAGGGATTGAATTTAAGTCCCTTTTTAATTAGTAGCCATCATGAGGCATTTCTGCGAAGAAACTTGATTTTCTAGATATTTAAGAAAGATTTCCCAAAGGGATCATTGCATATACACTACTGACACTTGTTGTCTATGTATTGGTCCCTTTGGAGAACTCGAATTTTGGAGAAAATAAAATTTTGGGGGTTAGGTAATTTTTTTCTACATTGGAAGAGCCCCCCCCGAATCTGTCCTGTTCACTCCATGAAAGGAAGAGCCGATTTCAGTAATGTGACACATCTAATTGTATATAGGGATTAAATTTAAGTCCCTTACTCAATTAGGAGCATTCGCTGAGGTGATTGGAGGTGGACCTGTGAGGTCCTCTGCGAAGAAACTTCAAAAGATGTTGCTCTTATCGATATTAACAAAAGATTCCCCAAAGGGATCATTGCACATACACTGTTGACACTTACTGCCTATGTATCGGTCCCTTTTGGGAACTTAATTTTCCAAAAAGAAAACAATTTCTTAACTATAGTACCTTTTTGTGTCCTAGCAACTTTCATCTGTCTTATGGTATAAAACTAGAGATCCTAGAATCATTCAGTACCAAAAGTAAGTACACGAATTCCAAAAGTTTTCGGATTGGATCCTGTACCTCCATCCTGAGGATTTTCCAGCAGCTTGGGTAAATTTGAAGCTACTTTAGACGGAACTTTGTAATTTAAAGCTCCTGGTTACTATACTGCCCCATTAAAAGGCCATGGCACCCACATTTTTGAAAAAATTCACCAAAAATTGATTTTTTGGATTCATGAAGCTCCCCAAACGGACCATTTCGTGCATATTTCAGCTTACTGATTAATCATTGATGGGAACTCAAAATTTTGGAATAAATTATATTTGTGACTTTAAGACATTTTTGCTATATTAGAAGGGCTCCCATATCTCCCGGTTCTCAACATGAAAGGGGGAGTCTTTTTGAGGATTGCAACAGCCCTACTTATAAACAGGGATTGAATTTAAGTCCCTTGTTCAATTAGTAGCCATCATGAGGCATTTCTGCGAAGAAACTTGATTTTCTAGATATTTAAGAAAGATTTCCCAAAGGGACCATTGCATATACACTACTGACACTTGTTGTCTATGTATTGGTCCCTTTGGGGAACTCGAATTTTGGAGAAAATAAAATTTTGGGGGTTAGGTAATTTTTTTCTACATTAGAAGTACCCCCAACTCGGTCCTGTTCACTCCATGAGAGAAAGAGTCGGTTTCAGTAATGTGACACATCTAATTGAGTAAAGGGATTAAATTTAAGTTCCTTACTCAATTAGGAACATTCGTTGAGGTGATTGGAGGTAGACCTGTGAGGTCCTCTGCGAAGAAACATCAAAGATGTTGCTTTTCTCGATATTAACAAAAGATTTTCCAAAGGGACCATTGCATATACACTACTGACACTTGTTGTCTATGTATTGGTCCCTTTGGGGAACTCGAATTTTGGAGAAAATAAAATTTTGGGGGTTAGGTAATTTTTTTCTACATTAGAAGTGCCCCCAAATCGGTCCTGTTCACTCCATGAGAGAAAGAGTCGGTTTCAGTAATGTGACACATCTAATTGTGTAAAGGGATTAAATTTAAGTTCCTTACTTAATTAGGAACATTCGTTGAGGTGATTGGAGGTGGATCTGTGAGGTCTTCTGCGAAGAAACTTCAAAGATGTTGCTCTTCTCGACATTAACAAAAAATTCCCCAAAGGGATCATTGCATATACACTATTGACGCTTACTATCTATGTATCGATCCCTTTGGGGAGCTTAATTTTCCAAAAAGAAAACAATTTTTTTAACTATAGTGCTTTTTTGTGCCCTAGCAACTTCCATCTATCTTATAGTACAAAACTAGAGTCCCTAGAATCATTCAGTACCAAAAGTAAGTACACGAATTCCAAAAGATTTCGGATTGGATCCTGAAGATTTTCTACCAGTTAGGGTAAATTTGAAGCTGCTTTAGACGGAACTTTGTAATTTAAAGCTCCTGGTGACTATACTGCCCCATTAAAAGGACAAGGCACCCGCATTTTTGAAAAAATTCACAAAAAATTGATTTTTTGGATTCATGAAGTTCCCAAACGGACCATTTCGTGCATATTTCAGCTTACTGATTAATCATTGATGGGAATTCAAAATTTTGGAATAAATTATATTTGTGACTTTAAAACATTTTTGCTATATTAGAAGGGCTCCCATATCTACCGGCTCTCAACATGAAAGGGGGAGTCTTTTTGAGGATTGTAACAGCCCTACTTATAAACAGGGATTGAATTTAAGTCCCTTGTTCAATTAGTAGCCATCATGAGGCATTTCTGCGAAGAAACTTGATTTTCTAGATATTTAAGAAAGATTTCCCAAAGAGACCATTGCATATACACTACTGACACTTGTTGTCTATGTATTGGTCCCTTTGGGGAACTCGAATTTTGGAGAAAATAAAATTTTGGGGGTTAGGTAATTTTTTTCTACATTGGAAGAGCCCCCGAATCTGTCCTGTTCACTCCATGAAAGGAAGAGCCGATTTCAGTAATGTGACACATCTAATTGTATATAGGGATTAAATTTAAGTTCCTTACTCAATTAGGAACATTCGTTGAGGTGATTGGAGGTGGATCTGTGAGGTCTTCTGCGAAGAAACTTCAAAGATGTTGCTCTTCTCGACATTAACAAAAAATTCCCCAAAGGGATCATTGCATATACACTATTGACACTTACTATCTATGTATCGATCCCTTTGGGGAGCTTAATTTTCCGAAAAGAAAACAATTTGTTTAACTATAGTGCTTTTTTGTGCCCTAGCAACTTACATCTATCTTATAGTACAAAACTAGAGTCCCTAGAATCATTCAGTACTAAAAGTAAGTACACGAATTCCAAAAGATTTCGGATTGGATCCTGAAGATTTTCTACCAGTTTGGGTAAATTTGAAGCTGCTTTAGACGGAACTTTGTAATTTAAAGCTCCTGGTGACTATACTGCCCCATTAAAAGGACAAGGCACCCGCATTTTTGAAAAAATTTACCAAAAATTGATTTTTTGGATTCATGAAGCTTCCCAAACGGACCATTTCGTGCATATTTCAGCTTACTGATTAATCATTGATGGGAACTCAAAATTTTGGAATAAATTATATTTGTGACTTTAAAACATTTTTGCTATATTAGAAGGGCTCCCATATCTACCGGCTCTCAACATGAAAGGGGGAGTCTTTTTGAGAATTGTAACAGCCCTACTTATAAACAGGGATTGAGTTTAAGTCCCTTGTTCAATTAGTAGCCATCATGAGGCATTTCTGCGAAGAAACTTGATTTTCTAGATATTTAAGAAAGATTTCCCAAAGGGACCATTGCATATACACTACTGACACTTGTTGTCTATGTATTGGTCCCTTTGGGGAACTCGAATTTTGGAGAAAATAAAATTTTGGGGGTTAGGTAATTTTTTTCTACATTGGAAGAGCCCCCGAATCTGTCCTGTTCACTCCATGAAAGGAAGAGCCGATTTCAGTAATGTGACACATCTAATTGTATATATGGATTAAATTTAAGTCCCTTACTCAATTAGGAGCATTCGCTGAGGTGATTGGAGGTGGACCTGTGAGGTCCTCTGCGAAGAAACTTCAAAAGATGTTGCTCTTATCGATATTAACAAAAGATTCCCCAAAGGGATCATTGCACATACACTGTTGACACTTACTGCCTATGTATCGGTCCCTTTTGGGAACTTAATTTTCCAAAAAGAAAACAATTTCTTAACTATAGTACCTTTTTGTGTCCTAGCAACTTTCATCTGTCTTATGGTATAAAACTAAGTTCCTAGAATCATTCAGTACCAAAAGTAAGTACACGAATTCCAAAAGTTTTCGGATTGGATCCTGTACCTCCATCCTGAGGATTTTCTACCAGCTTGGGTAAATTTGAAGCTACTTTAGACGGAACTTTGTAATTTAAAGCTCCTGGTTACTATACTGCCCCATTAAAAGGCCATGGCACCCACATTTTTGAAAAAATTCACCAAAAATTAATTTTTTGGATTCATGAAGCTCCCCAAACGGACCATTTCGTGCATATTTCAGCTTACTGATTAATCATTGATGGGAACTCAAAATTTTGGAATAAATTATATTTGTGACTTTAAGACATTTTTGCTATATTAGAAGGGCTCCCATATCTCCCGGTTCTCAACATGAAAGGGGGAGTCTTTTTGAGGATTGTAACAGCCCTACTTATAAACAGGGATTGAATTTAAGTCCCTTGTTCAATTAGTAGCCATCATGACGCATTTCTGCGAAGAAACTTGATTTTCTAGATATTTAAGAAAGATTTCCCAAAGGGATCATTGCATATACACTACTGACAGTTGTTGTCTATGTATTGGTCCCTTTGGGGAACTCGAATTTTGGAGAAAATAAAATTTTGGGGGTTAGGTAATTTTTTTCTACATTAGAAGTGCCCCCAAATCGGTCCTGTTCACTCCATGAGAGAAAGAGTCGGTTTCAGTAATGTGACACATCTAGTTGTGTAAAAGGATTAAATTTAAGTTCCTTACTCAATTAGGAACATTCGTTGAGATGATTGGAGGTAGACCTGTGAGGTCCTCTGCGAAGAAACTTCAAAGATGTTGCTTTTCTCGATATTAACAAAAGATTTCCCAAAGGGACCATTGCATATACACTACTGACACTTGTTGTCTATGTATTGGTCCCTTTGGGGAACTCGAATTTTGGAGAAACTAAAATTTTGGGGGTTAGGTAATTTTTTTCTACATTAGAAGTGCCCCCAAATCGGTCCTGTTCACTCCATGAGAGAAAGAGTCGGTTTCAGTAATGTGACACATCTAATTGTGTAAAAGGATTAAATTTAAGTTCCTTACTCAATTAGGAACATTCGTTGAGATGATTGGAGGTAGACCTGTGAGGTCCTCTGCGAAGAAACTTCAAAGATGTTGCTTTTCTCGATGTTAACAAAAGATTCCCCTAAGGGATCATTACACATACACTATTGACACTTACTGCCTATGTATCGGTCCCTTTGGGGAACTTAATTTTCCAAAAA
Organism: Pycnomerus fuliginosus; assembly: GCA_963924575.1. Taxonomy (NCBI): domain Eukaryota; kingdom Metazoa; phylum Arthropoda; class Insecta; order Coleoptera; family Zopheridae; genus Pycnomerus; species Pycnomerus fuliginosus. The sequence continues at coordinate 647,251 of CAWUQC010000001.1, forward strand.
GAAAACAATTTCTTAATTATAGTGCCTTTTTGTGCCTTGGCAACTTTCATCCGTCTTATGGTATCAAACTAGAGTCCCTAAGATCATTCTGTACCAAAAGTAAGTACACGAATCGCAAAAGTTTTCGGATTGGATCCTGTACCTCCATCCTGAAGATTTTCTACCAGTTTGGGTAAATTTGAAGCTACTTTAGACGGAACTTTGTAATTTAAAGCTCCTTGTGACTATACTGCCCCATTAAAAGGCCATGGCACCCGCATTTTTGAAAAAATTCACCAAAAATTGATTTTTTGGATTCATGAATAATTTATGGGAACTCAAAATTTTTCAATAAATTATATTTGTGACTTTAAGACATTTTTGCTATAGGTATTAGAAGGGCTCCTATATCTCCCGGCTCTCAACATGGAAGGGGAGTCTTTTTGAGGATTGTAACAGCCCTACTTATAAACAGGGATTGAATTTAAGTCCCTTGTTAAATTAGTAGCCATCATGAGGAATTTCTAAAAGAAACTTGATTTTCTAGATATTTAAGAAAGATTTCCCAAAGGGATCATTGCATGTACACTACTGACACTTGCTGTCTATGTATTGGTCCCTTTGGGGAACTCGAATTTTGGTAAAAATAAAATTTTGGGGGTTAGGTAATTTTTTTTCTCCATTAGAAGTGCCCCCAAATCGGTCCTGTTCACTCCATGAAAGAAAGGGTCGGTTTCAGTAATGTGACACATCTAATTGTGTAAAGGGATTAAATTTAAGTTCCTTACTCAATTAGGAACATTCGTTGAGCTGATTGGAGGTAGACCTGTGAGGTCCTTCTACGAAGAAACTTCAAAAGATGTTGCTTTTCTCGGTGTTAACAAAAGATTCCCCAAAGGGATCATTGCACATACACTATTGACACTTACTGCCTATGTATCGGTCCCTTTGGGGAACTTAATTTTCCAAAAAGAAAACAATTTCATAATTATAGTGCCTTTTTGTGCCTTAGCAACTTTCATCTGTCTTATGGTATAAAACTAGAGTCCCTAGGATCATTCAGTACCAAAAGTAAGTACACGAATCGCAAAAGTTTTCGGATTGGATCCTGTACCTCCATCCTGAAGATTTTCTACCAGTTTGGGTAAATTTGAAGCTACTTTAGACGGAACTTTGTAATTTAAAGTTCCTTGTGACTATACTGCCCCATTAAAAGGCCATGGCACCCGCATTTTTGAAAAAATTCACCAAAAATTGATTTTTTGGATTCATGAAGCTCCCCAAACGGACCATTTCGTGCATATTACAGCTTACTGATTAATAATTTATGGGAACTCAAAATTTTTCAATAAATTATATTTGTGACTTTAAGACATTTTTGCTATAGGTATTAGAAGGGCTCCTATATCTCCCGGCTCTCAACATGGAAGGGGAGTCTTTTTGAGGATTGTAACAGACCTACTGTAGTGAGACAGCCTTTTATTTTACCCCTATCACTAATTATTACCTAAACTTTATTTCGATTTGCCGTGTTTGGACCCTTTTACGTTGTGTATAAGTGAATAAATAAAGAAATATTCACTTACCGCGGTTTTAGCTTCAATTGGAATTTCAGTAGTTCCTTCTCCATTTGTTTTATTTCTAACTCAAGTTCTAATTCAAAGTAGCACCATATCAAAGGAAAGGGTTGGTTAATTAAACCCTAATTTCAATCCAAGTAAGTTTATTACGACATTCAAGTTTATTTCAATTTATAACTCAAAAATCCTCAGAATAAAATAAAATAATATAACAATCTATAATCAACCTAGTTGGTGACCTTCAGGTGAATCGTTAATCGAATTAATGGGTTAATCAACCCCTCATTTCATCCGTTCATTTACTTGTGAATTTGGTTGTTGGCGAGCTTGATGCACTCATTATTAATTAATGACTACGTAACTCCAATTAATTTGACTTGAATAAATCCTTGCAAAGCAAACAGGACAATGACCTCAGATCAGCTGGTATTATTTTAACCCCTTTTGATTTCTCCTATCTACGAACTATGGAAGATCAACACAACACGAATCAGTACGGCCGGATCAAATTTACTCTACAATTTACTGTCTTACACGGTAGTCCAGAGCTTTCATGCTCGCGGCTACGACGGGGTGGTGGAGGAAATTCCGGACTACGCCACTGGTATTACGCTAAAGCGCGGAGCTCGCAGAACAACCAGTAAGTCCGGAGTTAACCGGAATCAAAACCAAGCTGGACCCGGAGTACTCAACGCGTCACGCCGATTCTTCCGGGAGCAAACGTGAAGATTTCTCATTATTCGTTCGATTAGGTGTGCTATGATCCTGTGGCGTTGCTCCCTCGGTGCGGACATTAAATACGAGAAACTACCGACACCTGGCGGGACTTAGGGGCCGAAACCACGCACTTGTTCAAAATTGGAACTGGCGATCAAGTAAAGTTGTTGCATTTGTTTTTTCAGTAGATATTTTAATTTTTTGGGGTTTTTGCTTTCACAGTGGACTGTAATCAGTCAAGAAGGATCTGCCAAGTTCAGGTTAGCTCACAGGAGGAATGAGCTCACCCACGTACCGGCCAACACCTACAAGACAGCACCCGGGGCTTCGGCCTTGTGTTTAGGATTAGGTAGACGTCATTTGAAGGTGCAAGATTTGCAAATTGTCGTTGGTGAAAGACTTTTATTGGGACAGGTAGGCTCACGGTAGGTAGGGCCCTCGTCTCCCGGCCAGAGGGGTGGACGGCACCGGCGCCTCGGATCAGACCCCGGGTGAACAAGCCAGCCCCGCCCCGGTGGTTTGTCCCCAGCAGGACTATTGTCAGTTCCTCCAAGGAATAAAATAATTATCACCTATTTGGGGATAAGGATTATCTAAGTCTTCAAAGTCGAGAAGGCAAAGCCTTAGTTATTTTTTTTCCATCCGGTGCAGCTTAACGCTGGGCCCATAGTTAGGGCAGGAGGGGCACTCCGACGTCCCGGCGTCTCGGAGGAAGTTACCCACTGTCATAGCGGAGGAACCGACAATTTGGCGCGGATTAATGCTGGCGTACGAAATTTAATTCCCGAGAGAAAATCCACGTTTGCAGTGAACTAAAACACGACCGTTGGCAGTACCGGACTCCAAACCCCTTTACTTTATTTTGTAGAGGAACGATCCCGTACGACGGCCGGTTCTGGCATTAAATCACTAGCGAGGTTGTATTCCTGTTACCTGGAGGGTTAAGATTCAAACCAGCAATAATTGGTGGACAATAATATTTAGGATGGTTTTCCTCGCTGTTATAATGTGTTAGCATTCACTCCAGGTAATTAAGCGGCTGTCCGTCAGTACTCGATAAAATTACAGGTGCAATAATTGTGATTTACAGGTGGGAGTCGCGGTCCTCCAACGGGTACTACTCATTCCATTAAATTGCAAATCTGACAAGATTAAATTATTTTACCCAACTCTACCCCTTTAACTAACTGACTTGTTATTTTGCTAGTAAGTTAAGAAAGTTAATTAATTAATTCCTCAATCGATGTATTTCTTGGATTTATCAAACCCAACAACTGATCTGCAGCCCTCGTTCAATTATGAATTTAACCCTTTGATTCCCAGGTTTATGTCGCAAGCCGAATAAAAGTTAAATAACCCTTTAACGGGTTTTACCTGTTTGCAGGAAATGAAGTTCCGGTGCTTTGGGACTGGTAATCCAAATTATGGCACTTTCACCAATAACTCCGATCGCAAAGCACAACTAGACTGTTTTAATCAATCACAAAAGTTCTAAACAAACGTTAATTACTCAAAAAGAATTACTTTCGTTTCGCGAGGTTTCCGTTCTAGGCGAACTCTGAATACCATCCAAAAACTGATTTAATTTTCAAAACTACCCCTCCTTATAACTTCGGTGACGCCACGCCATCGTCGGTCTTTGTCTTTCCGCCCCCGACCTGAAGCTACCCCCTCAGCTTTGCCCCCTTTCGATTAACGATTCGCACCTTCTTACAATTCTATTCAATCCTTTCAGATCTAATTCACAGAACACCGAAGCGAACAGTTTCTAACTCTTTCCCTGGTAGTACCGGTAGCGGCATACAATATTTTAATATCGAAATTTTTACATAATCCAGCTCAAAATGAACTCCTGTTATTTTGGTTGCCTAGCCCTTTGGTCAACTACGACATTAATTAACGAAGATCGGGCCCTTTTTTGGTAAACCCTTCATTGCATTCGTTATCTACTATTACTATCGTCGATGAGCAGCGTTCCGGCTCCTAAATACTAACTCTTTCGTCTCCATTAACCCTTTCTGTTCAGTGCCCTGAAACCATCCTAACCCTTTACTATGAGGCTATGTGAAGCTAAATTTACTGACAACTCGAAACTGTTAATCCCTGGGCCCTAATCCTTTCGCTGAATCGGACAATTTGAGTTTTTATCTAGTTAGAATTGAACCGAACGTTCTCACGCCGGTCCGGCGCTGAGTTATCGTTACCATATGTTTGGCAGTATGAGTGGTCTTTTAACTTGTCGCTCGGGCGACAAATTTATTATCGTTAACTGATACCCTGCATTTCGGTGGTTATTTCGTGACTTTTGTCGATGGAAGGGCTACCAATAAGTTTCGCATTTCATTAGATCTCCACTAATTAATTAATGTCGCGGTTCCCAACTAAAAATCCTATTTGGTCACCAACAAAAAGCTTAACTTAACAAATTGCCAAGTACGTTGGCATGGGATTAATTTACACTTAGTTACATGAAATGGTTCCGTATTTTCGTTTCCCCCCCGATAGGCTATATGGTCATTCGATATTTTTCTAACATTCCTCGCCGAGACTAATTCCAACTTTACGTGGAGCTAATGCATTTTGCAGATTTGCCCTCATAAACTGACATATTTACGACAATCATGTGTGAGAGCAACTTAACTTTGAACCATTTCGGCTTCTTATTGACAGACATTTAACAAACCCGGACCACACAAATTTGCCCAATCGAGTTCGTGGGGATCAAGTAAGAATAGGCATTGAAACGATCGAATTACAAAAATAGTACCCGCAAAATATTACATGCACAATTTTCAACCGACTTACATACGTGTGTTTTGTCACACTACTTATAAACAGGGATTGAATTTAAGTCCCTTGTTAAATTAGTAGCCATCATGAGGAATTTCTAAAAGAAACTTGATTTTCTAGATATTTAAGAAAGATTTCCCAAAGGGATCATTGCATGTACACTACTGACACTTGCTGTCTATGTATTGGTCCCTTTGGGGAACTCGAATTTTGGTAAAAATAAAATTTTGGGGGTTAGGTAATTTTTTTTCTCCATTAGAAGTGCCCCCAAATCGGTCCTGTTCACTCCATGAAAGAAAGGGTCGGTTTCAGTAATGTGACACATCTAATTGTGTAAAGGGATTAAATTTAAGTTCCTTACTCAATTAGGAACATTCGTTGAGCTGATTGGAGGTAGACCTGTGAGGTCCTTCTACGAAGAAACTTCAAAAGATGTTGCTTTTCTCGGTGTTAACAAAAGATTCCTCAAAGGGATCATTGCACATACACTATTGACACTTACTGCCTATGTATCGGTCCCTTTGGGGAACTTAATTTTCCAAAAAGAAAACAATTTCATAATTATAGTGCCTTTTTGTGCCTTAGCAACTTTCATCTGTCTTATGGTATAAAACTAGAGTCCCTAGGATCATTCAGTACCAAAAGTAAGTACACGAATCGCAAAAGTTTTCGGATTGGATCCTGTACCTCCATCCTGAAGATTTTCTACCAGTTTGGGTAAATTTGAAGCTACTTTAGACGGAACTTTGTAATTTAAAGCTCCTGGTGACTATACTGCCCCATTAAGAGGCCATGGCACCCGATTTTTGAAAAAATTCACCAAAAATTGATTTTTTGGATTCATGAAGCTCCCCAAACGGACCATTTCGTGCATATTATAGCTTACTGATTAATCATTTATGGGAACTCCAAATTTTGGAATAAATTATATTTGTGACTTTAAGACATTTTTGCTATATTAGAAGGGCTCCTATATCTCCAGGCTCTCAACATGGAAGGGGGAGTCTTTTTGAGGATTGTAACAGCCCTACTTCTAAACAGGGATTGAATTTAAGTCCCTTTTTAATTAGTAGCCATCATGAGGCATTTCTGCGAAGAAACTTGATTTTCTGGTATTTAAGAAAGATTTCCCAAAGGGATCATTGTATATACACTACTGACACTTGTTGTCTATGTATTGGTCCCTTTGGGGAACTCGAATTTTGGAGAAAATAAAATTTTGCTGGTTAGGTAATTTTTTTTACATTGAAAGGGCCCCCGAATCGGCCCTGTTCACTCCATGAAAGGAAGAGTCTATTTCAGTAATGTGACACATCTAATTGTGTAAAGGGATTAAATTTAAGTTCTTTACTCAATAGGAACATTCGTTGAGGTGATTGGAGGTAGACCTGTGAGGTCCTCTGCGAAGAAACTTCAAAGATGTTGCTTTTCTCGATATTAACAAAAGATTCCCCAAAGGGACCATTGCATATACACTACTGACACTTGTCTATTTATTGGTCCTTTGGGGAACTCGAATTTTGGAGAAAATAAAATTTTGGGGGTTAGGTAACTTTTTTCTACATTAGAAGTGCCCCTAAATCGGTCCTGTTCACTCCATGAAAGAAAGAGTCAGTTTCAGTAATGTGACACATCTAATTGTGTAAAGAGATTAAATTTAAGTTCCTTACTCAATTAGGAACATTCGTTGAGGTGATTGGAGGTAGACCTGTGAGGTCCTCTGCGAAGAAACTTCAAAGATGTTGCTTTTCTCGATATTAACAAAAGATTCCCCAAAGGGATCATTGCACATACACTATTGACACTTACTGCCTATGTATCGGTCCCTTTGGGGAACTTAATTTTCCAAAAAGAAAACAATTTCTTAACTATAGTGCCTTTTTGTGCCTTAGCAACTTTCATGTGTCTTATAGTATAAAACTAGAGTCCCTAGGATCATTCAGTACCAAAAGTAAGTACACGAATCCCAAAAGTTTTCGGATTGGAGCCTGTACCTCCATCCTGAAGATTTTCTACCAGTTGGGGTGAATTTGAGCCTACTTTAGACGGAATTTTGTAACTTAAAGCTCCTGGTGACTATACTGCCCCATTAAAAGGCCATGGCACCCGCATTTTTGAAAAAATGCACCAAAAATTGATTTTTTGGATTCATGAAGCTCCCCAAACGGACCATTTCGTGCATATTTCAGCTTACTGATTAATCATTTATGGGAACACAAAATTTTGGAATAAATTATATTTGTGACTTTAAGACATGTTTGCTATATTAGAAGGGCTCCTATATCTCCCGGCTCTCAACATGGAAGGGGGAGTCTTTTTGAGGATTGTAACAGCCCTACTTATAAACAGGGATTGAATTTAAGTCCCTTGTTAAATTAGTAGCCATCATGAGGAATTTCTAGAAGAAACTTGATTTTCTAGATATTTAAGAAAGATTTCCCAAAGGGATCATTGCATATACACTACTGACACTTGTTGTCTATGTATTGGTCCTTTTGGGGAGCTCGAATTTTGGGGAAAATAAAATTTTGGGGGTTAGTTAATTTTTTTCTACATTGGAAGGGCTCCCAAATCGGCCCTGTTCACTCCATGAAAGGAAGAGTCGATTTCGGTAATGTGACACATCTAATTGTGTAAATTGATTAAATTTAAGTCCCTTGCTCAATTGGGAGCATTCGTTGCAGTGATTTGAGGTGGACCTGTGAGGTTTTCTGCGAAGAAACTTTAAAGATGTTGCGTTTCTCGATGTTAAAGAAAGACTCCCCAAAGGGATCATGGCATATACATTTTTTGTCTATGTATTGGTCCCTTTGGGGAACGAATTTTGAAGAAAATAACATTTTTGAGCTTAAGCCAATTTCTGCAACATTGGAAGAGCTCCCAAGTCGACCTTGTTCACCACATGGAAGAGGGAAACGATTTGAGGAATGTGATACCCCTAGTTGTACAAATGGATTAGATTTAAGCCCCTTACTCAATTAGAAACCATCATGAGGCATTTGTGCAGTAATTTGGTGACTCTGTGAGGTTTTTCTGCGAAGATACCTCAAAGATTTCGCTTTTCTCGATATTATGGAAAGCTTCCCAAAGGGATCATTGCAAATACACCAGTCTCCACGTATTGGCCCCTTTGGGGAACTCGAGTTTTTTCAGAAAAAAACAAGTGCATGTCATCATTGCTTTTTTGTGCCCCAGCCGCTTTCATCTGTCCCGTACCTGTGTGCTATAAAACTGGAGTCTTTAACCTAAATATCGAATTTTTGAGGTTATGGGGCTCCCCAAAGGAACCTTTCCATATACGCTTGTTTACGGATTGGTCCTTTTGGGGAACAAAATTTTTTTAACCAAATTTTCATACCTTTAGTACTTTTCTGAGCCCTAGCAGCTTCCATTTATCCTATGTAGTATTGAACTAGGACCATAAGGATCTAATCTGGGCAAATTGGAAGACTTTAGATATTACATTACTATTGAAAGCTATTAAAGTCTGCCTTGCACCATCAAAAGTCACACCGCCTGCTTTTTTTTGGGAAATTTGGATTTTCAATAAATTTAAAACTATATTTGATATTACGTTGCAATTAAAGGAGTCTTGTAGCTGTTCCACACCAATATAGGGTCAAACCAATCCTATTTTGTGAAAAATCTGTTTAAAAAAGAAATAGGTAGATGTGAGATTCCCGAAACGAACCTTTACACAGATAGCTGCAATTATTGACTGTTCTGCAACCCAATCATCTTCGAAGACTTAAGCGTTTGCCATTTATTTGCCATAAGGGGAATGTACGTTTTTATTCCTGTATTACCGATTGTTCCGTATAGTTCGGCCTTCTGCGATAGGGTGCGCTTGAGATGCCTTCCCCAAACGGCCCGCTCGATGATGTGGCATTTTGGGGAGCTCCCCAAAGTGCCTATCGGTTCCCCAAAGGGACCACACCGCGATTACATATTCCCCAAATGGGTCTTTCGGCATATATACATACATACATACATACATACATACATACATACGTACATACACACAGACATTTTTTAAAAACCACTTTTTTGTGATCCTGGGACCTTGAAAGGTAAAGATCTGGTGTTATCTCAATTTCGAATTTTGGAGTGATTGCAATAACCTCCCATTTTTATATGGTTGTGGGGAGGTTAAAAATAGCTTCAATAATGTTCCAATGAATTATAAATTAACGTCCACTTGGATTGTTGTTTTCCACAATAAGTATAATCGCTTCATTGATACTTATACCTGACTTATTAAAATAATATGAACTGTATAGTTTGGACAAGTGCGTTCTTGTCAAATTTCAAGTTTCTTAAAGAGTGGAATAATCAATAGTATACAAGATCTTAAATTTTTATCGATAAACAAATTTTTTACCGAAAGTTTCTTGAAGCAATTTTATGATAAAAATTTGGAGACTTAAAAGCCCGAGGGCGCCAATGTTTTGAACATAAGTCGACAATTTTTTTCAACCACAAAATTGCTTCAAGAAACTTCGACGTAAAAAGTGAGAAATTTTGTCGATAAGAATTTAAGGTCGCGTTATATTTGGCAAGATTATTTCCAGAACCATCATAACGTACCATTTTCATTTCACATACTGAAATTTTTGGATAATGGATAATTTTTTAATTTTTTGAATTGCAGTTTGTTTGATTCAACTTAAGTGTGGTTTTTGTGAAACGACAAAATATCATAGCTTCTTTTTAAAGCGATTAAATAGATTAAAGATATGAGAGATTAGATATTATTACTTCCAAAATGATACTAAATCGCGTAACACGCGTGTAGGTAGGTTTCGAGGTATCTAAAAAAGCAATAAAAATAAAAATGCAGCAGAGAAGCGGCTGGAACCTCCCCATCGCGTGGATCTTTGTATTCTGTGTAGATAGTAGTCAATTCAAAGGATTTTTTTTTATCCTTATCGTCTGACGTCTGTGACTAATTTCGCAATTTTCTGACAAATACCGACATCGCCTCGTACATCACCCATCACATTTGACAATATGTTCCTTTTAAGGTTAATCTTTTGCCACCTTTTTGACAATAACTGCCACTTTATGTCATCCACTGTCAGCTCGCTCCCTTTTAATGAGAAAGAATTTTTTCTCTATTTTCCACTGAAATGGCAGAAACTGTGAGTACATTTTTAGAACCAGAATTTGATCGTCTTTCTAATGGCGACATAAAAAAAGAGGCCTTGTATTTAAAATTTTAAGTTGATATGCTTAAATGGCAGTTCGCGTGGGCCAATTGCTCCCAAAAGCCTTTCAGGTCTTCAACGGGTCACCTAATCTCCATGTACCAAATTTCAGCCAAATCGATTCAGTAATTTGGGCTATAATGTGTTTCTACTGTTATTGTAAAATTTCGATTTTTTGAACCAAACAGCGCTAAATGCGAATTAATTTTGTCCTATCTAAAACCAAAATTTGAAGACCCTTCTGATGGTGACAATAAATCTTTCAAAAACTTGTTTTTAATGGTTAAATGATTGAATAATTTTAAATTTGGAAACTGGTGTGCCAAAAGGACACTTTCCGTGAGTCGATGGAATTCAAAATTTGTTCAGCTTTTCGAGGTGTAATACAATCCCTATGTGCAAAATTTCAGCCAAATCGATTCAGGGGCTTGGGCTGTACCGCGATTTTAAAGTCTGATAAAAATCAATTTTTTTTAAATTTTTGGTCAAAAGGGCACTAAGAATGAATACATTTTTAGAAGCAGAATTTGAAGGTCTTTCTTATGGTGACGTGAAAAATGGGGGTTTGCATTTAAAATTTAAAAGTTGATGTGCCAAAATGGCATTTCCGGTTGCACGATTGGCTCCAAAAGCTTTTCAGATCTAAGTTGGGTTATGAGATGCCTACGTACCAAATTGCAGCCAAATCCGCCCAGTAGTTTTGGCTGTGGCGTGTTTACAAACGTACGTACGTACGAACATACACAGACACATTTTAAAAACCACTTTTCTGGGTTCCTGAGACCTCAAAACGTGGAGATCTGGTGCTATCTCAAATTCGAAAATTTTAGTGATTGCAGTAACCTCCCATTTTTTTAAAATTGTGATGGGGTTGGGGAGGTTAATAAAACACTTTTTTAGCTGCAAAATACCCATCATACTGAAAACTTTTGTAAAATGATTTTTAACGATATTTCACAAACATCATGTGACAGCGATTAAAAGCGAGTATGAGTTAATCTCTTACAATATCACAAGTGCATGCTAGTTAACCGGTTAAATTTTGAAAATGATTACGCAAGCTTGTTGCCGGTTGTAAAATAATGAGAACTAAATTGTCATTTATTATCTAACTAATCAAAGTTGAGCAATTATTTCTAAAATTTAACCGATTGCAATAGCGGATGCACGAGTGGTATTCGGTAGATTATTTCGCAAATTAAACTCTATTTTGATAAAAGCAAGATCTTTTCAAATACACAAATCAAAATAACTCAAGGGGGTGCAGATTGTATTTAATCACTTCAACAATAAGTCAGTTCCGAATGTGGCGAAGCCCTTCGGTGATAAAATGGAACGGACTCACCAAATACAGCTCGGAAGGAAGACAAGGTCTGCAGCGAACAGCTGTGCTGAGCCAAGATCGTCGCCCCCTAGCCTGGGGGTGGCTTCGAGCAAATATGGCTGACTCGGCCTCAGTCCCTCGATGCCTCCAGCCCGGGAAGGAAAATGTTCGCCACAGTGGTCGGACTGAACGAGTGCTTCAACAAACCACAATATTCTAACCGGAACAACACGAAGATGGGGGGGAGAATCTCCAACCCTATAAATAACCAACACAGGGTGGTCTTCAAACCCCTCGAAATACACGGAGGGAAGGGTACTCCAAACCCAACCGAAAATGCTAAGGCACTTAAGCCCTACCCAAGAACCCTAAAATAAATATTAGAACAAGAAATCCTCCATTAAAGGTTTTACCTCGTGGACGAGGGCGTACTGTCAAACAATCGACGACGAAATTCTGCTTCGAGGTCGTCCAAAACCCGACAAACGGTAAGTTGGGGGCACCGATCAAGGGCACTACACCAACCTGGGGCGAAATCCTGCAATCTCCCAAGGGAATTCACGAAAATACCAGGACGCCGTCTACGACCTCTTGCTACGTCAAATGCCTGACCCGAAAAAGACTTTAGAAAATGGCCGACAGCTTGACGGAAGACGCAGCGCCCTCTCTGGCACCTATCGGAACCAGAATTCCCCCAGACAGATTGACATTGACAGGCAATTCCCCTAGCTCGTAAATAAAACTAACTTAACCTCAAAATCTGACAGTTGTTGATAGTCCGCAATTTAATGAAAATTCGACCAAATTGGCCGTGAAACCCAGACGTAACCACCGAAATGGAGTTACGGATACCTAATAAACCACCAGGTAAGTAATTCTTTACCAGGTGACTTATTTATCGACACTAAACTTTGAGACACAAACGTCATCCGAAGCGCCCCCAAAAGACGCCGATCTTCCGCTGCCACCACACGACCCCTGCAGAGGGAGGCCGAGAATTATAACCGATGATCCAAACTAGCAGCGGAGAAGGAGAAACGAGCAATATCCACCCTTGGAAGTGGAGCAGCTCGGGGGCTCGAAAATGAACGTGACAAAAGTACTGCAGTAATTCATTGGAACTACCTGGTTTTCCCAAACTATGATAAATTCCAATAACAAAAGTTCTATTAAATATAGAGGGAATATTTGAAATACTTCCAAGAATTGGCCAAAATTGGCTCTGTGAACTTTTACACAAAGGTAACCCATCAATATTTATATCGATTATCAAAGTAATATCCTGTATAGTTTGTCAAGAAATAATTGAACAGTCATAAAGACAAACCTTTTAACTTAAGCCGACCGCCCGTTGAGGTTGACAATGCAGGGGAATTCCCTCCATAAATCTTTCTACACAGCCAAGTGTTCAACTACGAGAGCGCCGTACAAGATTTTATGAGGGAATTCCCCTGCATTGTCAACCTCAACCGACCAATCCCCACGCACCTAAAATAAGCCTTCAAGAGAATTATCAATAAGGCTACTACAGCAGCGCCATCTGTCGACGTTTCTTACAAAGTTCGAAAGCCTGATTCTTTAGCTTTAATTTAAGACCAAGTCGATCCAAATCGGTTAAGAAATAGCTGAGTTATTTCAAAGAATATTTTGTCCAGTTCTTTTTGAGACACCCGATACATTGTTCTTGCCTTTTCACTTCTTCAAACCCCTTCGCAATATTTCAACCCCCAAAAGCCAAATTTCCATAATTGGGTTATTTTCGTGTTATGTTCTGTAATTCTGTTTAATTACGTTTAATTTTCATCCCTTTTGAGTTTCCATTCCTCTTTACGATTTTTCAACCCCCTATGTGCTAATTTGGCAAAATTTGCGTAATTTCGTTTTTCTTCGGTAATAAATGGACTCATACCTATAACGATTCAAAGGGTAATAGGTCGAATTCCCATCTAACAGTATTAGCAGGCAGGCGGGGAAATTGGACCTAATACTGGTAAGAAATCCCATTAGGACATCTGAGCTATGATAGATGGCGTAAGTTGCCGATGAAACAGTTATGCTGTATAATTTGGTTTGCAACAAGAATGGCTTTATTTTACAATGGGAATTTTACAATCTGGTCATAATTTAAAAATTACAATGCTAATGAACGTACTACTCACAGAACAGGCATGGAAAAGCATTCTAGTTCCTAGTTTTAACAAGTTTTACTATCCAAAGGCACTCTGTCTTTAGTTTTTGCAGGATTTCTACTTGATAGGGACTGAGTTGGCCAGATCTTCGTTCATCATGGAAGTCTTAGCTTATATACAATTTCCCTAGAGGTCTTGGTTAAATGTATTCCCCTCTATGTTTAGCACCTACGATAGACAACTTCTTGATTTATGACCGATTGCATCGTAATCTTAAGGGGTTTCTTAAAGAAAAGTGACGTTTAAATTCCGCAGATACGTTTGCTGGAACAATGGTTTCCAATGGTTTCCAAGGATCACTATCTTTAAGGAACCCTCAAAAATTGCGATGCAATCGGCCATTATTTATATTAAAACACTGCACTTACCTCAGTGCCAAAAAGGTAGGCAGCCAGTAATCCTATAAACGACATTATTGGCGAGGATATTGCAAACTTATCGATGACCAATAATTTAAAATTTCTCCATCTGTTTTCAGAAAAGGCTCGTTCGCTTTGTTATAGGTAAACGGATTTTCCTCCCATAACAAACATAGAGCACTTGACCGAGCTCAAAATCTGAAGTGGCCCTTGTCGTTACTCTGCGGTAGGTTCACAGTAAGCTTAGATTAGGGATTGTTCTCGTTTCCTCTGTTTCGCAGGAGGGTCTTCGGAAGACAGTAACCACCTAAGCTAATTTAGTTAGTTAGTTTTAATTCACTGCTGGTACACCTACCTGCTGTTGTTATATATTCCTCTTGATTATTCCTAGGTTATAGATGCATTTCTGAAAATTAAATGCTCAGTGGCACTGGCCGAATTTGTGAGGTTACGTAACTGTCAAAGTTAAAGTTGAGTGCCGAATTGCCTTCTTTATACGCGAGCGGCATTTTGGCACCTCAAACTTTATTAGGGATTCAGACTGCACTGGAGCATTAATTTCCTCATTACAGCGCAGGGCTACGCCTCGTGTCTTTAGGAAGACGCCCAAGCGAATAAAGGGTTTGTAAACGCGGAATGGCGTAATCAAGACGGCCTCAGGCCTTGAAAGTTTCTGCCACGAGATTGGTGGACTGTACCGCCGTTTTAAGAACCAAATTCGATGCTTTTGGGCTCGTTTGTTTACGAATGCGATATTAAGAACCAGTGGGTTGTCCTGCAGGATGCATAAGACGTACCTGTTCAGGACAGCCCAATTTATCGACTTTATTTATGAGTGCTGAAATGCCGCTTTTATGAAGCAGAGTGCGAAAGTGCCGTCTTTATAAGTGAAAAGCTGTCACGCAAGTCAGCTAAGCGGCATTTTGGCACTCCAGACTTTGTAAGCCCTAATTTCCTCGCTAAAGCGTGGGGCTACGCCCAAGGCTTTTACGAAGACGACCCAGCTAGTGAAAGGTCTGTAAACGCGGAATGGCGTAAAAAAAACGGCTTCAGGTCTTGAAAGATTCTGCCGCGAGATTGGTTGACTGTACTGGCGTTTTAAGAAAGAATTTCGATGCTTTTGGGCTTTCGAATGCGATATTAAGGACCAGTGGGCTGTGCTGCAGGATGCATAAGGCTTACCTGTTCTGGACAGCCAAATTTATCGACTTTATTTATGGGTGCTGAAATGCCGCTTTTATGAAGCAGAGTGCGGAAATGCCGCCTTTATAAGTGAAGAGATTCCACTTAGCTCAGCTAAGCGACATTTTGGCAACCCAGACTATATTAAGGATTCGGACTATAATGGAGCTCTGATTTCCTCACTACAGCGTAGGGCTACGCCGCATGCTTTCAAGAAGACGTCCAAACGAGTAAAGGTTTTGTAAACGCGGAACGGCGTAATCAAGACGGCCTCAGGCCTTTAAAGATTCTGCCGCGAGATTGGTGGACTGTACTAGCGTTTTAAGAAACAAATTCGATGCTTTTGGGCTCGTTTGTTTTCGAATGCGATATTAAGAACCAGTGGGCTGTGCTGCAGGATGCATAAGACTTACCTGTTCAGGGCAGCCCCATTTATGGCCTTTATTTATGGGTGCTGAAATGCCGCTTTTATGAAGCAGAGTGCGGAGATGCCGCCTTTATAAGTGAAAAGATTCCACTTAAGCTAAGCGGCATTTTGGCACTCCAGGCTCTATTAGCCCTAATTTCATCGCTAAAGCGTGGGGCTACGCCCAATGCTTTTACGAAGACGCCCGAGCCAGTGAAGGGTCTGTAAACGCGGAACGGCATAAAAAAGGCGGCCTCAGGCCTTGAAGGTTTCTGATATGCGGGAAAGGTGGACTGTACTGCCATATTAGGAACCAAATTCGATGCTTTTGGGTTCGTGTGTTTTAGAGTTCGATATTAAGAAAATGTGGTCTGTGCTGCAGCCTATTCGGGACAGCCCAATTTTTCGACTTAATTCATGAGTGCTGAAATGGCGCTTTTATGAAGCAGAGTGCGGAAGTGCCGTCTTTATAAGTGAAAAGGTGTCACGCAACTCAGCTAAGCGGCATTTTGCCACCCCAGACTTTTTAGGGATTCGGACTGCACTGGAGCCCTGATTTCCTCGCTACAGCGTAGGGCTACGCCCCATACTTTCAGGAAGACGACCAAACGAGTAAAGGGTTTGTAAACGCGGAATGGCGTAATCGGACGGCCTCAGGCCTTGAAAGTTTCTGCCGCGAGATTGGTGGACTGTACTGCCGTTTTAAGGACCAAATTCGATGCTTTTGGGCTCGGGTGTTTTCGAATTCCCCAATATAGACTTTATTTATCGGTGCTGAAATGCCGCTTTTATGAAGCAGAGTGCGGAAATGCCGCCTTTATGAGTGAAGAGATTCCACTTAGCTTAGCTAAGCGGCATTTTGGCACCCCAGACTTTATTGGCCCTAATTTCATCGCTAAAGCATAGGGCTACGCCCGCTGCTTTTGCGAAGACGCCCAAGCGAGTGAAAGGTCTGTAAACGCGGAATTGAGTAAAAAAGACGGCCTCAGGCCTTGAAAGTTTCTGATGCGGGAATGGTAGACTATACTGCCATATTAGGAACCAAATTCGATGCTCTTCGGCTCGTGTGTTTTCGAGTTCGATATTAAGAAAATGTGGTCTGTGCTGCAGCCTATTCAGGACAGCTCAATTTTTTTACTTTATTCATGAGTGCTGAAATGCCGCTTTTATGAAGCAGAGTGCAGAAATGCCGCCTTTATGAGTGAAGAGATTCCACTTAGCTCTGCTAAGCGGCATTAGGCCCCCCCCAGACTTTATTAGCCCTAATTTCATCGTTACGGCATAGGGCTACGCCCAATGCTTTTGCGAAGACGCGAAGACGCCCAAGCGAGTGAAAGGTCTGTAAACGCGGAATGGCTTAAAAAAGACGGCCTCAGGCCTTGAAAGGTTCTGATATGCGGGAAAGGTGGACTGTGCTGCCATATTATGAACCAAATTCGATGCCTTTGGGTTCGTGTGTTTTCGAGTTCGATATTAAGAAAATGTGGTCTGTGCTGCAGCCTATTCGGGACAGCCCAATTTTTCGACTTTATTCATGAGTGCTGAAATGCCGCATTTATGAAGTAGGGTGCGGAAGTACCGTCTTTATAAGTGAAAAGATGTCACGCAACTCAGCTAAGCGGCATTTTGACACCCCAGACTTTTTGGGGATTCGGAATGCACTGGAGCCCTGATTTCCTCGCTACAGCGTAGGGCTACGCAGATGCTTTCAGGAAGAAGTTCAAACGAGTAAAGGGTTTGTAAACGCGGAATGGCGTAATCAAGACGGCCTCAGGCCTTGAAAGATTCTGCCGCGAGATTGGTGGACTGTACTGTCGTTTTAAGAAACAAATTCGATGCTTTTGGGCTCGTGTGTTTTCGAGTTCGATATTAAGGAAATGTGGTCTGTGCTGCAGCCTATTCAGGATAGCCCAATTTTTCGACTTTATTCGTGAGTGCTGAAATGCCGCTTTTATGAAGCAGAGTGCGGAAATGCCGCCTTTATAAGTGAAAAGATTCCATGCAACTCAGCTAAGCGGCATTTTGGCAACCCAGACTATATTAGGGATTCGGACTATAATGGAGCTCTGATTTCCTCACTACAGCGAGAGCTACGCCCCATGCTTTCAGGAACACGCCCAAACGAGTAAAGGGTTTGTAAACGCGGAACGCCGTAATCAAGACGGCCTCAGGCCTTGAAAGTTTCTGCCGCGAGATTGGTGGACTGTACTGTCGTTTTAAGAAACAAATTCGATGCTTTTGGGCTCGGGTGTTTTCGAATTCGATATTAAGAACCAGTGGGCTGTGCTGCAGGATGCATAAAACTTACCTGTTCAGGGCAGCCCAATTTATCGACTTTATTTATGGGTGCTGAAATGCCGCTTTTATGAAGCAAAGTGCGGAAATGCCGCCTTTATAAGTGAAGAGATTCCACTTAGCTCAGCTAAGCGGCATTTTGGCACTCCAGACTTTATTAGCCCTAATTTAATCGCTAAAGCGTAGTTCGATATTAAGAAAATGTGGTCTGTGCTGCAGCCTATTCGGGACAGCCCAATTTTTCGACTTTATTCATGAGTGCTGAAATGCCGCTTTTATGAAGTAGGGTGCGGAAGTACCGTCTTTATAAGTGAAAAGATGTCACGCAACTCAGCTAAGCGGCATTTTGACACCCCAGACTTTTTGGGGATTCGGAATGCACTGGAGCCCTGATTTCCTCGCTACAGCGTAGGGCTACGCAGATGCTTTCTGGAAGAAGTTCAAACGAGCAAAGGGTTTGTAAACGCGGAATGGCGAAATCAAGACGGCCTCAGGCCTTGAAAGATTCTGCCGCGAGATTTGTGGACTGTACTGGCGTCTTAAGAAAGAAATTCGATGCTTTTGGGCTCGTGTGTTTTCGAGTTCGATATTAAGAAAATGTGGTCTGTGTTGCAGCCTATTCAGGACAGCCCAATTTTTCGACTTTATTCGTGAGTGCTGAAATGCCGCTTTTATGAAGCAGAGTGCGGAAATGCCGCCTTTATAAGTGAAAAGATTCCACTTAATTCAGGAAAGCGGCATTTTGGCACTCCAGACTTTATTAGCCCTAATTTCATCGCTAAAGCGTGGAGCTACGCCCAATGCCTTCTACGAAGACGCCCAAGCGAGTGAAAGGTCTGTAAACGCGGAATGGCGTAAAAAAAACCGGCCGCAGGACTTGAAAGTTTCTGATGCGGGAACCGGTGGACTGTACTGCCGTATTAAGAACCAAATTCGATGCTTTTGTTCTCGTGTGTTTTAGAGTTCGATATTAAGAAAATGTGGTCTGTGCTGCAGCCTATTCAGGACAGCCCAATTTTTTGACTTTATTCGTGAGTGCTGAAATGCCGCTTTTATGAAGCAGAGTGTGGAAGTGCCGTCTTTATAAGTGAAAAGGTGTCACGCAACTCATCTAGGCGGCATTTTGGCACCCCAGACTTTTTAGGGATTCGGACTGCACTGGAGCCCTGATTTCTTCGCTACAGCGTAGGGCTACGCCCCATACTTTCAGGAAGACGCCCAAACGAGTAAAGGGTTTGTAAACGCGGAATGGCGAAATCAAGACGGCCTCAGGCCTTGAAAGATTCTGCCGCGAGATTGGTGGACTGTACTGGCGTTTTAAGAAACAAATTCGATGCTTTTGGGCTCGGATGTTTTCGATTGCGATATTAAGGACCAGTGGGCTGTGCTGCAGGATGCATAAGCCTTACCTGTTCAGGACAGCCCAATTAATCGACTTTATTTATGGGTGCTGAAATGCCGTTTTTATGAAGCAGAGTGCGGAAATGCCGCCTTTATGAGTGAAGAGATTCCACTTAGCTCAGCTAAGCGGCATTTTGGCACTCCAGACTTTATTAGCCCTAATTTCATCGCTAAAGCGTTGGGCTAGGCCCAATGCTTTTACGAAGACGCCAAGGCGAGAGAGAGGTCTGTAAACGCGGAATGGCGTTAAAAAGACGGCCTCAGGCTTTGAAAGGTTCTGATGCGGGAAAGGTGGACTGTACTGCCGTATTAGGAACCAAATTCGATGCTTTTGGGCCCGTGTGTTTTAGAGTTCGATATTAAGAAAATGTGGTCTGTGCTGCAGCCTGTTCAGGACAGCCCAATTTTTCGACTTTATTCATGAGTGCTGAAATGCCGCTTTTATGAAACGGAGTGCGGAAGTGCCGTCATTATAAGTGAAAATGTGTCACGCAACTCAGCTAAGCGGCATTTTGGCACCTCAGACTTTTTAGGGATTCGGACTGCACTGGAGCCCTGATTTCCTCGCTACAGCCTGGGGCTACGCCCCATGCTTTCAGGAAGACGCCCAACGAGTAAAGGGTTTGTAAACGCGGAATGGCGTAATCAAGACGACCTCAGGCTTTGAAAGATTCTGCCGCGAGATTGGTGGACTGTACTGCCGTTTTAAGAACCAAATTCGATGCTTTTGGGCTCGGGTGTTTTCGAATTCGATATTAAGAACCAGTGGGCTGTGCTGCAGGATGCATAAGACGTACCTGTTCAGGACAGCCCAATTTATCGACTTTATTTATGGGTGCTGAAATGCCGCTTTTATGAAGCACAGTGCGGAAGTGCCGTCTTTATAAGCGAAAAGCTGTCAGGCAAGTCAGCTAAGCGGCATTTTGGCACTCCAGACTTTGTTAGCCCTAATTTAATCGCTAAAGCGTAGGGCTACGCCCATTGTTTTACGAAGACGACCGAGCGAGTGAAAGGTCTGTAAACGCGGAATGGCGTAAAAAAGACGGCCTCAGGCCTTGAAATGTTCTGATACGGGAAAGGTGGACTGAACTACCATATTAGGAACCAAATTCGATGCTATTGGGCTCGTGTGTTTTAGAGTTCGATATTAAGAAAATGTGGTCTGTGCTGCAGCATATTCAGGACAGCCCAATTTTTCGATTTTATTCGTGAGTGCTGAAATGCCGCTTTTATGAAGCAGAGTGCGGAAGTGCCGTCTTTATAAGTGAAAAGGTGTCACGCAACTCAGCTAAGCGGCATTTTGGCACCCCAGACTTTTTGGGGATTCGGACTGCACTGGAGCCCTTATTTCCTCGCTATAGCGTAGGGCTACGCCCCATGCTTTCAGGAAGACGCCCAAACGAGTAAAGGGTTTGTAAACGCGGAACGGCGTAATCAAGACGGCCTCAGGCCTTGAAAGTTTCTGCCGCGAGATTGGTGGACTGTACTACCGTTTTAAGAACTAAATTCGATGCTTTTGGGCTCGGGTGCTTTCGAATGCGATATTAAGGACCAGTGGACTGTGCCGCAGGATGCATAAGACTTACCTGTTCAGGACAGCCCAATTTATTGACTTTATTTATGGGTGCTGAAATGCCGCTTTTATGAAGCAGAGTGCGGAGATGCCGCCTTTATAAGTGAGAAGATTCCACTTAACTCAGCTAAGCGGCATTTTGGCACTCCAGACTTTATTAGCCCTAATTTCATTGGTAAAGCGTAGGGTTACGCCCAATGCTTTTACGAAGACGCCCAAGCGAGTGAAGGGTCTGTAAACGCGGAATGGCGTAAAAAAGTCGGCCTCAGGCCTTGAAAGTTTCTGATGCGGGAACCGGTGGACTGTACTGCCTTATTAGGAACCAAATTCGATGCTTTTGGGTTCGTGTGTTTTCGAGTTCGATTTATTAAGAAAATGTCGTCTATGCTGCAGCCTATTCAGGACAGCCCAATTTTTCGACTTTATTCATGAGTGCTGAAATGCCGCTTTTATGAGGTAGGGTGCGGAAGTGCCGTCTTAATAAGTGAAAAGATGTCACGCAACTCAGCTAAGCGGCATTTTGGCACACCAGACTTTTTGGGGATTCGGACTGCACTGGAGCCCTTATTTCCTCGCTATAGCGTAGGGCTACGCCCCATGCTTTCAGGAAGACGCCCAAACGAGTAAAGGGTTTGTAAACGCGGAACGGCGTAATCAAGACGGCCTCAGGCCTTGAAAGTTTCTGCCGCGAGATTGGTGGACTGTACTACCGTTTTAAGAACTAAATTCGATGCTTTTGGGCTCGGGTGCTTTCGAATGCGATATTAAGGACCAGTGGACTGTGCCGCAGGATGCATAAGACTTACCTGTTCAGGACAGCCCAATTTATCGACTTTATTTATGGGTGCTGAAATGCCGCTTTTATGAAGCAGAGTGCGGAAATGCCGCCTTTATAAGTGAGAAGATTCCACTTAACTCAGCTAAGCGGCATTTTGGCACTCCAGACTTTATTAGCCCTAATTTCATTGCTAAAGCGTAGGGTTACGCCCAATGCTTTTACGAAGACGCCCAAGCGAGTGAAGGGTCTGTAAACGCGGAATGGCGTAAAAAAGTCGGCCTCAGGCCTTGAAAGTTTCTGATGCGGGAACCGGTGGACTGTACTGCCTTATTAGGAACCAAATTCGATGCTTTTGGGTTCGTGTGTTTTCGAGTTCGATATTAAGAAAATGTGGTCTGTGCTGCAGCCTATTCAGGACAGCCCAATTTTTCGACTTTATTCATGAGTGCTGAAATGCCGCTTTTATGAGGTAGGGTGCGGAAGTGCCGTCTTTATAAGTGAAAAGATGTCACGCAACTCAGCTAAGCGGCATTTTGGCACCCCAGACTTTTTGGGGATTCGGACTGCACTGGACCCCTTATTTCCTCGCTATAGCGTAGGGCTACGCCCCATGCTTTCAGGAAGACGCCCAAACGAGTAAAGGGTTTGTAAACGCGGAGCGGCGTAATCAAGACGGCCTCAGGCCTTGAAAGTTTCTGCCGCGAGATTGGTGGACTGTACAGTCGAGAAAGTAAGTCATGCACCCAACTCTTGAACGTTACGCTCATAATTTAGAAAACCAGCCCTCGATAGTGGTGCATTTCCATGTCATTAGAACCGGCAGCAATTAGGAGTTGTAATGCTGGGTCAAAAAACCTAGGACTGTAAGCCAGTTAAGAATTATTCGCTCAAGAATTTGGCATAAAGTGCATTATTTAGTTTTTCGACTGTACTACCGTTTTAAGAACTAAATTCGATGCTTTTGGGCTCGGGTGCTTTCGAATGCGATATTAAGGACCAGTGGACTGTGCCGCAGGATGCATAAGACTTACCTGTTCAGGACAGCCCGATTTATCGACTTTATTTATGGGTGCTGAAATGCCGCTTTTATAAAGCAGAGTGCGGAAATGCCGCCTTTATAAGTGAGAAGATTCCACTTAACTCAGCTAAGCGGCATTTTGGCACTCCAGACTTTATTAGCCCTAATTTCATTGCTAAAGCGTAGGGTTACGCCCAATGCTTTTACGAAGACGCCCAAGCGAGTGAAGGGTCTGTAAACGCGGAATGGCGTAAAAAAGTCGGCCTCAGGCCTTGAAAGTTTCTGATGCGGGAACCGCTGGACTGTACTGCCTTATTAGGAACCAAATTCGATGCTTTTGGGTTCGTGTGTTTTCGAGTTCGATTTATTAAGAAAATGTGGTCTGTGCTGCAGCCTATTCAGGACAGCCCAATTTTTCGACTTTATTCATGAGTGCTGAAATGCCGCTTTTATGAGGTAGGGTGCGGAAGTGCCGTCTTTATAAGTGAAAAGATGTCACGCAACTCAGCTAAGCGGCATTTTGGCACCCCAGACTTTTTGGGGATTCGGACTGCACTCGAGCCCTTATTTCCTCGCTATAGCGTAGGGCTACGCCCCATGCTTTCAGGAAGACGCCCAAACGAGTAAAGGGTATGTAAACGCTTAACGGCGTAATCAAGACGGCCTCAGGCCTTGAAAGTTTCTGCCGCGAGATTGGTGGACTGTACTACCGTTTTAAGAACTAAATTCGATGCTTTTGGGCTCGGATGCTTTCGAATGCGATATTAAGGACCAGTGGACTGTGCCGCAGGATGCATAAGACTTACCTGTTCAGGACAGCCCAATTTATCGACTTTATTTATGGGTGCTGAAATGCCGCTTTTATGAAGCAGAGTGCGGAAATGCCGCCTTTATAAGTGAGAAGATTCCACTTAACTCAGCTAAGCGGCATTTTGGCACTCCAGACTTTATTAGCCCTAATTTCATTGCTAAAGCGTAGGGTTACGCCCAATGCTTTTACGAAGACGCCCAAGCGAGTGAAGGGTCTGTAAACGCGGAATGGCGTAAAAAAGTCGGCCTCAGGCCTTGAAAGTTTCTGATGCGGAAACCGGTGGACTGTACTGCCTTATTAGGAACCAAATTCGATGCTTTTGGGTTCGTGTGTTTTCGAGTTCGATATTAAGAAAATGTGGTCTGTGCTGCAGCCTATTCAGGACAGCCAAATTTTTCGACTTTATTCATGAGTGCTGAAATGCCGCTTTTATGAGGTAGGGTGCGGAAGTGCCGTCTTTATAAGTGAAAAGTTGTCACGCAACTCAGCTAAGCGGCATTTTGGCACCCCAGACTTTTTGGGGATTCGGACTGCACTGGAGCCCTTATTTCCTCGCTATAGCGTAGGGCTACGCCCCATGCTTTCAGGAAGACGCCCAAACGAGTAAAGGGTTTGTAAACGCGGAACGGCGTAATCAAGACGGCCTCAGGCCTTGAAAGTTTCTGCCACGAGATTGGTGGACTGTACTACCGTTTTAAGAACTAAATTCGATGCTTTTGGGCTCGGGTGCTTTCGAATGCGATATTAAGGACCAGTGGACTGTGCCGCAGGATGCATAAGACTTACCTGTTCAGGACAGCCCAATTTATCGACTTTATTTATGGGTGCTGAAATGCCGCTTTTATAAAACAGAGTGCAGAAATGCCGCCTTTATAAGTGAGAAGATTCCACTTAACTCAGCTAAGCGGCATTTTGGCACTCCAGACTTTATTAGCCCTAATTTCATTGCTAAAGCGTAGGGTTACGCCCAATGCTTTTACGAAGACGCCCAAGCGAGTGAAGGGTCTGTAAACGCGGAATGGCGTAAAAAAGTCGGCCTCAGGCCTTGAAAGTTTCTGATGCGGGAACCGGTGGACTGTACTGCCTTATTAGGAACCAAATTCGATGCTTTTGGGTTCGTGTGTTTTCGAGTTCGATTTATTAAGAAAATGTGGTCTATGCTGCAGCCTATTCAGGACAGCCCAATTTTTCGACTTTATTCATGAGTGCTGAAATGCCGCTTTTATGAGGTAGGGTGCGGAAGTGCCGTCTTAATAAGTGAAAAGATGTCACGCAACTCAGCTAAGCGGCATTTTGGCACCCCAGACTTTTTGGGGATTCGGACTGCACTGGAGCCCTTATTTCCTCGCTATAGCGTAGGGCTACGCCCCATGCTTTCAGGAAGACGCCCAAACGAGTAAAGGGTTTGTAAACGCGGAACGGCGTAATCAAGACGGCCTCAGGCCTTGAAAGTTTCTGCCGCGAGATTGGTGGACTGTACTACCGTTTTAAGAACTAAATTCGATGCTTTTGGGCTCGGGTGCTTTCGAATGCGATATTAAGGACCAGTGGACTGTGCCGCAGGATGCATAAGACTTACCTGTTCAGGACAGCCCAATTTATCGACTTTATTTATGGGTGCTGAAATGCCGCTTTTATAAAGCAGAGTGCGGAAATGCCGCCTTTATAAGTGAGAAGATTCCACTTAACTCAGCTAAGCGGCATTTTGGCACTCCAGACTTTATTAGCCCTAATTTCATTGCTAAAGCGTAGGGTTACGCCCAATGCTTTTACGAAGACGCCCAAGCGAGTGAAGGGTCTGTAAACGCGGAATGGCGTAAAAAAGTCGGCCTCAGGCCTTGAAAGTTTCTGATGCGGGAACCGGTGGACTGTACTGCCTTATTAGGAACCAAATTCGATGCTTTTGGGTTCGTGTGTTTTCGAGTTCGATATTAAGAAAATGTGGTCTGTGCTGCAGCCTATTCAGGACAGCCCAATTTTTCGACTTTATTCATGAGTGCTGAAATGCCGCTTTTATGAGGTAGGGTGCGGAAGTGCCGTCTTTATAAGTGAAAAGATGTCACGCAACTCAGCTAAGCGGCATTTTGGCACCACAGACTTTTTGGGGATTCGGACTGCACTGGAGCCCTTATTTCCTCGCTATAGCGTAGGGCTACGCCCCATGCTTTCAGGAAGACGCCCAAACGAGTAAAGGGTTTGTAAACGCGGAACGGCGTAATCAAGACGGCCTCAGGCCTTGAAAGTTTCTGCCGCGAGATTGGTGGACTGTACTACCGTTTGAAGAACTAAATTCGATGCTTTTGGGCTCGGGTGCTTTCGAATGCGATATTAAGGACCAGTGGACTGTGCCGCAGGATGCATAAGACTTACCTGTTCAGGACAGCCCAATTTATCGACTTTATTTATGGGTGCTGAAATGCCGTTTTTATGAAGCAAAGTGCGGAAATGCCGCCTTTATAAGTGAAGAGATTCCACTTAGCTCAGCTAAGCGGCATTTTGGCACTCCAGACTTTATTAGCCCTAATTTAATCGCTAAAGCGTAGTTCGATATTAAGAAAATGTGGTCTGTGCTGCAGCCTATTCGGGACAGCCCAATTTTTCGACTTTATTCATGAGTGCTGAAATGCCGCTTTTATGAAGTAGGGTGCGGAAGTACCGTCTTTATAAGTGAAAAGATGTCACGCAACTCAGCTAAGCGGCATTTTGACACCCCAGACTTTTTGGAGATTCGGAATGCACTGGAGCCCTGATTTCCTCGCTACAGCGTAGGGCTACGCAGATGCTTTCAGGAAGAAGTTCAAACGAGCAAAGGGTTTGTAAACGCGGAATGGCGAAATCAAAACGGCCTCAGGCCTTGAAAGATTCTGCCGCGAGATTTGTGGACCGTACTGGCGTCTTAAGAAAGAAATTCGATGCTTTTGGGCTCGTGTGTTTTCGAGTTCGATATTAAGAAAATGTGGTCTGTGTTGCAGCCTATTCAGGACAGCCCAATTTTTCGACTTTATTCGTGAGTGCTGAAATGCCGCTTTTATGAAGCAGAGTGCGGAAATGCCGCCTTTATAAGTGAAAAGATTCCACTTAACTCAGGAAAGCGGCATTTTGGCACTCCAGACTTTATTAGCCCTAATTTCATCGCTAAAGCGTGGGGCTACGCCCAATGCCTTCTACGAAGACGCCCAAGCGAGTGAAAGGTCTGTAAACGCGGAATGGCGTAAAAAAAACCGGCCGCAGGACTTGAAAGTTTCTGATGCGGGAACCGGTGGACTGTACTGCCGTATTAAGAACCAAATTCGATGCTTTTGTTCTCGTGTGTTTTAGAGTTCGATATTAAGAAAATGTGGTCTGTGCTGCAGCCTATTCAGGACAGCCCAATTTTTTGACTTTATTCGTGAGTGCTGAAATGCCGCTTTTATGAAGCAGAGTGTGGAAGTGCCGTCTTTATAAGTGAAAAGGTGTCACGCAACTCATCTAGGCGGCATTTTGGCACCCCAGACTTTTTAGGGATTCGGACTGCACTGGAGCCCTGATTTCTTCGCTACAGCGTAGGGCTACGCCCCATACTTTCAGGAAGACGCCCAAACGAGTAAAGGGTTTATAAACGCGGAATGGCGAAATCAAGACGGCCTCAGGCCTTGAAAGATTCTGCCGCGAGATTGGTGGACTGTACTGGCGTTTTAAGAAACAAATTCGATGCTTTTGGGCTCGGATGTTTTCGATTGCGATATTAAGGACCAGTGGGCTGTGCTGCAGGATGCATAAGCCTTACCTGTTCAGGACAGCCAATTAATCGACTTTATTTATGGGTGCTGAAATGCCGTTTTTATGAAGCAGAGTGCGGAAATGCCGCCTTTATGAGTGAAGAGATTCCACTTAGCTCAGCTAAGCGGCATTTTGGCACTCCAGACTTTATTAGCCCTAATTTCATCGCTAAAGCGTTGGGCTAGGCCCAATGCTTTTACGAAGACGCCAAGGCGAGAGAGAGGTCTGTAAACGCGGAATGGCGTTAAAAAGACGGCCTCAGGCTTTGAAAGGTTCTGATGCGGGAAAGGTGGACTGTACTGCCGTATTAGGAACCAAATTCGATGCTTTTGGGCCCGTGTGTTTTAGAGTTCGATATTAAGAAAATGTGGTCTGTGCTGCAGCCTGTTCAGGACAGCCCAATTTTTCGACTTTATTCATGAGTGCTGAAATGCCGCTTTTATGAAACGGAGTGCGGAAGTGCCGTCATTGTAAGTGAAAATGTGTCACGCAACTCAGCTAAGCGGCATTTTGGCACCTCAGACTTTTTAGGGATTCGGACTGCACTGGAGCCCTGATTTCCTCGCTACAGCCTGGGGCTACGCCCCATGCTTTCAGGAAGACGCCCAAACGAGTAAAGGGTTTGTAAACGCGGAATGGCGTAATCAAGACGACCTCAGGCTTTGAAAGATTCTGCCGCGAGATTGGTGGACTGTACTGCCGTTTTAAGAACCAAATTCGATGCTTTTGGGCTCGGGTGTTTTCGAATTCGATATTAAGAACCAGTGGGCTGTGCTGCAGGATGCATAAGACGTACCTGTTCAGGACAGCCCAATTTATCGACTTTATTTATGGGTGCTGAAATGCCGCTTTTATGAAGCACAGTGCGGAAGTGCCGTCTTTATAAGCGAAAAGCTGTCAGGCAAGTCAGCTAAGCGGCATTTTGGCACTCCAGACTTTGTTAGCCCTAATTTAATCGCTAAAGCGTAGGGCTACGCCCATTGTTTTACGAAGACGACCGAGCTAGTGAAAGGTCTGTAAACGCGGAATGGCGTAAAAAAGACGGCCTCAGGCCTTGAAAGGTTCTGATACGGGAAAGGTGGACTGAACTACCATATTAGGAACCAAATTCGATGCTATTGGGCTCGTGTGTTTTAGAGTTCGATATTAAGAAAATGTGGTCTGTGCTGCAGCATATTCAGGACAGCCCAATTTTTCGATTTTATTCGTGAGTGCTGAAATGCCGCTTTTATTAAGCAGAGTGCGGAAGTGCCGTCTTTATAAGTGAAAAGGTGTCACGCAACTCAGCTAAGCGGCATTTTGGCACCCCAGACTTCTTAGGGATTCGGGCTGCACTGGAGCCCTGATTTCCTCGCTACAGCGTAGGGCTACGCCACATGCTTTCAGGAAGACGCCCAATCGAGTAAAGGGTTTGTAAACGCGGAATGGCGCAATCAAGATGGCCTCAGGCCTTGAAAGATTCTGCCGTGAGATTGGTGGACTGTACTGGCGTTTTAAGAAAGAAATTCTATGCTTTTGGGCTCGGGTGTTTTCGAATGCGATATTAAGAACCAGTGGGCTGTGCTGCAGGATGCATAAGACTTACCTGTTCAGGACAGCCCAATTTATCGACTTTATTTATGGGTGCTGAAATGCCGCTTTTATGAAGCAGATTGCGGAAATGCCGCTTTTATGAAGCAGAGTGCGGAAATGCCGCCTTTATAAGTGAGAAGATTCCACTTAACTCAGCTAAGCGGCATTTTGGCACTCCAGACTTTATTAGCCCTAATTTCATTGCTAAAGCGTAGGGTTACGCCCAATGCTTTTACGAAGACGCCCAAGCGAGTGAAGGGTCTGTAAACGCGGAATGGCGTAAAAAAGTCGGCCTCAGGCCTTGAAAGTTTCTGATGCGGGAACCGGTGGACTGTACTGCCTTATTAGGAACCAAATTCGATGCTTGTGGGTTCGTGTGTTTTCGAGTTCGATTTATTACGAAAATGTGGTCTGTGCTGCAGCCTATTCAGGACAGCCCAATTTTTCGACTTTATTCATGAGTGCTGAAATGCCGCTTTTATGAGGTAGGGTGCGGAAGTGCCGTCTTTATAAGTGAAAAGATGTCACGCAACTCAGCTAAGCGGCATTTTGGCACCCCAGACTTTTTGGGGATTCGGACTGCACTGGAGCCCTTATTTCCTCGCTATAGCGTAGGGCTACGCCCCATGCTTTCAGGAAGACGCCCAAACGAGTAAAGGGTTTGTAAACGCGGAACGGCGTAATCAAGACGGCCTCAGGCCTTGAAAGTTTCTGCCGCGAGATTGGTGGACTGTACTACCGTTTTAAGAACTAAATTCGATGCTTTTGGGCTCGGGTGCTTTCGAATGCGATATTAAGGACCAGTGGACTGTGCCGCAGGATGCATAAGACTTACCTGTTCAGGACAGCCCAATTTATCGACTTTATTTATGGGTGCTGAAATGCCGCTTTTATGAAGCAGAGTGCGGAAATGCCGCCTTTATAAGTGAGAAGATTCCACTTAACTCAGCTAAGCGGCATTTTGGCACTCCAGACTTTATTAGCCCTAATTTCATTGCTAAAGCGTAGGGTTACGCCCAATGCTTTTACGAAGACGCCCAAGCGAGTGAAGGGTCTGTAAACGCGGAATGGCGTAAAAAAAGTCGGCCTCAGGCCTTGAAAGTTTCTGATGCGGGAACCGGTGGACTGTACTGCCTTATTAGGAACCAAATTCGATGCTTTTGGGTTCGTGTGTTTTCGAGTTCGATATTAAGAAAATGTGGTCTGTGCTGCAGCCTATTCAGGACAGCCCAATTTTTCGACTTTATTCATGAGTGCTGAAATGCCGCTTTTATGAGGTAGGGTGCGGAAGTGCCGTCTTTATAAGTGAAAAGATGTCACGCAACTCAGCTAAGCGGCATTTTGGCACCCCAGACTTTTTGGGGATTCGGACTGCACTGGAGCCCTTATTTCCTCGCTATAGCGTAGGGCTACGCCCCATGCTTTCAGGAAGACGCCCAAACGAGTAAAGGGTTTGTAAACGCGGAACGGCGTAATCAAGACGGCCTCAGGCCTTGAAAGTTTCTGCCGCGAGATTGGTGGACTGTACTGTCGTTTTAAGAAACAAATTCGATGCTTTTGGGCGCGGGTGTTTTCGAATTCGATATTAAGAACCAGTGGGCTGTGCTGCAGGATGCATAAAACTTACCTGTTCAGGGCAGCCCAATTTATCGACTTTATTTATGGGTGCTGAAATGCCGCTTTTATGAAGCAAAGTGCGGAAATGCCGCCTTTATAAGTGAAGAGATTCCATTTAGCTCAGCTAAGCGGCATTTTGGCACTCCAGACTTTATTAGCCCTAATTTAATCGCTAAAGCGTAGTTCGATATTAAGAAAATGTGGTCTGTGCTGCAGCCTATTCGGGACAGCCCAATTTTTCGACTTTATTCATGAGTGCTGAAATGCCGCTTTTATGAAGTAGGGTGCCTAAGTACCGTCTTTATAAGTGAAAAGATGTCACGCAACTCAGCTAAGCGGCATTTTGACACCCCAGACTTTTTGGAGATTCGGAATGCACTGGAGCCCTGATTTCCTCGCTACAGCGTAGGGCTACGCAGATGCTTTCAGGAAGAAGTTCAAACGAGCAAAGGGTTTGTAAACGCGGAATGGCGAAATCAAAACGGCCTCAGGCCTTGAAAGATTCTGCCGCGAGATTTGTGGACCGTACTGGCGTCTTAAGAAAGAAATTCGATGCTTTTGGGCTCGTGTGTTTTCGAGTTCGATATTAAGAAAATGTGGTCTGTGTTGCAGCCTATTCAGGACAGTCCAATTTTTCGACTTTATTCGTGAGTGCTGAAATACCGCTTTTATGAAGCAGAGTGCGGAAATGCCGCCTTTATAAGTGAAAAGATTCCACTTAACTCAGGAAAGCGGCATTTTGGCACTCCAGACTTTATTAGCCCTAATTTCATCGCTAAAGCGTGGGGCTACGCCCAATGCCTTCTACGAAGACGCCCAAGCGAGTGAAAGGTCTGTAAACGCGGAATGGCGTAAAAAAAACCGGCCGCAGGACTTGAAAGTTTCTGATGCGGGAACCGGTGGACTGTACTGCCGTATTAAGAACCAAATTCGATGCTTTTGTTCTCGTGTGTTTTAGAGTTCGATATTAAGAAAATGTGGTCTGTGCTGCAGCCTATTCAGGACAGCCCAATTTTTTGACTTTATTCGTGAGTGCTGAAATGCCGCTTTTATGAAGCAGAGTGTGGAAGTGCCGTCTTTATAAGTGAAAAGGTGTCACGCAACTCATCTAGGCGGCATTTTAGCACCCCAGACTTTTTAGGGATTCGGACTGCACTGGAGCCCTGATTTCTTCGCTACAGCGTAGGGCTACGCCCCATACTTTCAGGAAGACGCCCAAACGAGTAAAGGGTTTATAAACGCGGAATGGCGAAATCAAGACGGCCTCAGGCCTTGAAAGATTCTGCCGCGAGATTGGTGGACTGTACTGGCGTTTTAAGAAACAAATTCGATGCTTTTGGGCTCAGATGTTTTCGATTGCGATATTAAGGACCAGTGGGCTGTGCTGCAGGATGCATAAGCCTTACCTGTTCAGGACAGCCCAATTAATCGACTTTATTTATGGGTGCTGAAATGCCGTTTTTATGAAGCAGAGTGCGGAAATGCCGCCTTTATGAGTGAAGAGATTCCACTTAGCTCAGCTAAGCGGCATTTTGGCACTCCAGACTTTATTAGCCCTAATTTCATCGCTAAAGCGTTGGGCTAGGCCCAATGCTTTTACGAAGACGCCAAGGCGAGAGAGAGGTCTGTAAACGCGGAATTGCGTTAAAAAGACGGCCTCAGGCTTTGAAAGGTTCTGATGCGGGAAACTTGGACTGTACTGCCGTATTAGGAACCAAATTCGATGCTTTTGGGCCCGTGTGTTTTAGAGTTCGATATTAAGAAAATGTGGTCTGTGCTGCAGCCTGTTCAGGACAGCCCAATTTTTCGACTTTATTCATGAGTGCTGAAATGCCGCTTTTATGAAACGGAGTGCGGAAGTGCCGTCATTGTAAGTGAAAATGTGTCACGCAACTCAGCTAAGCGGCATTTTGGCACCTCAGACTTTTTAGGGATTCGGACTGCACTGGAGCCCTGATTTCCTCGCTACAGCCTGGGGCTACGCCCCAGGCTTTCAGGAAGACGCCCGAACGAGTAAAGGGTTTGTAAACGCGGAATGGCGTAATCAAGACGACCTCAGGCTTTGAAAGATTCTGCCGCGAGATTGGTGGACTGTACTGCCGTTTTAAGAACCAAATTCGATGCTTTTGTGCTCGGGTGTTTTCGAATTCGATATTAAGAACCAGTGGGCTGTGCTGCAGGATGCATAAAACGTACCTGTTCAGGACAGCCCAATTTATCGACTTTATTTATGGGTGCTGAAATGCCGCTTTTATGAAGCACAGTGCGGAAGTGCCGTCTTTATAAGCGAAAAGCTGTCAGGCAAGTCAGCTAAGCGGCATTTTGGCACTCCAGACTTTGTTAGCCCTAATTTAATCGCTAAAGCGTAGGGCTACGCCCATTGTTTTACGAAGACGACCGAGCTAGTGAAAGGTCTGTAAACGCGGAATGGCGTAAAAAAGACGGCCTCAGGCCTTGAAAGGTTCTGATACGGGAAAGGTGGACTGAACTACCATATTAGGAACCAAATTCGATGCTATTGGGCTCGTGTGTTTTAGAGTTCGATATTAAGAAAATGTGGTCTGTGCTGCAGCATATTCAGGACAGCCCAATTTTTCGATTTTATTCGTGAGTGCTGAAATGCCGCTTTTATTAAGCAGAGTGCGGAAGTGCCGTCTTTATAAGTGAAAAGGTGTCACGCAACTCAGCTAAGCGGCATTTTGGCACCCCAGACTTCTTAGGGATTCGGGCTGCACTGGAGCCCTGATTTCCTCGCTACCAGCGTAGGGCTACGCCACATGCTTTCAGGAAGACGCCCAATCGAGTAAAGGGTTTGTAAACGCGGAATGGCGCAATCAAGATGGCCTCAGGCCTTGAAAGATTCTGCCGTGAGATTGGTGGACTGTACTGGCGTTTTAAGAAAGAAATTCTATGCTTTTGGGCTCGGGTGTTTTCGAATGCGATATTAAGAACCAGTGGGCTGTGCTGCAGGATGCATAAGACTTACCTGTTCAGGACAGCCCAATTTATCGACTTTATTTATGGGTGCTGAAATGCCGCTTTTATGAAGCAGAGTGCGGAAATGCCGCCTTTATAAGTGAGAAGATTCCACTTAACTCAGCTAAGCGGCATTTTGGCACTCCAGACTTTATTAGCCCTAATTTCATTGGTAAAGCGTAGGGTTACGCCCAATGCTTTTACGAAGACGCCCAAGCGAGTGAAGGGTCTGTAAACGCGGAATGGCGTAAAAAAGTCGGCCTCAGGCCTTGAAAGTTTCTGATGCGGGAACCGGTGGACTGTACTGCCTTATTAGGAACCAAATTCGATGCTTTTGGGTTCGTGTGTTTTCGAGTTCGATTTATTAAGAAAATGTGGTCTGTGCTGCAGCCTATTCAGGACAGCCCAATTTTTCGACTTTATTCATGAGTGCTGAAATGCCGCTTTTATGAGGTAGGGTGCGGAAGTGCCGTCTTTATAAGTGAAAAGATGTCACGCAACTCAGCTAAGCGGCATTTTGGCACCCCAGACTTTTTGGGGATTTGGACTGCACTGGAGCCCTTATTTCCTCGCTATAGCGTAGGGCTACGCCCCATGCTTTCAGGAAGACGCCCAAACGAGTAAAGGGTTTGTAAACGCGGAACGGCGTAATCAAGACGGCCTCAGGCCTTGAAAGTTTCTGCCGCGAGATTGGTGGACTGTACTACCGTTTTAAGAACTAAATTCGATGCTTTTGGGCTCGGGTGCTTTCGAATGCGATATTAAGGACCAGTGGACTGTGCCGCAGGATGCATAAGACTTACCTGTTCAGGACAGCCCAATTTATCGACTTTATTTATGGGTGCTGAAATGCCGCTTTTATGAAGCAGAGTGCGGAAATGCCGCCTTTATAAGTGAGAAGATTCCACTTAACTCAGCTAAGCGGCATTTTGGCACTCCAGACTTTATTAGCCCTAATTTCATTGCTAAAGCGTAGGGTTACGCCCAATGCTTTTACGAAGACGCCCTAGCGAGTGAAGGGTCTGTAAACGCGGAATGGCGTAAAAAAGTCGGCCTCAGGCCTTGAAAGTTTCTGATGCGGGAACCGGTGGACTGTACTGCCTTATTAGGAAAAAAATTCGATGCTTTTGGGTTCGTGTGTTTTCGAGTTCGATTTATTAAGAAAATGTGGTCTGTGCTGCAGCCTATTCAGGACAGCCCAATTTTTCGACTTTATTCATGAGTGCTGAAATGCCGCTTTTATGAGGTAGGGTGCGGAAGTGCCGTCTTTATAAGTGAAAAGATGTCACGCAACTCAGCTAAGCGGCATTTTGGCACCCCAGACTTTTCGGGGATTCGGACTGCACTGGAGCCCTTATTTCCTCGCTATAGCGTAGGGCTACGCCCCATGCTTTCAGGAAGACGCCCAAACGAGTAAAGGGTTTGTAAACGCGGAACGGCGTAATCAAGACGGCCTCAGGCCTTGAAAGTTTCTGCCGCGAGATTGGTGGACTGTACTACCGTTTTAAGAACTAAATTCGATGCTTTTGGGCTCGGGTGCTTTCGAATGCGATATTAAGGACCAGTGGACTGTGCCGCAGGATGCATAATACTTACCTGTTCAGGACAGCCCAATTTATCGACTTTATTTATGGGTGCTGAAATGCCGCTTTTATGAAGCAGAGTGCGGAAATGCCGCCTTTATAAGTGAGAAGATTCCACTTAACTCAGCTAAGCGGCATTTTGGCACTCCAGACTTTATTAGCCCTAATTTCATTGCTAAAGCGTAGGGTTACGCCCAATGCTTTTACGAAGACGCCCAAGCGAGTGAAGGGTCTATAAACGCGGAATGGCGTAAAAAAGTCGGCCTCAGGCCTTGAAAGTTTCTGATGCGGGAACCGGTGGACTGTACTGCCTTATTAGGAACCAAATTCGATGCTTTTGGGTTCGTGTGTTTTCGAGTTCGATATTAAGAAAATGTGGTCTGTGCTGCAGCCTATTCAGGACAGCCCAAATTCGATGCTTTTGGGCTCGGGTGCTTTCGAATGCGATATTAAGGACCAGTGCTGCAGGATGCATAAGACTTACCTGTTCAGGACAGCCCAATTTATCGACTTTATTTATGGATGCTGAAATGCCGCTTTTATGAAGCAGAGTGCGGAAATGCCGCCTTTATAAGTGAGAAGATTCCACTTAAATCAGCTAAGCGGCATTTTGGCACTCCAGACTTTATTAGCCCTAATTTCATTGCTAAAGCGTAGGGTTACGCCCAATGCTTTTACGAAGACGCCCAAGCGAGTGAAGGGTCTGTAAACGCGAAATGGCGTAAAAAAACGGCCTCAGGCTTTGAAAGTTTCTGATGCGGGAACGGTGGACTGTACTGCCGTATTAGGAACCAAATTCGATGCGTTTGGGCTCGTGTGTTTTCGACTTCGATGTTAAGAAAATGTGGTCTGTGCTGCAGCCTATTCAGGACAGCCCAATTTATCGCCTTTATTTATGGGTCCTGAAATGGCCCTTTTATGAAGCAGAGTGCGGAAATGCCGCTTTTATGAAGCAGAGTGCGGAAATGCCGCCTTTATGAGTGAAGACATTCCACTTAGCTCAGCTAAGCGGCATTTTGGCACCCCAGACTTTATTAGCAATAATTTCATCGCTAAAGCGTAGGGCTACGCCCAATGCTTTTGCGAAGACGCCCAAGGGTGTGAAAGGTCTGTAAACGCGGAATGGCGTAAAAAAGACGGCCTCAGTCCTTGAAAGGTTCTGATGCGGGAAAGGTGGACTGTACTGCCATATTAGGAACCAAATTCGATGCTTTTGGGCTCGTGTGTTTTAGAGTTCGATACTAAGAAAATGTGGTCTGTGCTGCAGCCTATTCAGGACAGCCCAATTTTTCGACTTTATTCGTGAGTGCTGAAATGCCGCTTTTATGAAGCAGAGTGCGGATATGCCGCCTTCCTAAGTGAAAATATTCCAGGCAACTCAGCTAAGCGGCATTTTGGCAACCCAGACTATTCGGACTATAATGGAGCTCTGATTTCCTCACTACCAGCGTAGGGCTACGCCCCATGCTTTCAGGAAGACGCCCAAAGGAGTAAAGGGTTTGTAAACGCGGAATGGCGTAATCAAGACGGAATCAGGCCTTGAAAGTTTATGCCACGAGATTGGTGGACTGTACTGCCGTTTCAAGAACCAAATTCGATGCTTTTGGGCTCGTTTGTTTTCGAATGCGATATTAAGAACCAGTGGGCTGTGCTGCAGGATGCATAAGACGTACCTGTTCAGGACAGCCCAATTTATCGACTTTATTTATGGGTGCTGAAATGCCGCTTTTATGAAGCAGAGTGCGGAAATGCCGCCTTTATGAGTGAACAGATTCCACTTAGCTCAGCTAAGCGGCATTTTGGCACCCCAGACCTTATTAACCCTAATTTCATCGCTAAAGCGTGGGGCTACGCCCAGTGCTTTTACGAATATGACCCAGCGAGTGAAAGGTCTGTAAACGCGGAATGGGGTAAAAACGACGGCCTCAGGCCTTGAAAAGTTCTGATGCGGGATAGGTGGACTGTACTGCCATATTAGGAACCAAATTCGATGCTTTTGGGCTCGTGTTTTAGAGTTCGATATTAAGAAAATGTGGTCTGTGCTGCAGCTTGTTCAGGACAGCCCAATTTTTCGACTTTATTCGTGAGTGCTGAAATGCCGCCTTTATAAGTGAAAAGATTGCAGGCAACTCAGCTAAGCGGCATTTTGGCAACCCAGACTATATTAGGGATTCGGACTACAGGGTATCCCTCGACGAGCGTCAGTTAGCCGTATCTGGAGAACTGTTTCTAGCATCATCTTGAAAATTTGTACACAAGGGTTTCAATTAATTTTGAATCAACTTCATCAATGGCGCACTTCCGGTTATACCGGAAATAGGTACTAATTTCCTTATTTTAGATGGAACACCCTATATATTATGATATTTTTGGATTCCACGTTTCATTTTTGGTAAATTTTTACTAAGAATTGCTATGCCAAAAATCAACCATTTTTGAGAAAATCAAGAATTTCGCTGTTTTATGCCAAGTGCAGGCCTAACTTCAAAAAGCTGTAACATCTTTACAGTATGAAATGAGAAAACGATATATTAATTTGACATGAAGACTAATGCAGGGGGTATCCGCCCCTGGACTCAAATTCGGTGAAACACATACAAGGGTGTTCTCTGCAAATTCTTAAACATCATCAACTTCATTGGCCAAAAAGTAAATTTTTTCAAATGTAATGCCCCAACTATCTTATGGCACGTCGATGCAGAATTTAATTGTCTATCATTTTAGTCTATATGTTTGCCATATTTAAATAAACAGTTTTTGTGATATTTCTAAGTAAATATTTGGAATTGGACCAAAATTTCATATTTTAAAACAGGATTAAAATACGTTTAAATTTTCATTTGAGCAGCCATAAGGAACAATAAAGGCTCCTAAAATCATAGCTAACTTTGGTTATTAAATCGTGCTAAATATGAAATTTTGGTCAAATTCCAAATACTTAGAAATATCACAGGCACAGTTTGTTTAAATATGGCAAACATGTAGACTAAAATGATAGACAATTAAATTCTGCATCGAAGTGTCATAAAATATTTGGGGCATTCCATTTGAAAAAATTGACTTTCTGACCAATGAATTTGATGATGTTTAAAAAATTTGCAGAGAACGCCCGCCCTGTATGTATTTGACCCAATTTGAGTCCAGGGGCGGATACACCCTACATTAGGCTTCATGCCAAATTAATATCGTTTTCTCATTTCATACTGTAAGGTTGCTACAGCTTTTTGAAATTAGGCCTGCACTTGGCATACAAAAGCGAAATTCTTGATTTTCTTAAAAATGGTTAATTTTTGGCATAGCAATTCTTAGTAAAAATTTACCTAGAATGAAACGTAGAATCCAAAAATATGATAATATACAGGGTGTTCCATTTAAAATAAGGAAGTTAGTACCTATTTCCGGTATAACCGGAAGTGCGCCATTGACAAAAATATTTTACGTCGATTCAGAATTAATTGAGACCCCTGTGCACAAATTTTCAAGATGATGCTAGAAACAGTTCTCCAGATACGGTTAACTGACGCTCGTCGAGGGATAGCCTGTATAATGGAGTTCTTATTTCCTCACTACAGGGTAGGGCTACGCCCCAGGCTTTCACGAAGACGCCCACAGGAGTGAAAGATTTGTAAACGCGGAATGGTGTAATCAAGACGGCCTCTGTCCCTGAAAGATTCTGCCGCGAGATTGGTGGACTGTACTGCCATTTTAAGAACCAATTTCGATGCTTTTGGGCTCGTTTGTTTTCGAATGCGATATTAAGAACGAGTGGGCTGTGCTGCAGGATGCATAAGACGTACCTGTTCAGGACAGCCCAATTTATCGATTTTATTTATGGGTGCTGAAATGCCGCTTTTATGAAGCAGAGTGCGGAAATGCCGCCTTTATGAGTGAACAGATTCCACTTAGCTCAGCTAAGCGGCATTTTGGCACCTCAGACTTTATTAGCCCTCATTTCATCGCTAAAACGTAGGGCTACGCCCAATGCTTTTACGAAGACGACCCAGCGAGTGAAAGGTCTGTAAACGCGGAATGGCGTAAAAAAGACGGCCTCAGGCTTTGAAAGTTTCTGATGCGGGAACGGTGGACTGTACTGCCATATTAGGAACCAAATTCGATGCTTTTGGGTTCGTGTGTTTTGGAGTTCGATATTAAGAAAATGTGGTTTGTGCTGCAGCCTGTTCAGGACAGCCCAATTTTTCGACTTTATTCATGAGTGCTGAAATGCCGCTTTTATGAAGCAGAGTGCGGAAGTGCCGTCTTTATAAGTGAAAAGGTGTCACGCAACTCAGCTAAGCGGCATTTTAGCACCTCAGACTTTTTAGGGATTCGGACTGCACTGGAGCCCTGATTTCCTCGCTACAGCGTGGGGCTACGCCCCATGCTTTCAGGAAGACGCCCAAACGAGTAAAGGGTTTATAAACGCGGAATGGCGTAATCAAGACGGTCTCAGGCCTTGAAAGTTTCTGCCGCGAGATTGGTGGACTGACTGCCGTTTTCAGAACCAAATTCGATGCTTTTGGGCTCGTGTGTTTTCGAGTTCGATATTAACAAAATATGGTCTGTGCTGCAGCCTATTCAGGACAGCCCAATTTTTCGACTTTATTCATGAGTGGTGAAATGCCGCTTTTATGAAGCGAGAGTGCGGAAGTGCCGTCTTTATAAGTGAAAAGCTGACACGCAAATCAGGTAAGCGGCATTTTGGCACCCCAGACTTTATTAGGAATTCGGACTATACTGGAGCCCTGATTTCCTCACTGCAGCGTAGGGCTACGCCCCATGCTTTTAGGAAGACTCCCAAACGAGTAAAGGGTTTGTAAACGCGGAATGGCGTAATCAAGACCGCCTCAGGCCTTGAAAGTTTCGCCGCGAGATTGGTGGACTGTACTGCCGTTTTAAGAACCAAATTCTATGCTTTTGGGCTCGTTTGTTTTCGAATGCGATATTAAGAACCAGTGGGCTGTGTTGCAGGATGCATAAGACGTACCTGTTCAGGACAGCCTAATTTATCGACTTTATTTGTGCGTGCTGAAATGCCGCTTTTATGAAGCAGGGTGCGGAAATGCCGCCTTTAGACTTGATTAGGGATTCGGGCTACACTGGAGCCCTAATTTTCTCGCTACCGCGTAAGGCTACGACCCTGTCTTTGTCGAATGCAAATTTGAAAGTGCTGACGTGCCGCTCTTTTAGATGAACAAGTTTCACAAACGCGCAGTTATGGCATCCTAACCTTAAAATACATTATTTATAAATTACACTTTATTGTAAACTTTTGTAAGCTCTGAAAAGAATAATTTACTTTTAAATGTACTATAATGGCGCATTTCACCATTGTCACTTTTATTGCTGCACTTTTGAATCGCTTTCGCATCACAACATAAGCCTCCTCTGCCTCTGGTCTAAACGTCTTTAGACTGATTCAAGGTTATGCACATTCCGAACAAGATTGTCAACAAAAGAGTGTGAACTGGGGGACAGATTCCGCTCTTCTTTTTGTACACTGGAGGTCCTCTCTCTGCCTGAGGTCCCCGAGTTCCTCTAAGATTTCCCTGGAGGTCTTGCAGGAGGTTCCTCGAACAGGTAACCGAGTTCCTCCATGAGTTAACTCAAGCCCTCGATAAGGTCCCCCAGGTGCTAGATGAAGTCCCCCAGGTCCTAGATGAGGTCCACCAGGTCCTAGATGAGATCCCCGACATGACTGACACTCTTTATAAAAAACAATCTATCCCGTTTAGGAAATTACGTCAACGGACAAATGTTCGGATTAATGCCACGGTTACCATAAATTCTACTAAATAAAGTAAATTGTCCCTGATGAGCGATATTGAGACCACGCCCCTTAAATTACCCCAAGGTATAAGCAACCTGAGCAACTAGCGTGTATTTTGTTATGCAGCGTCGATATCCAAGGTTGAACAATGAAACAAGATTTATTTATAAAGTCAATTACCCGGCGACATCTGTTGGTCATTATCCTGTTTCATGCATAACTCAACCTTATTTTGGGAGTTAATACTGTGTATTGATACTGCTTAACTCGAAATGCACTTGGGGACACTTGGACCTAAGACTGTAAAATTATCACATATTTTCGAGTTATTACTGGATCTATGATCATTTGGATGATGATTACATTTTTCACTTCTTTCATCCCCCTTCGCAATGTTTCAACTCTTCAAACGCTAAATTTACATAATTGGGTTATTTTGGTGTTATTTTCCGTAATTTCAATTAGCCACACGTAATCTTCATACCTTTTGACTTTTCATCCACCTTTACGATTTTTCAACCCCCTAAGTGCTAATTTTTCAAAATTCGCATAATTTCGTTTTTCGTCGGTCATCAAATTGAACGCATTTGGGATTCAGTTTACCTTTTACAATTTTTCAGTTTCCTTCGCAATAGGTAGGTATAAGTGCGTATTTCAACCCCCACAAAAGTTTTAATAGCATAATTTGGTTATTTTCATGTTTTATTTCGTAATTTTACTTAATCACACTTAATTTTCATTCCTCTTGACTTTTCATCCCCTTTCACAATTTTTCAGCTTCGAGTGTTAATTTTTCAAAATTAGCCAAATTTTGTTTTAATTCCGGTAATTCTCTTCATTTACTCATTAATGTTCATTTTCTATTTTTAAATTTTGTAACAACAATTTTTTAACATTTCGCCTTTTTGACACATCTGTGCGTTTGCGGAGGCACTACTACTAGGTGCAGATTGACAAAAGTAAGACCAGCCGCCCCTACATACACATTAACTTGATAAACGTCTACCGAGATATACATCGCATTGATATACATCTTCCGTTGGCTTTTTAGCTTACAATAACGTTTTTGAAAGACTGCTCGGACACATGTCACAATAGGTGTCACAAATTCTGTCAGCCGGAACCCTGCGTTAATTAACCATAAATTGTGATCAAATGTTTTTTTTTAATGTTCATTTATGGAACGCAAGAATGTACCTACTCAAAAAAGTTGCAGCATTTTCAGCACTTAGGTACTTACCAAAATGAAATAAATAGATAACAATTGCACTTTTAGAATAGGTAGGTACTTTTTTAATTACTAATGCCGTTTTCGAGTTGCCAACTTGGAACAGTTCTGAAGCAGATTGCACATGCGCACTTCAATGCTTCGCGTCGTTACAATTTTTGACGTGTTCGGCTGGACAAAGTTGCTCCAGATTTTAGTGACTAGTGAATTTTTCCACTTTGGAGGTTAGGCACGTGTGTCCGGAAGAAAACCACAAATTCTCATTGTGTAGCCAATTCTTTATAGAATGGATATTAAAACTGCTTTAGTATTGCATTAATGGATAATTTGAGTATTATTCGTCAGTTTTTACAAGAAGCTTGGAATTTGCTGGATAGTAGCTCAGAATCGGACTCCGATGGCGATGATGAGCTGCTCGTCGAAATGTATGGAGCTCCCCTGCCACTTCCCAAAGTGAAAGATTTCATCAGTGAAACCGTTGAGAATTATAACGATGATCAGGTAATAAATACATAACATTAATATACTCCTAAATTCATGCATGAAATTAAAGGTATTATTTGCTGCTGCATTTGGCAGTCTGTGGAACAGATCTTAATACTATTTTCTTTTTAGTTTCGTGAGAATTTCCGCATGAAATGGGCTACATACGAAACATTAGAAGCACAGTTCCTAGTTTCAGAATCCCTTAGGCGGAATCATTATGGGGGCTCAGCTATGACTCCTGCTAGGACCCAATTGTTATCTTTCCTCTGGTTAGTATCTTAACTACGACTCCCTAAAAAAAATTACATTTTACCCTCAATTTCACCTCAAATCAGGTTTGCAGCAAACAAAACTACTATCAGAGAAGTTGCAAGCAGGTTTGATATGGCAATTTCAACATTTGAACGCTGCTTTCATAGAGTCTTGACTTTCCTTAATGGCATTGCTGGGAATGTGATAAAATTTCCAGATTCGTTAGAGGAGAGAAGATCTATTACTGAAGGATTTAGTCAAGTAATGGGTGTTAATGCATGCCATTTTATGCTTTCATATCTTTGTAGATAAATGGATTCCCCAATATAATTGGTTGCATTGATGGAACTTTTATCCCAATAAGGACCCCGATAAACAAGGTGAAGTCTACATATGTAAATCACCACGATTTTCCGTCACTGACCTTACAAGGGATCTGTGATGCAAACATGAAATTTTTGGACGTCTTTACAGGCATTCCCAGCAAGATTCACGATGCAAGAGTCTTCCAATTATCATTCATCTCAAGCATTAATATCCAGGCTGCCGTAGCTCATCCTGAAATACTATAATATCAGCTCTAGGTCCGCTGCTCGCCGCCGGACTTAAGACGAAAATTGGCATCTAAGACTTCTGCCTAGTCTCCGCTCAACTCCTCTGAAAATAATAATCATATAATAACGAAATCATCTTAAGTCCGATGTAGTTCATTGGAAATTCCGCCTAGAGGCAGCCCTCTACTATAGCTATCTACCTTGCATTGTTTGCGACTTGGCTTTATGGAAATTTAACATGCGATTTTTTGAAACTTCAATAACTTTTGCAGTAACAATCAAGCAAGGCTGTAAACGAATACCTGGCAACTTCGTGACATGCAATCACTACTTTATAAAGAATGCAGTTACATTTGTTAATAAAACATGCAAAAAACCTTACCAATTTGTTGCAACATCAAATTTTTGTAAAGATCAACTGGATTAGGGTGTAAACAGCAGACGGAATTTTATACACCAGATTTCCCCTTGATGACGGATTTTCTTTGATATCCTTGAGCACCTGGAATACTCCTTGATGACGGATTTTCTTTGATATCCTCGAATACCTGGAGTATCTGCAAAGACTCGAATTAACTCAACTGATTACCCAATGAATTAGTATACACTTACTTGTGTCGTTTTTCGTTTCGAGGTCGGAGAAGGCACTTAGACCTCCTTTTAAAACAGACCTTGGGGTGAGAAATTTGGCCCCTTTCCTCTGAAGTTTACTGCCAACGTTCTCTTGAGATACGCTTTTCCTTCAGGCCTTCAACCATTTAAAAATAACCGATTAATTGATTTAATTTTCCCATTCTCAATTTGTTTATCTTCTCCTAAGTCCTAACCTCACTAGTTTTGAGAATGACACCTGTCACCTGTCAGTACTGTCATTACCAACACCCTATGTGCGCGAATGTCAAAATCCAGTTTTTTATGATC
The DNA here is from genome assembly GCA_963924575.1 of Pycnomerus fuliginosus. Taxonomy (NCBI): domain Eukaryota; kingdom Metazoa; phylum Arthropoda; class Insecta; order Coleoptera; family Zopheridae; genus Pycnomerus; species Pycnomerus fuliginosus. The sequence continues at coordinate 691,575 of CAWUQC010000001.1, forward strand.
CCTTCTCTCGTTACCCTTGGCATAAGCAAAAAAACAGCGCCGGAGCAACAGTGGTAAAATACTGTACAATAGGCCGGAAATTAAAAATAATATCTTTCCTGAAAAATCGTTCTAAATCCTCTTTCGGACATGTGACGTAATAATTGTTCATCTTAAGCCCGTTGGTGGCATTTTGCGGAAATAGCCTAACATCCTAACTCTGCAAACGGGACAGTTTCTTGTTCAAACGATCCCATAAACCCTCAGGACTGACTCTGAACGAGATGGGATATGTACTTCATATTCTCTCGATACAAACTTTTCAAAGCGACATTTTCATATGAGTTTTACAACTTCACGTTTGCTCTAGACCTCGTGGACCCTTTTAGAAGAAAATTGGGGTTCGCGAACATCTCGATTTGGCCCACAAGCCGTATTGTCACTCCACGAGCCAGGATGGAATATATTTTGAAAATTTTGATCTGTATTTTTTTAAGTGCTCATAAAGCTACCAGATAGCATTCCTTTCGATAAGCCGACGTTCCGCTATGCATTTGCACAGGAACAGGCCGAAAAATTAATATGTCTTTTGAAAAAAATTCGTCCTAACTCCTCTCTCGGATATGTAAGGTAATAATTATTCAGTCTTAGATCCGCTCGTGGTATTTTGCAGGCTTGGCCAAGCAGCTTAATCGCCGTAAACGGGACAGTATTTTGTTCAAACGGACCCATAAACCCTCAGGACTGATTCTGAACGAGATGGGACATGTACTTCACATTATCTCGATACGAACTCTACAAAGTGACATTTACATGAATTTTATAACTTCCCAGACTCAAAAAGCCACTTCACGTGTGCTTTAGACAGCGTGGACCCTTTTAGAAGAAAATTCGCGCTCGTGGACATGTACTTCACATTATCTCGATACGAACTGGCCAAAGTGACATTTAAATGAATTTTACAACTTCCCAGACCCAAAAAGCCACTTCAGGTTTGTTCTAGACAATGTGGACCCTTTTAGAAGAAAACTCGCATTCACGAACATGTCTATTTGGCCCACAAGCCGTATTGTCACTCCACGAACCACGATGGATATATTTTGAAAATTTTGATGCATTTTTTTTTAATGGCTCATATGGCGACCAAATAGCTTTCCTTTCGATAAGCCGACGTTCCGGGATGCATTTGGACAGGAACAGGCCGGAAAATTAATATAATATCTTTTGGAAAAAAATCCTCTCTCGGACATGTGAATAATTATTCAGTCTTAGATCCGCTCGCGGTATTTCGCAGGCATGGTCAAACGTCTTTTAATCGCCGTAAACGGGACAGTATTTTGTTCAAACGTTCCGATAAATCCTCAGGACTGATTCTGAACGAGATGGGACATGTACTTCACATTATCTCGATACGAACTCTTCAAAGTCACATTTACATGAATTTTATAACTTCCCAGACCCAAAAAGCCACTTCACGTTTGTTCTAGACATCGTGGGCCCTTTTAGAAGAAAATTCGCTTTCGTGGACGAATCGATTTGGCCCACAAGCCGTATTGTCGTTCCACGAGCCATGATGCGATATATTTTGAAAATTTTGATGCATTTTTTTTTAAATTGCTCATAAGGCGACCAAATAGCTTTTCTTTCGATAAGCCGACGTTCCGGGATGCATTTGCACAGGAATAGGTCGGAAAATTAATATAAAATCTTTTGGAAAAAATTCGTCCTAACTCCTCTCTCGGACATGTGACGTAATAATTATTCAGTCTTAGATCCGCTCGTGGTATTTCGCAGGCATGGCCAAACGTCTTAATCGCCGTAAACGGGACAGTATTTTGTTCAAACGGTCCCATAAACCCTCAGGACTGTTTCTGATCGAGATGGGACATGCACTTCACATTATCTCGATACGAACTCTTCAAAGTGACATTTACATGAATTTTAAAATTTCCCAGTTTCAAAAAGCCACCTCACATTTGTTCTAGACATCGTGGACTCTTTTAGAAGAAAATTCGCTTTCGTGGACACCTCGATTTGGCCCACAAGCCGTATTGTCACTCCACGAGCCATGATGCGATATATTTTGAAAATTTTGATGCATTTTTTTTTCAAATTGCTCATAAGGCGACCAAATAGCTCTCCTTTCGATAAGCCGACGTTCCGGGATGCATTTGCACAGGAACAGGCCGGAAAATTATTATATGTTTTGGAAAAAATATTCGTCCTAACTCCTCTCTCGGACATGTGACGTAATAATTATTCCGTCTTAGATCCGCTCGTGGTAATTCGCAGGCATGGCCAAACGTCTTAATCGCCGTAAACGGGACAGTATTTTGTTCAAACGGTCCCATATACCCTCAGGACTGTTTCTGATCGAGGTGGGACATGCACTTGACATTATCTCGATACGAACTCTTCAAAGTGACATTTACATGAATTTTATAACTTCCCAGACTCAAAAAGCCACTTCACATTTGTTCTAGACATCGTGGACCCTTTTAGAAGAAAATTCGCTTTGGTGGACGCCTCGATTTGGCCCACAAGCCGTATTGTCACTCCACGAGCCATGATGCGATATATTTTGAAAATTTTGATGCATTTTTTTAAAATTGCTCATAAGGCGACCAAATAGCTTTTCTTTCGATAAGCCGACGTTCCGGGATGCATTTGCACAAGAACAGGCCGAAAAATTAATATAATATCTTTGGAAAAAATTCGTCTTAACTCCTCTCTCGGACATGTGACGTAATAATTATTCAGTCTTAGATCCGATCGTGGTATTTTGCAGGCATGGCCAAACGTCTTAATCGTCGTCAACGGGAGAGTATTTTGTTCAAACGGTCCCATAAACCCTCAGGACTGATTCTGAACGAGATGGGACATGCACTTCACATTATCTCGATACGAACTCTTCAAAGTGACATTTACATGAAATTTATAACTTCCCAGACCCAAAAAGCCACTTCACGTTTGTTCTCGAAATCGTGGACCCTTTTAGAAGAAAATTCGCTTTGGTGGACGCCTCGATTTGGCCCACAAGCCGTATTGTCACTCCACGAGCCATGATGCGATATATTTTGAAAATTTTGATGCATTTTTTTTTTAAATTGCTCATAAGGCGACCAAATAGCTCTCCTTTCGATAAGCTGACGTTCCGGGATGCATTTGCACAGGAGCAGGCCGGAAAATTAATATAATATGTTTTGGAAAAAATTCGTCCTAACTCCTCTCTCGGACATGTGACGTAATAATTATTCAGTCTTAGATCCGCTCGTGGTATTTCGCAGGCATTGCCAAACGTCTTAATCGCCGTAAACGGGACAGTATTTTGTTCAAACGGTCCCATAAACCCTCAGGACTGTTTCTGATCGAGATGGGACATGCACTTCACATTATCTCGATACGAACTTTTCAAAGTGACATTTACATGAATTTTATAACTTCCCAGACCAAAATAGCCGCTTCACGTTTGTTCTAGACATCGTGGACCCTTTTAGAAGAAAATTCGCTTTCGTGGACACCTCGATTTGGTCCACAAGCCGTATTGTCACTCCACGAGCCATGATGCGATATATTTTGAAGATGCATTTTTTTTTTAAATTGCTCATAAGGCGACCAAATAGCTTTTCTTTAGATAAGCCGACGTTCCGGGATGCATTTGCACAGGAACAGGCCGAAAAATTAATATAATATCTTTGGAAAAAATTCGTCTTAACTCCTCTCTCGGACATGTGACGTAATAATTATTCAGTTTTAGATCCGCTCGTGGTATTTTGCAGGCTTGGCCAAACGTCTTAATCGCCGTAAACGGGGCAGTATTTTGTTGAAACTATCCCATAAAACTTCAGGACTGATTCTGAATGAGAAGGGACATGTACTTCACATTATCTCGATACGAACTCTTCAAAGTGATATTTACATGAATTTATTAACTTCCCAGACTCAAAAAGCCACCTCACGTTTGTTCTAGACATCGTGGACCCTTTTAGAAGAAAATTCGCTTTCGTGGACACCTCGATTTGGCCCACAAGCCGTATTGTCACTCCACGAGCCATGATGCGATATATTTTGAAAATTTTGATGCATTTTTTTTTTAAATTGCTCATAAGGCGACCAAATAGCTCTCCTGTCGATAAGCCGACGTTCCGGGATGCATTAGCACAGGAACAGGCCGGAAAATTATTATATGTTTTGGAAAAAATATTCGTCCTGACTCCTCTCTCGGACATGTGACGTAATAATTATTCCGTCTTAGATCCGCTCGTGGTATTTCGCAGGCATGGCCAAACGTCTTAATCGCCGTAAACGGGACAGTATTTTGTTCAAACGGTCCCATAAACCCTCAGGACTGTTTCTGATCGAGATGGGATATGTACTTCACATTATCTTGATACGAACTCTTCAAACTGTTATTTACATGAATTTTAAAACTTCCCAGACTCAAAAAGCCACCTCACATTCGTTCTAGACATCGTGGACCCTTTTAGAAGAAAATTCGCTTTCGTGGACACCTCGATTTGGCCCACAAGCCGTATTGTCACTCCACGAGCCATGATGCGATATATTTTGAAAATTTTGATGCATTTTTTTTTAAATTGCTCATAAGGCGACCAAATAGCTCTCCTTTCGATAAGCCGACGTTCCGGGATGCATTTGCACAGGAACAGGCCGGAAAATTATTATATGTTTTGGAAAAAATATTCGTCCTTACTCCTCTCTCGGACATGTGACGTGATAATTATTCCGTCTTAGATCCGCTCGTGGTATTTCGCAGGCATGGCCAAACGTCCTAATCGCCGTAAACGGGACAGTATTTTGTTCAAACGGTCCCATAAACCCTCAGGACTGTTTCTGATCGAGATGGGATATGTACTTCACATTATCTTGATACGAACTCTTCAAACTGTTATTTACATGAATTTTAAAACTTCCCAGACTCAAAACGCCACCTCACATTTCTTCTAGACATCGTGGACCCCTTTAGAAGAAAATTCGCTTTCGTGGATACCTCGATTTGGCCCACAAGCCGTATTGTCACTCCACGAGCCATGATGCGATATATTTTGAAAATTTTGATGCATTTTTTTTTAAATTGCTTATAAGGCGACCAAATAGCTTTTCTTTCGATAAGTCGACGTTCCGGGATGCATTTGCACAGGAACAGGCCGAAAAATTAATATAATACCTTTGGAAAAAAATCGTCTTAACTCCTCTCTCGGACATGTGACGTAATAATTATTCAGTCTTAGATCCGCTCGTGGTATTTTGCAGGCTTGGCCAAACGTCTTAATAGCCGTAAACGGGACAGTATTTTGTTCAAACGGTCCCATAAACCCTCAGGACTGATTCTGAACGAGATGGGATATGTACTTCACATTATCTTGATACGAACTCTTCAAAGTGATATTTACATGAATTTTAAAACTTCCCAGACTCAAAAAGCCACCTCACATTTGTTCTAGACATCGTGGACCCTTTTAGAAGAAAATTCGCTTTCGTGGACACCTCGATTTGGACCACAAGCCGTATTGTCACTCCACGAGCCATGATGCGATATATTTTGAAAATTTTGATGCATTTTTTTCTTAAATTGCTCATAAATCGACCAAATAGCTCTCCTTTCGATAAGCCGACGTTCCGGGATGCATTTGCACAGGAACAGGCCGAAAAATTTATATAATATGTTTTGGAAAAAATTCGTCCTAACTCCTCTCTCGGACATGTGACGTAATAATTATTCAGTCTTAGATCCGCTCATGGAATTTCGCAGGCATGGCCAAACGTCTTAATCGCCGTAAACGGGACAGTATTTTGTTCAAACGGTCCCATATACCCTCAGGACTGTTTCTGATCGAGATGGGACATGCACTTGACATTATCTCGATACGAACTCTTCAAAGTGACATTTACATTAATTTTATGACTTCCCAGACTCAAAAAGCCACTTCACGTTTGTTCTAGACATCGTGGACCCTTTTAGAAAAAAATTCGCTTTCGTGGGCACCTCGATTTGGCCCACAAGCCGTATTGTCACTCCACGAGCCATGATGCGATATATTTTGAAAATTTTGATGCATTTTTTTTTAAATTGCTCATAAGGCGACCAAATAGCTCTCCTTTCGATAAGCCGACGTTCCGGGATGCATTTGCACAGGAACAGGCCGGAAAAATAATATAATGTTTTGGAAAAAATCCGTCCTAACTCCTCTCTCGGACATGTGACGTAATAATTATTCAGTCTTAGATCCGATCGTGGTATTTTGCAGGCATGGCCAAACGTCTTAATCGCCGTAAACGGGCCAGTATTTTGTTCAAACGGTCCCATAAACCCTCAGGACTGTTTCTGATCGAGATGGGACATGCACTTCACATTATCTCGATACGAACTCTTCAAAGTGACATTTACATGAAATTTGTAACTTCCCAGACCCAAAAAGCCACTTCACGTTTGTTCTCGAAATCGTGGACCCTTTTAGAAGAAAATTCGCTTTGGTGGACGCCTCGATTTGGCCCACAAGCCGTATTGTCACTCCACGAGCCATGATGCGATATATTTTGAAAATTTTGATGCATTTTTTTTTTAAATTGCTCATAAGGCGACCAAATAGCTTTTCTTTCGATAAGCCGAAGTTCCGGGATGCATTTGCACAGGAACAGGCCGGAAAATTATTATATGTTTTGGAAAAAATATTTGTCCTAACTCCTCTCTCGGACATGTGACGTAATAATTATTCCGTCTTAGATCCGCTCGTGGTAATTCGCAGGCATGGCCAAACGTCTTAATCGCCGTAAACGGGACAGTATTTTGTTCAAACGGTCCCATATACCCTCAGGACTGTTTCTGATCGAGGTGGGACATGCACTTGACATTATCTCGATACGAACTCTTCAAAGTGACATTTACATGAATTTTATAACTTCCCAGGCCAAAAAAGCCGCTTCACGTATGTTCTCGACATCGTGGACCCTTTTAGAACAAAATTCGCTTTGGTGGACGCCTCAATTTGGCCCACAAGCCGTATTGTCACTCCACGAGCCATGATCCGATATATTTTGAAAATTTTGATGCATTTTTTTTTAAATTGCTCATAAGGCGACCAAATAGCTTTTCTTTCGATAAGCCGACGTTCCGGGATGCATTTGCACAGGAACAGGCCGGAAAATTAATATAATATGTTTTGGAAAAAATTCGTCCTAACTCCTCTCTCGGACATGTGACGTAATAATTATTCAGTCTTAGATCCGCTCGTGGTATTTCGCAGGCATTGCCAAACGTCTTAATCGCCGTAAACGGGACAGTATTTTGTTCAAACGGTCCCATAAACCCTCAGGACTGTTTCTGATCGAGATGGGACATGCACTTCACATTATCTCGATACGAACTTTTCAAAGTGACATTTACATGAATTTTATAACTTCCCAGACCAAAAAAGCCGCTTCACGTTTGTTCTAGACATCGTGGACCCTTTTAGAAGAAAATTCGCTTTCGTGGACACCTCGATTTGGTCCACAAGCCGTATTGTCACTCCACGAGCCATGATGCGATATATTTTGAAAATTTTGATGCATTTTTTTTTTAAATTGCTCATAAGGCGACCAAATAGCTTTTCTTTCGATAAGCCGACGTTCCGGGATGCATTTGCACAGGAACAGGCCGAAAAATTAATATAATATCTTTGGAAAAAATTCGTCTTAACTCCTCTCTCGGACATGTGACGTAATAATTATTCAGTTTTAGATCCGCTCGTGGTATTTTGCAGGCTTGGCCAAACGTCTTAATCGCCGTAAACGGGACAGTATTTTGTTGAAACTATCCCATAAAACTTCAGGACTGATTCTGAATGAGAAGGGACATGTACTTCACATTATCTCGATACGAACTCTTCAAAGTGATATTTACATGAATTTTATAACTTCCCAGACTCAAAAAGCCACCTCACGTTTGTTCTAGACATTGTGGACCCTTTTAGAAGAAAATTCGCTTTCGTGGACACCTCGATTTGGCCCACAAGCCGTATTGTCACTCCACGAGCCATGATGCGATATATTTTGAAAATTTTGATGCATTTTTTTTTAAATTGCTCATAAGGCGACCAAATAGCTCTCCTTTCGATAAGCCGACGTTCCGGGATGCATTTGCACAGGAACAGGCCGGAAAATTATTATATGTTTTGGAAAAAATATTCGTTCTTACTCCTCTCTCGGACATGTGACGTGATAATTATTCCGTCTTAGATCCGCTCGTGGTATTTCGCAGGCATGGCCAAACGTCCTAATCGCCGTAAACGGGACAGTATTTTGTTAAAACGGTCCCATAAACCCTCAGGACTGTTTCTGATCGAGATGGGATATGTACTTCACATTATCTTGATACGAACTCTTCAAACTGTTATTTACATGAATTTTAAAACTTCCCAGACTCAAAACGCCACCTCACATTTGTTCTAGACATCGTGGACCCCTTTAGAAGAAAATTCGCTTTCGTGGATACCTCGATTTGGCCCACAAGCCGTATTGTCACTCCACGAGCCATGATGCGATATATTTTGAAAATTTTGATGCATTTTTTTTTAAATTGCTCATAAGGCGACCAAATAGCTTTCCTTTCGATAAGCCGACGTTCCGGGATGCATTTGCACAGGAACAGGCCGGAAAATTATTATATGTTTTGGAAAAAATATTCGTCCTTACTCCTCTCTCGGACATGTGACGTGATAATTATTCCGTCTTAGATCCGCTCGTGGTATTTCGCAGGCATGGCCAAACGTCCTAATCGCCGTAAACGGGACAGTATTTTGTTCAAACGGTCCCATAAACCCTCAGGACTGTTCCTGATCGAGATGGGATATGTACTTCACATTATCTTGATACGAACTCTTCAAACTGTTATTTACATGAATTTTAAAACTTCCCAGACTCAAAAAGCCACCTCACATTCGTTCTAGACATCGTGGACCCTTTTAGAAGAAAATTCGCTTTCGTGGACACCTCGATTTGGCCCACAAGCCGTATTGTCACTCCACGAGCCATGATGCGATATATTTTGAAAATTTTGATGCATTTTTTTTTAAATTGCTCATAAGGCGACCAAATAGCTCTCCTTTCGATAAGCCGACGTTCCGGGATGCATTTGCACAGGAACAGGCCGGAAAATTATTATATGTTTTGGAAAAAATATTCGTCCTTACTCCTCTCTCGGACATGTGACGTGATAATTATTCCGTCTTAGATCCGCTCGTGGTATTTCGCAGGCATGGCCAAACGTCCTAATCGCCGTAAACGGGACAGTATTTTGTTAAAACGGTCCCATAAACCCTCAGGACTGTTTCTGATCGAGATGGGATATGTACTTCACATTATCTTGATACGAACTCTTCAAACTGTTATTTACATGAATTTTAAAACTTCCCAGACTCAAAACGCCACCTCACATTTGTTCTAGACATCGTGGACCCCTTTAGAAGAAAATTCGCTTTCGTGGATACCTCGATTTGGCCCACAAGCCGTATTGTCACTCCACGAACCATGATGCGATATATTTTGAAAATTTTGATGCATTTTTTTTTAAATTGCTTATAAGGCGACCAAATAGCTTTTCTTTCGATAAGTCGACGTTCCGGGATGCATTTGCACAGGAACAGGCCGAAAAATTAATATAATATCTTTGGAAAAAAATCGTCTTAACTCCTCTCTCGGACATGTGACGTAATAATTATTCAGTTTTAGATCCGCTCGTGGTATTTTGCAGGCTTGGCCAAACGTCTTAATCGCCGTAAACGGGACAGTATTTTGTTGAAACTATCCCATAAAACTTCAGGACTGATTCTGAATGAGAAGGGACATGTACTTCACATTATCTCGATACGAACTCTTCAAAGTGATATTTACATGAATTTTATAACTTCCCAGACTCAAAAAGTCACCTCACATTTGTTCTAGACATCGTGGACCCTTTTAGAAGAAAATTCGCTTTCGTGGACACCTCGATTTGGACCACAAGCCGTATTGTCACTCCACGAGCCATGATGCGATATATTTTGAAAATTTTGATGCATTTTTTTTTTTAAATTGCTCATAAATCGACCAAATAGCTCTCCTTTCGATAAGCCGACGTTCCGGGATGCATTTGCACAGGAACAGGCCGAAAAATTTATATAATATGTTTTGGAAAAAATTCGTCCTAACTCCTCTCTCGGGCATGTGACGTAATAATTATTCAGTCTTAGATCCGCTCATGGAATTTCGCAGGCGTGGCCAAACGTCTTAATCGCCGTAAACGGGACAGTATTTTGTTCAAACGGTCCCATATACCCTGAGGACTGTTTCTGATCGAGATGGGACATGCACTTGACATTATCTCGATACGAACTCTTCAAAGTGACATTTACATTAATTTTATGACTTCCCAGACTCAAAAAGCCACTTCACGTTTGTTCTAGACATCGTGGACCCTTTTAGAAGAAAATTCGCTTTCGTGGGCACCTCGATTTGGCCCACAAGCCTTATTGTCACTTCACGAGCCATGATGCGATATATTTTGAAAATTTTGATGCATTTTTTTTTAAATTGCTCATAAGGCGACCAAATAGCTCTCCTTTCGATAAGCCGACGTTCCGGGATGCATTTGCACAGGAACAGGCCGGAAAAATAATATAATGTTTTGGAAAAAATCGTCCTAACTCCTCTCTCGGACATGTGACGTAATAATTATTCAGTCTTAGATCCGATCGTGGTATTTTGCAGGCATGGCCAAACGTCTTAATCGCCGTAAACGGGCTAGTATTTTGTTCAAACGGTCCCATAAACCCTCAGGACTGTTTCTGATCGAGATGGGACATGCACTTCACATTATCTCGATACGAACTCTTCAAAGTGACATTTACATGAAATTTGTAACTTCCCAGACCCAAAAAGCCACTTCACGTTTGTTCTCGAAATCGTGGACCCTTTTAGAAGAAAATTCGCTTTGGTGGACGCCTCGATTTGGCCCACAAGCCGTATTGTCACTCCACGAGCCATGATGCGATATATTTTGAAAATTTTGATGCATTTTTTTTTAAATTGCTCATAAGGCGACCAAATAGCTTTTCTTTCGATAAGCCGACGTTCCGGGATGCATTTGCACAGGAACAGGCCGAAAAATTAATATAATATCTTTGGAAAAAATTCGTCTTAACTCCTCTCTCGGACATGTGACGTAATACTTATTCAGTCTTAGATCCGATCGTGGTATTTTGCAGGCATGGCCAAACGTCTTAATCGCCGTAAACGGGCCAGTATTTTGTTCAAACGGTCCCATAAACCCTCAGGACTGTTTCTGATCGAGATGGGACATGCACTTCACATTATCTCGATACGAACTCTTCAAAGTGACATTTACATGAAATTTGTAACTTCCCAGACCCAAAAAGCCACTTCACGTTTGTTCTCGAAATCGTGGACCCTTTTAGAAGAAAATTCGCTTTGGTGGACGCCTCGATTTGGCCCACAAGCCGTATTGTCACTCCACGAGCCATGATGCGATATATTTTGAAAATTTTGATGCATTTTTTTTTAAATTGCTCATAAGGCGACCAAATAGCTTTTCTTTCGATAAGCCGACGTTCCGGGATGCATTTGCACAGGAACAGGCCGAAAAATTAATATAATATCTTTGGAAAAAATTCGTCTTAACTCCTCTCTCGGACATGTGACGTAATACTTATTCAGTCTTAGATCCGATCGTGGTATTTTGCAGGCATGGCCAAACGTCTTAATCGCCGTAAACGGGCCAGTATTTTGTTCAAACGGTCCCATAAACCCTCAGGACTGTTTCTGATCGAGATGGGACATGCACTTCACATTATCTCGATACGAACTCTTCAAAGTGACATTTACGTGAAATTTGTAACTTCCCAGACCCAAAAAGCCACTTCACGTTTGTTCTCGAAATCGTGGACCCTTTTAGAAGAAAATTCGCTTTTGTGGACGCCTCGATTTGGCCCACAAGCCGTATTGTCACTCCACGAGCCATGATGCGATATATTTTGAAAATTTTAATGCATTTTTTTTTTAAATTGCTCATAAGGCGACCAAATAGCTTTTCTTTCGATAGGCCGAAGTTCCGGGATGCATTTGCACAGGAACAGGCCGGAAAATTATTATATGTTTTGGAAAAAATATTCGTCCTAACTCCTCTCTCGGACATGTGACGTAATAATTATTCCGTCTTAGATCCGCTCGTGGTAATTCGCAGGCATGGCCAAACGTCTTAATCGCCGTAAACGGGACAGTATTTTGTTCAAACGGTCCCATATACCCTCAGGACTGTTTCTGATCGAGGTGGGACATGCACTTGACATTATCTCGATACGAACTCTTCAAAGTGACATTTACATGAATTTTATAACTTCCCAGACCAAAAAAGCCGCTTCACGTATGTTCTCGACATCGTGGACCCTTTTAGAACAAAATTCGCTTTGGTGGACGCCTCGATTTGGCCCACAAGCCGTATTGTCACTCCACGAGCCATGATGCGATATATTTTGAAAATTTTGATGCATTTTTTTTTAAATTGCTCATAAGGCGACCAAATAGCTTTTCTTTCGATAAGCCGACGTTCCGGGATGCATTTGCACAGGAACAGGCCGAAAAATTAATATAATATCTTTGGAAAAAATTCGTCTTAACTCCTCTCTCGGACATGTGACGTAATAATTATTCCGTCTTAGATCCGCTCGTGGTAATTCGCAGGCATGGCCAAACGTCTTAATCGCCGTAAACGGGACAGTATTTTGTTCAAACGGTCCCATATACCCTCAGGACTGTTTCTGATCGAGGTGGGACATGCACTTGACATTATCTCGATACGAGCTCTTCAAAGTGACATTTACATGAATTTTAAAACTTCCCAGACTCAAAAAGCCACCTCACATTTGTTCTAGACATCGTGGACTCTTTTAGAAGAAAATTCGCTTTCGTGGACACCTCGATTTGGCCCACAAGCCGTATTGTCACTCCACGAGCCATGATGCGATATATTTTGAAAATTTTGATGCATTTTTTTTTCAAATTGCTCATAAGGCGACCAAATAGCTCTCCTTTCGATAAGCCGACGTTCCGGGATGCACTTGCACAGGAACAGGCCGGAAAATTATTATGTTTTGGAAAAAATATTCGTCCTAACTCCTCTCTCGGACATGTGACGTAATAATTATTCCGTCTTAGATCCGCTCGTGGTAATTCGCAGGCATGGCCAAACGTCTTAATCGCCGTAAACAGGACAGTATTTTCTTCAAACGGTCCGATAAACCCTCAGGACTGTTTCTGATCGAGATGGGACATGTACTTCACATTATCTCGATACGAACTCTTCAAAGTAATATTTACATGAATTGTATACCTTCCCAGACTCAAAAAGCCACTTCACGTTTGTTCTAGACATCGTGGACCCTTTTAGAATAAAATTCGCTTTCGTGGACACCTCGATTTGGCCCACAAGCCGTATTGTCACTCCACGAGCCATTATGAGATATATTTTGAAAATCTTGATGCATTTTTTTTTTAAATTGATCATAAGGCGACCAAATAGCTTTTCTTTCGATAAGCCGACGTTCCGGGATGCATTTGCACAGGAACAGGCCGGAAAATTAATATAATGTTTTGGAAAAAATTCGTCCTAACTCCTCTCTCGGACATGTGACGTAATAATTATTCCGTCTTAGATCCGCTCGTGGTATTTCGCAGGCATGGCCAAACGTCTTAATAGCCGTAAACGGGACAGTATTTTATTCAAACGGTCCCATAAACCCTCAGGACTGATGCTGAACGAGATGGGACATGTACTTCACATTATCTCGATACGAACTCTTTAAAGTGACATTTACATGAATTTTACAACTTCCCAGGCCCAAAAAGCCACTTCACGTTTGTTCTAGACAACGTGAGCCCTTTTAGAAGAAAATTCGCTTTCGTGGACACCTCGATTTGGCCCACAAGCCGTATTGTCACTCCACGAGCCATGATGCGATATATTTTGAAAATTTTGATGTATTTTTTTTTTAAATTGCTCATAAGGCGACCAAATAGCTCTCCTTTCGATAAGCCGACGTTCCGGGATGCATTTGCACAGGAACAGGCCGGAAAATTATTATATGTTTTGGAAAAAATATTCGTCCTAACTCCTCTCTCGGACATGTGACGTAATAATTATTTCGTCTTAGATCCGCTCGTGGTATTTCGCAGGCATCGCCAAACGTCTTAATCGCCGTAAACGGGACAGTATTTTGTTCAAACGGTCCCATAAACCCTCAGGACTGTTTCTGATCGAGATGGGACATGCTCTTCACATTATCTCGATACGAACACTTCAAAGTGACATTTACATGAATTTTACAACTTCCCAGGCCCAAAAAGCCACTTCACGTTTGTTCTAGACATCGTGGACCCTTTTAGAAGAAAATTCACTTTCGTGGACACCTCGATTTCACCCACAAGCCGTATTGTCACTCCACGAGCCATGATGCGATATATTTTGAAAATTTTAATGCATTTTTTTTCAAAATTGCTCATAAGGCGACCAAATAGTTCTCCTTTCGATAAGCCGACGTTCCGGGATGCATTTGCACTGGAACAGGCCGGAAAATTATTATATGCTTTGGAAGAAATATTCGTCCTAACTCCTCTCTCGGACATGTGACGTAATAATTATTTCGTCTTAGACCCGCTCGTGGTATTTCGCAGGCATGGCCAAACGTGTTAATCGCCGTAAACGGGACAGTATTTTATTCAAACGGTCCCATAAACCCTCAGGACTGTTTCTGATCGAGATGGGACATGTACTTCACATTATCTCGATACGAACTCTTCAAAGTGATATTTACATGAATTTTATAACTTCCCAGACTCAAAAAGCCATTTCGCGTTTGTTCTAGACATCGTGGACCCTTTTAGAAGAAAGTTCGCTTTCGTGGACACCTCGATTTGTCCCACAAGCCGTACTGTCACTCCACGAGCCATGATGCGATATATTTTGAAAATTTTGATGCATTTTTTTTAGATTGCTCATAAGGCGACCAAATAACTTTTCTTTCGATAAGCCGACGTTCCGGGATGTATTTGGACAGGAGGAGGCCGAAAAATTAATATAATATGTTTTGGAAAAAATTCGTCCTAACTCCTCTCTCGGACATGTGACGTAATAATTAAAACGTCTTAGTAGCCGTAAACGGGACAGTATTTTGTTCAAACGGTCCCATAAACCCTCAGGACTGATTCTGAACGAGATGGGATATGTACTTCACATTATCTTGATACGAACTCTTCAAAGTGATATTTACATGAATTTTATAACTTCCCAGACTCAAAAAGCCACTTCACGTTTGTTCTAGACATCGTGGGCCCTTTTAGAAGAAAATTCGCTTTCGTGGACACCTCGATTTGGCCCGCAAGCCGTACGAACTCTTCAAAGTGACATTTACATGAATTTTACAACTTCCCAGGCCCAAAAACGTGATATTTACATGAATTTTATAACTTCCCAGACCCAAAAAGCCATTTCACGTTTGTTCTCGAAATCGTGGACCCTTTTAGAAGAAAATTCGCTTTCGTGGACACCTCGATTTGGCCCACAAGCCGTATTGTCACTCCACGAGCCATGATGCGATATATTTTGAAAATTTTGATGCATTTTTTTTTTTAAATTGCTCATAAGGCGACCAAATAGCTCTCCTTTCGATAAGCCGACGTTCCGGGATGCATTTGCACAGGAACAGGCCGGAAAATTATTATATGTTTTTGAAAAAATATTCGTCCTAACTCCTCCCTCGGACATGTGACGTAATAATTATTTCATCTTAGATCCGCTCGTGGTATTTCGCAGGCATCGCCAAACGTCTTAATCGCCGTAAACGGGACAGCATTTTGTTCAAACGGTCCCATAAACCCTCAGGACTGTTTCTGATCGAGATGGGACATGCTCTTCACATTATCTCGATACGAACTCTTCAAAGTGACATTTACATGAATTTTACAACTTCCCAGGCCCAAAAAGCCACTTCACGTTTGTTCTAGACATCGTGGACCCTTTCCATGATGCGATATATTTTGAAAATTTTGATGCATTTTTTTTTAAATTGCTCATATGGCGACCAAATAGCTTTTCTTTCTATAAGCCGACGTTCCGGGATGTATTTGGACAGGAACAGGCCGAAAAATTAATATAATATGTTTTGGAAAAAAATCGTCTCCTCTCTCGGACATGTGACGTAATAATTTATTATTCAGTCTTAGATCCGCTCGTGGTATTTTGCGGGCATGGCCAAACGTCTTAATCGCCGTAAACGGGACAGTATTTTATTCAAACGGTCCCATAAACCCTCAGGACTGTTTCTGATCGAGATGGGACATGTACTTCACATTATCTCGATACGAACTCTTCAAAGTGATATTTACATGAATTTTTTAAATTCCCAGACTCAAAAAGCCACTTCGCGTTTGTTCTAGACATCGTGGACCCTTTTAGAAGAAAATTCGCTTTCGTGGACACCTCGATTTGTCCCACAAGCCGTATTGTCACTCCACGAGCCATGGTGCGATATATTTTGAAAATATTGATGCATTTTTTTTTAAATTGCTCATATGGCGACCAAATAGCTTTTCTTTCGATAAGCCGACGTTCCGGGATGTATTTGGACAGGAACAGGCCGAAAAATTAATGTAATATGTTTTGGAAAAAAATCGTCCTAACTCCTCTCTCGGACATGTGACGTAATAATTATTCAGTCTTAGATCCGCTCGTGGTATTTTGCGGGCATGGCCAAACGTCTTAATCGCCGTAAACGGGACAGTATTTTGTTCAAACGGTCCCATAAACCGTCAGGACTCTTTCTGATCGAGATGGGACATGCACTTCATATTATCTCGATACGAACTCTTCAAAGTGACATTTACATGAATTTTACAACTTCCCAGACCCAAAAAGCCACTTCACGTTTGTTCTCGAAATCGTGGACCCTTTTAGAAGAAAATTCGCTTTCGTGGACGCCTCGATTTGGCCCACAAGCCGTATTGTCACTCCACGAGCCATGATGCGATATATTTTGAAAATTTTGATTCATTTTTTTTTAAATTGCTCATAAGGCGACCAAATAGCTTTTCTTTCGATAAGCCGACGTTCCGGGATGCATTTGCACAGGAACAGGCCGAAAAATTAATATAATATCTTTGGAAAAAATTCGTCTTAACTCCTCTCTCGGACATGTGACGTAATAATTTATTATTCAGTCTTAGATCCGCTCGTGGTATTTTGCGGGCATGGCCAAACGTCTTAATCGCCGTAAACGGGACAGTATTTTGTTCAAACGGTCCCATAAACCCTCAGGACTCTTTCTGATCGAGATGGGACATGCACTTCATATTATCTCGATACGAACTCTTCAAAGTGACATTTACATTAATTTTATGAATTCCCAGACTCAAAAAGCCACTTCACGTTTGTTCTAGACATCGTGGACCCTCTTAGAAGAAAATTCGCTTTCGTGGGCACCTCGATTTGGCCCGCAAGCCGTATTGTCATTCCACGAGCCATGATGCGATATATTTTGAAAATTTTGATGCATTTTTTTTTTATTTCTCATAAGGCGACCAAATAGCTCTCCTTTCGATAAGCCGACGTTCCGGGATGCATTTGCACAGGAACAGGCCGGAAAATTAATATAATATCTTTGAAAAAAATTCGTCTTAACTCCTCTCTCGGACATGTGATGTAATAATTATTCAGTTTTAGATCCGCTCGTGGTATTTTGCAGGCTTGGCCAAACGTCTTAATCGCCGTAAACGGGACAGTATTTTATTCAAACGGTCCCATAAACCCTCAGGACTGTTTCTGATCGAGATGGGACATGTACTTCACATTATCTCGATACGAACTCTTCAAAGTGACATTTACATGAATTTTATAACTTCCCAGACCCAAAAAGCCACTTCACGTTTGTTCTCGAAATCGTGGACCCTTTTAGAAGAAAATTCGCTTTCGTGGACGCCTCGATTTGTCCCACAAGCCGTATTGTCACTCCACGAGCCATGATGCGACATATTTTGAAAATTTTGATGCATTTTTTTTTAAATTGCTCATATGGCGACCAAATAGCTTTTCTTTCGATAAGCCGACGTTCCGGGATGTATTTGGACAGGAACAGGCCGAAAAATTAATATAATATGTTTTGGAAAAAAATCGTCCTAACTCCTCTCTCGGACATGTGACGTAATAATTATTCAGTCTTAGATCCGCTCGTGGTATTTTGCGGGCATGGCCAAGCGTCTTAATCGCCGTAAACGGGACAGTATTTTGTTCAAACGGTCCCATAAACCCTCAGGACTGTTTCTGATCGAGATATGGGACATGCACTTCATATTATCTCGATACGAACTCTTCAAAGTGACATTTACATGAATTTTATAACTTCCCAGACCCAAAAAGCCACTTCACGTTTGTTCTCGAAATCGTGTACCCTTTTAGAAGAAAACTCGCTTTCGTGGACGCCTCGATTTGGCCCACAAGCCGTATTGTCACTCCACGAGCCATGATGCGATATATTCTGAAAATTTTGATGCACTTCTTTTTAAAATTGCTCATAAGGCGACCAAATAGCTTTTCTTTCGATAAGCCGACGTTCCGGGATGCATTTGCACAGGAACAGGCCGGAAAATTAATATAATATCTTTGGAGAAAATTCGTCTTAACTCCTCTCTCGGACATGTGACGTAATAATTATTCAGTCTTAGATCCGCTGGTGGTATTTCGCAGGCATGGCCAAACGTCTTAATCGCCGTAAACGGGACAGAATTTTGTTCAAACTGTCCCATATACCCTCAGGACTGTTTCTGATCGAGATGGGACATGCACTTCACATTATCTCGATACGAACTCTTCAAAGTGACATTTACATTAATTTTATGAATTCCCAGACTCACAAAGCCACTTCACGTTTGTTCTAGACATCGTGGACCCTTTTAGAAGAAAATTCGCTTTCGTGGGCACCTCGATTTGGCCCACAAGCCGTATTGTCACTCCACGAGCCATGATGCGATATATTTTGAAAATTTTGATGCATTTTTTTTTTAATTGCTCATAAGGCGACCAAATAGCTTTTCTTTCGATAAGCCGACGTTTCGGGATGCATTTGCACAGGAACAGGCCGAAAAATTAATATAATATCTTTGGAAAAAATTCGTCTTAACTCCTCTCTCGGACATGTGACGTAATAATTATTCAGTTTTAGATCCGCTCGTGGTATTTTGCAGGCTTGGCCAAACGTCTTAATAGCCGTAAACGGGACAATATTTTGTTCAAACGGTCCCATAAACCCTCAGGACTGATTCTGAACGAGATGGGATATGTACTTCACATTATCTTGATACGAACTCTTCAAAGTGATATTTACATGAATTTTATAACTTCCCAGACTCAAAAAGCCACCTCACGTTTGTTCTAGACATCGTGGACCCTTTTAGAAGAAAACTCGCTTTCGTGGACACCTCGATTTGGCCCACAAGCCGTATTGCCACTCCACGAGCCATGATGCGATATATTTTGAAAATTTTGATGCACTTTTTTTTAAATTGCTCATAAGGCGACCAAATAGCTTTTCTTTCGATAAGCCGACGTTCCGGGATGCATTTGCATAGGAATAGGCCGGAAAATAAATATAATATGTTTTGGAAAAAATTCGTCCTCACTCCTCTCTCGGACATGTGACGTAATAATTATTCAGTCTTAGATCCGCTCGTGGTATTTCGCAGGCATGGCCAAACGTCTTAATCGCCGTAAACGGGACAGTATTTTGTTCAAACTGTCCCATATACCCTCAGGACTGTTTCTGATCGAGATGGGACATCCACTTCACATTATCTCGATACGAACTCTTCAAAGTGACATTTACATTAATTTTATGAATTCCCAGACTCAAAAAGACACTTCACGTTTGTTCTAGACATCGTGGACCCTTTTAGAAGAAAATTCGCTTTCGTGGGCACCTCGATTTGGCCCACAAGCCGTATTGTCACTCCACGAGCCATGATGCGATATATTTTGAAAATTTTGATGCATTTTTTTTTTTAATTTCTCATAAGGCGACCAAATAGCTCTCCTTTCGATAAGCCGACGCTCCGGGATGCATTTGCACAGGAACAGGCCGGAAAATTATTATATGTTTTGGAAAAAATATTCGTCCTAACTCCTCTCTCGGACATGTGACGTAATAATTATTCCGTCTTAGATCCGCTCGTGGTAATTCGCAGGCATGGCCAAACGTCTTAATCGCCGTAAACGGGACAGTATTTTATTCAAACGGTCCCATAAACCCTCAGGACTGTTTCTGATCGAGATGGGACATGTACTTCACATTATCTCGATACGAACTCTTCAAAGTGACATTTACATGAATTTTACAACTTCCCAGCCACTTCACGTTTGTTCGAGACATCGTGGGCCCTTTTAGAAGAAAATTCGCTTTCGTGGACACCTCGATTTGGCCCACAAGCCGTATTGTCACCCCATGAGCCATGATGCGATATATTTTAAAAATTTTGATGCATTTTTTTTTTAAATTGCTCATAAGGCGACCAAATAGCTCTCCTTTCGATAAGCCGACGTTCCGGGATGCATTTGCACAGGAACAGGCCGAAAAATTAATATAATATCTTTGGAAAAAATTCGTCTTAACTCCTCTCTCGGACATGTGACGTAATAATTATTCAGTCTTAGATCCGCTCGTGGTATTTTGCAGGCTTGGCCAAACGTCTTAATCGCCGTAAACGGGACAGTATTTTGTTCAAACTGTCCCATATACCCTCAGGACTGTTTCTGATCGAGATGGGACATCCACTTCACATTATCTCGATACGAACTCTTCAAAGTGACATTTACATTAATTTCATGAATTCCCAGACTCAAAAAGCCACTTCACGTTTGTTCTAGACATCGTGGACCCTTTTAGAAGAAAATTCGCTTTTCTAACACGCAATGACAAACCTATTGTGAAGTCTCTGAGAGTCCTTTTGAGCAAATTTAGAGTCATTGAGATAGGTAAATTACTAAATTATATAAATTTTTGAAAAATTAGAACTTAGAGACCGGTCCTCAATATTTCTTTTCGATTTTCAACGAGGATCCTTCTTGGTGGTTCAAAAAGCGTTCTGTTTATAATTTTGAAAATTTTTAGCTCCCTGGACTTAAGATGAATAATTAAACGGTCCTAATTCCTGACTGGAATTAAGAAGATTCAACCAGCAGTAAAAAATAATTGTAATTTTCGAAAATTAGAACTTTATTTTCAGTCACGTGGATTCCTTAGCCTAAACGATGTATCGGCAAATCACAATTTCAAACTATATTCAGTATTTTGTAAAGGACGTTTTCGAGAATAGGGAGACTTTGGGCTACAAAAAAATATATTTGTCCACATGAGTCAAACACAGTTTTTGCAGGATACATTAAGAAAACATATACCTTTAATTTAAGGCCAATTTTGTTCTTGACTCATGTGGACATTCTATGTTCTTGAGATCTTTGTCTCCCTGTTTCTGTTTTCTTGTTAAATCAATTTTTTCTCCTGCGAACGTGCGAATTGTGTCCAATAAGCTGTTAGAGACTTCAAATAAGCTTACAACTTCGAAAAATTGTTAAATAATAAAAAAAAACAAAAAGAGCTAATTCACGGTGATGCGGCTTTGAACCCTGGCCCAACGTTTTCCGGGCCCAGACCCCGACATTTCGACCACCAATCGTATTGCTGTCATAGTGTATTTAGGAAGATGATAAACTAATGTATCACGGTTTTAGGGATGTATTAAACTAATTCTTAATATAATTAATTTCTAGACTGTTTTTTACTAAATAATTATCATAATTTGAATGGAGGCTGCCACGGGTCAAATTGATTGTTTGATTTTGGATTCCGGATGGATCCCGTGTCAAATGGTTTAGTCTTACCGACGTTTCGTACACCGTTGCAGGTGACATCTTCAGGGCTAGATTGGCGCTGAACCGGTGATTGCTGATGGTGGAGTGTGAATTTGGGGCGTTACGCTTGGTCGCGCGTCACGGACAGGGGGTAGTTATGATTGGTGGAGGCGTTTTTTCGGATTACGGGCTGAAGAACAGTTTTCCAAACATTGGTGAGAGGGTACCTGTATTGATATTGGTGGGGTTTTTATAGATTCCAATGGACTCTCGAATTTTTCGCTGCAAGAAGAATAACGGAGCTGGGGCTATGACTTTTGTTTTATCAAACAGGATTTGATGACCTCGATCTGTTGATCTGGTGTTCCGCAATGGCTGAAGCAGTACTTTGAAGACGAGTACACCTTTCATGCTCCTTAATACGGGTTCTGAGTGTACATCCGGTCTCACCAATATACGACAGACCGCACGAACAAGGAACTTTATACACCCCTTCCCTTCTGACTGCAGGGGAATGACATCTTTCACAGGTTTTAAGAACTGGGGTAACTTTGGGAGGGTGGTGAACCTTGTGAGGACGATTTGCTTTCAAAGGATCCTGCTGAGTTTATCGGTGACACCTTCGATATAGCGTAGAATGGTGGTGGCAATTGGTGGGGCCCTTTCAATGTTGAGTCTGGGTTGAAGGGAGGCACGTCTTTGAATGGCTCGTTGGGTATCTCTTGGTTGGAAATTGTTGGCTTGAGGAACCTTGGTTAGATGGGTTAGTTCCTTATGGAGATGTTGGGGTTCACTCAGGGAGAAGGTTCTGTTAACTGACGAGTTGAGAACGGAAGCTTTTTGAGCTGGATGATGGTGTGACTGGGCGTTCAGATAATGGTCCGTGTGGGTGGGCTTACGATAAATGGAATGACCTAGTGTTCCATCTGCTTTCCGGGAGACGGAAATATCCAGGAAGGAGAGGCAGCCGTTGGATTCAAGGTCCATGGTGAACCTAATGTTTGGATGAATCGAATTGAGGTGTTCTAGGAAGAGGTTTAATGACTCACGACCATGTTGCTAAATTACAAACGTATCATCGACGTATCTAAAACAACATTTGGGTTTTAAGGTGGCGGAATCCAAGGTTGTCTTTCGAAGTTTTCCATGAAGATTTGAGCCATAATTTACCTTGAAACTGGAAGTAAGTTGAAGATAGACATTTTTTGATGATTGGCAGAAGATCCATTGAGATGTTGTGGTTGGGGAAAAGTGACTTCAGAATATTCATGGTATCTGGAATAGAGACGTTGGTGAATAGTGATTCTACGTCGAAGCTGATGAGCGAGTCCTCGGGGGCGACATTAGGATCGTGGAGTTTCTTCACAAACTCTTTTGAGTTTAGGATGAAGCTGTCCGTATTGCCTGAAAGAGTCTTTAGAAGATCTGCTGGATACCTAGAGATTTTGTGAGAAACTGAACCAATGGCACTGACGATGGGTCGGAGTAGGGCATTTGGTTTGTGAATCTTTGCCCCGTCTTCTCACAGCGAAAAATTCGAGAGTCCATTGAAATCCTTAAAAACCCACCAATATCAATAGAGATTCCAGTTACCCTCTCCCCAATGTTTGGAAAACTGTTCTTCAGTCCTTAATCCGGAAAAACGCCTCCACCAATCATATACCCGGGTCCGTGACACGCGACCAAGCGTAACGCTCCAAAAACTCACACCCTAGGTATAAATAACCAGACTCCACCAGCAATCACCAGTTTAGCGCCAATCTAGCCCTGAAGATGTCACGTGCAATGGTGTACGAAACGTCGGTAAGACTAAACCATTTGACATGGGATTCATCCGGAATCCAAAATCAAAGGATATGCAGTACATACCAGTATCTAATAAAAACGCACAATATGCATGTTTTTCATTCATACTTTACTATTGGCCAGTAAAATTATGTGAGGACTATTCATAGACCATGGACTAGGGTTGCATAATTGTCCGGCAATTGTAAATAATATGAACCCAGACAATAATTGTCATTTTTGCCGACAATTATCTCTCAATCTATTAAATATTGTTCCTGTGTGGTTATTCGAACTGTACGTCATGTATTTATTTAGTAAGTATAGGTACTCACTTTTATGGTATTAAGTAAAGACAAAACGAATTTTTTAATAGTAATACGACGAGTATTCTCTTGATTGCCGCGGGTTTTGACGTCCGAATGGTTGTCAACTACGAGTCAAAATGGTAGATTTTTTTAGGCTAAAAAGAGGACGAGAGCTTGCTCGAGTTTACCATTTGACGAGTAGTGCATCCATAAGGACTCAACGAGGCAACCAAGAGACTACGAATCGTATTTTGCAGATTATTTTATAAATTAAAGAATTGAGTAAGTAGTGTCAAGTTGTTGTAGTATTATCACTGTAATAAGGATTTGATTGGTTACTGGTATAGTAAATGCTGTTTTGGATTGGTTCAATACTTATGAATAAAATAATCACTGTAATCAGGATTTGATTGGTTACTGGTATACTAAATGCTGTTTTGGATTGGTTCAATACCTAATGTATAAAATAATCATTATAAAAAAATTGGCAATCTCGCAGACGGTAAAAAGTTCTACTTTTTCACAGAATTTGTAAATATGTACAGCAACTGACGTTAATATACACCCTTCTCTAATGAAATTTTAAAAAACGTTTTTTTCTATTTCGGTTTCCTAATGAACACTTTATAGCACCCAAACGCGTTCTCTAATGTGCTCTATTAGAGCACGGCTTTTGTGTACATCGTAACCTAGACAACGATTGTGTCCAACAATCGCCAACTATCAAGCGAACATTGACCTGTCTATGAAAATGGAAAAACAATTTTTTTCAAACAGGTTATGGGTATCCGAAATCGAAAAAATTGTATAAAAAACGTGTTTCATAAGGCTCTTATCGCACTCGGATTTTGTAAAACTCGGGCTTTTCGCCCTCGTTGTCCAAACATCCTCGTGCGATAATAATTGGCCTTATGAAACGTGTTTTTTAATATACTATTTTCTATTTCGGTTTTCTAATGAAGACGCGTTCTCTAATGTGCTCTATTGGAGCACGGCTTTTGTTTACATCGTAACCTAGACAACGATTGTGTCCAACAATCGCCAACTGTCAAGCGAACATTGACCTGTCTTTGAAAATGGAAAACTTATTTTTTTTCTAACAAGTTGGGTATTCGAAATAGAAAAAATTGTATAAAAAACGTGTTTCATAAGGCTCTTGTCGCACTCGGATTTTGTAAAACTCGGGCTTTTCGACCTCGTTGTCCAAACATCCTCGTGCGATAATAATTGGCCTTATGAAACGTGATTTTAAATATATCGGGTGTCTAAAAAAAAACCGGACAAAATAGTCTTTGAAATAAGTCAGCCATTTCTTAACCGATTTGGATAGACTTGGTCTTAACTCTTAAATTAAAGCCAAAGAATCAGGCTTTCGAACTTTGTAAGAAACGTCGACAGATGGCGCTGCTGTAGTAGCTTTACTGATACTTGTCTTTAAGGCTTATTTCAGGTGCGTGGGGATAGGTCGGGTAACATCCAATGGTTATGAGACCCAAATAGCCTTGAAGATCTTTCATTTTTCTTCAAAAATCTTTTTTCAGAGGTCCATTTGACGCAAGCATTAATTTTCTGTGATTTTTCTAAAAAAAGTGTTTTTGCGTATTTTCATGCTTCCATAAGTATGACTAAAGTAACATTGATGCACATAGGGCTTAATTTTCAATTGCACCCCACTGGCATCCGCGCCATTGTTTTCACCATATTTGTTCATTTATAACTGAAAATTAAGATTTATATGCATTACTGTTCTTTGGTCATAGCCATTAATGCGTGAAAATACTCAAAAACACATTTTTTTAAAAAATTACAGAAAATCAATGCTTAAGCCAAATCGACTTCTGAAAAAGGATTTTTGAACAAGAAAGAAAGATCTTCAAGGCTATTCAAGTGTCATACCGATGGTCGTTGACTGACCAATCCCCATGCAGCTAAAATAAACCTTTAAAGCAAGTATCAATATGACTACTACGGCAGCGCCATCTGCCGTAGTTTCTCATACAGTCAAAAGCCTGATTCTTTGGCTTTAATTGAAGACCACGCTCATCCAAATCGGTTGAGAAATGGTAGACTTATTCCCAAAAATATTTTTTCTATTTCGGTTTCCTAATGAACACTTTATAGCACCCAAACGCGTTCTCTAATGTCCTCTATTAGAGCACGGCTTTTGTTTACATTGTAACCTAGACAACGATTGTGTCCAACAATCGCCTACTGTCAAGCGAACATTGACCTGTCTTTGAAAATTGAAAACCTATTTTTTTCTAACGAGTTGGGTATCCGAAATAGAAAAAATTGTATAAAAAACGTGTTTCATAAGGCTCTTATCGCACTCGGATTTTGTAAAACTCGGGCTTTTCGCCCTCGTTGTCCAAACATCCTCGTGCGATAATAATTGGCCTTATGAAACGTGTTTTTTAATATACTATTGGCCGGTTTTTTTTTGGGACACCCGATACTATTTTCTATTGCGGTTTCCTAATGAACACTTTATAGCACCCAAACGCGTTCTCTAATGTTCTCTATTAGAGCACGGCTTTTGTCTACATCGTAACCTAGACAACGATTGTGTCCAACAATCGCCAACTGTCAAGTGAACATTGACCTGTCTATGAAAATGAAAAACCAATTTTTCTCTAACAGGTTTTGGGTATCCGAAATAAAAAAAAATGTAGCAACTGCTTCGCGAGCGTAGAAGTTAAAAATGGAATACTTACAACTAAAATTCAAGAAATTCGACAAAAAATTACATGTTTCCCTTATTTTCCGAAGAATAATAAACAACTAAAACAGACAATTAACAAATAAACTGTTAGCTGGCAAAAGGATATGACAATAAAACTGCATTAATCCGTATCGTTAAAATGTCAAAAAATTGCCGAAATTCAAAAACGGACAATGATTATTTTATATACATTAAGTATTGAACCAATCCAAAGCAGCATTTAGTATACCAGTAACCGATCAAATCCTGATTACAGTGACAATTCAACTTTTACTTTATAAACCAATACGAATTAACTGCTTCAGCCAATCGCAGCGTGACTAATTTGGCAATTTATTGTACATGTGGTGATTGCCAGGCAGTTGTCAAAAACGAGAAACGTCAAGTCGTTGAATTGTCTTGCCGAATACAACTCATGGTCTCAATATATCTTGGTAATTTTTGTCACTTTGATTTAGACTCGCAGGCGTTGTTTTTGGAAAATTATCACTCGCGCGAGCGCTCGTGATAATTTTCGTCCCAACGCCTGTTCGTTGCATCAAAGTGACAAAAATTGCCGGCAATATTGAGACCACTTGTTGTATACGACAACACTACAACAACGTGACACTACTTACTCAATTCTTTAATTTATAAAATAATTTGCAAAATACGATTCGTAGTCTCTTGGTTGCCTCGTTGAGTCCTCATGGATGCACTACTCGTCAAATGGTGATTTTTTTCGGCCAAAGAGGACTCGAGCAAGCTCTCGTCCTCTTTTTAGTCTAAAGAAATCTACCATTTTGACTCGTAGTTGATAACCATTCGGACGTCAAAACCCGCGGCAATCAAGAGACTACTCGTCGCATTACTATATTGATTATTGTACTCCACTGTTCAGCAGCCAATGGAAAACTAGAATTGAGAGTGGTTACTGCAGCAACAGACATAATTTGCAGATAATTTTTGACTACCTTGGTTTAGTATAGACATGGTTAGACATTCCCAGGGATCAACCCTGAGCCAAAACATTTTGAAGAGTTCTAACATGTCAAAAAAGGATATCTCGCCCCATATATACAGTGACTACCAAAATGTGCGGAGTGACTAACCATGTCTATACTCAACCAAGTAACTAACCAAGCCCCCCCTGAATTAAAAATCGTTCACGGTGAATTAACATTTACAGGGATGCACATCGCATTGATATACATTTTCAAGGCAAGAAGACTTATTGGTACAAAGCACAATAAAAAGTAAACTGTAAATAATCAATGATGCAATGATTTCAATAAGTCACGCATGCGCAAAATCGAAATTCTTGAGGTAAAAGTCAAGATCTTGAGATAAAAGGCAACATCTTGAGATAAAAGGCAACATGTTGAGATAAAAGTCAAGATCTTGAGACAAAGGCAAGATCTTGAGATAAAAGTCAAGAATTCAATAATCGAAAAGAAAAGTCTATACCGACTGATCCCTCAGCGCTTTCGTAGTATATTGATAGCGAATTTTGCTGTAAATAATTACCATATTTTCTGTGTTGTATACAATTTTCTTGCGAATTTCCTTCGCGTTCGTGCATTGAATTGCATCAGGTATATTTTCTCATGCATTCTAATAAAGTAATTAGTCCATATGTTATTGGACAGCAATCGAAAAAAATACCGATAACAATCAATGCATTAATAATTAAGGTACGACACTCTGTAGTGTTCAGCAACCAATAGAAAACTAGAACTGCAGCAATGTATCTCCGCGCATTGATTGCATCAGGTAAGATAAAAATCAATGCACTAATAATAAAAGGAGATCAATTGAAGATTTTTCAGTATAAAATACTTCTCAAGAAAAACAAAAAAAAGTCAAGGAAACGATGTCCGCAGACGCGGTTTGAACCCGGGGCCCCCAAGCGGTAGCCAAGTACTACACCAACACAGTGAACACACCACGCCACACTGACATGAAGAGTTGTGACTTATCTCAATTTGAACACCACGCTAAGACGACATCAAAAATATTGTGCTTCATTTATTTGCAAAAGCCAAGTTAGCTACTCCAGGGTCTCCAGGAGTGCGTACATCTTCATTTTTGATAAACCGTAATTAGATAAATGCTCAATGGTAACCCACGAACGTTTTATTTTTTTGGCCCAAAAACATATCCATTTTCGCGTGCCTTTCTAATGACAAATATGAGGCGCGCTGTGGAATAAAAAAGATTAACAATGTGTAAATATTTTTAACTCATATTATGTGGTATTGCCGACTTAGTGTTGGGTAGGTCACGATTATATTAGTGCCATATTTACAAAAAAAAAATTAATGCAAATCTCAATTTTGGCCCAAAAACCGGCCAAATTCGAAAGGGTCCTTTACTGTGAAAATCTCCAACCAAAGCTTATTGAGTGTGGTAAACGTGTGCCGAGCTTTCTACGGTTTCCAAGCTCTTTCCTTTTCTAACACGCAATGAAAAACTTATTTTGAAGTTCCTGAGAGTCCTTTTGAGGAAATTTAGAGTCATTCAGATAGGTGAATTACTAAAATATATACATTTTTGGAAAATTAGAACTTAGAGAGCGGTCCTCAATATTTCTTTTCGATTTTCATCGAGGATCCTTCTTCGTGGTTCAAAAAGCGTTCTGTTTATAATTTTGAAAATTTTTAGCTCCCTGGACTTAAGATGAGTAATAAAACGGTCCTGATTCCTGACTGGAATTAAGAAGATTCAACCAGCAGTAAAAAATAATTGTAATTTTCGAAAATTAGGACTTTATTTTCAGTCACGTGGACTCCTTAGCCTAAACGATGTATCGACGAATCACAATTTCAAACTATATTCAGGATTTTGTAAATTTACTGTGAAAATCTCCAACCAAAGCTTATTGAGTGTGGTAAACGTGTGCCGAGCTTTCTACGGTTTCCAAGCTCTTTCCTTTTCTAACACGCAATGACAAACTTATTTTGATGTTCCTGAGAGTCCTTTTGAGGAAATTTAGAGTCATTCAGATAGGTAAATTACTAAATTATATAAATTTTTGAAAAATTAGAACTTAGAGACCGATTCTCAATATTTCTTTTCGATTTTCCACGAGGACCCTTCTTGGTGGTTCAAAAAGCGTTCTATTTATAATTTTGAAAATTTTTACCCATCTGGACTTAAGATGAATAATTAAACGGTCCTGATTCCTGACTGGAATTAAGAAGATTCAACCAGCACTAAAAAATAATTGTAATATTCGAAAATTAGGACTTTATTTTCAGTCACGTGGACTCCTTAGCTTAAACGATGTATCGACGAATCACAATTTCAAACTATATTCAGGATTTTGTAAATTTACTGTGAAAATCTCCAACCAAAGCTTATTGAGTGTTGTAAACGTGTGCCGAGCTTTCTACGGTTTCCAAGCTCTTTCCTTTTCTAACACGCAATGAAAAACTTATTTTGAAGTTCCTGAGAGTCCTTTTGAGGAAATTTAGAGTCATTCAGATAGGTAAATTACTAAATTATATAAATTTTTGAAAAATTAGAACTTACAGACCGATTCTCAATATTTCTTTTCGATTTTCATCGAGGATCCTTCTTGGTGGTTCAAAAAGCGTTCTGTTTATAATTTTGAAAATTTTTAGCTCCCTGGACTTAAGACGACTAATGAAACGGTCCTGATTCCTGACTGGAATTAAGAAGATTCAACCAGCACTAAAAAATAATTGTAATTTTCGAAAATTAGGACTTTATTTTCAGTCACGTGGACTCCTTAGCTTAAACGATGTATCGACGAATCACAATTTCAAACTATATTCAGGATTTTGTAAATTTACTGTGAAAATCTCCAACCAAAGCTTATTGAGTGTGGTAAACGTGTGCCGAGCTTTCTACGGGTTCCAAGTTCTTTCCTTTTCTAACACGCAATGACAAACCTATTTTGAAGTCTCTGAGAGTCCTTTTGAGCAAATTTAGAGTCATTGAGATAGGTAAATTACTAAATTATATAAATTTTTGAAAAATTAGAACTTAGAGACCGGTCCTCAATATTTCTTTTCGATTTTCAACGAGGATCCTTCTTGATGGTTCCATAAGCGTTCTGTTTATAATTTTGAAAATTTTTAGCTCCCTGGACTTAAGATGAGTAATAAAACGGTCCTGATTCCTGACTGGAAATAAGAAGATTCAACCAGCAGTAAAAAATTATTGTAATTTTCGAAAATTAGGACTTTATTTTCAGTCACGTGGACTCCTTAGCCTAAACGATGTATCGGCAAATCACAATTTCAAACTATATTCAGGATTTTGTAAATTTTCTGTGAAAATTACCAACCAAAGCTTATTGAGTGTGGTAAACGTGTGCCGAGCTTTCTACGGATTCCAAGTTCTCTCCTTTTCTAACACGCAATGAAAAACTTATTTTGAAGTTCCTGAGAGGTCTTTTGAGGAAATTTATAATCATTCAGATAGGTAAATTACTAAATTATATAAATTTTTGAAAAATTAGAACTTAGAGACCGGTCCTCAATATTTCTTTTCGATTTTCAACGAGGATCCTTCTTGGTGGTTCAAAAAGCGTTCTATTTATAAGTTCTTTCCTTTTCTAACACGCAATGAGAAACTTATTTTGAAGTCCCTGAGAGTCCTTTTTAGCAAATTTCGAGTCATTCATGTTTTTTTCGCCACACTGATTTTTAGAAGCAGAATTTGAAGAGCTTTCGTATGGTGACGTGAAAAATGGGAGTTTGCATTTAAATTTTTAATGTTGATGTGCCAAAATATAGCTTTCCGTTAATCGATTTGACTTGAAACCGAGCTTAAAACTTTTACAATTCTTCATTGAATGATACCTACTACTAAATGCACATTCCAAATTTCAGCCAGATCGACCTTGCAGTTTTGGGGTTTTTTTTTGGGTTCCAAGGACCCTGAATCGTAAAATTTTGATGATGTTTTGATGTGGCGATTGGATTTTTCGATCGATTTTAGTAACTGCGATGCGAAGCGTAGAAGTTAAAAATGGTTTGTCACTTCTAGGAGACTGCAACCATGGTATGATTACCGGTATTCGCCTCAAATCTGCTTTAAATCTGACAGACGACAGACGACGTGACAACTGACAATGACGTAAATGCCTTGTACTTAGTTAGGTTATGTTAGTTTATTATTTATGTAAGTTATCATCATTTAATTATACTGTTATGTGATTATGTGTTGTTATCTGTTGTAAGGTACTTAACTGTTATGAATTGGATGCTTTCTGTCGGAAATTGTGAGTGATTTGTGGGAGAAATTGTCAATCGATTAGTTTTATTTCTTTTACTCTTTATCCTCCACCAACAGAAGTTCTGGGACTCCTGGGTAGGTACCTTAGTCTTGCTAATTCCACGTACAAATTTAATACTTTGTAGGTAAATACCTAATTGATTTAAGTGATTTGTTGCAATACATTCTGCTTTTTCAGATGGGGCATAAATGGTCTGAACCAATCTAATCAATTGAAGAACATGAATAGAAAACAATTCATATGAATTTGTTTCCCGAGGATGGAAAAGATATTGACAGCTACTTATTTGTGTAATCACCGATAAACTGATGTCCACGATAAAATGTTGTTACGTGATGTGGTCGAAGAATAATGGATCTTCGGTAAGTACACCAAATTATTTAAATTTAAATTCAGCGGCCTAATAAACTCTAAAGTAATTGAAAAAGCAGCAGGAAAGTGGCTGGACATCCATGTTAAAGCTCCGTATAATGTTAATGACAGGACTTGCATTGCCTATCCGTCACTTGTCATTATAAACCGATGTTTAAAAATTGCAAAACCAGGGGGTTGGTCTGCCAACCTGTTTGTCATAATCTAACATGAATCACCTTTAGCATAGCCTGCACCAATTAGAAATTTAAATAAATACATCTCATGTGTATAAATGTCCTAATTTAAATGGATTTTTACTTGTACCTTAGTTTTATAACCCCTTGAATCTAAAATTATTCAAATTTTATAAATTTTTAATGTGTCTTTTATTTGGAATGATATAAACTACATTTTAGAATTTTGCAGGGCTTCAAACGAAGTAGACGATATGCCCCGCGATACATAAAGCTGTGATGAAATCCAAGCAGGTCTCCTTGAAGCCATGGATATACAAATCAAAGGTAGTACCAAGAACCAAATCATTTTAAAGAAAATCATATTTTTCAGATGTGCCCAAGGATACCTACCATGTAAAAAGTAAATCGTCCCTGGAAATCAAACTATCGAAAAGAAATGGTCAACGATGAATCAAGTAGATAACTACAGGAAGAACAATTTAAGTTTTGCCTGATCCGGATGCTTATGTTGAAGAGTAAAGTCAAAGTATGGTATGAGACCATTTTTCTTTTAAAAAGGGTGCGCAGATAGTCAGAATAAAAAAAGGATTCCCTCATTTTCATTTAGCAGATAATGCCCTTTAGGTTTTGCTGTATAAAATACATCGGCTTTGTAATAAATTCAAAATTCTATAAGTCGCACAGTACTTTTGGGATGAAGTCATTGCTATGTGCAGAAATATGAAATGTTTTAAATAATTAGTTTTTAAATTTGTAATTTGTAATCCATGTAAATTTTTTGTAGGTCCAAATACTTAACTTATTGTCGAATTTGTTAAAAAGTTAACATATTTAGTGAACACAGTGTCTAATATGATCAATTTTGTTTAAAACTTGATTTAAATGCGAATTTTGCAAGTCTTAAGTAATTCTAGTGATATCTGTTCATATGTGAAATCATATTTGCAAATATCTTCCTTCAGAGCAAAAGAATTTGCCGCTTTGTCCAAAAACTGTAAATTAGAACTCATCTAGGAGTGACATGTGCAATTTGAATGTAAAACTTTATTTTTTGAGAAAGTTATAGGCTTTGAAAAATATGCAATGTTAATCTTCCATTAAGCGGAGTTTCGCACCAATAGATGTAGTGAACATCTCAAAGGTGAATGTCCGCAAGGGACTTAGGACGAACTCGTTATTAGGCACAGGATTTAAGATGTTGCATAAGTCCAGCCAGCTTCTTCCTATTGCCGCCCGCCAAACTTGAATTAGGATTGCTATATTATTGTTGAAACAGGACTTATAACAGACTTTATAATAATGCAAATCAGCGAAATTTTTATTTTGGCGAGGCTGACCAAACATCTCATCCTGTAAATGAGAGTAATATTCCTTCAGTTTCAGAATCAGGAAACGACACGTTTTTTCGAGGCTTCACGCAACAAAGAAACTAAATTTTAATTTAGAAGGTTTAAATTTTGTGAGAATGAAATATGGTATGAATGACTTAATATTTTTGGTAGATTCTGGGGCGTCTATAAGTGTGATTTTTCAAAAATATGTAACTGGTAATGAGCCAATTGATTATTCAAAAAAAATTACAATAAATGGAATAGGTGGATCAGTAGATTCGCTTGGTTCAGCAATTATTTCACTTAACGTTAGTAACTTGAACTTCGCCCATGAATTTTTGCTGATGAATGAATTTCGAACAGTAATGCATGGTATTATTGGTTCCGATTTCCTTAATAAATTTTCTGCTAAAATAGATTTTGAAACATTTACTTTGTCTCTCCGGCATAACGAGAATAGAATATGTTTACCCTTGCAATCTAATTATGATTTTTATACGACAATCCCCGCACGTTGCGAAATTATTAAATATTTTTGGATTAATTCAAACGATGAGTGAGTAATTATTCAAGACGAACTGTGTGAAGGAGTATTTGTTGCAGGAACTTTAGCAAAACCAATGAACAATATGATTCCTGTAAGGTTACTTAATGTGCGAGAAGACGAAATCAAACTTAAGAATTTGAATCCAAAAATTCAAAAACTAGATGAATTTGAAATTTGTCAATTCAGTAAAGACAAAATACAATCTGTCGGTAGAGTTGATAAAGTATTAAGTTTAATAAAATCTGATCATTTGTGCCGAGAAGAAAAATACTCAATGCAAAGAGTATGTGCAAAATATGCGGACGTTTTCCACTTGGACGATGAACCTTTAACAACAACAAATATTTACAAACAAAAAATTCACATAAAGGATACTGCAACACCTGTTTATGTAAAACCGTATCGTTTACCCCACGCACAAAAAAATTAAGTTCACAATCAAATTGATAAAATGCTAAAAGATGGGATTATAGAGGAAGCTAGATCTGAGTGGTCTGCACCAGTACTCATAATACCGAGAAAACTAAGTCAAAACGGCACTAAAAGATACCGATTGGTAATAGATTACAGATTGCTGAATAAGCAAATCAGCGATGATAAATTTCCACTTCCCAATATCACCGAAATACTAGATTCACTATCGGGAGCTGTTTATTTTACGCAACTAGATCTATCTCAAGCTTACAACCAGGTCGAATTAGAAAAGGAAAGTAGATCATGCACAGCCTTTACAACGGAACGTGGTCAATATCAAATGACGAGAGTCCCTACAGGATTGAAAATTAGCTCTAGTGCTTTCTCACGCGCTATGACAATTGCAATGGCTGGTCTAAATTACAACACATCTTTCATTTACTTAGACGATCTTATTGTATTTGGCAATAATTTAATTAACCACAATCAAAACCTCACAAAAGTTTTACAGCGATTACGAGATGTCAACTTGAAATTAAATCCAGACACATGTGAATTTTTGAAAAAAGAGATCCTATATCTGGGACATGTAATTTCGGCAGATGGTGTGTCCCCAGATAGTAGCAAAATTCAAGCAATTCAACAGTTTCCACAACCAAAGGACGCTGACGAAACACGAAGCTTTCGCTAATTACTATAGAAAGTAAAGGGTGTCCCAAAAAAAACCGAACGATTTATTTTTGGTTATAACTTTATTATTATTGGAGCGATTTTCCCCAATCTTGTACGAGACGTAGTCAAAAGATGAGGCTTTTAGAATCGACAACCATTTTCCAGATGGCGCCACTAATAAATTTTTTATGGCAGTTTTCTACAAGGCCACTTTTTGATTGGCTGGAGTTGAACCATCTGTGAAGCGATCAAAATGAAAATAGTGTAAGCTTAAAGCTGATGCTTTTCTCTTCCAAAGCAACTTTACAAAATTTTATTCCGAACGTTCTTCATTAATTTACAAAATTTTCTGCGATGCTCTAAAACAGATTATTTTTGATTTATTTGATATTAATTCGCTACCGATCTTGACAAAATTTTCAGAATCCTTAGTAACACCATAAATCTTTCATAAAATAACGTTAGGTACTTTGTGCAGGAATTTAACTTAGGTATTATTTCGTTATACAAAATGTTAAAATAAATGAAACCCAAAAAAAATGGTCTAACATTGACTTGTTTGTGAACTCGACAAGTTGTGCTTCAGCTTATGACTGTTATAAAGCACATATTTGGTTTATTTTAAAATCCAGAATTGTTGTTTATTCAATTGCAGCCTGTTGTCTGAAGCCGCTTTTAGTGCTAACATTTATTACTAATTACATATTCATAATATTCTCGTTAATTTTTTAATCAAATGTGTTCATAAAAATTTGCTAGGGTGGCGCCATCTGCAAAGTGACATAATTTTGTGAATTATTGATGGTGTTACTTAGGATTCTGCAAATTTTGTCAAGATCGGTGACCAAATAAAAAATAAATCTTCAAAAATCCTTGTTTTAAAGCATTACAAAATAAATTATAAATGAATCAAGAACGGTCAGAATAAAATTTTGTAAAGTTGCTTTAGAAAAGAAAAGCATTCGCTTTCATCCTACACTAATTTCACTTTGATCGGTTCACAGATGGTTCAACTCCAGCCAATCAAAAAGTGTTCTTGTAAAAAACTGCCACAAAAAATTTATTAGTGGCGCCATCTGCAAAATGGTTGCAGATTCTAAAAGCCTCATCATTTGGCTACGTCCCGTATAAAATTGAGGAAAATCGGTCCCACAATAATAAAGTTATAACCAAAAATAAATCGTTCGGTTTTTTTTGGGACACCCTTTATATTAAGAATTTCGCTCAAATTGCATACCCTTTAAATAGGTAACTAAGGAAATCAGTACACTTTGACTGGACAACTGAATGTCAAGAAGCTTTTGAGACTCTTAAGCAAGCTTTAATAAATCCTCCTATCTTACAGTATCCAAATTTTTCAGAAGACAATTGTTTTATCTTAAAAACTGATGCTTCAGGACAAGCAATAGGCGCAGTACTTTCTAATGGTGAGGATAAACCAATAGCTTACGCCAGCAGATCTCTTAATAAATCCGAGATTAGGTACCCAGTCATTGAGAGAGAATTACTTTCAATAGTTTTTGCAGTAAAACACTTTAGACCATATTTGTATGGAAGAAAATTTGTTATTTACACAGATTAACTGGAAGAGTAGGTACGACTTTAAGATCGAATACATAAAAGGAACTGAAAATGTTGTAGCTGACGCTTTGTCAAGAATACAAATATCTATAGACGAATTAAAAAATGTATCTAACACCGTTTGCAATTCAATTCACGTGATGACAAGAGCCCAAAAACAAAAATTAGACCAAGAAATTACTAACAATTCCAAAACCCCAAATTCTAGCACCGATTCCAGTTCACACAACAGGCGTGGTAGAATTATTGAAACGACCTAGCAATTCACATGAGTTACGATTCCTAACACAATAAAAATTTGCCACAGTACTTGAAAATAAATATGCATATGATGATAAAATAGGGAGCACTTTGTATAATGAAAAATTACAAATAATTTATATGGAACAGGCAATTCGATCACCGTTGACACTACGTGCATCGATGAGAGTCCTGAGAGATATTTGTTTGAAGTATAAAATTGAAGAATTAGCTATAATAAAAAATGGTAAATGCGCATTACCCCTTTTAAAAGAAATTTTGAAAACTCCCAATGTTAACGAACTAAAAAACGCAAATATAAAAATATCTGTCATCAAAGGTACAGAAACTATTACTGACCCGGAGACTAGGCAAATAATCTTAAATGACTTCCACACAGTGCCGGATTAAGAACTAGGTACACTAGGCACGTGCCTAGGGGCCTCGAAGTTATTATTATTATTAATATTTCGACGACATTAAGTCAATTTTTCGTGATCATATCTCAACCATAACTCAAAATTTCTACGCTTGCGTTATGACCCAAAATTTTGAGTTAAGAAACATGAGTACTCTCAGTTATTACACCGGATTTGTTCTAACTCAAGTCAAAAATCGATTATTACAACTCGCTAGATGGCGTACCTGCTGTCAATGTCAATGTCAATCTGCTGAGAATAGTTTGAATCTTGGCTTAATGGGGAATTTACATTGGAATAATTATAAATTTGAATAACTTTTTGTAAAATGAACTTGAGAGATCAAGGAGTGACTTATAACCCCTCCAGGGACTATATTACAACATACTAGAAGATACTTAGAAATATTTTAACATTTCAAGCCGAAAACGTTCAAATTTTTTTCACAAAAACGAGACATTTTCTAACTTTTTGTAAAATGAACTTAAACGATCAAGGAGTGACTTATGACCCCTCCAGGGACTATACTACAACGTACTAGAAGATACTTAGAAATATTTTAACATTTCAAGCCGAAAACGTTCAAATTTTTTTCACAAAAACGAGACATTTTCTAACTTTTTGTAAAATGAACTTAAACAATCAAGGAGTGACTTATGACCCCTCCAGGGACTATACTACAACGTACTAGAAGATACTTAGAAATATTTTAACATTTCAAGCCGAAAACGTTCAAATTTTTTTCACAAAAACGAGACATTTTCTAACTTTTTGTAAAATGAACTTAAACGATCAAGGAGTGACTTATGACCCCTCCAGGGACTATACTACAACGTACTAGAAGATACTTAGAAATATTTTAACATTTCAGGCGGGGAACGTTCAAATTTTTTTCACAAAAATGAAACATTTTCTAACTTTTTGTAAAATCAACTTAAACGATCAAGGAGTCGCTTATGGCCCCTCCAGGTACTATACTACAACGTACTAGAAGATACTTAGAAATATTTTAACATTTCAAGCCGAAAACGTTCAAATTTTTTTCACAAAAACGAGACATTTTCTAACTTTTTGTAAAATGAACTTAAACGATCAAGGAGTGACTTATGACCCCTCCAGGGACTATACTACAACGTACTAGAAGATACTTAGAAATATTTTAACATTTCAAGCGGGGAACGTTCAAATTTTTTTCACAAAAATGAAACATTTTCTAACTTTTTGTAAAATCAACTTAAACGATCAAGGAGTCGCTTATGGCCCCTCCAGGTACTATACTACAACGTACTAGAAGATACTTAGAAATATTTTAACATTTCACGCAGAAAACGTTCAAATTTTTTTCACAAACAGGGTTGATAGTCAGACATTTTCTATTGACTAATTAAATTTGGAAAATTTTGAAAAGGATTTAAAATGGCACCTAAATCCAGTCATGAAGCAAGTTATCGTAATATCTCCAAGTGTTTCACTCAAACGAAAAGACTATGTCGATACAAAAAAGACATTTCACGTGATATCTCAAGAGATATTGCACATAACCTGAACTTCGACTTAAGTAATCTATTGACAATCGACATGTAAATTTCATTAATGGCACTTATCGGCTTTCAGTTAAAAAAGATATGGAATGTTCTTGTAGTAACTCCTCGTCTGTTAATCATGTAGGTACCAGGAACTCACTAGATGGCTTGTTTGGGATTTAGGTCCTTTCTCAGGTCACAGATGAAGGGTACAGCCAATCACAATTTTTAAAACCTTAAATGACAAAATTATTCAAAGTACACCTCGACTTACACAATCATTTACCTATCGTATTACACTGAATAGCATTTGCTAAAGCAGTTCCCCTTTTCTCTCGTATAAATTGAGGACTAACGAGCACCTGTTGTTTGAAGTGGCCACTGTTCAAAAAATTTTATCGAAAATTCAAGCCAATTTTTCACCATTACATAATATTACGTTCCTTTCATAACTGAACAGTGTCTAACTCCAAGCATTCTTTATTGCACCTGCAACAATAATCGAAGGAAAGCATTAAGTAGTCGTACGTTTTTACATACCTTCTTTTGCTATCCCACGAAAATTTCTAAAAAATTTCTGACAGGTACCATAACCTAGAAGTGGTTTGACAGCCGTCAAGAACGTCAAACACAGTGCCGCCAACCAGCCAACCTGAAAGATGGTTATGCCCCCAAAATGCGTTCCAAATTCCGAATTTTCATCCCAACTCCACTTCACCACTTAAATCAGTAAGATTTTTGAATTTGAGATAACACTAGATCTTCACGTTCTGGGGTCTCAGGAATCCAAAAAAGTGGTTTTAACCTCCCCACTCCACTTTTTAAAAATATGTCCGTGCCTATGTACACTTACTCCCAAAAAAATCGGGACACCAAATCAGTGCCCGCAACCCAACATACACCAAGGGCAACCCCTTGGACGAGGCTAGACTATAATTTTCAGGCTGAAGGAACCTTTTTACAGAAAAAAAATCTCATTCTAAATTCCACCTTGAGTTCTAGTGTGCATAAAAGGCAGAGAATGCCTCACCACACTGCTGATCACCCTATAGATAATGACGTTTGATAATAATCTAATTAAGGCCCAAGCTTATACAAACAAATATGTAATAGAAAACGCTAAATGTCCGCTACGGGCTTGAAAATTTATATATTGGTCTAGTCATCGTATCTAGAGTTTGCAGGTCGGTAGACTTTTACTGGGCCATCATATGTAGACTGGAAAACTTTCTCGTCGGAAAAAATGACTTTTTCCCAAAAATCCGGGGGTCTTCTTAAGTAAGTTTGGGTAAACTCTATGCGTCGTGCCCGATGTCTTGGAAGCAGAACTTCTTTCTTCGCAGCCGACCTTCTTTTTATCGCCACTTCCTGCAACCTTCTGGATGCAGTATTGGCAGATCCTGGGAATTGCACACGTGCCACCGCATTATTTAACGTGCTGAAAGGATGTTGCTGAACATAGTTCACAAGCTCCCCGTCTTCCAATTGTGAGGACTTGCGAGGCGCACCACTTCCAGCTCTTCTCTGCACAGTCTCGTCCTGCTCCCATTTTTTTTTAAATTCGGCCCACCGCACTTTTCGCAATTCCAATTGAATGGCTACATTTCGAACGGATAGACCGCTTTCCTGTAGAGCCACACCTCTGTATCTGGTATCAGTAGCGTGGTGAGGCATGAAGGTGGATTTTCGAATTTTTTTTCTGTAACTATGACAGACTCCTTCAACCTGACAATCATAGTCTAGCCGCGTTCACGGGGTGTTCCTTGGTGTATGTTGGGTTGCGGGCACTAATTTAGTGTCCCGATTTTTTTGGGAGTAAGTGTACGTACGTTCGTTTCTAAACACGCCACAGCCAAGACTACTAGACCGATTTGGCTGAATTTGGTACGTGGGCATCTGATAAGCTAGCTTAGATCTGACAAGCTTTTGCAGTCAATCGTGGAACAGGAAGTGCCATTTTGGCACATCAATTTGAAAATAAAAATTTATTTGTCACCATAAGAAAGTTCTTCAAATTCTGGTTTTAAATAAGTCGAAATTAATTCACAATTATGCCCTTTGGGTAAAAAATTTTGTAAAGAACACTAAAAGCACATTATAGCTCGAACTACTAATTCGATTTGGCTGAAATTTGGTACTTGGAGATTGGGTGACTAGCTGAAGAGCTGAAAAGGCTTTTGGAACCAGTTGCTGAACGGCAAATGCCATTTAGACATCAACTTTAAGATTTTAAATACAAGACAACAGTTGTAAGTGACAATTGTCAGTTGTAAGTGACATTGGCAGTTGTAAGTGACGATTGTCAGTTGTCAGTGACAATTGTCAGCGACAGACAATTGTCACTTGTAACTAACAATTATTGTAACTTGTAAGTGACAATTGTCATTTGTAAGTGACAATTGTCATTTGTAGGTGAGAATTGTCACTTGTAACCGACAATTGTCACTTGTAGCTAACGATAATTCATTAATTGAAACAGACCAATGGCGTGCGCCGAAGGGATTAGGGGGGTTACGACTTCTGTGATTCCAGGAATGTTTGTCTTTTTTTTAACTTTTTAGAAAATAACGCAAATGTACGGATTATTGCTCTTTTAGTACTTTTTGCACACTTTATTCTTTTGACACCCCCCCTTTTCATGACTAATTTCTGTGCACGTCACTGAAGCAGTTCGAAGCGCCTGCCAGTTACAAGTGACAATTGTCGGTTGCAAGTGAAAATTGTCAGTTGCAAGTTGCAAGTAACAATTGTCAGTTACAAGTGACAACGGTCAGTTACAAGTGACAATTGTCAGTTACAAGTGACAATGGTCAGTTACAAGTGACACTTGTCGCTTTAAAGTGACAATTTACTGATGCAACAAAGTTTTTTTTCAGAAAATTTTGAAAACTTTGTTGTGGCCACTCTGCGCCTTCGTATCCAAGCCTTCGGGTAGACATATGGCAGTGAGATAACCCCACTTTTCATCGAAATGGTCCGTGAATGATAGACAGATTTGCTCTAAGGTCGATACTTTAGTAACGATAAGTCACTGTGTTGATCCTAGCACTTCGAGCCTAGGACCGGACTATTTTGGTTATAGACCTTGTGTGTCATATTGTGACGTCACTGGCGGCTATTGAAGTTGCGAAAATGCACTCAATTCCGATTTCGGACAAATTTCCGCTCAAATTCGGTCTAAGCACCTATTGCTGCTCTGCAAAGGCACCTCTACCTATTTTTTGAAATTTTAGCAATTTTTTTCACAAATGTGAGCATATTTCGTCCAAATTATGCAAGACCGTCTTCAAAGCCTTCGGGTAGACATATGACAGTGAGATAACCCCACTTTTCATCGAAGCGGAGCGTCATTGAGGGACCGCCCACATTTTTGTTACTTCTGCTTAACTCAAGATTTGCTCTAAGGTCGATACTTTAGTAACGATAAGTCACTGTGTTGATCCTCGCACTTCGAGTCTAAAACCGGACTATTTTGGTTATAGACCTTGTGTGTCATATTGTGACGTCACTGGCGGCTATTGAAGTTGCGAAAATGCGCTAAATTCGGATTTCGGACAAATTTCCGCTCAAATTCGGTCTAAGCACCTATTGCTGCTCTGCAAAGGCACCTCTACCTATTTTTTGAAATTTTAGCAATTTTTTTCACAAATGTGAGCATATTTCGTCCAAATCATTCAAGACAGTCTTCAAAGCCTTCGGGTAGACATATGACAGTGAGATAACCCCACTTTGCATCGAAATGGCCCGTGAATGAGAGACAGCCCAAATTTTTATTACTTCTGCTTAACTCAAGATTTGCTCTAAGGTCGATACTTTAGTAATGATAAGTCACTGTGTTGATCCTAGCACTTCGAGCCTAAAATCGGACTATTTTGGTTATAGACCTTGTGTGTCATATTGTGACGTCACTGGCGGCTATTGAAGTTGCGAAAATGCACTCAATTCCGATTTCGGACAAATTTCCGCTCAAATTCGGTCTAAGCACCTATTGCTGCTCTGCAAAGGCACCTCTACCTATTTTTTGAAATTTCAGCAATTTTTTTCACAAATGTGCGCATATTTCGTCCAAATTATGCAAGACAGTCTTCAAAGCCTTCGGGTAGACATATGACAGTGAGATAACCCCACTTTTCATCGAAGCGGAACGTCATTGAGGGACCGCCCACATTTTTATTACTTCTGCTTAACTCAAGATTTGCTCTAAGGTCGATACTTTAGTAATTATAAGTCACTGTGTTGATCCTCGCACTTCGAGTCTAAAACCGGACTATTTTGGTTATAGACCTTGTGTGTCATATTGTGACGTCACTGGCGGCTATTGAAGTTGCGAAAATGCACTCAATTCCGATTTCGGCCAAATTTCCGCTCAAATTCGGTCTAAGCACCTATTGCTGCTCTGCAAAGGCACCTCTACCTAATTTTTGAAATTTTAGCAATTTTTTTCACAAATGTGAGCATATTTCGTCCAAATTATGCAAGACAGTCTTCAAAGCCTTCGGGTAGACATATGACAGTGAGATAACCCCACTTTTCATCGAAATGGCCCGTGAATGAGAGACAGCCCAAATTTTTATTACTTCTGCCTAACTCAAGATTTGCTCTAAGGTCGATACTTTAGTAATGATAAGTCACTGTGTTGATCCTAGCACTTCGAGCCTAGGACCGGACTATTTTGGTTATAGACCTTGTGTGTCATATTGTGACGTCACTGGCGGCTATTGAAGTTGCGAAAATGCACTCAATTCCGATTTCGGACAAATTTCCGCTCAAATTCGGTCTAAGCACCTATTGCTGCTCTGCAAAGGCACCTCTACCTATTTTTTGAAATTTCAGCAATTTTTTTCACAAATGTGAGCATATTTCGTCCAAATTATGCAAGACAGTCTTCAAAGCCTTCGGGTAGACATATGACAGTGAGATAACCCCACTTTTCATCGAAGCGGAACGTCATTGAGGGACCGCCCACATTTTTATTACTTCTGCTTAACTCAAGATTTGCTTTAAGATCGATGCTTTAGTAATGATAAGTCACTGTGTTGATCCTAGCACTTCGAGCCTAAAATCGGACTATTTTGGTTATAGACCTTGTGTGTCATATTGTGACGTCACTGGCGGCTATTGAAGTTGCGAAAATGCACTCAATTCCGATTTCGGACAAATTTCCGCTCAAATTCGGTCTAAGCACCTATTGCTGCTTTGCAAAGGCACCTCTACCTATTTTTTGAAATTTTAGCAATTTTTTTCACAAATGTGAGCATATTTCGTCCAAATTATGCAAG
The DNA here is from genome assembly GCA_963924575.1 of Pycnomerus fuliginosus. Lineage (NCBI taxonomy): Eukaryota > Metazoa > Arthropoda > Insecta > Coleoptera > Zopheridae > Pycnomerus > Pycnomerus fuliginosus. The sequence goes on from CAWUQC010000001.1 coordinate 736,114, forward strand.
ACCGTCTTCAAAGCCTTCGGGTAGACATATGACAGTGAGATAACCCCAATTTTCATCGAAGCGGAGCGTCATTGAGGGACCGCCCACATTTTTGTTACTTCTGCTTAACTCAAGATTTGCTCTAAGGTCGATACTTTAGTAATGATAAGTCACTGTGTTGATCCTCGCACTTCGAGTCTAAAACCGGACTATTTTGGTTATAGACCTTGTGTGTCATATTGTGACGTCACTGGCGGCTATTGAAGTTGCGAAAATGCACTCAATTCCGATTTCGGACAAATTTCCGCTCAAATTCGGTCTAAGCACCTATTGCTGCTCTGCAAAGGCACCTCTACCTATTTTTTGAAATTTTAGCAATTTTTTTCACAAATGTGAGCATATTTCGTCCAAATTATGCAAGACAGTCTTCAAAGCCTTCGGGTAGACATATGACAGTGAGATAACCCCACTTTTCATCGAAATGGCCCGTGAATGAGAGACAGCCCAAATTTTTATTACTTCTGCCTAACTCAAGATTTGCTCTAAGGTCGATACTTTAGTAATGATAAGTCACTGTGTTGATCCTAGCACTTCGAGCCTAGGACCGGACTATTTTGGTTATAGACCTTGTGTGTCATATTGTGACGTCACTGGCGGCTATTGAAGTTGCGAAAATGCACTCAATTCCGATTTCGGCCAAATTTCCGCTCAAATTCGGTCTAAGCACCTATTGCTGCTCTGCAAAGGCACCTCTACCTATTTTTTGAAATTTTAGCAATTTTTTTCACAAAAGTGAGCATATTTCGTCCAAATTATGCAAGACAGTCGTCAACGCCTTCGGGTAGACATATGACGGTGAGATAACCCCACTTTGCATCGAAATGGCCCGTGAATGAGAGACAGCCCAAATTTTTATTACTTCTGCTTAACTCAAGATTTGCTCTAAGGTCGATACTTTAGTAATGATAAGTCACTGTGTTGATCCTAGCACTTCGAGCCTAGGACCGGACTATTTTGGTTATAGACCATGTGTGTCATATTGTGACGTCACTGGCGGCTATTGAAGTTGCGAAAATGCCCTCAATTCCGATTTCGGACAAATTTCCGCTCAAATTCGGTCTAAGCACCTATTGCTGCTCTGCAAAAGCACCTCTAGCTATTTTTTTAGATTTTAGCAAGTTTTTTCACAAATGTGAGCATATTTCTTCCAAATTATGCAAGACAGTCGTCAACGCCTTCGGGTAGACATATGACAGTGAGATAACCCCACTTTGCATCGAAATGGCCCGTGAATGAGAGACAGCCCAAATTTTTATTACTTCTGCTTAACTCAAGATTTGCTCTAAGGTCGATACTTTAGTAATGATAAGTCACTGTGTTGATCCTAGCACTTCGAGCCTAGGACCGGACTATTTTGGTTATAGACCTTGTGTGTCATATTGTGACGTCACTGGCGGCTATTGAAGTTGCGAAAATGCACTCAATTCCGATTTCGGACAAATTTCCGCTCAAATTCGGTCTAAGCACCTATTGCTGCTCTGCAAAGGCACCTCTACCTATTTTTTGAAATTTTAGCAATTTTTTTCACAAATGTGAGCATATTTCGTCCAAATTATGCAAGACAGTCTTCAAAGCCTTCGGGTAGACATATGACAGTGAGATAACCCCACTTTTCATCGAAGCGGAACGTCATTGAGGGACCGCCCACATTTTTGTTACTTCTGCTTAACTCAAGATTTGCTTTAAGGTCGATGCTTTGGTATAATGATAAGTCACTGTGTTGATCCTCGCACTTCGAGTCTAAAACCGGACTATTTTGGTTATAGACCTTGTGTGTCATATTGTGACGTCACTGGCGGCTATTGAAGTTGCGGAAATGCGCTCAATTCCGATTTCGGACAAATTTCCGCTCAAATTTGGTCTAAGCACCTATTGCTGCTCTGCAAAGGCACCTCTACCTATTTTTTGAAATTTTAGCAATTTTTTTCACAAATGTGAGCATATTTCGTCCAAATTATGCAAGACAGTCTTCAAAGCATTCGGGTAGACATATGACAGTGAGATAACCCCACTTTTCATCGAAATGGCCCGTGAATGAGAGACAGCCCAAATTTTTATTACTTCTGCCTAACTCAAGATTTGCTATAAGGTCGATACTTTAGTAATGATAAGTCACTGTGTTGATCCTAGCACTTCGAGCCTAGGACCGGACTATTTTGGTTATAGACCTTGTGTGTCATATTGTGACGTCACTGGCGGCTATTGAAGTTGCGGAAATGCGCTCAATTCCGATTTCGGACAAATTTCCGCTCAAATTTGGTCTAAGCACCTATTGCTGCTCTGCAAAGGCACCTCTACCTATTTTTTGAAATTTTAGCAATTTTTTTCACAAATGTGAGCATATTTCGTCCAAATTATGCAAGACAGTCGTCAACGCCTTCGGGTAGACATATGACATTGAGATAACCCCACTTTGCATCGAAATGGCCCGTGAATGAGAGACAGCCCAAATTTTTATTACTTCTGCTTAACTCAAGATTTGCTCTAAGGTCGATACTTCAGTAATGATAAGTCACTGTGTTGATCCTAGCACTTCGAGCCTAGGACCGGACTATTTTGGTTATAGACCTTGTGTGTCATATTGTGACGTCACTGGCGGCTATTGAAGTTGCGGAAATGCGCTCAATTCCGATTTCGGACAAATTTCCGCTCAAATTTGGTCTAAGCACCTATTGCTGCTCTGCAAAGGCACCTCTACCTATTTTTTGAAATTTTAGCAATTTTTTTCACAAATGTGAGCATATTTCGTCCAAATTATGCAAGACAGTCGTCAACGCCTTCGGGTAGACATATGACATTGAGATAACCCCACTTTGCATCGAAATGGCCCGTGAATGAGAGACAGCCCAAATTTTTATTACTTCTGCTTAACTCAAGATTTGCTCTAAGGTCGATACTTCAGTAATGATAAGTCACTGTGTTGATCCTAGCACTTCGAGCCTAGGACCGGACTATTTTGGTTATAGACCTTCTGTGTCATATTGTGACGTCACTGGCGGCTATTGAAGTTGCGAAAATGCACTCAATTCCGATTTCGGACAAATTTCCGCTCAAATTCGGTCTAAGCACCTATTGCTGCTCTGCAAAGGCACCTCTACCTATTTTTTGAAATTTTAGCAATTTTTTTCACAAATGTGAGCATATTTCGTCCAAATTATGCAAGACAGTCTTCAAAGCCTTCGGGTAGACATATGACAGTGAGATAACCCCACTTTTCATCGAAATGGCCCGTGAATGAGAGACAGCCCAAATTTTTATTACTTCTGCCTAACTCAAGATTTGCTCTAAAGTCGATACTTTAGTAATGATAAGTCACTGTGTTGATCCTAGCACTTCGAGCCTAGGACCGGACTATTTTGGTTATAGACCTTGTGTGTCATATTGTGACGTCACTGGCGGCTATTGAAGTTGCGAAAATGCACTCAATTCCGATTTCGGCCAAATTTCCGCTCAAATTCGGTCTAAGCACCTATTGCTGCTCTGCAAAGGCACCTCTACCTATTTTTTGAAATTTTAGCAATTTTTTTCACAAATGTGAGCATATTTCGTCCAAATTATGCAAGACAGTCTTCAAAACCTTCGGGTAGACATATGACAGTGAGATAACCCCACTTTGCATCGAAATGGCCCGTGAATGAGAGACAGCCCAAATTTTTATTACTTCTGCTTAACTCAAGATTTGCTCTAAGGTCGATACTTTAGTAATGATAAGTCACTGTGTTGATCCTAGCACTTCGAGCCTAAAATCGGACTATTTTGGTTATAGACCTTGTGTGTCATATTGTGACGTCACTGACGGCTATTGAAGTTTCGAAAATGCACTCAATTCCGATTTCGGACAAATTTCCGCTCAAATTTGGTCTAAGCACCTATTGCTGCTCTGCAAAGGCACCTCTACCTATTTTTTGAAATTTTAGCAATTTTTTTCACAAATGTGAGCATATTTCGTCCAAATTGTGCAAGACAGTCTTCAAAGCATTCGGGTAGACATATGACAGTGAGATAACCCCACTTTTCATCGAAATGGCCCGTGAATGAGAGACAGCCCAAATTTTTATTACTTCTGCCTAACTCAAGATTTGCTATAAGGTCGATACTTTAGTAATGATAAGTCACTGTGTTGATCCTAGCACTTCGAGCCTAGGACCGGACTATTTTGGTTATAGACCTTGTGTGTCATATTGTGACGTCACTGGCGGCTATTGAAGTTGCGAAAATGCACTCAATTCCGATTTCGGCCAAATTTCCGCTCAAATTTGGTCTAAGCACCTATTGCTGCTCTGCAAAGGCACCTCTACCTATTTTTTGAAATTTTAGCAATTTTTTTCACAAATGTGAGCATATTTCGTCCAAATTATGCAAGACAGTCTTCAAAGCCTTCGGGTAGACATATGACAGTGAGATAACCCCACTTTTCATCGAAATGGCCCGTGAATGAGAGACAGCCCAAATTTTTATTACTTCTGCCTAACTCAAGATTTGCTCTAAAGTCGATACTTTAGTAATGATAAGTCACTGTGTTGATCCTAGCACTTCGAGCCTAGGACCGGACTATTTTGGTTATAGACCTTGTGTGTCATATTGTGACGTCACTGGCGGCTATTGAAGTTGCGAAAACGCACTCAATTCCGATTTCGGCCAAATTTCCGCTCAAATTCGGTCTAAGCACCTATTGCTGCTCTGCAAAGGCACCTCTACCTATTTTTTGAAATTTTAGCAATTTTTTTCACAAAAGTGAGCATATTTCGTCCAAATTATGCAAGACAGTCTTCGAAGCCTTGGGGTAGACATATGACAGTGAGATAACCCCACTTTTCATCGAAGCGGAACGTCATTGAGGGACCGCCCACATTTTTGTTACTTCTGCTTAACTCAAGATTTGCTTTAAGGTCGATGCTTTAGTAATAATAAGTCACTGTGTTGATCCTAGCACTTCGAGCCTAAAATCGGACTATTTTGGTTATAGACCTTGTGTGTCATATTGTGACGTCACTGGCGGCTATTGAAGTTGCGAAAATGCGCTAAATTCGGATTTCGGACAAATTTCCGCTCAAATTCGGTCTAAGCACCTATTGCTGCTCTGCAAAGACACCTCTACCTATTTTTTGAAATTTTAGCATTTTTTTCACAAATGTGAGCATATTTCGTCCAAATTATGCAAGACAGTCTTCAAAGCCTTCGGGTAGACATATGACAGTGAGATAACCCCACTTTTCATTGAAGCGGAACGTCATTGAGGGACCGCCCACATTTTTGTTACTTCTGCTTAACTCAAGATGTGCTTTAAGGTCGATGCTTTAGTAATGATAAGTCGCTGTGTTGATCCTCGCACTTCGAGTCTAAAACCGGACTATTTTGGTTATAGACCTTGTGTGTCATATTGTGACGTCACTGGCGGCTATTGAAGTTGCGAAAATGCGCTAAATTCGGATTTCGGACAAATTTCCGCTCAAATTCGGTCTAAGCACCTATTGCTGCTCTGCAAAGGCACCTCTACCTATTTTTTGAAATTTTAGCAATTTTTTTCACAAATGTGAGCATATTTCGTCCAAATTATGCAAGACAGTCTTCAAAGCCTTCGGGTAGACATATGACAGTGAGATAACCCCACTTTTCATTGAAGCGGAACGTCATTGAGGGACCGCCCACATTTTTGTTACTTCTGCTTAACTCAAGATGTGCTTTAAGGTCGATGCTTTAGTAATGATAAGTCGCTGTGTTGATCCTCGCACTTCGAGTCTAAAACCGGACTATTTTGGTTATAGACCTTGTGTGTCATATTGTGACGTCACTGGCGGCTATTGAAGTTGCGAAAATGCGCTAAATTCGGATTTCGGACAAATTTCCGCTCAAATTCGGTCTAAGCACCTATTGCTGCTCTGCAAAGGCACCTCTACCTATTTTTTGAAATTTTAGCAATTTTTTTCACAAATGTGAGCATATTTCGTCCAAATTATGCAAGACAGTCTTCAAAGCCTTCGGGTAGACATATGACAGTGAGATAACCCCATTTGCATCGAAATGGCCCGTGAATGAGAGACAGCCCAAATTTTTATTACTTCTGCTTAACTCAAGATTTGCTCTAAGGTCGATACTTTAGTAATGATAAGTCACTGTGTTGATCCTAGCACTTCGAGCCTAGGACCGGACTATTTTGGTTATAGACCTTGTGTGTCATATTGTGACGTAACTGGCGGCTATTGAAGTTGCGAAAATGCACTCAATTCCGATTTCGGACAAATTTCCGCTCAAATTCGGTCTAAGCATCTATTGCTGCTCTGCAAAGGCACCTCTACCTATTTTTTGAAATTTTAGCAATTTTTTTCACAAATGTGAGCATATTTCGTCCAAATTATGCAAGACAGTCTTCAAAGCCTTCGGGTAGACATATGACAGTGAGATAACCCCACTTTGCATCGAAATGGCCCGTGAATGAGAGACAGCCCAAATTTTTATTACTTCTGCTTAACTCAAGATTTGCTCTAAGGTCGATACTTTAGTAATGATAAGTCACTGTGTTGATCCTAGCACTTCGAGCCTAGGACCGGACTATTTTGGTTATAGACCTTGTGTGTCATATTGTGACGTAACTGGCGGCTATTGAAGTTGCGAAAATGCACTCAATTCCGATTTCGGACAAATTTCCGCTCAAATTCGGTCTAAGCATCTATTGCTGCTCTGCAAAGGCACCTCTACCTATTTTTTGAAATTTTAGCAATTTTTTTCACAAATGTGAGCATATTTCGTCCAAATTATGCAAGACAGTCTTCAAAGCCTTCGGGTAGACATATGACAGTGAGATAACCCCACTTTGCATCGAAATGGCCCGTGAATGAGAGACAGCCCAAATTTTTATTACTTCTGCTTAACTCAAGATTTGCTCTAAGGTCGATACTTTAGTAATGATAAGTCACTGTGTTGATCCTAGCACTTCGAGCCTAAAATCGGACTATTTTGGTTATAGACCTTGTGTGTCATATTGTGACGTCACTGGCGGCTATTGAAGTTGCGAAAATGCACTCAATTCCGATTTCGGACAAATTTCCGCTCAAATTCGGTCTAAGCACCTATTGCTGCTCTGCAAAAGCACCTCTAGCTATTTTTTGAGATTTTAGCAAGTTCTTTCACAAATGTGAGCATATTTCTTCCAAATTATGCAAGACAGTCGTCAACGCCTTCGGGTAGACATATGACAGTGAGATAACCCCACTTTGCATCGAAATGGCCCGTGAATGAGAGACAGTCCAAATTTTTATTACTTCTGCTTAACTCAAGATTTGCTCTAAGGTCGATACTTTAGTAATGATAAGTCACTGTGTTGATCCTAGCACTTCGAGCCTAGGACCGGACTATTTTGGTTATAGACCTTGTGTGTCATATTGTGACGTCACTGGCGGCTATTGAAGTTGCGAAAATGCACTCAATTCCGATTTCGGCCAAATTTCCGCTCAAATTCGGTCTAAGCACCTATTGCTGCTCTGCAAAGGCACCTCTACCTATTTTTTGAAATTTTAGCAATTTTTTTCACAAATGTGAGCATATTTCGTCCAAATTATGCAAGACAGTCTTCAAAGCCTTCGGGTAGACATATGACAGTGAGATAACCCCACTTTGCATCGAAATGGCCCGTGAATGAGAGACAGCCCAAATTTTTATTACTTCTGCTTAACTCAAGATTTGCTCTAAGGTCGATACTTTAGTAATGATAAGTCACTGTGTTGATCCTAGCACTTCGAGCCTAGGACCGGACTATTTTGGTTATAGACCTTGTGTGTCATATTGTGACGTCACTGGCGGCTATTGAAGTTGCGAAAATGCACTCAATTCCGATTTCGGACAAATTTCCGCTCAAATTCGGTCTAAGCACCTATTGCTGCTCTGCAAAAGCACCTCTAGCTATTTTTTGAGATTTTAGCAAGTTTTTTCACAAATGTGAGCATTTTTCTTCCAAATTATGCAAGACAGTCGTCAACGCCTTCGGGTAGACATATGACAGTGAGATAACCCCACTTTGCATCGAAATGGCCCGTGAATGAGAGACAGCCCAAATTTTTATTACTTCTGCTTAACTCAAGATTTGCTCTAAGGTCGATACTTTAGTAATGATAAGTCACTGTGTTGATCCTAGCACTTCGAGCCTAGGACCGGACTATTTTGGTTATAGACCTTGTGTGTCATATTGTGACGTCACTGGCGGCTATTGAAGTTGCGAAAATGCACTCAATTCCGATTTCGGACAAATTTCCGCTCAAATTCGGTCTAAGCACCTATTGCTGCTCTGCAAAGGCACCTCTACCTATTTTTTGAAATTTTAGCAATTTTTTTCACAAATGTGAGCATATTTCGTCCATATTATGCAAGACAGTCTTCAAAGCCTTGGGGTAGACATATGACAGTGAGATAACCCCACTTTTCATCGAAGCGGAACGTCATTGAGGGACCGCCCACATTTTTGTTACTTCTGCTTAACTCAAGATTTGCTTTAAGGTCGATGCTTTAGTAATGATAAGTCACTGTGTTGATCCTAGCACTTCGAGCCTAAAATCGGACTATTTTGGTTATAGACCTTGTGTGTCATATTGTGACGTCACTGGCTGCTATTGAAGTTGCGAAAATGCGCTAAATTCGGATTTCGGACAAATTTCCGCTCAAATTCGGTCTAAGCACCTATTGCTGCTCTGCAAAGACACCTCTACCTATTTTTTGAAATTTTAGCAATTTTTTTCACAAATGTGAGCATATTTCGTCCAAATTATGCAAGACAGTCTTCAAAGCCTTCGGGTAGACATATGACAGTGAGATAACCCCACTTTTCATCGAAATGGCCCGTGAATGAGAAACCGCCCAAATTTTTATTACTTCTGCTCAACTCAAGATTTGCTCTAAGGTCGATACTTTAGTAATGATAAGTCACTGTGTTGATCCTAGCACTTCGAGTCTAGAACCGGACTATTTTGGTTATAGACCTTGTGTGTCATATTGTGACGTCACTGGCAGCTATTGAAGTTGCGAAAATGCGCTCAATTCCGATTTCGGACAAATTTTCGGTCAAATTCGGTCTAAGCACCTATTGCTGTTCTGCAGAAGCACCTATGGCTATTTTTTGAAATTTTAGCAAGTTTTTTCGCAAATGTGAGCATATTTCGTCCAAATTATGCAAGACAGTCTTCAAAGCCTTCGGGTAGACAAATGACAGTGAGATAACCCCACTTTCCATCGAAGCGGAACGTCAATGAGGGACCGCCCACATTTTTATTACTTCTGCTTAACTCAAGATTTGCTCTAAAGTCGATACTTTAGTAATAATAAGTCCCTATGTTGATCCTGGGACTTCGACCCTAGAACCGGACTATTTTGGTTGTAGACCTTGTATATTATATTCTGACATCACTGGCGACTATTGCCGTTACGAAAATGCGTTCAATTCAGATTTCGGACAAATTGCCCCTCAAATTCGGTCTAAGCACCCGTTGTTACTCCACAAAAGCACCTCTGCATATATTTTTTAAATTGTAGCAAGCTTATTCACAAAATGTGAGCATCTTTCGTCGAAATTTGTCAAAACAGGCTTCCAAGCCTTTGGGTAGTGTAGATAAGAGTGAGGTAACCCCACTTTTCATCGAAACGAACGAGACCGCTCAAATTTTTGTGACTTCTGCTTAACTCAATATTTGCTCTCTTGAGTAATGATCCGTCACTCTTATGGACCTTGAGAGTCATATTGTGACGTCACTTGCGGTTATTGCCGTTACGAAAATGCGCTCAATTCGGATTTCGGACAAATGTCCACAAAAATCAGCTCTGAACACCTACTTTTACTCCAACCAAGGATCTCTACAAATTTTTGGAAATTTTAGCAAGTTTTTTCATAAATGTAAACATATTTCGTCCAAATTATGCAAGATAGGCCTCCAAGCCTCCGGGTGGACATATAGGGTGTCAGAAAACGCTCGCACCATCGTTTAATGGTGTATTCAGCATTAAATCCTGAGTCGATCCGTGTTTTTAAAAATTTCCAGTGCCCCAATAATTTTTCAGTTATGAGATTCTATAGGACCAATCAGATTTGAGCTCAGAATATAAGGTCATTTAATCTTAGATGTAGCAGTATTTCTTAGGTACCAATTAAGATACTATCAATGAACATTTATATTGTTGTATCTTGTTGCCTCTTACATCTCTTACGACTGGAAAACTATTGGAGGGCTATTGGAAGGATACCTACCTAAAAAAATTTTTAACTTCATCACATCGTCAAAAACTGCACTGGACAAGTTTAAACAGCAATGTGTGCAATAGTGCAATAGGATTAGGCATACACACGTATGTTTTCACCACAAAAATTACAAAGTGCGTAAAATTGCACACGAACAATATTGATTGAAATTGCAAAAAAGTCGCCGTTAAATTAGGGCGTGCATTGGCGTTAAATATTGCTGCATTCTGAACATAGGTGTTGGAATATCATCACCTCAAGCCATCTCTGAGACAGCCCTGAAACTTGAATCGAATCGAGGCAGAGTCGGTAACGAGCGCGAGGGACATTTTACGCCACCTTACGACATGAGTAAGCGTCCTTCTTAACTCCTCTCAATAATAATCTCTCAGTAATAATCCATTGAGTTAGGATTATTTGTACTAATTTGAGTTAAGGCAGAGCTCATGCTAGGGGGTATTATTATTATTATTGTCATTTGTGGAAACTTGAAAAAACACTTTGACCATTTTTAAATCCTCCTCACACATCATGAATCCCGTATTGGGGTGATATTTAAATTTGGTGACGTCAAGACTTCGTTTCTCTTCTTCCGATAAATAACTCCACGTTATTTTCTGAGTTGGATCATAACGTGTCCCATGTGCTTCTACCCAAAAATGCAAAGGTGTGGGTATTTTGTCGTCGTAAACCATTATTCCAATTTGTAGTTCGGGGTTTATAAACTTTTTCATTTGTTCGTAAAGTATAATCGCGGCTGGTAAACAAACACCATACAGTTGTTCCGCGATAAACTCTTGAGAAACTATGTCGGTGACTAGACGAGGTACTAAATCTCGACATGTGGCTCCGGCCATGTTTCGAATTCAACTGATTCAATTTTTGTTTGCCGACCGTCTTTTTTTATACCCGTAGGGTACAGATTCGTAGTTGTCGAAGAATTTCCGCTTAGCCGAAGTTATTTTGAATGATTTGAATTCGTTTCGAGTCACGACATCGTGCTCTCCGGTACGCCTTATATTTGTTAAAGGAACCAGTACGCTATTTCCTTTTCCTTCCTCTTCGCCGGCATCGTTGTCGTCGTTGTCGTTGTTCATTGTTAAAATCATTTCCTTTATTGTCTCGAAATTAATCTTCTGATTTGTCTTGAAATTCAACCGAATTCCTTTCACTTTGCAGATATCTTTCGTTTCCCCCGTCGCAGGATTGAACACTCGATACGCATAGGTTTTTGGACCTCCCGAACAGAATTCTACGATATACGCGTCGGGACCATAGGATTCAAGCTCGTTCGTCAGATCACCGATAAACTCTCCCGTAGGGAGATCTTCTTCACCCTCTCGAGATATGTAAATTATCGAATCGGTGTCATGATATAAGACTCTGTCTCCTAATTTCTCGAGGTAGCTGTAAAGTTTGAGACGCGCTTGGGTGGTTGTATAGGCAGCGATGCAAACGTTCACTGTAGGTAGCATATCGGCTGCCTCTTCTTTATACTGCCAGCTGACAATCAAGACCTCCTCGTTGACCGGCAGAATGTGACACACGCTTATGGAGGGATTTGATAGGAGTTCGAACAGGGCGGCAGGTTGCCTAATAATCGACGTTTTCGTTTGGTTTTCTCGCTGCCCAAATTTACCCCTACAAAAATATACTTGTTTATGAAGAGAGGCGATTTATTCACTTACCAAAAAGAATTTAAGATGAGTTTTGCAAGACATCTCAAGCCGGGATTGCTACAAATTTCGTCAAACTCCAGCTTGATTCCCTCGTTTTCCAAAAACGCCTCAATATAGTCATTTTTTTCTTTGTCCGAAGTACATTTTGTTGGCCATCCCGATGCTTGTTGTTTCATTTTCAAAAATTTATTCATCATTCCCGTAAACTGGCCGCCGGTAGCAGTTAATTTGTCAAATTGATCCATATTGAACATCCAAATTTCTTGTATCTCTTGAATTAGATAACCCAGTTTTATCGCCTTCCTAACTTCATCCATTACCCATGTTCCATGCAAAGTTCTTTCTTTTTCGGTGTGTTCACATTCATTCTCCTGGTTTAATGTTTCTCCGCAAGTCCGACATAAGACAAACATTAGCTTATTGTTCATTTTTACCGGAAGCACAGGATGATAAAGATCGCTTGGCGGGAGAATTGAGCATTTAATTAGACCATCTGATTTGTTTAAATCGAGTTTCGCACATTCTTCATTGCCGACGAAGATTTTTGGGTGGTTCAGAGGAAATTTGCCCCGTTTACAAACCCACGGATACAGTGAGCACACATCCACATATTTGATTTTTTCACCTCGTTTACACTTGTAATGTTTATACGTGTTTCCCGTCCTGCCACCGTAGAAGGCCTCTCGAGGCCTTAGCGGAGTATTTAATGTTATCGGATGTTCTTTCTCATTAATTTGTTTCCGCTCCCGTTGAAATTCACACTCCCACTTCTCGATTACTTCATATCCAAACTGCCTTAAACGCGCCGTTTTTGCCGTGGTCCGTTCCTGGCGAGAATTTAAAGTATCTGTGGGGTCTTCATGGAGGGGGTCATCGCGATTGTATTTTAAACAGGAGCAACCGTGAAAGTAGCAGCCGTGATATTCGAAAACTTGGTCTGTTTCGGCACAATAACCGTCCACTTTGACACCGTTCAATACGGCCTCTCTTCCATTTCCCGAATGAAGGATATTAATTTGTCTGCGTTCGCTTTCCGCCATTAGCCACAGAAGTGCACTTTTCGATTGGTTGTCATTTAATCGGTAACCACCACGAGGAATAATTCCGATAGTTTCGGGCTGCAAAAAATTGCGTCGAAACACCAAGTTACACGCACTGGCTATCGTTGTAGCTTCGCTGAATGGACAGACGTTACATTCATCCACCATAATTTGACGAAATTTGAGGCAAGCTACGGTCAGAATTTCCACATCGCTGACGCAATAGTCGACAAACTCCTTTTCAAAATTAAATACAACATCTTTTTGTGTTTCGTACCATTTCAAAAATGCGTCACGCTCCTTGGGCATCATTGAATCGGGGTTGTAAGATTCGATGGGTGGCATGGGACCGATATATTTCTGATTTTCTTCGATGTTGAATAAATGAGGAAAATATCCTTTTTTGAATGTGGCCGATAGATCAAACGCTTCCGGTAGTTTGGCGAGGGCCATGGGAAAATAATTGAGCGAATCGATGAATTTTAGGTTGTCGAGTAGCATCAAAAGAATTTTTGTTCCCCGCATTATCAATTCGGGCGTCAGCGACGTTTTCTCGAAAACGTATTTGAGGATAAACTGGTGATCGAACGCCTGGCCGTTATGTGCCAAAACAATCACCTTCTTAAACAACTTTCTTTGTTGGAAAATAAACTCCATAAAATTTGCAATGATATTTCCTTTTTGTAGTACATATCTTCGCAGGCCGCATTTTTTACATACGGTTTTTTCCGAACTGTCATTGATGCAGGCTCCGCAGCGTTGTTGGAAAACGCAAAGATTCGGTTCGTGAATCAGGTCACCTCTTTCGTCACGTTTCACCTGTTGTGTTTCAAGGTCGTAGAAGATGAACAAAATATCTTTTACCGCCGGTGGTTTTCTCGTGTCGGGTTGTATGTGACACAAGTGACCTTGTGGAACGTGCTTAGAGCATATTTTGCAAAAAATTTCTCCACATACGTGGAGTCGGTTGTTCTTGTGTGTTTTTAGACAATCAAGACATTTTCTTATTTGCTCACAAACGGTGCCATCTTTACCCAGCGATCCTTGCCTCAGATGATTTTCATAACAAAGCTGCCCGCGAAAGGTGCGATTACATCGATCACACGTGATTTCCGGGAATCCGTTGCTGTTTCTGTTGGATTTGGGACAAGCGGGGCATTGTTGGCAGCAACTGCACGTTCCCCCACAACGATGCTCATTCTTGCTGTTGAAAGGCACATGGCACACCTCGCAATAATAATGGCAACAAAATGCTGCGGTCACCGAAGTTATGACGTTGTAGTGCCCTTCGTTATAAAGTAAATTAATTTTCTTCGTGGCCGTATTGTTCAGCTCTTCGAACACAACATCTCTACCTTTTGTCCCGTATTTATAAACACAAATTTTATAATCGGATAAATATTTTTGAAGATGCTGCAATTCGGGTATTCCGGCACCTTCTACAGGAATTGTCACACCGGATTTATTCATCAATTCGACGGTGCGTTCAGTTTGAATTTTCCCAACGTCCTTTCTCACTTTCTCGTATACGGGTCCTTCTTTATTTGCATGAGACATACCGACGACGATGGCACGTGGCAAACACAAATTGTCTTTATTGTTTATCGAGACGATGCCGCGGCGCCGCGAACATTCCTCAAAAAAATTGTTATAACCCCCGGCGCGTACTCGTCCACGACCTTGGGGCATTCGCACGGAGGTTACGCCCAAACAGAAGGTGTCGGTGCTCAAACCTTCGCTGTTCGATTGGAAAATTTTCGAAATCAAATCCCAGACATCTTGTATTTTCACATCACCGGCATTCCGAAAGTCTATCCATCCAGGCCCATGTTCGAAATTCTTTCCGCAGAACGTAATACCAAGTTTGTCTGAGGGTAATAGTTCTTGTGTAGCATGACGTATGATATCCTCGATACCACCCTTCACCCACTTGACAGGTTCAGCTTCGTTCACGGGGATGTCTTTAAGCTTGAATTCAACCTTACGACCCAGTAAGTTGAAGCGTTTGACGCGCGTCACGAAATCTTTTGCGATAATAAACTTTTCCATCTTCAGCGAGCGGAGTAATTAGTTACTATCCTCGTAAACGACTCGATTACAACTGATTAATTTTGCAATTTTGTTCATCAACTTTAGGGAAATAAAACCACAAATTATCAGTGTACATTATGTTTAAATTTATTATCATTTTTTAACGAACATCCATACCGTTGTAAAATAAAACCACAACTCGACCTTGAGGATAGTCTTATCAAACAAAAACAGTTCAAATTAATACAAATTTCACAAAAACAACGATCTCTCGATTATTATAATCATTATTTTTGTAATTTAAGAATATGTATAATTAATATTATTATAGCAGTATTGGTGAAAGGGACACACGATTGCGTCTTCTGGTAATTCACTCGTCTCTTCCCAAATTTCGAATAATGTAGGATCAAACATTCCGGACCCTATACACTCTTCAACGTAGCAGTAAGGCCCTTCGCCCTGCATTTCCTCTTCTTCTTCTTCTTCTGCTTGTTCTTTTTCCAATAATTTCCCGGAATCGGGTTTATCGCACATCATATTCGTAGAGTGTCGAACTAACTACTACTACTACAGCCGTGAAGATTTTTGTAATACTAATAATTAATTATAAATGCAAGGAGTATAAAAGGCGAGAGAGAGAGAGAGAAACAATAAAAATTAAATTTTTTATTCTTGTTGTAAACGACAGCATACATTTTTCTTCTTTACAATCAAGACACTAATAATTATTAACGATACAGCCACAACAAAAACTAAACAAATTAAGGAAAAGATGGGCATCAAGGATGTAATGGAGACACCATTATCGCATACGCAAGAGATAGGATTATTATTGGTTATATTTTCATTATAAGAATCATATTGATATAAATCGTCCAGCATAATTTTTTTGACATCGGCGGTCACCCCAAAGGAACGATTTGCGTAGACAAGCCTTAATTTGAGGAAAAATAAAAATGACGGAGGCGATGATGGTTCCTCCCCCGACAATGATGTGGAAATATCATAAGTAAAAACATACATTTTATTGTATGGCCAATATTTGGGCACCATTGCTACCCATTGGTCGCAAGAATTCACTACCGCACTAACGTTTTCTTCTCTGCAGATATGTATCTCCGCCACATCCGGGATGTTTGGCACAAACAATGTTTGATTAAAAATTGCCGTAAAAATTATGAAATTCGTGCTAAGAAGAGCCATAATAATAATTTTATCGCTGCTATCTCGATGAATTTAGAGTATAAACTGTTCATTTGGGGTTGTAGACGCACTATTAATACATATTATACAATCGCTTATACTAGGTGCGGGGTCGTCAACATGCGTCCTTTGATATGGTTGGTTCCAGTGTTTCGTACATGGAAGACTTAAAATAACGTCATTATCATGACGATACACCCAAGGAAGTTTTTGATAAATCATTGCGGTATGTATTGGAGATAATCGTTAAATGTTATCTTTAAACATTCGTCTCAGAGTTTTGATGGTTTTTTCAAATTCCAAAATTTGGTTAAGCACTTCCACATCAGGTACATCCATACTTCTTATCGTTCGCAGATACAATAAATAACTGATTAATTAACGAATAATTATTCGTAATAACGAGCTCTTATCGACGGCGCGCGACGTTCATTAGAGATAGGTACATAACGGAAACGGCGGTCTGCGGTTATGATGCGGCACTCATAACATAATATCCTCGATCCATGTTTAGGTTCCTTAATACCCAACCATTTCACTTGTAATTGATTTTTCCTTCGTTTAAGTATTTTTTCAACAAGATAAACATCAGGCTACGCGGTTTTTTGTAACTCATATTCGTAAAATGCGCCCAAAATGGGGGTTTTCTCCATATCTTCAAGTAAATACGTTACGGGGTTTATATTTTTTCGTTGTCGAATTTTAAATAATTCAGTAGACCAATTGGCCGTGTACCCCTTTTCGAAGAGACTTTTTTGTTTACTGATTCGTACAATGTCCCCCATTGCAAATTTCGGGAAGAGGGGTGCTATTTTAATGTTGCTATATACAGTCTTTAAAATGGATTTTTCGTTTCGTTTTGTGATACTGCTAGGTTTTCGATGGGGGTCGTTGAATGTACAGTATTATTGTAATCATTGATGACGACATTTAAATGTTCAGTCCATTTATAGTTACCTTGAAGGGCGAATAACTTGTACATACGAGTTTTTATTGTTTTTATTACCCGCTCACATGCTAGCCTCTATTATCGAGTAAGTATGGAAGTGGTTAATATTGTATTCAGCAATCTATTACCACTAAAATATATCTATAACCCTTATTTTCTCGTGCATAGGGTTGAAATTCCATTAAATCCATCATCCAGATGTCGTCATATCCTTTTATTAGCACGCGTGACGACGCTTGAAATTTTTCCTAGCCGGCTTGTATAGTTCATCCACAATTATTCTTTTTTCTTTTGAAATTATATCAAGCGTTTTAGGGTTTTTTCGTTTAACCGCCATTATTATTTGGTGAGATCTTCGTAATCCACACTACCTACGTCATTAATTTTATTTGGTTTTACGTGTTTAAGAGAAGCATCAGCTTGGTTTCTTTCTAACGACGCAATTCGTTGTGTTAATGCATTTATGTTTTGTTTTTCAGTAGAAATCAACGTTTTAACTCCATTTATTTCATTCCTCTTCCACCTTTTTCCCGCTTTTTACGAGAATGCCCTTTTCGGTGTTTTCGAAAAGATCGGTAAATATTTTAGTGGCCTTATTAATCTCTTTTCACGTTTCTTCACCCATGCCAAACCGAGACATTTCGTTTCGATGTTTTTAATTTCTGAAATTAATTTTCCATTTTTACTTATACATTCGCTAATTTTATTATTTTGCCAGTCCATTTTTTCACTCATTGATTTTCTTTCAGATGGCGGTTTAGGGTTTTCACACACGCAAATTCACGTTGACATAAAGTGCAGGGATGCATATTGTTGACTGGTTAAAGACACTGAGAGAACTGATATTCAACGTCGCTTACATTCAAAGATGAGTTAGTTGCGGTCGTGGACACTTCCGGTGATAAAAAAATACGTTTATTATTGAAATTTATTTACAGAGTCATTGAAAACGGGGATTTTAATTTAAATTTAACGAATTTAACGCGAGACTTACTGCACATAATGATGGATTCTTTTTTGCGCCGTAATGTCAAGACATTGAAAACAAAATGTTAATATTAATTTTTATTACTCCACCCACTTTCGATGTCTTCAACTAAAATGTAGTTAAATTTTTGCATTTTTTAACCTCCCCAACCCCATCATAATTTAAAAAAAATGGGAGGTTACTACAATCACTAAAATTTTCGAATTTGAGATAGCACCAGATCTCCACGTTTTGAGGTCTCAGGAACCCAGAAAAATGGTTTTTAAAATGAGTCTGTGTGTATGTTCGTACGTACGTGCGTACGTACGTTTGTAAACACGCCACAGCCAAAACTACTGGGCCGATTTGGCTGCAATTTGGTACGTAGGCATCTCATAACCCAACTTAGATCTGAAAAGCTTTTGGAGCCAATCGTGCAACCGGAAATGCCATTTTGGCACATCAACTTTTAAATTTTAAATGCAAACCCCCATTTTTCACGTCACCATAAGAAAGACCTTCAAATTCTGCTTCCAGAGATGTATTCACTGTCAGTGCCCTTTTGACCAAAAATTAAAAATATCGAGATTTTTATCGGACTTTAAAATCGTGGTACAGCCCAAGCCCCTGAATCGATTTGGCTGAAATTTTGCACATAGGGATTGTATTACACCTCGAAAAGCTGAACAAATTTTGAATTTCATCGACTCACGGAAAGTGTCCTTTTGGCACACCAATTTCCAAATTTAAAATTATTCAATCATTTAGCCATTAAAAACAAGTTTTTGAAAGATTTATTGTCACCATCAAAAGGGTCTTCAAATTTTGGTTTTAAATAGGACAAAATTAATTCGCATTTAGCGCTGTTTCGTTCAAAAAAAATAAAAAATCGAAATTTTGTAATAACACTGTAACCACATTATAGCCCAAATTACTGAATCGATTTGGCTGAAATTTGGTACATGGAGATTAGGTGACCCGTTGAAGACCTGAAAGGCTTTTGGGAGCAATTGGCCCACGCGAACTGCACAATAAAGGACATTTTTGTTTGTTATTGGTGATGTCACAGCAGCAGCAGCTTACAAACTGATGAAACCGCACGGTCCTCACCATCAGCCTCATATATAATTAAACTATCAATCAAGGGGGCCCCAATTAAAGTACGAATATTTTTAATTTTGAAATAACATATTTAATTCATGATCGACTCTGCCTCAGGAATATTAAACGTCAACTCAAGGGGGCCCACCACCATGTCTACCAATTATAAAACGTCGTCGTCAAATAAGGGGGCCTGCCACGTATATCAATTATAAGACGTCGTCGTCGTCAAACAAGGGGGCCTTCCACGTCTATCAACTATCACGACGACGACGACGAATCACGTTACAAGACAATCAAGGGGGCCCCAATACGTTTAATTAAAGTAACGAATATTTTTAATTTTGAAATAATATATTTAATTCATGGTCGACTCTGCCTCAGGAATATTAAACGTCAAATCAAGGGGGCCTACCACCACCACGTCTACCAATTATAAAACGTCGTCGTCGTCGTCAAACAAGGGGGCCTTCCACGTCTATCAACTGTCACGACGACGACGACGACGACGACGACGACGACGACGAATAAAAAATAAAATTTAGGGGTAGGGGGTTGAAAAATAAATAGGGGATGAAATTTGGGGAAAGGGGGTTGAAAAATAAATAAGGGATGGGGTGGGGGTTGAAAAATAAATAAAAAATAAAATTTGGGGGTAGGGGGTTGAAAAATAAATAGGGGATGAAATTTGGGGAAAGGGGGTTGAAAAATAAATAGGGGATGAAATTTGGGGAAAGGGGGTTGAAAAAATAAATAGGGGATGATCAGGGGTGGGGGTTGAAAAATAAATAGGGAAAAATAAATAAGGGATGGGGTGGGGGTTGAAAAATAAATAAGGGATGGGGTGGGGGTTGAAAAATAAAGGATGATAAGGGTAGGGGGTATGACGTCAGAGGGGGGCCCCGGTAGGGGTGTAGTCGGGTAAGGGGGGCCCAGGTCAGGTAGGTCAAAACATGGGGGACCCCTTGAGGGGGGCGAAGCCCTAACATGGGGGCCCCCTTGGGGGGCGGAGGCCGGGCGTAAGCGGCCGAGTACCTACTAATGACCAATACTCCTAACATTAGAGGGAGTCTGCTTGCACTTTAAGCGATTAATGGGAAAAGATATTGAAGATTTATTACAAAATTTGTTATCAAAATCTGACAAAATAATTAGGTTTGGAAAAAAGAAGAAAATAATTGACCATATTCCAAGTAATGATAAGGACAGAATAACCTGCGTACTCAAAGTATTATCAAAAAATTTTGGTGAAACCTTAGAAGAAATATACACTGAAGTTGAGGTAAGACGCATGGATTTTATTCTATTTTTAACGCAGCTGTGGTTTTAGGGTGATATTGACATTCAGGAGATAGTTTTTCCTAGGATAGTGGCAACCAAAGAAAGTAAGAACTTGTTTTTATTTTTATTGGACAATACAATTTTCATTAACAATGACAGATTAATCAATGCAAAAAATGTTACGGAGATCTATATTTTAATAACTAACTATGCCTAAGGAGCGTTGCAGAGCAATAATATTTTTATTTTCGCTATAGGTCTAATTCTCATAGTTCATAGTTGTTAGACAATCAAAAATTAGTGTCAGAACCAAAGCCTGATGAAAATTGTATTTTCTTATTAAATATACATATAACTCGTAGAGTGCTTAATAAATCGGTAGTTTTTTATAAATTAACTCATAGTTAACTATATTTTACTACTGTTAGCTGGGGGGAAATACGTTTTTAGGTACGAAATTAAATGAATAGCCTTTAGGCTTGTCTACATTGTGGGAATTTTCTTAGAATTTCCTTAAGAATTTCTTAGGAAAACTCACAAACGTACATCCAGCCATTTCCTATTCATAATTCCAAGACATTCTGAATAATGTAAACAAGAAATGCAATTTTGGTACCTACCTAACTTAGAACCTTCAAGCATTCATAAAAAAGTAACAAAGCAATTGCTTATAAAAATTTTTAAGAAACATCCTAAAGTATAAACAAACCTTTAAGGGATAGGTAGCTACCAAAGAGAAATCACGTCAAAAATTATGTTAAGCAATGTGGTCAAAAGTGGTCTCTCTTAATTGTAGGATAGGAATACTTTTGCGATTTTACTTACCGTTGTTGTTTATTTGGCCAAGATTATTGAAACCTTAGTATTGCTTCCAATGCCCATTGTGTGAAATATAAGTTATGTACCTACTTTTCAGATGATTGCACTACTTACGTTGTCGTTATGGAGCAACAGAAGATCCAAGATACACCTGACTTGGGCGCTGCATTCAAAATGATATTCGCCTTATATTTCATCATGAATTTGGAATTTCCGAAAAAGGCTGCTGTGACATTGGAATGTATTCAGTACTACTTCCTAAAAATATTTCCTCAACAGGGATCAAAGAACCTGAAGAAAAATTCGCAGGCAAAAATTACTTCTTTTCTAAATCGCTTAAATAATTTTTAATTGTTCCCTGGCTGATTATAAATTATAAAGTAAGTTATAGTTATAGCCGAGGTTATAGCTTTGCAGCATGTAACTGTCTTTTTTCCAGGAGTCACAAAATCAGAAGAATTTTCCGTTAAACCAGAGTTGGAAAGATTTTCCTTTTGCGTTTGTTTAATAGTTGATCAGCATGATTATAAAGTAAGTTATCATTGGTGAATTTGTAGTAACTAACTGTTTCTTTTATGTCCAGGCACCACAAGCCTCGTTTTCTTCGTTGGAAGAATTTCATTACCTATATTTTGAATTATTATTCTTATCAATGTTACTGTTAAAAATTAAAGTGTATTTTGCGTTCAAACTGAACTGCTCTGTTTCTTAATTCATTGGTTAGGACTTTCTCAGGTTAGATTTGTATTGTGCAACATGTACAAGACGAAATGTACATAGTCAACAGTTCAAATCAGATTTTATTGCGGTATCGATGTTTCCTAAATACGGCGTGAAAATTTGCGGTGCGATTCTTCTTCTTTTCTCATACTTTCTGTGGACATGTCCCTACGTGCTTGGATTCCAAGATATGTGTGAATTGCAAAAAAATATCTATTTCAAAATACCTTTGATATTGCGTTGAAGTTTAGTATAATTGTGTTTAAGTATACCATATAAGAATGGTTCATACGTTGAAAACATTAGTTTGAGAAAAATGCAAAGCAAATGGATAAAATCAAAATTTGCGAACATTTTGAAAATTGCACACACAGCATCTCGGTAAATAGGCGCTTTAAGCGTTTTAGACTTTTAGACTCGGGAACCTGTTTCATGTTAACTAAGAAGTAAAATTACCCTCTCCACCCCATCTATAGAGGCTGTCCCAGAACTCGCGGAAAATCTGGTAATTGTTGCCTCCTGGCCTCAATCCAAGACGAATGTTCCTAGACGAAAATTGCGAGGGTTCAATAGTTTTCAACTGGAAAGCAATTCAAGCCCGCCAATCATAATGAATCTGGAAATTAGGTAGGAAGGTAAAAAAGATGATGTACTACGTTGCTGGGATACACAAAAAACAACAATAAAACATTTTAAAAAGACATCATAGTAACTTGTTGTGTATCAGCAATATCTGTACCATCCTCTTGTTTTATCTTCCTACCTAATTCAGAAATTCACTGTGATTGATGGAATTGAATTGCTTTCCATCATTTGAAAACTATTGAACCCTCGCGATTTTCGTCTAGGAACATTCGTCTTGGATTGAGGCCAGGAGTCTACAACTACCATATTTTCCACGAGTTCTGGGACAGCCTATGTAGATTGGGGGGGGGAGGGAAATTTTACATCTTAGTTTTTACTCAACCGATATTTTACCTTGCCAAGGGGAAATTTCCAAGGAAATTTTAACGGCATGTGTTAATTTTACGCTGTGTATCAGGGTAAATTTAATATATATTTACCCTCGCTACTACAGTTAATATTACCGGCATAGTCTCAATTTTGCATTTCCTCATGGTAATTTTCCCATTTAAATTTACCCGTCTCGGGGTAATTTTCCCATTTAAATTTACGCATCTCGGGGTAATTTTCCCATTTAAATTTACCCATCTCGGGGTAATTTCCCCATTTAAATTTAACTATCTTGGGGTAATTTTCCCGTTTACATTTACGCGTCTCGGGGTAATTTTCCCGTTTAAATTTAAGTATATCGGGGTAATTTTCCCATTTAAATTTACACACTCTAGTTATTTTTACTGTCCGGGACGTAGTTTTAACTGCCATGAGCTTAATTTTACACTCCACCAAGATATTATTCCCGTTTAAATTTACACAACTCGGGTTAGTTTTCCAGTCTTTTACACCTTATGTAGCTAATTTTACCCTCCGAAATATTCAGAAATGTAATTTTAACTGTCATGGATTTAATTTTAAGCTGTCAGGGTAATTTTCCTATTTAAATTTACACACTCTGTAGTTAATTTTAACTTCTGAAATATATGAGAAAGTAATTTTACAGCATAAAATTACCCGAAAATGGAGAAACTTACCTGTCCAGAGAATATTTAACACACGAAGGCAACTTTACTTCTACTAAGGAAAATCCGTCAAATAATTGGAGGAAACATAGTTACCTCCAATTATCAGGGGAAATTTCCCCAAAAAATTTTTTCAGTGTACTTTGAAGTAGCTTAAGCTACCTCAGTAGCTTTTTTTGGTAACTAGTTACCGAAAAATCGGTAACTTTCGAATACTGAATGAATTTCTCTACAGCTACAGCTACAAGTTACTCAGATACACTAAGTAGCTTAGCTACAGCTACTTTCACAGAAAAAGTAACTAGCTACGTAGCTAAGTTACTTTGTAGCCCAGCTCTGCCCCCGTGACAGCTATTGCCTTGCTACCAGTGTCTATCGTGTGCTTCAATAAAGTGTCAATAGCAGCAACTTCCTGCATAATGTTGAATGAATGTTTTCACATTCAAAAATAGTGTTGTATAAGAAAATATAAAATAATATGTAGATAAATAGCAACATTGTATGTCACTAATGAAGATTTTCTTGAATACTGTAAGGAGAGACATTATTAAAATATTATTAAAAGACGTTACTGTTTCGACATTTTACAAGGACTAGGACAATGCTCATTGAAGACATTATCACAAACCCTTTTTCTGTTGTTTGCTTCTTCTTCAAAACCGTCTTCATGTTATTTAATAAATTCGTTACTGCTCCCTGTCGACATATGGTCCCAGCTGCTAGAGAGGAAGGCTGCCTCTAAAATATCTTCTTTCCTTTTTAAAATTAAAACGTAAACATCTTTGCAATCATTTATAAAGCAGGATTTAATGCTAACTCTGGAATCGTTGCACAAATACCATTGATTTTCCGTTTTCACATAAGCCGTGTAATGTCCTGTATCAATAGAGTTTCCATGATGCAGAACGGCTCCGACTGCCTCGAACTGTATGTCAGAGATTTCAATTCGCTCCGGATTGAAATTTGTAAAAAGTGTATTGTCTTTAACGCCGACACCTCGAAATCTCGAAAAGGCTAAAATTAAATAGGTGTTTGCCAACATTACATGAGGTTGCTCCACCATCGTACTGCCACAATTACTCCCACATAAAATATCGCTCTCTCTGGAAGTAAATAAATCTTCAAAATTTATTTCGTTTGACTCCGTGTGCGGAATATTGATCATTAACATGTTTTGTTCGTTATATTGTGGTAGAACATGACCACAACGAAGACATTTCCTCAAAGGATTCGCAGCAGTGAATGTAACACAGTTGAGAAAATCTCTTCCTATGTGGTCAAACAAATTAAGAAGAAACTCTTGAACATCCTGCTCTTGTGCATTTCTAAATACTCCACCTACCAAATGTCGTAATTCCTTGCAGTCCCTTGACATATCTGTCATAATATCCATTATAATATTGTCAAAGGCAGAGTTCCTTTGCGACACTGACTCCTTAAATTCCGGAAGTATTATTAAACACTGAATGATGGAGTTAGCGTAACATGATTTTCCATCGTAGTTGTTCAATCCTCGAACTGTGTATGGTGTCAATTTTGTTCCAACAGTCTTCTCTTCAACTTGCAACTTAGGAGGGGCTGCAGTATGAGCCGGTTTAATCAATATATCTTGATGAATTATTATTCGGGGTTTTTCAACTGGGACTTTCTTACTTTTGTCACTTCCTTTCATTGGAACGTAGGGCTTTCTAGCAGCATTAGGTATTTCACAAAATATCGGCTTGTGATCCGAGAAATATTATTCGTATGTACCGGCATACAGTGGATCTACATTGGAGAAAATTACGTCGATCTGAGTATTAAAATTCGTCGTGGAAGCATTGCCAAGGTTATTAAATAATTTGTAGTCGTTGAGCATTTTCGAAAACGCTTCGTTTCTGGGTAAAACGTCAATATTGAAGTCGCCCATTAGGACAATTTTGTTACCTTGAGGAATTGTGTCCAATAAATCTGTTAGGTGCTTTTTAAATTCGGCAATACTTGCGGTCGGAGACTTGTATCCTGTTACTACATTAACGTCGTTTACTTCAAACTTAAACAAATCTATGTGATATTTAGACTTGGTCATGTGCGTTGTACCTTCTGCCTTAGAGTACACGACATTCTGTATCCTAAGATTGTTTTTTGCTAAGCACAATATTCCTCTACAAGTTTTGCGAGTAGTTTCATCTGTTCTAGCTACGCAAACAAAATCACCAATTTCAATTTCGTCTGTGTTGGCTGTGTTTGTTTCCGAAAATATTAAAATGTCACACTTGGCATACCAACTGTCAGTTGTAACATTATTATAGTTCTTTATAAGAGATCTTACATTGTGATAAGCTATCACTAAACCTTTCTTCTGGTCAAAAGTTTCGAAAGATAATTTTAATGGCTTCTCTTTTCGCAATCGTTGAATTTCTGATGATATTGCATCGGATTTTGAGGCATACGGTTTCCTAAACTGACCTATGATGTGAAGACCATCGAAATCGCACCTTGAAAATGCAACATATTTTAACGCCCTTTCCATGTTCTTGGATTTTCGTAGATTGACACAAACACTAGGATATGTTTGCCCTTGAGACTTGTGAATAGTAATCGCTTCTGCTGGTACTAACGGGAAATGTCTGCGAACAAATCGATGAGAAACGACTTTATCGGTATTCAATTCGATTTTTGTTTTGGAAATTGGCACCAGATTGGAACATATGTCATTGTTATTGATGTACACCGTATGTTGAGACCTACATTTTTGGCCCACACGATCTGATGAGAAGTCTATCCAAAGAATTTGTGGAGTTTTTCCATCGGATTCGAAAGTAATATGTTTCAGTATTCCAGTTGCCCCGTTGACTAAACCATCTGTTACGTCAATATTAATAGTCAGCATATACCTAATACCCAATTTTAATCTAATTGAGTAAGGCATACCACTGACTTCCGATAACTTTTTGTTCTTATACTTCTCCAGTAATTTTAATTTGCTGCTTTCGCTGCTTTTTCTAATCACTGTGTCTTTAGCCAACGATACATATTCAGGACCGGCGTTATTGTCAATTGCGACATTGTTATATGCATCAACGTCACTGTTCGTATAAAATAATCTGATAGCTTCGGTTGGTATTAGAGAGTAGTTGGTCACTACTCGCTTATTTATCAGTTTCACATCATCGTCGGTCATTTTCCCGTAGGCCAAATTGTTTAAAGCTACGGCAAATTCTTTATCTTTCTGTCTCATTATTTCCGTCAACTCGAACAATTTAAATTCATCCCATAGGACATTTCCTGTCAATTTGCTGAAATCGTCTGCAGTTTGAAAAATGTAACCGTCCAGTACAGGACGAATCTGAAACAGATCTCCTACAAGTAATACAGAAATTCCGCCAAAACTATCATTGGGTCGACCGAAAATTTGTCTCAATCTTTGATCGATCCTGTAAAATGTTTTACTTCCCACCATGGAAATTTCGTCAATTATTAACAATTTAAGATCAATCAAAGATTGTCGCAATTTGGCTGCAACGTCAGAAGATAAAGGTACATGTTCCCCTGCATAATGTGTTACCGGTAATGAAAATGCCGAATGTAAAGTTACGCCGCCTATTAGGAAAGCGGCTTTTCCACAAAAAGCAGTAAGTAATACTTTAACGGAATCTTTTTGCAAACCTATTCGATTGTCAAAATGATGCGTTATTACCTGATATATTGCTGATATTACTTTTGATTTACCTGTTCCTGCCGGACCGAGCAAAAGTATTTTTTCATCATTTCTTCCCGTCTTGAAACAATGTAGCAGGTGCATTATGATTTGTCGCTGTTTGTCGTTTAACTGTTGCATGACTGAATGCATATCCTCTTCATTGATTCGAAGAGGACAAGTGATGCGAATATTATCAACTACACGTTCTTTATCAATTCCCGGTGTTTTAGCTCCAGTTTTATCTCCTGGCAAATCAATTGGAATTTCGTCTTCACTAGAAAGATCATCTGCTAGAAACTCTTGTGCTTCTTCATCCTCTAGCTCACGCAATTCCTCGGCCGCTTGTTGCATGTAACTTTCGATTTTTTCGTACATAATCGTACCATATTTCTTTACCTTCTCCTTGATAATGGTTAAATTTTTATAATAAACCGCCTGGCAATCCACAGATTCTATTTCCTTTACTTCATCCCTCCATGGTAGAAATAATAGAATTTGCTCCCGAAAGAAGTTCATCGGATCCACATCCGGATTGTATCCCCTAAATCGAATAATTTTACTTTTTTTGCGTTTATTCTTCTCATCTGATGCAAAATTTTCATCGATATCTTCCTCCTCTGCATCTACGTTAAGTGATTTTGTTTGTTTCAATTCTGCGACGAAATCTGCTAAACACATATTTTCGTCCCTCTTATTCCGTTTGCTGTATTTCTCAAATATTCCCTCGGCTATAATATCCGTAGAGTTTAGGTCCAATTGTTGCAGTTCCCTTTTTTGTTTTATTATTTTGACTCGTTCATTTCGCGGACATGTTGGAATGTAGACGCAACTCCTAGATTTTTTACAAAGTGGCAGAGACAAACAATGATAAACCCCCTCTTGTGATCCCATTAAAGATGAATTAATGAATTTTCCGCCGAGTTTCTTGAATTTATCCTTAATATTTAGATAGCTATGCTGTACATCTTTAAGGGCTTCGTCCAAAATTTTCGTTTGTCCTACATCAGGTTTTACCACATATCCGGCAATGTAAGAAGCTGCAGCATATTCGTCCAGAACATACTGTATATCGGTGTTTGCTTCCCACAACATGAAGTCTGTGTTTCGACTATTCAGGCGTATCTCCATAGTCGTTCGTTTTAGAAACAGTTTTCTTTTTTTGAGTGAACTTCTGATGGTCAACAGGTATAATTCTTTTGTTATGCACAACCTTCCAAGCATATCACCGAAGCTTTCCTGAATGTTTCCGTCATTATAATACTCGGTCATTAAGTCGCGAATTTTTTTCAGTATCGCTGGTAAATTCTCATCTTTTTCATCTTCCTGCAAAATGTAAAAAATTCTCGTCTCGTCCATTACAAATTGAGGAAAACCAAATCGACATTTTTTCTTGTTTTTACGTCCTTTGTAACACGTGTGTGTGTGTTTGTGGCGATGAGAATTAATTCTGGGGTTATTTTCAATTGGTGCATCTTCAAGCCATAGAAAGCCGTGGATATGTGAAGAACCTCTCATTTGAAATTCCCAACGTAGAAAATAATCCAAAACTGCGTGTTTACCAAATGAACCATCAGCTTTCTGGATATACTTCATAAATTCGGCCGCCTTATTATTGAAGTATAGGACACACGTCACTGGGTCATTTTTTATCAACTCCGATTTTTCATTTTCGCTTAAATCCAAAGCTTCCTTCACTGAAATTTTTTTATTTCTCTGCAGTTGGTATAAGTGGATGATCAACTCCGGCCAATGATACTCTCCAGGTGTTAACGTGAAAAAGAATGTAGGCTTACCCAGCTGTCTTATCATTGCCAAAAGTTCACTTTTCTTCGTCTTCCAAAATGCTGGTGACAACCGTATTTTGTTTAAAAATCTGTATCCAGAATTTGAGTCGAAAATCTTGTCATTCATGAAATTCGGATCCTGAATCTGTCGTACAGTTAATTGTTCCGTTTTCTTCACTTTTCTTAATGCTGTTTGAATTGAACTTGATACGTCTCTGTATAATTTTTGTAGGGCCATGAACAAAACAACTCGTGGCTTTTTGCTGCATCTTCGATCTCGGCTACGTAACTGCCATCCAATTTTTTTCGTGTACGTAATGTGTTTTCCCCCACTAATAAAACTTTGTCCGCCATAAATTCCAGGAAATAGAAGTTCATCCAAATGTTCAATGTGAATAAAAGATCTTGCAACTTTCTTTTGACCTGGTGCTATTATTTTTATGTCATTCACATTATCGGTGTTAATATCCCTGTTGACGAGCATAACTTCATCACAGCAATTGTCTTCATTATCAGTTTCTTGATCTTTGGTTTGAGCATCCTCACCATCGACATGAACATCATCTTCATCATCACTGCTACTAGTACTACTACCATTTTCGGCTTCGCTATTCTGTATCTCCAAGTGTTCCACATTTTTCGGAATCGCTTCATCCTCGCGTTCAGAGTGAACTGGAAAATTGTCTGTAAAATCTTCCTGCGAAACTACAAATTCGACTTGTTGGTCGTCGGCAAATCCTTGATACCTCGAAAAGTAGGTGTCATCGATCGCAATGTCATATTTTCGATACAACTCCTGTTCCTGCAAATATTTCAGAGCCTTAATAATAATTGCCGGTCGAATTGTTTCAAACATGTAATCCGTTTTGTGCTCGACATGTCTTTTCAGTTTGATCTGAATTGTGCTCAAGTTGTCAAATGATCTGGGTAGCACTTGCACCATATATTCAATTTCCACGGGTATATTGACAACGCTGCCCTTAACTCCAATTTGCGGATTCAACGAGTGTGGCTTTAAATCTCTGATCTGCATGAAATAAACTGCTCAACAATTCAATTGGTCCACCCGGAAATTTGAGTCGAATTCAAAATGCCGCAACTCCTCAAGCAGTTGATCGATTTGAATGAACCTTTTTTCCACGGATAGTCCATTTCATTGGCCACGACACGGGATGTTCCGCGTTTTATGCAGGTGACCCTTATTTGATATACAGGGTGTCAGAGCCGGGTACTGCAAAATGACGAGAATTTAAACCACCCCCGATTCTGAAAGAAATTTTTCTAATTTTTTTTGCCTGGTTGAGAAGACGTCTCAGGTTCATACCTCCAGACGTTTTTTTCAAATTTGCTCCATCTTCTCTAATTAGGGTGCAAGGCCAAAAAAACTGTTTTTTCATCGGTAGTTAATAGCCTCTTTAACTTCTACTCCTTCTACTCCTTTTAATTTCTTGAGGTCATTAAAGCGGTCGTAAAAGCTTTACTCTAGGACACCATGGGGTCAAAATTAATCTAAAACAAGGTGACCCAGAAAAGGGGGCCCTTTGAAATTGACCCAATTTTATTCAGCTTTCGAAGTAATCTTTAAGTAAAGGCGGACTAAATTTGAAACGATGTTTTCATAGAACCATTTGTCCTGAACATTTTAAGATGTTCTTCGTCAGAATCGGATCAGAATCACCTAGCCAAAAAGGCCCAAAGTGCGTCCTGACACATAAAAACAAACCAAATATTTAATCCACCAAAAATGTCATTGCAAGTTGATTCAAAATCGATAGAAATTGTCCTACACCCGACCACGTGTATAAATCCATCATTATAATGAAATTTGAGGCTAAATTCGGAAAATTGTCGGAAATGAATGTCGACGCTTATATTTAGTAGCCCAGATGACACTGGAGTGAAAATGGGCATCAACTAGTCAATATCGGCCATATTTTGGAAAATGGCGTCGAATGCCATCTCGCGTAAATGTTACCGAAGCAAGAATTAATAGTACGCCTTAACCGACAATGGCACTTAGAGCAGTAATAATATCGGGGCCATTTTTGAGTTTTCCCATCAACAAATAAACTCAAACTTAGCCAAAGAGGCCCAAAGTGCGTCCTGACACATGAAAACTAAAAAAATATGTAATCCACCAGAAATGTCATTGCATTTCGATTCAAAATCGACAAAAATTGTCCTATACCCGACCACGTGTACAAATCCATCATTTTCATGAATTTTGGGTTAAATTAAGAAAATGGTCGTAAATGAATGGCGACGATTATATTTGGTAGCCCAGATAACACAGGAGTGGAAATGGGCATCAACTAGTCAATATCGGCTACATTTTGGAAAGTGGCGCCGAATGCCATCTCGCGTAAATTTTACTGAAGCAAAAATTAATAGTACGCCTTAACCGACAATGGCACTTAAAGTCATTTTTCAGTTTTTTCTGCTATAAATAGACTCAAACTTAGTCAAAAAGCCCCAAAGTGTGTCCTGACACATAAAAACTAAAAAATATATAATCCACCAGAAATGTCATTGCCATTTGATTTAAAATCGATAGAAATTGTCCTACACGCCATCACGTGTATATTAATCCATCAGTTTCGCGAAATTTGAGGCTGAATTCGGAAAATCCTCGAGAATTAATGTCGACGCTTATAAAGGGTGTCCCAAAAAAAACCGAACGATTTATTTTTGGCTATAACTTTATTATTATTCGACCGATTTTCCCCAATTTGGTACAACACGTACTCAAAAGATGAGGCTCTTAGAATCGACAACCATTTTCCAGATGGCGCCACTAATAAATTTTTTATGGCAGTTTTTTACAAGGCCACTTTTTGATTGGCTGGAGTTGAACCATCTGTGAAGCGATCAAAATGAAAATAGTGTAAGCTTAAGGCTGATGCTTTTCTCTTCCAAAGCAACTTTACAAAATTTAATTCTGAACGTTCTTGATTATTTTACAATTTTTTCTGTGATGCTGTAAAACTGATTTTTTAAGATTTATGTTATATTTCGCAACCGATCTTCACAAAATTTTCAGAATCTTTCGTAAAATACCGTTACGTACGTACTTTGCAGGAATTTAACTTAGGTACTCTCTGCTTAGATACTATATCGTTATACAAAATGTTAAAATAAATGAACCCCAAAAAAAATGATCTAACATATTGACTTGTTTGTGAACTGGGCAAGTTGTTCTTTAGGTTATGAGTGTCATAAAGCACATATTTGGTTTATTTTAGAATAAAGCATTGTTGTCTATTCCAGTCCAGCCTGTTATCTGCAGCCGCTTTTAGTGTTAACATTTTTTATTAATTACACATTCTTAGTATTCTCTTTTAATTTTTTAATCAAACGTGTTCATAAAAATTTGCTAGGGTGGCGCCATCTGCAAAGTAACATCATTTTGTGAAATATTGATGGTGTTACTTAGGATTCTGCAAATTTTGCCACGATCGGTGGCTAAATAAAAAATTATTCTTCAAAAATCCTTGTTTTAAAGCATCACAAAAAAAATAATAACTTAATCAAGAACGGTCAGAATAAAATTTTGTAAAGTTGCTTTGGAAGAGGTAAGCATTAACTTCCATTCTCCACTAATTTCATTTTAATCGGTTCACAGATGGTTCAACTCCAGCCAATCAAAAAGTGTTCTTGTAAAGAACTGCCACAGAAAATTTATTAGTGGCGCCATCTGGAAAATGGTTGCCGATTCTAAAAGCCTCATCTTTTAGCTACGTCCCGTACAAAATTCAGGAAAATCGGTCCAATAATAATAAAGTTATGACCAAAAATAAATCGTTCGGTTTTTTTTGGGACATCCTTTATTTAGTAGCCCAGATGACCCTGGAGTGGAAATGGACATCAACTAGTCAACATGGGTCAAATTTTGGAAAATGGTGCTGTCGCGAAGCCATCCTACTTCTTTTGTTATTGTTTTGTGACAAAAAACAGTTGAAAAATACATTTTCACTCAACCTGACGGCGTTCGAATCTTTCCCATCATTTCCCTCATACAGTCCACTAAAATCGTCGATCTACAACCAAAAGTCCGTCGTCAACATATGGTCCTTCGACCGCGATAATTTTCAGCAACCGATCTTCCAGATTTCGACATCTTCACGTCGAACTCCACATCTGCGAAATATCAAAGCTCTTTTTTATCTATCGTAAAGTATGCTTTTCGTTCCGCAATTTCATTGCAACGAACAACGCTAATACCCCAATTTTTCAAGCTGCGAAAAGGAAGAAGACACATCGTGACAGCATCGTCCTGCGTGACAGCATCGTCCTACCAAGCAACCTTTCGGAATCCTAGCCAAGAACCTTGATCCCAATTTTCAAGATTCCTGCACCCGAAGCGTTGTCGAAGTCGTCCTCTCCTTAAGCCAGCGCTTCAAGTTACTGCAGCAGTACCTCCTTGGTTTACTTCAGTCAAGTGTCAACGTCAGTAAAATCAGGCGATAAAGGTGAAATCTTTTCAATCAATCATGCCTCCTAAACTTACTGATTGCAAGCTCTTAGAAGCCAGCATTCATTCTATCACTTCCCAAGTTCATTCCTTCAAACGTAAGTTGCAACAACTAGAGGAAACTGAACTAAGTAAGATATCAATGAATCAAATCAAAGTCAATTTAGACATTATTAAGCCACTGTACGCAGAATTCCAAACCGTAGCAATCAAGCTTGTGTGTTATAAAACAAGGGGCTATCAGACGAAGTGATGTCACAGTTTGAAGATGTATTCATGGAGGTGGTCGCTAATGCCGAACTGCTTATCGATGAATTTAATTCAAAAACTTTATGCAATAATGTGTCTTCCACACCACTCTCAGCTAATAACAACGCTACTAATGCAAATTCTGGCAATGGTTCTAATTACAATCACTTTAAGAAGGTGAAACTGCCACCGATTAAAGCTCCAAATTTTGATGGAACCTTTACAAATTGGATTCCATTTAAGGAAGCTTTCCAGTCTTTGGTCGATTCCAATCCTGATTATTCAGACAGCGATAAATGTTTATATCTGAAAGGTTGTTTAAATAAGGACGTTTGTACAATCATAGACAACATTCCAACAACCGGTGCTAATTACAAGACAATATGGGATTTACTAACGATTAGATTTGAAAACAAACAAATGCTAGTAAATAGTCATATTGAAGCAATTATGACCATGCCACAGTCTAATAAGGATAGTCACCAATCCTTACAGAAACTTCATGATCATTTAAATAGTAACATTCGAGGCTTAAAAAACCTCAACATTCCGGTTGCTTCTTGGGATATGATCCTTATTTACATTCTTGTTGACAAATTCGATATTGCAACCAAAAAGGCGTTTAGTGAGTTCAAATATACCTCAGAGTTGCCCACGCTTGACGATGTCAACCGATTTCTTCTCGAGCGATGTAAAATGTTAGAGCAATTTGACAGATCTAAGACTCCAAACAAGGATTCCAAACCTGATACCAAAGCTACTGCAACTAAATCTAACGTTCTTTTACAAACCAATCAATATGCTACGCTGACAATTCAAAAACAGCTTGCGTTTTGTGTAATGCGAAACATGACTTGGTCAAGTGTAAGATCTTTCTTAGTTTTGATACGTACACCAAGCGTTCCTTCGTGAAAGGAAAAGACTTGTGTTTTAATTGCATGAAGCCCAGTCACAGAATCTTAGATTGTACGTCAAAATTTACGTGTCGAACTTGCAATAAAAAACACCATACTCTTCTTCACGTTAATGCTGAATTGGGGAAGCCTAATGTCACAACTTTAGGGCAGCTTAATGACACAACTCAACCCTCAATTCAGGCCGAAACAGTTCCTTCAGAATCCCATAAACACGCTAATCCAGCACCAGCTGCAGATTCTCGTACTCATGCTAACATAGAATCCTGCAACAATTCACAGATCATACTTTCGACCGCTCAGATTAAGGTCAGGAATTCCGACGGAGATACGTTAAATGTTCGCGCTTTGCTTGATAACGGTAGCCAAAGCAACCTCATCTCTGAGTCTTTGTGCAGGAAACTCAATTTACCCACCAGAAACATTGAACATTCAGTCTCAGGCGTAGGGAATACTATCAGTAAAATCTTTAAGGAAGTTCAAATTGAGTTCCATTCAAATACTTCTACTTTCGTCAAACTAATATCTTGTTTAGTTATCCCAGAGGTTACGACTTGTTTGCCTAATGTATCTTTGGATAAGTCCAGTTTAGATAATATACCTCACGGGATTAAATTAGCTGATCCACTTTTCTACCAATCTAGTCCTATTGACATTCTTTTAGGTTCAATTGTTTTTTGGGAGGTTCTAGACTCTGAAAAAAGTAGCCAATTATCTAATAATCTCAAATTGTTTAAAACCAAATTGGGATGGGCCATTACCGGTGAATACAGGCATCCTTCTCCAAGCAACAGATCGAATGTAATTTTTTCTCAGGTATTAAATTGTAAAAAGTGTATTTCTGATTTGCCTTCATTAACTCGCTTATGGGAACTTGATCAGCCTCAAATTCAGGCTAGTATTCTCTCACCTGAAGAAGCACTGTGTGAAAGCCTGTTTGAAGAAACTCTTTCGCGCGATGAAACAGGGAGATTTATAGTTCAGATTCCATTCAAATCGAACTTGGGTGCGCTAGGCGAATCAGAAACAACAGCTAAAAGAATATTTCTTAATCTTGAGAAAAAATTACAACAGAATTCTGACTTAAAACAACAGTATGTAGCGTTTATGCGAGAATACGAAGAACTCAACCATATGTCTCCAGTCGATTCAAAATTGGACAGTAATCATTCTCAGTTGTCATATTATATGCCACATCATCCAGTTATTAGAGAAGCGTCGTTAACTACCAAGTTGCGCGTAGTTTTTAATGCTTCAAAAAAGACTAACACGGCTTTATCTTTAAATGACGTTCAATTAATAGGGCCCAGAGTCCAAAGTGATTTATTCTCTATCATATTAAGATTTCGTCTACACCAAATCGTTCTCACAGCTGATGTGAAACAAATGTACAGACAAATTCTTATTCATCCATGCCAAAGATCCCTTCAGAGAATTTTTTGGCGATCGGAACCAAATGAAATCTTGAAATGCTACGAATTAAATACGGTCACTTACGGTACCGCAAGTGCTCCTTATTTGGCGACTCGATGCCTGAAGCAAATAGGAATTGACAACAAAGTTTCTTTTCCAAAAGCCAGTAGGGTAATCATTAACGATTTTTACGTTGATGATTTGTTGACAGGTGGTGACTCAGTTGAAGAAGTTATTGAATTAATGGAACAAGTTACTAGGCTACTGTTTTCAGTAAAATTCGAACTTCGAAAGTTCCTTTCCAATTCCGAAACTGTGTTGAAATTTATTTCGCAAAACACACCTAGTGATGACGAACATAAAATTCTGCAATTCGGTGAACAAGAAACTAACAAAACATTGGGTGTAATTTGGAATGCTTGCCATGACAACATTCAATATTCTATCAATTCTACACTTATGAATATCGAACCTACTAAGCGCAATATTTTGTCAGTTATGGCTTCTATTTATGACCCATTAGGTTTATTGACACCTGTTATTATTTCCATTAAAATTTTTATACAATTTTTATGGGCAGAAAAAATAGATTGGGATCAAGTTATTCCAAAGGAGCATACGAGCAGTTGGGAAAAATTTTGTACACAATTACATTTAGTAAATGATGTTAAGGTGTCCAGATGTGTTTTAGTTTCAGGGTCTATACACAATGAAATTCATGCCTTTGCTGATTCAAGTGAAAAAGCCTATGGAGCTTGTATATACCTTCGGTCAACAAACAAGTCAGGAATGGTTTCAGTAAAGTTATTATGTTCACGGTCACGAGTTGCTCCATTACATAAAACTACTTTACCAAGACTGGAACTGTGTGACGCTTTACTACTAGCACGACTTGTAAACCAAGTTTCTTTGTCTATAGATTGCCTTATACAAAAAACGTTTTACTATAGTGATTCTACTATTGTTTTATCCTGGATAAATTCATCACCACATAAATACAAAACTTTTGTGGCCAATAGAATAGCTGAAATTCAGATTTTAAGTCAACCAGAGCAATGGATTCATGTTAGATCTGAGGAGAATCCGGCAGATCTAGTCTCGCGAGGAATTTCTCCTAAAGATATTATTGATAATTCATTGTGGTGGGGAGGACCACAGTTTATAAGTTATTTGGACTATCAACCTACTGCTTATTCAGCTCAAGAAAAGTATTCTGACGAATCCGTAGAAAGGAAGACAACAAATAAGTTAACTGCAGTTAACGTTGAAACTCAGGATAATGACGTGTTTTCAGAATTTTCTTCTTTAACCATGTTAGTTCACGTGTGTGCATATTGCCACAGATTCTTAGATAATTTACGTAAAAAACATCGAAAAGAAACTACCCTTAATGGTCACCTAACAGTCGAAGAATTACTTAGATCGACCAATTCTGTCATTAAATTATCACAATCGAATTCATTTTCTGATGAGATTCAAATGATAAGGGATGGTAAACCCATACGACCAACTAGTAAGCTTTTGAAGTTACAACCATTTTTCGATGAAAACCAGATACTCAGAGTAGGCGGAAGGTTAGCTAATTCTTCCTTCTCGTACATGAAGAAGCATCCTGCTATTCTACCTTCAAAACACAAATTGTCAAAACTGGTAATGCTTGATGAACATGAGCGATTGTTACATTGCGGTCCTCAAGCATTATTGGCATCAGTACGCGAACGGTTCTGGGTAATTTCTGGTCGAAATTTAGCAAAAGCCATTGTCAGAAATTGCATTACATGTTTTAGGGTAAATCCGCCTAATCAGCAAGCTCCGTTGATGGGCAATTTACCACAATACCGCGTCGAAGCAAATTCTGTGTTTGCCAAAATTGGAATTGATTATGCTGGTCCATTTATTTTGAAGGATCGGAAAACAAGAGGTTACAAGACCATAAAAGGTTACGTGGCGTTGTTCATTTGTTTAGCAACCAAATGTATACATCTTGAAGCTGTGACAGAACTAACGACTGAAGCATTTTTAAAAACTTTCAAAAGGTTTTGCGCACGTCGTGGTTTGCCAGTGTCTGTTTTTAGCGATAATGGCTCAAATTTCATTGGGGCAAATAATGAACTACGTGAATTATATGAGTTGTTGACCAACAAAAACAATCAAGATTCTATAATTAACAATGTTCAAAATAACAAAATTGAATGGCATTTTATTCCACCACGGAGCCCCCACATGGGAGGAATTTGGGAAGCGGGAGTACGTTCTATGAAGGCTCATATGAAGCGAGTAATCAGTAATGCAACTCTCACCTTTGAAGACTTTTCAACAGTCTTGATACAGGTAGAGGCTGTTTTAAATTCAAGACCTTTGTGTCCTTTATCGTCTGAGGTAACTGATCTAGAAGCCTTGACACCTGGACATTTCTTAATTGGTCGACCTTTATGTTCCTTACCAGAAAACGACTATGTTGAAATTGTTGACAACCGCTTAAACCAATACGAACGTCTTCAAAAATACAATCAGCTTATCTGGAAGCGTTGGAGTAAAGAATACGTATCCGAGTTACAACAACGTTCCAAGTGGAACAAGACGGGCGGTGTCGCTTTAGTACCTGGATCCTTAGTGCTGCTGAAGGACGAGAATTTGCCGCCACTGAAATGGAACCTAGGACGTGTCGAAGAGGTTTTTCCGGGCAAGGACAATATCACACGTGTAGTGTCGGTAAAAACTGTTTCCGGAATCAAAAGGCGCGCTGTCGCGAAATTGGTCTTATTACCTATTCCTGTTGAATAATATGTTATGTAATTCAAGGGGGGCCGGTATGTCGCGAAGCCATCCTACTTCTTTTGTTATTGTTTTGTGACAAAAAACAGTTGAAAAATACATTTTCACTCAACCTGACGGCGTTCGAATCTTTCCCATCATTTCCCTCATACAGTCCACTAAAATCGTCGATCTACAACCAAAAGTCCGTCGTCAACAGGTGCCGAATACCGTCTCGCGTAAATGTTACCGAAGCAAGAATTAATAGTACGCATTAACCTACAATGGCACTTAGAGCAGTAATAATATCGGGGCCATTTATGAGTTTTTCCATCAACAAATAAACTCAAACTTAGCCAGAAAAGCCGAAAGTGCGCCATGACGCATAAAAACTAACGAAATATGTAATCCACCAAAAATGTCATTGCAAGTTGATTCAAAATGGATAAAAATTGTCCTAAACCCGACCACGTACCATCATTTACACACAAAATTGTAACGCAACATTTTTGGGTATTATTAGTCATTTGAAAAACTTCAAATCGTAAAATTCTTAATATAAAATCAAAGATCAGTCAACTCCTTAGTGGAGAATATGGAGACACCTTCTTTCGTTTGATTTATTGCTAATCCCATTTTCCAAACTCAGTCGGCGCCTATGCTTTCATTTTAGATAGAGAGTCAGCTGATGTCACCTATGCAAGGAATAGTGGCACCTAATTATTTTACTGTCACGTCAAAGTGTTATGCAACCAACAGTGTGGTTGGACAAACGTCGACCTAGGCGGTTGGAATTGTTTTTTTTATAGTTTAGTTATAGTTTTATAGTCAAGCGGCATGTGGATTCAATACGAAACATTGGTAGTAAACTATAAATGGATGAGCCGACTAAAACCTTACGTAAGCATAACCAAAATTATTTCCCTCATCGGTAGTTTTAATTCCTTCTTTTAGAAACCTCAAACAAGGCCCCCTTACATGGGGAGGAGTCACAAATGCGACCCATAGATCTCTAGTTGAATTTAAGGAATTTAAAGAAGAAAATTGTGAGGATTCGAATGATGGGACTAGAAACGTTGAGGGCAATTGCCAGGATATAGGAATGTATTTAACCATAAAGCCGATGATTCCAGTGAGTGAAGTGTCTCTAGTTATCAGTGCCTGCGTCACATATCCTTTAATACAATTAGATACGTTACAATTTGTAATTAAAAATTTCCCATGTAAATTGTCCATTAAGCCTTGATGTGAACCTAAAATGGAAGGCGTCTACCGTGTCTCCATCTAGCTAGATTTCGTTGAACTTTCGTAATAATATTACTGTTATAACTGACATGTTCGTTATGCATTTGTTATCCTAGACCCTCCAGCACGACTATTATAAGTGTCACTTAAGGCAGACTTATTAATGTCACTTAAGGCAGAGTTCATGCTAGGGGGTATTATTATGGCTCTTCTTAGCACGAATTTCATAATTTTTACGGCAATTTTTAATCAAACATTGTTTGTGCCAAACATCCCGGATGTGTCGGAGATACATATCTGCAGAGAAGAAAACGTTGTATCTGCAGCGGTAGTGAATGCTTGCGATCAATGGGAAGCAATGGTGCCCAAATATTGGCCATACAATAAAATGTATGTTTTTACTTATGATATTTCCACATCATTGTCGGGGGCGGATCCACCATCGCCTCCGTCATCTTTATTTTTCTACAAATTAAGGCTTGTCTACGCAAATCGTTCCTTTGGGGTGACCGATGTCAAAAAAATTATGCTGGATGATTTATATCAATATGATTCTTATAATGAAAATATAACCAATAATAATCCTATCTCTTGTGTATGCGATAATGGTGTCTCCATTACATCCTTGATGCCCATCTTTTCCTTAATTTGTTTAGTTTTTGTTGTGGCTGTATCGTTAATAATAATTATTAGTGTCTTGATTGTAAAGAAAAAAAATGTATGCTGTCGTTTGCAACAAGAATAAAAAATTTAATTTTTATTGTTTTTAAACCCACACCCCTCTCTCTCTCTCTCTCTCTCGCTTTTTTATACTCCATGCATTTATAATTAATTATTAGTATTACAAAAATCTTCACGGCTGTAGTAGTAGTTAGTTCG
The DNA here is from genome assembly GCA_963924575.1 of Pycnomerus fuliginosus. Classification (NCBI taxonomy): domain Eukaryota; kingdom Metazoa; phylum Arthropoda; class Insecta; order Coleoptera; family Zopheridae; genus Pycnomerus; species Pycnomerus fuliginosus. The sequence continues at coordinate 777,193 of CAWUQC010000001.1, forward strand.
ACACTCTACGAATATGATGTGCGATAAACCCGATTCCGGGAAATTATTGGAAAAAGCACAAGCAGAAGAAGAAGGAGAGGAAGTGGAGGGCGAAGGGCCTTACTGCTACGTTGAAGAGTGTATAGGGTCCGGAATGTTTGATCCTACATTATTCGAAATTTGGGAAGAGACGGGTGAATTACCAGAAGACGCAATCGTGTGTCCCTTTCACCAATACTGCTATAATAATATTTATTATACATATTCTTAAATTACAAAAATGATGATTATAATAATCGAGAGATCGTCGTTGTCTTTGTGAAATTTGTATTAATTTGAACTGCTTTTGTTTGATAAGACTATCCTCCTCAAGGTCGAGTTGTGGTTTTATTTTACAACGGTATGGATGTTCGTTAAAAGATGACACAATAAATATATACTTTATTTAAACATAATGTACACTGATAGTTTGTGGTTTTATTTCCCTAAAGTTGATGAACACGTCGCGTTGTCCATCTGAGACAAAATAACGAGGTTTTATATTATGCTTAGGGGGGCTGGCAGGGGGGCGGAGCGCCATCTAGAGGTAGTCGTGGCCCCCCAGGGGGGTGCCGACGGTAGCGCCATCTTAGAGGTAATCGTGGCAGCCAGGGGGTGCACGACGCCGACAGTGGCGCCATCTAATAAATAGTAGAGTTACCGACATTACAGGTCCCCTACCTAGCGGCAAAGGATTGAGTTACCGACATTACAGGTTCCTACCTTATCGGGTTCCACTTCCTGCACCAGAACCGGCATAATCCCTCTACTGGTACCTCATGATCATGAATTAATGTAACCATAGTGTTAGGTGAGAATCGCAAAATATATGATGTTTTAAGTTTTGGCATAATTTAAAGGTGTCGTGAACTCGTTGCTGGCGGCTCGCGGTGACGTCATTGGTGCAAGCATCGAAGCGTGGAGTAGCGCAACCTGAGGTTTTTAACAATATTGTTGGGGTTTGTTGCGGTTCGATTTGAGCAGATCGTTCTAATTTAATATTAAACTATACAATGTAAATAACAAATAATTATTTTAGGCACTTTTAAACTATAAACGTTTTTTACCTACTTGCGTTTTGAAAAGTTGGATTTTACACAATTAGGTAAAATGTTGTACGGAATACGTTATGAAAAGCCTAAATTGTTAAACAATATAGGACTTTTCATAACTAATTACGTAAATAACTATTAGAACATTAACACGCCCTAGTATTTAAACGGATTTACTCGCCAATTTACTCGTGTAGGAAAAAAATGCATTATTTTGCACTTATTTTATTAGAATTTGATAATATTCACCTGTTTACTTATCGAATCGATTGAACATACTATCAATTAACTCCTTCAGTCCTTCCTCTGCCTTCTCGCGTAATTATTATATGCTCGTTCTTCGTATGCTGGTTCTTGTCTTTGTCGTTAACAATTCCATTTAATATTGTATCGAAGGAACATCTTTCTTTAAAAATAGTTACGTTTTACGACCAAGTACCTAATTCTTGTTTCGACAATGAAGTTTTCTCGAAATCGTTGTCTCTGCACTCTGCAGTGAGCCGAGCATTTTCGAGTGTTCTTTGCGCGGGAACGAAATTTGATCTTTTAATTTTATCCAACCACTGTTTGGAAACTGTCCGATGCTTGTTCTTATCGGGAAAAGCAAAAAAAACTATATTACCTGGATTTTTCGTTATTACTGCCACCGTAATCACAGCACTGGGGCATTTCCATCGATTTATTATGATCAAGACAGCGCAATTCTTACGCAGCGCTTGCAGTGGCTTGCACCAATGACGTCACAGATCGTATTTATCCACATTCAGAGGCTTATAACTCATTTATTACTAATCGTATTTAAATTCTACTTGCAGCGTAAGAATCGTAATTTTTTACAGAATTTTTTGATAAAAAGTTGCCCAACGAGTTCACGACACCTTTAAGAAAAATTGTTTTGTAATAAATGGATACGTTAAAGGCTTAAAGAACAATAGTAGCTGGCATGACTGATTCAAAAAAGGTCCCTCAACCGAAAGCTTCGTTCTTCCTGAGTTTGTGAGCAAAAAATTAGGAAACAGTAATGCCAGCTACGGCCAGCTACAAGCGGCCCAAATATGTGGCACATCCGATAGGGTCCTTTATTGTGTATAATTTCGGTAATAAATTAAACTCAATTGAATGATGTTTACATATTTCACTTTTTTCATCTCCCTTTGTAATATTTCAACTCTTCTGGGTGTTATTTACGTTATATACGTAATTTTACTTAACCACGGTTAATCCTCAGACCTCTTGACTTTTCATCGACCTTTACCCCCTAAGTGCAAAATTCGCATATGTTCGTTTTTCGTCGGTAGGTAATAAAATTGAACTCATTTGACCGAATCTTGTTTTAATTCCGGCAATTCATTTCATTTAGGTACTCATTTGGTTTACATTGTCATCCTTTTTACTTTTCAACCCTCTAAATTTTTGTGTTTTTTCTGTTCATTTTCTACTTTTTAATTCTGTAACAACAATTTTTATCATTTCACCTTTTTGACACATCTGTGATCTGTGCGTCTGCGGAGGCACTACTCTAGTAGTGCAGATTGCTAAAATCTGTACCCGATTCTACCAGTAAGACCATCAGCCGCCCCTATACATACACATTAACGTGATAAACATCTACAGGGGTACACATCGCATTGATATACATCTTCCTAAAAAAACATTGCATCGAACTTGGTAGGTAGGTATTTCTTTATTAGTTGCATTGTTTCTATAAACCGCACGCATATCTAGCAAAAGTCAAAATGTGTAGGAAACAATTAGCCTTTTTTGAAATTATCTACTTAATTAATTTAGTGATGTCTTTTCTTAACCACTCTCAAAAAGCGCAACATTTTGCTGTATCCTGATGGGTTATAATTGCTGAAAGATTCGTAAACGAAATTGAAACATTACAGTTACAATCTTCCATTGTTTTGTTAATTACCCAGATATTCTTTTTTCTGCATTTGGTGGGCTTGTTTATATTTTTAAACAAAAACATAAATGCGGTGTGCGGCGTGCATTAGTAGGTAAAACCAATGATAGTACCTACGGCAAGCATTTCAGCTGGGATCTGCCAGCATAATTTATTGCGAATGTTTACAGAAAGAGTAACGAGCTCCTATTATATCAGTTCCTGGAACAATAATCTATTTTAGACACATAGGGAAATAGTCACGTCTTGCTTTAAATAAAACAGATTGAAGAAAACCCAATATTCGGCTACTTGCATACAGATGGAGCCACATTTTCTCAAGTTTTTTATCCGCAAAAGAAATTGGCGGGAAACGGTTGTTCTACTGTGTATATTATACTGTGGTTGAATCTACAAATCTACAACAGAATGAAGGGGACAAGGGTCAAATCGGGGGGAAATTAATTCGAGACTAATCTGACACGAGGAAAGGATTGATTTTGGGGGATTCACCATAACATCGACATCAAAAGGGTTAAAAGGGTTGAAGGACGGCACTTAGCAATAACCGTTTGTTAAGGAGAATATTTAATTCCAAGATTCATCGTACTGCTATCAAACTTCTTGTTATTTTCGCCATATTCTGACGTTCATTTCAAAGATCGACATTAACGAACTAGTCGCCAATTTTCAATGTTTCTTTGATTTTATTGTTATTCTTCACCACTTCAATTATTGATACATCACTGCGTAGGCGGTTTTCTGCAGTTTCCCGTCTACCTAAAAGCTCGTTAGGTCATTGCAATTTGTAGATCGGAACTATTTCAATTATCAAAGGATTAAACCAGCTTTTAGGACGAATGTCGTAGTGAATTCGGCTGCAGACATGCGTAACTACAATATTTTCATTTGTTTATGAAATTTCACCGCTAAATTTGAATAAAAGTTACGTAAAGGTTTAAGTTCGCTTAATTTTTCACATCAATCACAGTGCTAATTGTTAGTAAATAAAGTCCTTACTAGACAGGACGCTACTTTAGATAAAAGAATCTGGGTTCATAAGGTCAAAAGACCATAGAGTAAATACAATGTGCAATATTTTGGGTCCTAGTTTTCCACGAAGAGATCACGACTTAGATTTACCTCACAGGTAAATAAAACATCGCAAATCTGTTTGGGTCACCGTAAGAAACAAAGGTAAGTGAACCATTACAGTACTTTTACGAAAACCAATCAGGTACACACGATGAAAGTTACAACAAATAAGAAAATTCAAACAATTCGGATGAAACACAATTAATTACCGGAAGATGTTAAATGCATAAGTTTACTTCAAGGAATCTATACTAAGTACTCATCAAAACATGCATTCATTTAGTTATAAATCATTTTGAATCCCTCCGTCCTGATAATATGATGGTTCACCATAGAAATCACCCTGTATATCTCTTAAACGACGGCCGCCCGAGTATTATTTAGACTGATCAGATGGGCTCCATAAGAGCGGCTACTGAATGAAAAAAAAATTAAAAAAAATCAACCCAAATTAATCCCTCCCTACGACGTGTTAAAAGCAAGATACAATTTTTTGCAAAAATAGCAAGAACGGTTAGGGATTCTTGAAATGCTGTTGGACCCACTTTTCAACTATAAGGGCCCCAGACCACTTGAGGCAAAAGGGATATCAAATGATTTATAGTTTTCGTTGTTTTAAATCACCTGCTCTGAGGATTCACCCGGTATATCTTCTAAACTAGAGGGCCTGCGAAATTTTTATAAAGACCAAAACGTAAGGGCAGATTATGCTACAAAATATAAAAAATCCAGGGAAATCTAACCCAAAGCCAAAATGCCTAGTAAAGTGTGCGGGGTCCTTTATACATATACAATTTAAACGACAAATATATAAATGGTAATTTAACCAAAACACAAGTAGAGGAAGTAATTAAAAATTTAAAAACCAAACCACAAATGTGCTTGCATGTAACTAAGCATCAAATATGCAGAACAAAAGGAAAATCAAAAAATTTTAAATTTTGTATTCATAGTTAATTTTTAATTTTACAACAAAGAAATTTTATTCTTTAAAAAATTACTTTAATAAAATTCCTATTTTCTACGCCATCTATACTATGTTGTATTTTGCGCTGCCACCTGTCATAGTGAAAATTTCTTTCGAAATGAGAAACGCGCATGGCGCATGTGAAAGAACGAACAGAGAACAGCTGTGAAAAAAAAGTGGTTTATTATCTCCTCTCTATACACTCTTGTAATCTGGTCGTACCAAATCAGTATGAACGCGTTAACTAAAGCTGATTTCAGGTGAGAATATTAATTATCCTTTTATTTTATTTGATTTGTTAATTTTGTGTATAAAATTTTGTTTTAGAAAACCTCGCATACTGAAGAGCAAAATGGGAACCACATATCTGCACGTGGTCGTAAATTACAAAAATCGACCATTGTGGGAGGCGAAAGTAACAGTTTTCGACGACAATAGACTAATAGCTATTGAATTCAATAACACTGACAGACTCATTCCGTTTCGGAAAATTGCTTCCTACGAACATTTGGATAGGAGAGTCACTACTTTACTGAACGGAGACGCAGGGACAGTCGAATTTGTCTTTCGCACTGTTAGCATTATCAACCCCTTTTTTCACAGGTACTCTCTGAAAGAAAAAAAACATGTTTCTAATAAGTATAAAAATGGCTCAAATGAGAAATATAAAAAATGAAAGGGGTTTTAATTATTCGTTTTGTGTTTTGTAGCGGAATTTTAAAACTTTAATTAAAAAATTGCTGTCGCCTTAAGAACTGTGAAAAAAGGGTCACAATTGTTTGACCGCATTTGCACTTATTACATTACCATACCCAAACACTAACAGTTACTTTTTTTTTGCAGTAGCGGCAGTGAACATGAAATGTGAGGAATTAATAATTAATTAAAATTTTATCATTTGGAAATTTATAATTTTTATAATAACAAATAAAAACTTATAAAAAAGTTCTTTATTATAAAAACCTGTTCGTACATTATATCTAAAGTAAAATTTTTATAGAGTAAGCACAATTATAATAGAGAGAGACCTATTTATGTTTTTTAAAAGTAACAAAATACTCTTAAATAATCTCAAGAAGGACACAATAACAAATACTTTTTTTCGGAAAGTTAAAAATGAATTTCAATTGCGAATCGCAGAATAAAAACGGATCGTTATTTCTCGTGCGTTTTCGCAGAGGGTTCGCGCTTTTGATCGCACCGTTACATTCCGCTGCCTACATTAGAGTAATATCATTTCTACCAAAAGGTGCACCTAAACCTCATCCTACAGCTCGTCATATGTTGTGCAAAGTAACTTTTTTGGGGAGAATAGAAAAATATTTTGGAAATTTTTTGTTGAATTTGCCCTGTATAGGGATTAAATGAATAACACAAAATTAATGGTTTTAACGGTTCGGGGGTGTGGATCCTGTGATTTCTCGTGAAAGCCAAATTTAGTTTCTTGCTGCTTCTTTCTTCGTCTTCAGTGTACGGGGTGCTGACACGGCCCAGCCTAGGAAAACTAGCGGGATTCAGGCCCAGCCCCCTAGCAATCGACGGTATACCAGGCCAAATCACAGGTGAAAGATGCCAACGGGACACCCTCCAAGCGAGCAACAATCACGTGTTGGCAAAACTGTAATGTCTTTAACCGCGACGGTGAATTATTGTCGACAATCCAGCGGGAACAAATTGCAAACAAATTGCAGAGCTTAAAGAGCGCGTCCCCTTATGGATATCCCAAATTTCCTTTACCTATTTCTATGCTAATAAAAGGGAAGACTGGATGCACTTTACCAACCTCTAGCTATTCTACTACTGAAAAGCAAGAAAGCTAAAGTCTACACTGCAAAGGGGTTAAATTAATTAATATTTAGCGGATGTAAAAAACGTTCTAGTCTATGAAAGCCAATTAGAGATCGGGAGAATTCCAATCAAAATGCCCTAACTGAACTACAAATCTAGTTGCGTAATATCTGATCTATTTCCACCCGGAAGACCTGGCGGTGTCCTACAATTCACCAATTGAAGTGGACCCAGTTATCTCGAGCCTTAGAGCGTTTATATTAAAATTCCTTTGCCAGGGTAGGTAGACAACCATTAAAACCTTGCATAGCTACCTTCCAAAAACACATTGGCGCGAGTTTTTTCTTTCGAGTCCGCCATATTAGAAAAACTCAGAGTGTATTCTTTTCTGTACAACCTCAGGGCTGTAATTCTCGTAACTGGAAGGTTTCTAGAATCCGGCCTGGTGTATTAGGTAAGCTCAGTAAATTCCTTCCGCCTTCTGCCACTTTTTTGTATTAGATTAGGATTTTTACTCGAAACCTCGAACCCTGCCGCTTGGACATTTCCACGTTATACCAACCAATCTGCCTCCAATAAAGCTGTTTTTAACATCTCGAGAACCTTACTACCCCGTACCATTACACAATAATCACTAAAAGACTATCCCCCTACGGCGTGATTACACTAACTTCAATACTACACAAGCACGAACTTTAACTACACAAAACCCAAACAACCAAAATAACTATTTCAAAATATTTGGAAAATATCGCAAGTTCGAGAGCTTTGGAAAATACGAGTCTCTTAGTCAGAACTCTGAGAGCAAGTCCTCTTTCGGCGTCCTCTTGGGTCCGGCGAACCTAAAACCACCCCCTCTCTAATACTATCTCCGGTTGGCACCCCCTCCCTAGTTCATCCCCACATTTTATAACAATTTATAATCAATTAAGAAGCTACGCGATTCGGCCAGCCTTACGATACAATCCTGATCTTTAAACTAATCACAGATTCACATATCCTATCAATGAAACAATGAAGGTAGTTGGTTTATGCAAATCTAATTAATTACCTAACAAATGTCCGAGCAGTCCGGTAGTCTTTGAAGCTTTTCGGGCATGTGTAGGGTAGTGGGGGTTATTTAACGCATAGGACAGTCATGCAATTTTAAAAGCAATCTAATTAGATGGGTAGGTTTTCCATATTACTCTACAATATTAAAACAGGAATCTTGCTTGAGGTTTCGGTCGTCTACCCTAGATGGTGACACCAGTTCCATTTTTGGGGTGTTTAATTTAAATTTTAGCGTTTACGCTGAAAGATCTGATTGGTTACATACAGTGCGAGTGTAAAGTATGGAATAAAATTCCTTAAATTTTTGTCCTTGATTTGTGGCAAAAATCCTCGGACAGGTCGATTTTATTTTTGTAATGCGGACTTGATGGAGGGGACAGTTATTTTCTTACACTTCCGGTTTAACCGGAAATGGCCTTAACTTAGTTTTCTCAAATGGAATGACACTTTTTTCGCAACGGATTCGGAATCTACGATTTTTTCTGAATTAGAAACATGTATCACACGGCCACCTCAGATTTTCAAAAACATCGAAGAAATCGGTCAAAAACCAAGATTTTGGAAAATCGCAAACACACGTCAACCTTATTTTTTAACCTCCCCAACCCCAACACAATTTTAAAAAAATGGGAGGTTACTGCAATCACTAAAATTTTCGAATTCGAGATGAGACCGGATCTATGCGTTTTGAGGTCTCAGGAACCCAAGAAAGTGGTTTTTAAAATGTGTCTGTGTGTATGTTCGTACGTACGTTTGTAAACACGCCACAGCCAAAACTACTAGACCGATTTGGCTGAAATTTGGTACGTGGGCATCTAATAACCTAACTTAGATCTGAAAAGCTTTTGGAGCCAATCGTGCAGCCGGAAATGCCCTTTTGGCACATCAACTTTTAAATTTTAAATGCAAACCCCCATTTTTCACTTCACCATAAGAAAGGCCTTCAAATTCTGCTTCTAAAAATGCATGCACTCTTAGTGCCTTTTTGACAAAAATTGAAGTATTCGGGATTGTTAACGTACTTTAAAAACACGATACAGCCGAAACCTCTGGACCGATTTGGCTGAAATTTTGTACATGGAGACTGTATTATACGTCCAGGGGCTAAAAAATGTTTGGAGGCAATCGACCCACGGAAAGTGCCGTTTTGGCACATCAATTTTCAATTTTAAATATACTCTAATTTTACCACCCTAAACATTTTTTTTTTAAATTTATTGTCAGCATCAGGAAGGTCTTCAAATACTTGTTCTAAATAAGATAAAATTCATTCGCATTAACTCCCTTTGACTGTTTGGTACATGGAGATTGGGTGACCCGTTGAAGACCTGAAAGCCTTTTGGAAGCAATTGGTAAACGGGAAGTGCCATTTAAGCATATCAACTTAAAATGTTAAATACAATAAGGCCTCCTTTTTTATGTCGCCATTAGAAAGACGATCAATTTCTGGTTCTAAAAAATATTCGCAGTTTCTGCCATTTCAGTGGAAAATAGAGGAAAAATTCTTTCTCATTAAAAGGGATATTAACCTTAAAAGGAACATGTTGTCAAATGTTATGGGTGATGACGGTATTTGTCGAAAAGCACAACAAATTTTCTGTTGAACTGACTACTATCTACCCAGAATATAAAGATCCACGCGATGGGGAGGTTCCAGCCGCTTCTCTGCTGCATTTTTGATATAAATTCAACTGCGCAATTTAATTTCCTTTTATTTGTCTTTGTTTTTTCAAATTTTTTCAGTTTTCACAATCTGCCTAAATAGCAAAAAGAATTTTTTTAAAATGTAACCGCGCAGTTGAATTTGTAACAAAAAAATAAGGTTGACGTGTACCTGCGATTTTTAAAATTCTTGGTTTTTGACCGATTTCTTCGATGTTTTTGAAAATCTGGGGTGGCCGTGACTGTGCTTCCGGTAAAGTATGATACATGTTTCTAACTCTAACTAAAAATCGTAGATTCCGAATCCGTTGAGAAAAAAGTGTCATTTCATTTGAAAAAACTAAGTTAAGGCCATTTCCGGTTAAACCGGAAGTGTTAGAAAATAACTGTCCCATCCATCAAGTCCGCATTATAAAAATAAAATTGACCTGTCCGAGGATTTTTGCCACTAATCAAGGACAAAAATGTAAGGAATTTTATTCCACACTTTACACTCGCACTGTATGTGTCGGTTATGCCTACACACATGATGCTCCGACATGTCAAGCGGGTGGTCGGAGCAATTTTAGCAGGAGTAATGTTTGATTCACGTCATGCAAAATTAGTGTATTTTAACCTCCCCAACCCCATCAAAATTTAAAAAAATGGGAGGTTACTGCAATCACTAAAATTTTCGAAATCGAGATAAGACCGAATCTATACGTTTTGCGGTCTCAGGAACCCAGAAAAGTAGTTTATAAAATCTGTTTTTAAAAACGTACGTGCGTGCGTTTGTAAACGCTCTACAGCCAAAACCACTAGACCGATTTGGCTGAAATTTAGAACATAGGCATCTCGTAGCCTAACTTAGATCTGAAAAGCTTTTAGAGCCAAGCGGGCAACCGGAAATGGCATTTTGGCACATCAACTTTTAAATTTTAAATGCAAACCCCAATTTTTCACGTCACCATAAGAGAGATCCTCAAATTGTGCTTCTAAAAATGTATTCATTCTTAGTGCCCTTTTGACCAAAAATTTAAAAAAAATTGATTTATATCGGACTTTAAAATCGCGGTACAGCCCAAGCCCCTGAACCGATTTGGCTGAAACTTTGCACATGGGGATTGTATTACACGTCGAAGAGCTGAACAAATTTTGGATTCAATCGGCCCACGGAACGTGCCGTTTTGGCACACCAATTTCCAAATTAAAAATTATTTTCTCATTTAACCATTAAAAACGAGTTTTTGAAAGATTTATTGTCACCATCAGAAAGGTCTTCAAATTCTGGTTTTAAATAAGCCAAAATTAATTCGCATTTAGTGCTGTTTGGTTAAAAAAATCGAAATTTTATAATAACACTAAAAATACATTATAGCCCAAATCACTGAATCGATTTGACTGAAATTTGGTACATGGAGATTGGGTGAAATGGCAGTAAAATGGCAGTTATTGTCAAAAAGGTGGCAAAAGATTAACCTTAAAATGAACATATTGTCAAATGTGATGGGTGATGTCCGAGGTGATGTGGGTATTTGTCAGAAAATTGCGAAATTAGTCACAGACGATAAGGATAAAAAAAATTCTGTTGAATTGACTACTATCTACACAGAATACAAAGATCCACGCGATGGGGAGGTTCCAGCCGTTTCTCTGCTGCATTTTTTTCTACTCTGCCTTTGGAGTTCATGCATTTACTGAATCAAATTTAGCAACAAATTGTAACGAATAAGACATTTACGTTATTAAGGCCATTTCTCGGAAATCTCTACTGTGGGAACAACTTTCTAACAAATTGTATACGGAGGAATTCGGTCATAAAGTTTACAGCAAGGGATGTTCTGGGAAAAGCGGCAATTCAAAGCAAGAAGGCCAGACTGCCCGGATATATTTTTATTATTATTATTATTAAGGAAGATACAAGCTTGAGTTCTAAGAACTATAAAGCTTTGAAAAACAGAGTAAGTGAACATATATGTATATATATTATGGTGATCCCGGAGTACCCTATTTTCCCCCCACTCCGAGCCCACAGTTAACCCCCCCTTTTTACCCCTATTTACCCCTCTTCCAAGGCCATAAAACCTCAGATTAATTAGTGAATTTTTCACTTACCGTGGTTTACCTTTGTGATCGTCTAGATGAAATTTAGGACCATTGAGTTTACTCACCCCGTTGTGAAAGGTGGTTATTTGTTTAAACAAATTAATTGTACAAAAGGATTAATCTAATCTCCTATGTTCCCCCCCCTTGCAGGATCTTTTATTTAAAGTAGCACCTTGATGAGAGTCAGGTCAATAAAAGAGAGAATTACTTTGATTTTGATTTATTCAAGAAAATTTTGATTTTTCTTTTGTTTGCGGCCGCTGCCGACTTGCATTGAATCTTTTAATCCAACTCGGATTCCCACAGATCGAAAACTCGATAGAGAAGTCCTTTCTCTAAAGTTTTCCCGAACTGTAAACGAGGGAAACAGCGGAAAACCCCGTTTGAGATTGGATGATAATTACAATTATTGAATTACATTGATGGCCAAGATTAATTGACAAAATGAGTTCTGAACAAATGTTTAACAATGTTTAGCCCTTGTTGAGTTAGATAAGTGTGACAAAGACAATTTAAACAAATTGAAATTAAACAAATAAAATTAAACAAATACAATCAATTGTGCGATTGTGGTACCGTGGGACTTCTAAGATGATGGCATTTTCCTATTGTAAGAAATTGGTAAGAAAAATGGCGGTCGGTAAAGAAGATGGCGGACAGATGTTTGTGTTGATTCGCTAAGACAAGTTAATTCGACTAGTCAAGCCCTATCAGGTGGTAATTAAGAATCTAAAATTTTGTGCATTACATAGAATTGTTCAATAGTTGTCCACGCTCATGCAAGCGAAATTAAATTGTTATCATGCAGTTTATGCTGTTATTTTGCGAGAACAAAATCCATGTACGCTTGGAGAATTTCTCCAATGTTGTCAGATGTCTGAAAGAGTTATCAACCAGTCAAATAACTGTCGGTAATGTAGAAAACTTCCTCTTTTATTTTCTTTGTCTTTTCGTTGTGTTTTTTTGTTGTTTGTTTGCTTGTTTACCCAATAAAAATTGGTAGCTGCAAAGCTTGTAAACATAATTAGTTCAAAGTCAAACCAGAGTAGTTCAAAGTTCCACAGTTTGTTGTTATTTTCGCAGACACCCCCCCCCCCCGACGATAGTGCTCCTGACCTCCTCGGTGGCTTAACACTCCTACGGGAGTGGCTAGAGCTATAACCTGGGCCCACGTTATGCTCTGGGAGTTCTCGAAACCCGAGAAACTCCGGTTAATTATTTATAACAATTCGAAAATTGTTCTTGTTTTTCCTGTTGTTGTGTGAACTGAACATACTCATGGTGTTTTGAGCTTTAAAATGAGCTCTATATCGTTAATTTGTTGCTGAAGGCAAAGAGGAAGATTTCACCCCTAATTGCTGAGGTAAAAGGGTTAATTAATCAAGTTTGATTAATGAAGATCTGGTTGAGAGGTGAAATGAAGAGATTTTCCTGTACATGTGAGCTGTTGGGCGTCCTTCCAGAAAACTGGGGTAGTTTGATCGTATTCTGATTTCCAGGTGTAATTAATTAATCGAACAGGTATAATTAAATTACGAGATAAGGTCGTAGATGTGAATACCTGGCATTTAGATGTATCTGAAGTGAAGACGGTTGTCCTATGGCTAGATTAAGAAAGGGTGATGACTTTAATTAATTAATTAGGGTGGCCCATTAATCCGAGGATTAATCATGGAAACTTGAATTAATCGAGATGTGTTCTGAACTGCTTGGGATGTGTAAATAATCCAGTACCGCTTTATAGTAGTACCACAATCTCTAACAAATGACCTAGCGTCCTTTTTAAGCGTCCTTTCAATTAAATCGCAATTAAAATCGGGTTTACACAGAATAAAATGATTACAACAAATCTAGAATGTTTCCTACCTTTTCCTGAGATTTGGGCTGCAATACCTAGGTTCACACAGTACTGCACAAATAACTATTAAATTATTACTAACAATTTTCACTGAAATAAATATAAATGCGTCTCTTTTGGTTGTCGGTTCGAAACTCTCTCCCTTACTAGCTGCACTTGGCCTTACCACCCCCGCATCTTTCTACCTGCTCGATCCCTCTCGGGTCCTTGACAATATTTCGGTGTTAAATGGAAACTTAAAACGGCGAAAAACGATTTCTCTTCTCGAATGTTCTATCCGTCGAAACCAAAACGCAAAGATTTGTTTAATTTAATTATCTAACGATTTGCGTAAAATTGGGCATTCCGGCGGATCAGTTCAATATATTATTAAATTTGATGTTAAAGTAAAATATGATACCCACTATGCTATTAAATTCTATATGGATGTATTTTTACTATAAATATTCAGTATCAACTCAAATTACCTACTTAAATTATGTGCCACAACAAGAAAGTTCGAATTCTTAACAGCAAAAATATTACCTAATAATCTAAAAATTATTCTTGAAAACAATTAATAACTAAATGTTGTTCTACAGGGTGTCTCAGAACGCTCGCACCACCTTTTAATGGAGTATTCAGAATAAAATTCTGAGTCGATCCGTGTTTTTGAAAATTTCCAGGGTCGAATAGTTCTCCAGTTATAAGAGATTTAATGGGACCAATCAGATTTCAGCTCTCAATTGCTTCATAAGGTAACTTATTGTTAGATGCACTGTTTCCTAGGTAACAAGATACAACAATATTATATTTTCATTGATAGTATCTTGTTACCTAGGAAATAGTGCATCTAACATTAAATTGCCTATTGTAGCAATTCAGAGCCTAAAGCTGATTGGTCCTCTCAAATCCGTTATAACTCGAGAACTATTGGACCCTGGAAATTTTCAAAAACACGAATTAACTCAAAATTTAATTGTGAATACTACATTAAAATATGGTTCGAGAGTTCTGAGACACCCTGTAGATGCTCCATGGTGAAATTGTGTCGTCTATCGCTTAAAATATTTCTGAATACAGAAAAGCTAATGGGTGTATATTTAAATTTTGGTTACACAAGGTAGTTTCACAGTCTCGTTCCACAAAATTTTTACTTACTGTTTAGGACGCGTTTCGGAGTGTTACTCCATCTTCAGCTATAAAAGATATTAACACAAAATACAAAAAAGTTGCCTGGAAAATGAAAAAACGTTTGGGTCAAAGAAAAATAACAGCTTTTGGGTCGCACTGTAAATATCTTTTACAGCTGAAGATGGAGTAACACTCCGAAACGCGTCCTAAACAGTAAGTAAAAATTTTGTGGAACGAGACTGTGAAACTACCTTGTGTAATCAAACATCAGTTCCTCTTTGAAAAAATGGACCAAGCTTTCAACCAACATTTAAATTTTGCTATAATAGCGGGATCCATTGTAAGATTAGAAGCATTGTTACCACTCAAAATTGCGGATATGTTGTGTAAAGTCAGAAAACCCTCATTTTTGCACAGGGTTTGATCCAATTTCGTTTTGACTATTTGACCAACAGGTCCTGGAACAACACTGGTGGCAGCTTTAAAAGTTTCAATGAAAGCAATTGCATCCACCAGCGGAACTTTCTGTTTCTCAAGCGATTTAATTGTTTCACTTACAAGACTGAAGTGACTTTTGATAAAGGATAAATTATTTTGCAATTCTTGCCGTTTTAAAACCTTTTGACACTCCTCAATTGACTTACTAGCTGTTTCTTCCAATTCAGAAACTAAATTCTTAAAGTTTTCAAAATTAGCGGCATAATAAATCGCGGCATCTAGCCAAGTTCCCCACCTGGTTAATACAGGTTCTGGAGGTAGAGGAATGTGAGGCAATCTTTCCTTAAACAACTGCACTCTTAACGGAGCTTTAACAAATATTTTCTTCCCATTCTTTATTAATTTGTTAACCAATGGAAACTGTAGTCTTATAGTTTCAGCGACACGATTAAGTGCATGGGCCAAACAAGTGCAGTGTATTAGGTTTGGATAAAATACCTTCATATTAGATGCAGCCTTAATCATGTACGCCGCTGCGTCCGAAAGCATTAGCAAAATTTTTTCATTTGGAACCGCCTCTGGTAGAAAGAAGTTCGCTAATCCCTCATTGACAAACCTTGATACTGTATTACTGTTTGTCTTTGCTAATTCCTTCGAACTTATTAAAAATCCTTTTGTAACAATTTCCTCATTTAGTACCCCTATAATTAGATTTGCCACGTACCTTCCACAGCTGTCGGTAGTTTCATCAACAGTAAACCATATATAATTATTCCCAATTATTTTTTTAATTTGGTGCATTGTCTCCGTGTATACAGAGGTGATATAATTTTTGCGAAGGGTACTTTCATTTGGTACGTGTCTTTTACAATGCTTTTCTAGAAAATGTTTGATTTCACCAGAGCATTGCATAGATCTAAATTAAATTCTTTTTGTTCATTAAAACCAGAAGCTGATGCCATCGAAGTTGAAATTGTCTGCTGTTTAATTTTTGTATTCTCAAATTTTCTTAAGCGTTCTTGATGTAAATGCGTCTTTAGGTGTTGAGTTACATCATATTTTTTAACACAGACAATCTAGAACAGAAACGTGCATTTAAGTCAAGAGCCTGCATGGTAGGTAATCTTTATATTTAAAAATTATGTAATGAATAAAATAAACTTACGGTCTTAATACATGCTTGGCAAAATATTTTATTATTTTCTATCAGCAGCTCCTTGTGACCTCTAATCCAGTCTTCGTGAGAAGGTTTTTGTTTTGGCATTATTAAAATCTTTAAAACTTTATTGAGATGGACTGCACCTTAAACTGCACAAACACAGAATTAGCTGGACCAAGACTATTTAAGAATAAGTTAAAAATCGAGTATTGTCACTGCCGAGACAAAAAAAAATCTGAATTTATCCTCTGTTTACGCCCCATTAGGGTAGTTCAGCTTGTTTGTAGATATGCTTTAAACAGGGATGTCATTTTAAGAAAGCTGCAGGGCTAATTTACACATGTGCCGAACTGAAATGCGATCTGAGCGGTGAGCGGTCCTACCACCCTCACTGTCACTATTGATCCGCACGGACGTTAAATTATGGACATCATATGGAGTGTTAGAAGACGGGTCGGTCGTAAATTCAATCGACCAATCGTCCGAAAAATCGAAATAAAGTTGTAAATAAGCTTAAAAGCGACAAATAAGCACGAACTTTCAAAAAAAGCAAAAAAAGCAAAAAAAAACTTTGGGCGAAGCACTTATTTGTTGGTGATTCGGGCAGATATTAAAAAAAAATGTTGCTGCTTTCAAAATTTATCGTAAGCAGAAATGCGTTAAATCCGGTCTTTAGTCATTATGGCTCGCATTGCTGTTTGCTTTCCAATAAATGTCTGTGACTGTAGGCAGTCTAGCCTTAATTACTTTTGAACCGAATAAGTTACCGACCTGCGGGTTTTCAACAAGTTCTTTAGCATTGAGCGGGACATGCTTCACTGTAGGTTGACTTTTTCAGATTGTGCAGTTCAACCCCATCCCTATCAACGTCAAAATTTTAAATTGAAGCATGTTTTTTAGCAGATTGTGCCTCCAGTTCTTCTGATGGAGGACAAGCAAATGGCGACTGTTGTGCCTAAATACGGGGACAGAATTGCCCTAGGACATTTTTGCTTATTAAAAAGGTGTCCATAACGTTTAAAAAAAATGTCGCTGCTAGATAAATTGCAACTGAAAATGGCTGGAAAGAAAGCCGTTGAAGAAGACACTCCCGATAATCCGAAAAAAAATTGAAAATCTTCGGAGAAACAAGTTGAAATTGAATGGATATGCGACTACGACAAAAAAAAAGGATATAAACAAATCAAGGAAGTTGGAGGAGGTGGCACTAGAAACATTCGCATCCGCAGATCAGCAAATGAAGAATTTATTTTCAAAAATGTCAAGGAATTATTCTTCCCTACCGTTCAAGGAAGACGCAGCCAAATTAGATGATTCGTATACCATGGCCCTCAAACGGTTTTTCCTGCTCGAGAATAAATTTACCAAATACCCTGAGTGTCAGGAACAATATCACATGGTTTTAAAGCAACATTTGGAAGGTTATTTGTCCCCGATCAGTGATACATCGGACAGTTTACCTCACTATTTCATTCCTCACCATGGGATTTACAAAGCTGATAGTGTTTCGACACCTCTTCGTGGTGTATGATGTTGTGTTCCCAACACTGTCAATTCATCGGGTTGACATTGAACTTTTGTAATAAGAAAGTTTTGCAAAGCCACACACCATAATATATAGCCTCCAATATGAGTGTACTGTAAACATTGAAACCAGTTTCCATAACAGGCAAAAAAGGAAAAACGGAAAGTGCGAAGCAGCCAAATGTCCAGAAAATCCTTTGAGAACGAGTAACCACAGCCGTTACTTCTTTAAACGTGAACATGTACATGCTAAAGATCATCGGGATATACAGGGTGTTCCAATGAAAAGTATCCACCCCAAATATTTCGTAAACCAAATAAAATATGAAAATTCGCTCGGACAGGTCGATTTTTATTTGGAGGGGGACACTTAAAACCATGCTTGGCGAAATTTTAAAACTCACCCCTTAACCACCACCTACCCTCACTTCAAAATTTTAAATGGCAATCCCCCACTTATGATACATCATTTGAAAGCTAATTTCATTGCCAATCTAGCGCTGTAACAATTTTTTATATTTGATTAACCCTAGCACCCTCGTTGGTCAAATTTTAAATTTCATTAGGGCCCTTTGTGATCCATTATTTGAAAGGGATTGAAATTACCTGTAAACTAGTGCAAGAAATTTTTAAATCTATCCATTCGTTCAAATGTTACAGCCTAATCTTGAAGAATTCCTAGGCCCATAACCAGCTCATGTCTTTCAATGTAACTTTTGAACGAGTGGGTGGATTTCAAAAGAAGAAGAAATCTTCAATGTAACATTTTCTTATATAGATTGTGAAGAGTTACTGAGTAAAATTATGTTTTATGTGCTAAGAATTGCGTCTAGAAATGTGCAAACCCACACCCAATGTGCAAAACCCACAATCTAATCTGTCAAAACGTAGATATATTTGTAGGTAGCCTGCTTGACTTTATAAATAGTTGTAAGAAACTAATAATGCGTGAATATATTCAATCCTCCTAGCGCTTGGAATGCAAGTTGTCAATCTTTATTTTCTATTATTTATGTACTTTATAATTAATTTAATTTTCTTTTCTGTAACATTGTTCCTTTGTGGACCTAACCGTCTGTTGGAATAAACACTATTATTATTATTATTAATTTCTTGATGAAATTAGCACAGATAATTAACATTTTAAAGGTATTTGAGCAAATCTATCAACAGGTGAAACTAGAAATAGTTTTGAGGCAATCAGCGAACTGCCGATTTCCGACGACGATGAACTGCGACTAGTAACTCCTCAGTCGGCTGCCCCTGTAAATAAAGGGGCCCCTGAAGGAGGTACTACAAAAAGTCAATCCGCACGACCGATTGCCCCTGTAAATAAGGGGGCCGTTGATGCGGACAATAAGATGGATACTGGCGAGGCATTGCCGGTTGCCCCTGTAATTAAGGGGGCCACCGCTGCCTCCGTCAATCCACCACCCGTGCGTCGGGAAAAAATCCCCCCGATCATACTGCATGAACCCGGTAAGTGGCCGTTGGTCCGCGAATTGATGATTCGGCATAAAATCAAGGCCGAGTCACAACTCGCCGGATCCAACCTGCGATTGAATGTACCGTTGTTCGTTTCATTCCAGGCGCCGTATAGGGAAATAACACGGGAAAAGTGTTTTTATTTTTTGTTTGCTCCTGAAACTGGTTCCGGCCAAATCTGAGTGATACGGTCAATGGGCCTCAATGTCCTCTACGCATGAAAAAAAAATGGCCCTGAAATGCCCCCTTGTTAAAACGGGAGGACCGGTTGAAAATTGGAATTTTAAATTTCGCGGGCGTCAATTCAGCGCTGTTTGACATCTCCGAAAACTAAAGTTCCAGGGGCGGCTTTCACAATTTCTTGAGTTTTCGCTAACGTCATTTACTTACTTTTTTGGAATTTCTACAAATTATTGAGTGAATTCTGAGACGAAATAAACCGGCGCATTTTTGCAATAGTCCCAGAGAGTCTTGGTGTCAGAAACTTTACTAAAGAAAAGACACTATGAGGGTAACCTCACAACAATTTTGTCTTTGGTTCCTTCGCTAGAACCAGACCGCATTTATTAACATTTTAATTCTCGAGGCAAGTCTCTGTTTATAGTTAAATCTGTCTTAATCGTTGTTTTGCTTCAGTTATGAATATTTTCACTGGAAGCACAGACTACGAGAAGGGTTGGTCGAATGAGGAAATGGCCAATATTCATGAACATTTTGCAACCTACCACCGTCCCCTTAATTATGTTTTGCTATATTTGTTTTGTAAATTGAATCCTTGCGAGGAACTTTATTACTTTCTCATCTTACAGTCCAGTCTAATAACAAATAAAATAAATAGCAAGTAAATAATAAAATTTTTGCTGCTTATATTTTTGATGTGTTTATCTTCAAGAGATATTGTAGTGACAATAATTATCTAAGTTATATTGTTTCATTTATATGAGCAGTCGGCACAGCATATAGCGGTCATAAAATCGCTAATTTGATTATTCAAGAATTTATTCAAAATTTCAACATTAAATTGTGAATTATCAACTAAAATATCTAGAAAATAAGGCCCATAAGACCTAGGTATGCTATTTTATTAATTATTAACATTTTTAGAATAAAACAATTAAAATTTGGCAAGCCAGTTACATATCTTCGTCCACACTCCAAACACGCACTCCGCGGTTAAATAACTGTTGGGGCAAAGGCACATCTTGTCCCAGGGGACAAGCAGGGCATGGTAACTCCTGCAACAGATTCCTCGGCACAGCCGAAGCCACTACTCTAGGCAAGGCCATCACCACCAGCTTCCAGGCCTTGGAGTGGAGACTGCAGGTGCCTTTTCCATAAGCCTTACAGGTGCTTGGTAAGGCGTATCCACCCTAAATATCAGAACCATCCTTGTCTTCGCTGTGACTCGTAAGGTCTATCGACACACCAACTTTTAAGCAAGACCCTCGCCTTACCTTCTGTGCTACCTAGCCTTTAATGGCTCTCCATATTGTTATTCTTTAACAGAATTTGGTACCAGGTTCATAGTAACTGAATATTGGCCATTTCCTCATTCAACCAACCCTTCTCGTAGTCTGTGATATTCCAGTGAAAATATTCATAACTGAAGCAAAACAACGATTAAGACAGTTTTAACTATAAACAGAGACTTACCTCGAGAATTAAAATGTTAATAAATGCGGCCTGGTTGTAGCGAACAAAGACAAAATTTTTGTGAGGTTACCTTCATAGTGTCTTTTCTTTAGTAAAGTTTCTGACACCAAGACTCTCTGGGTCTATTGCAAAAATGCGCCGGTTTATTTCGTCTCAGAATTCACTCAATAATTTGTAGAAATTCCAAAAAATTAACTAAATGACGTTATCGAAAACTCAAGAAATTGTGAAAGCCGCCACTGGAAGTTTAGTTTTCGGAGATGTCAAACAGGGCTGAATTGACGCCCGCGAAATTTAAAATTCCAATTTTCAACCGGTCCTCCCGTTTTAAGAAGGGGGCATTTCAGGTCCATTTTTTTTTCATGCGTAGAGGACACTGAGGCCCATTGACCGTATTACTCAGATTTGGCCGGAACCAGTTTCAGGAGCAAACAAAAAATAAAAACACTTTTCCCGTGTTATTTCCCTATACGGCGCCTGGAATGAAACGAACGGTACAAAGCGTTGCGGATTACCGCACACTCACGGCCCTGCTCGTGCTCCTGGCTAATGGTGTGAAATACCACTCTTATCCGTTGGAGCAGGACAAGCCGCTGAGTGCGGTAATCAGGGGCATCCCGGCGGATGTAGACCCACAGACTGCGTTCCTCGAATTAAAAGAGCAGAACTTTGAACCAATCAAAGTCTCTCGGATGACGAGAGGAAACGGCAAAAAGAGGATCTCGCTGTGTCCGTGGAGCACCCGCGTCGCTCCAATCGAGTGGCCCAATGCCACCGTTGTCAGACATTTCACCACTCGCAGAGGAACTGCCACGCCAGATCACCGCTGCTTAAAGTGCGGTGAAAAACACGAGACGTCGACGTGCAAAAAGCCACGCAAAGCCCGGCAAAATGCGCAAATTGCGGAGGCGCACACACCGCCAATTATTTGGGGTGTCCGCGCTTCCCCAAGCTGAATGGTAAGAGATCCGCCCCGAAAACCTCGCCGAATCCCAGCGGGCAATCGGCGAAAACAGCAAAACGGTCCGCGCAAAACACGGGTAGTTATGCGAAAGCCGTTGCTCCGGTAAATTCCAACGAGATGGGGACGATCATCACTGACTTGCTCTTGGCGATAAATAGCGCCAAGAACGGTCAAGATGCCATCTCCAAAGTTCTCACTTTCCTGCCCGCCATTTTGTCTGCCAAAAACTAAATTAGTTAATGGTAGTACAAAATGTTCCAACGAACTCGCTACGAAGTGCATTTTTCAACGCCAACAATTTGCGTAACTGTCGTAATGAGCTCGAGATCTTTGCGGAGACTCACGAGCTCGACGTTCTTCTCGTGGGCGAAACTCACTTGAGGGACGGCGACAGGGACCCAAATATGCGTAACTATGTAATTCATAGACGAGATCGTCCTAACGGACCTAAAGGGGGAGTCGCCATTTACGTTAAAAAATCCGTGAAGCATTACGTTTCAGCTCTTCCCGAATTAAACAGGTTAGAGACCATCGGAGTCGTGATCGAAACGACTAGAGGGCCCCTGACGCTGTTTTCTTGCTACAACCGCACGAATGAACTTTGCGAGAATGAGCTCGTAGACCTTCTACATTCTGGTGTTTCTGTCATCGCCGCGGGTGACTTTAACGCCAAACACCCTGATTGGTACAGTCGAGTCCCGAACGCGAACGGCCGGGCCTCGCAACAGATCACGACGGACCATGATTTTCAAATCATGGCCCCACTTGACCCGACACTACGTTACAGGGCGACCTGAAACGCTCGACATTGCAATCGTCAAGAACGATCTCACCGTCGTGGACGATCTCAGCTCGGACCACAACCCCGTTTTGATGCATATCGGGGACGAGGTAAATAATCCGGACACGCAAACACGTAAAATCATAAATTGGCCCCGTTTCGCCGAAAATCTCAGTGAAAATTTCGGCCCAATATCCCGAATCGACTCGGCTGACGGCCTCGAAAGAGCCGTCGAAGAGTTCGAGAACAAAATTACGAACGCAATTAATGCACCGACGTGCACTTTCACTGAGCCGCGACACCGAGAAATTCTCCCGCAATTCATACTCGACTTGGTCTACGAGCGAAAAATCGCGAGGCGACGTGCACACCGGACGAACAGGCCCGAGGATCGGACGGCATTTAACCGTGCCACCAACGATCTCAGGTATGCTTTGAAAGATTTCAGAAATGAAAAATTTCAGGCTAAACTGGAGTCCCTCAATGCTGAGGATAATTCTTTGTGGAAGATGCAACGGGCTCTCCGCAGCGAGAAAAAACCACTCCCACCGATCCACGGCGAGCCTGGGCTCGTATTCGCCGATGATGAAAAAGCTGAAGCGTTCGCGGACAGTTTGGAACTGCAATGCAGGACCAATCTCGCGAACGCCGATCTTGATCACATCGAGGATATCGAGCGCAGAACTCGCCGTGCACTTCGCAATCCCGACGATACCGTCGTCACTCCCGCATCACCGCAGGAAGTCCACGATGTCATCAAGAAGCTCAAAGTCAGGAAAGCACCTGGAGCCGACGAAATTCCGAACCGGGCACTGAAGAACTTGCCGTTCAAAGCCGTAGTGGCTTTGACCGTAATAGTGAACGCAGTGTTCCGATTCCACCACTTTCCGAGCCGTTGGAAATGCACCAACGTCATATTCATCCCGAAACCAGGTAAAGACCGGAAGTTCCCTCAGAACTACCGGCCTATCAGCCTCCTCTCCGCTATCGGTAAGTTAGTGGAGACATTAATCCATTCCAGATTAGCGAAAATCGTCAAAGATCTCCGCATCATCCCGGAGGAGCAGTTCGGATTTCAACCCGGACACTCCACCACCCACCAGGTGCTTCGAGTTGTGGAGTACGCTTCACAGTCGATCAACTGGAAACAGGTGACCGGAGCCGTTTTCCTGGACGTATCCAAAGCGTTCGACACGGTTTGGCACGAAGGGCTTATTTTTAAGGTCTCCGATGCGGGCGTCCCGACTGCGATGGTAAAACTGATCCTTCCTTTCAGACCGCTCCTTCAGAGCAAAAATCCCCGGCGCAATTTCCACGGTTCATCAGCTCGAGGCCGGTGTTCCGCAGGGATCTGTTTTGTCACCGCTTTTGTTTACAGTGTACACCGCCGACATCCCGAAATCTCCCAATACGACGCTTGGCATCTATGCGGATGACACTGCAATTCTCGCCCGATCGAAAACCACCGAACTTGCCACTGTATATTTACAGCGGGCAATTTCGGAGCTCGAAGAATGGTTCCGACCTTGGCTGATTGACGTCAATCCGGACAAAAGTCAGGCCATTCTGATCCGACGTGAGGCCACACGGGGAAGTGCGGCTCTTCGACCGTGTCATCCCATGGTGCAACGTCATCAAGTACTTGGGAGTGAAGATAGACCAGCGGCTGAATATCCACCAACAGGTGGAATACGCAGTCGAAAAGGGCCGTACGGCCGCGGCCCGGTTGAACTCGCTGACGTGTGGTAGGAGCAGATTGTCTGTAAAAAGCAAGCTGCTTCTCTACACGTCGGTGGTTAGACCGGCCATGACGTACGGCTCCCCGGCCTGGGGCCATGTCGCGATGTCACAACTAAATATGTTGCAGGTAATTCAAAATCGATTCCTCGGGAGGTAGTACGGTCAAATTAGCTTGAAAAACACTCAAACATGGAACTAATTTGTAACAAGCATTTTTTTGTTGTAATGTGTTCGTCTTCCCATTCTCTTTAACAGAAAAAAAGTTCAATTACCTTCGATGAGCGGAAGACCAAAAAAAATGGCCGCCATTTTGAAAGTTTCAGTTTTTTCTAATTTATAGAAAAACCGTAAGGAATATCAATGACAATGCTTTTACAAAAAACGTGCGCAATGAAAAGACCTATCCACCGATGTGTATAACATAATACTTCGATGAGCGGAAGACTAAAAAAATGGCCGTTATTTTGAAAATCTCAGTTTCTTCCAATTTATAGAAAAACCGTAAGAGATATCAACAACAGTGCTCTTACAAAGAATATGCAGAATGAAAAGACCTATACATTGATGTGTATAACATAATAATTTGTTGATAAATAAAATGACCGTCATTTTGAAATTTCTATTTCTTCGAATTTACAAGCAAACCTTAACAGATATCAATAGTAGTGTTCTTACAAAAGAAGTACAGAATGAAAAGACCTGCAGTGATGATGCAGTTTTGCGTTTTTTTTTATTACAGTTGCTGATTGCCAAGAAATTTTCTCAAAAAAAATTAAAATTGAAAGTGCATTTTTACTGCCTCTTTTGCGGCAAAAAAATGATGTGTTCAATTTTGCCTTGTTAAACAAATAACCATTGTAACTACAAAATGTGAAAAATAATTAAGTTTAAATTATTGCAGGTATTTGACAAAATCAGTGTCTCACTCGACATCTTGATTATATTCTTGTTCTTGTTTGTAAGCATTTAGACACAATGTTCCATCACAATAGGTGCACATTACCGAACACTCCATGCCAAATCTTCTGCAGTAACAAGCTTTGGCACAATTAGAGTTTCTGCACTTACAAAAAATTAAATTTAAAATTTCTTCGGGGGCTAGTATTTTGCTTAAAAAGGTTCAGAACCGATTTCTTACCTTTTTTAAAACATGATGAGGTTGTGTCACAACCTAATAGTGCATGAATGAAAGGCAGTATGCTGGCTAAATCCGATAATTTGTACCTCAAATTTTTAATATCTGTGACTGTCCGGTTTTGCAGCTTTTCCAGGTCGTAAACATATTAGATATTTATTTTATTAGGAGTTTAAGTAAGACATTATGTGACGGAGTACGGAAGTTTATCCAGACGAGTCACATAATGTCGCTTAAACTCCGAATAAATACAATAATTTATTTTCAAACGAAAAAATCGAAATTTTTCTACTCACGTCTGTTGTGCGTCACTTTGACACTTTGCAAAATTGCAAATAATGATGGATTTAAACTCCTCCGGAGTTTAACACTCCGCTAATAATGGTGTCATAGAAATGACAACAGTCATTTAAATAATTGTTATGTGACGCGTTTCGAACACAATGTGCTCATTATCAAAGCCGAAGCTTTGGGTGTTTCTAGTGATAGTGCATTTTTCCACCGAAGTTGTCCAGTGTTTCCATAGTGAAAGATATTTTATTTTCATTGTTTCCCAAAAATTCAACCTGAGTGGACATACTGTTTTGAAAGAAAATAACAGGAGCTTGTTTGGATCTTCGTTTTCGTTCTTCGCCTTTCGTACCTAGTGGATTGTCGTAACTATCTAAAATTGAGATTGAGCCCTTTCATGTCCAAATTGACTATCACGCCATGCCTATATGCATGGGTATATATAGATATGTGATAAATTTTAAGAGGCAAACTAATAATTATTATGTGTTATACATCAGTGGATTAGGTCTTTTCGTTCTGCATCTCTTTTGTAAGAAAAGAACACTATTATTGATATCTGTTAAGGTTTGCCTGTAAATTCGAAGAAACAGAAATTTTCAAAATTGAGGGCCATTTTTAACCTCCCCAACTCCATCACAATTTTAAAAAAATGGGAGGTTACTACAATCACTAAAATTTTCGAATTTGAGATAGCACCAGATCTTCACGTTTTGGGGTCTCAGGAACCCAAAAAAGCGGTTTTCAAAATGTGTCTG
Source organism: Pycnomerus fuliginosus (assembly GCA_963924575.1). NCBI lineage: Eukaryota > Metazoa > Arthropoda > Insecta > Coleoptera > Zopheridae > Pycnomerus > Pycnomerus fuliginosus. Next base: position 803,700 of record CAWUQC010000001.1, read on the forward strand.
TGTGTGTGTACACTTACTCCCAAAAAAATCGGGACACCAAATCAGTGCCCGCAACCCAACATACACCAAGGGCAACCCCTTGGACGAGGCTAGACTATAATTTTCAGGCTGAAGGAACCTTTTTACAGAAAAAAAATCTCATTCTAAATTCCACCTTGAGTTCTAGTGTGCATAAAAGGCAGAGAATGCCTCACCACACTGCTGATCACCCTATAGATAATGACGTTTGATAATAATCTAATTAAGGCCCAAGTTTAAACAAACAAATATGTAATAGAAAACGCTAAATGTCCGCTACGGGCTTGAAAATTTATATATTGGTCTGGTCATCGTATCTAGAGTTTGCAGGTTGGTAGACTTTTACTGGGCCATCATATGTAGACTGGAAAACTTTTTCGTCGGAAAAAATGACTTTTTCCCAAAAATCCGGGGGTCTTCTTAAGTAAGTTTGGGTAAACTCTATGCGTCGTGCCCGATGTCTTGGAAGCAGAACTTCTTTCTTCGCAGCCGACCTTCTTTTTATCGCCACTTCCTGCAACCTTCTGGATGCAGTATTGGCAGATCCTGGGAATTGCACACGTGCCACCGCATTATTTAACGTGCTGAAAGGATGTTGCTGAACATAGTTCACAAGCTCCCCGTCTTCCAATTGTGAGGACTTGCGAGGCGCACCACTTCCAGCTCTTCTCTGCACAGTCTCGTCCTGCTCCCATTTTTTTTTAAATTCGGCCCACCGCACTTTTCGCAATATCCAATTGAATGGCTACATTTCGAACGGATAGACCGCTTTCCAGAAGAGCCACACCTCTGTATCTGGTATCAGTAGCGTGGTGAGGCATGAAGGTGGATTTTCGAATTTTAATTTTTTCCGTAACTATGACAGACTCCTTCAACCTGACAATCATAGTCTAGCCGCGTTCACGGGGTGTTCCTTGGTGTATGTTGGGTTGCGGGCACTAATTTAGTGTCCCGATTTTTTTGGGAGTAAGTGTACGTACGTACGTACGTACGTACGTTTGTAAACACGCCACAGCCAAAACTACTGGACCGATTTAGCTGAAATTTGGTGCATAGGCATCTCATAACCCAACTTAGATCTGAAAAGCTTTTGGAGCCAATCGCGCAACTAGAAATGCCATTTTGGCACATCAACTTTTTAATTTTAAATGCAAACCCCCATTTTTCACGTCACGATAGGAAAGGCCTTCAAATTCTGCTTCTAAAAATATATTCACTCTCAGTGCCCTTTTGACCAAAAATTAGAAAAAAATTGATTTTTATCGGACTTTAAAATCGCGGTACAGCCCAAGCCCCTGAACCGATTTAGCTGAAATTTTGCACATGGGGATTGTATTGCACGTCGAAGAGCTGAACAAATTTTGGATTTAATCGGCCCACGGAAAGTGCCGTTTTGGCACACCAATGTCCAACTTTAAATTATTCACTTATTTAACCATCCAAAACAAGTTTTTGAAAGATTTATTGTCACCATCAGAAAGGTCTTCAAATTCTGGTTTCAAAAAAAATGCAGCAGTGAAGCGGCTGGAACCTCCCCATCGCGTGGATCTTTGACTTGTGTTTCTAGCCGAATTAGCACAGAAATTGTATAAGACTGGTTTCAGCGACGGTTTTAGAACTGCCTAAAAAGGACTTACTTATACCTACTTTTCTCTAATGAATGTTTCAATTTGTTTGTTCTAAAAAAGTTCTAAAACCATCATGGAAACCAGTCATACATTTTCTTTGCTAATTCGACTAGAAACCCAAGTCAAAGATCCACGCGATGGGGAGGTTCCAGCCGCTTCACTGCTGCATTTTTTTATCATCAAAGTGTTATGTTATACACATCAATGGAGGTCTTTTCATTCTGCACTTCTTTTGTAAGAACACTATTATTTATATCTGTTAAGATTTGCTTGTAAATTCGAAGAAACTGAAGATTCAAAATGGCGGCCATTTTTTTTTCCATCGAATGATTCTGTTATACACATCGATGGATAGGTCTTTTCATTCTGCATATTCATCGTAAGAACACTGTAGTTGATATCTCTTATGGTTTTTCTATAAATTGGAAAAAACTGAAATTTTGAAAATAACGACCATTTTTTTTGGTCTTCCGCTCATCGAAGTATTATGTTATGCACATCAGTGGATAGGTCTTTTCATTCGGCACCTTTTTTGTAAGAACACTGTCATTGATATTCCTTACGGTTTTTCTATAAATTAGAAAAAACTGAAATTTTCAAAATGGCGGCCATTTTTTTTGGTCTTCCGCTCATCGAAGGTAATTGAACTTTTTTTCTGTCAAAGAGAATGGAAAGACGAGTACATTACAGCAAAAAAATGCTTGTTACGAATTACTTCCATGAAAATCTCTAAATTGACTGTACTAAGGGCCTTCGGCGCACAATGGTTCGTGCGAAACAGGCAGCTCCACGAGGAGGCGAAGATGAAATCCATCAAGGAATTTCTGCGCGATCCATCCGTGAAGGCTATCGCCAACACGGAGGTACCGTCCGTTTCATTCCAGGCGCCGTATAGGGAAATAACACGGGAAAAGTGTTTTTATTTTTTGTTTGCTCCTGAAACTGGTTCCGGCCAAATCTGAGTAATACGGTCAATGGGCCTCAGTGTCCTCTACGCATGAAAAAAAAAATGGACCTGAAATGCCCCCTTCTTAAAACGGGAGGACCGGTTGAAAATTGGAATTTTAAATTTCGCGGGCGTCAATTCAGCGCTGTTTGACATCTCCGAAAACTAAACTTCCAGTGGCGGCTTTCACAATTTCTTGAGTTTTCGCTAACGTCATTTAGTTACTTTTTTGGAATTTCTACAAATTATTGAGTGAATTCTGAGACGAAATAAACCGGCGCATTTTTGGAATAGTCCCAGAGAGTCTTGGTGTCAGAAACTTTACTAAAGAAAAGACACTATGAAGGTAACCTCACAAAAATTTGTCTTTCTTCGCTACAACCAGGCCGCATTTATTAACATTTTAATTCTCGAGGTAAGTCTCTGTTTATAGTTAAAACTGTCTTAATCGTTGTTTTGCTTCAGTTATGAATATTTTCACTGGAATATCACAGACTACGAGAAGGGTTGGTTGAATGAGGAAATGGCCAACATTCAGTTACCATGAACCTGGTACCAAATTCTGTTAAAGAATAACAATATGGAGAGCCACTAAAGGCTAGGTAGCACAGAAGGTAAGGCGAAGGTCTTGCTTAAAAATTGGTGTGTCGATAGACCTTACGAGTCACAGCGAAGACAAGGATGGTTCTGATATTTAGGGTGGATACGCCTTACCAAGCACCTGTAAGGCTGATGGAAAAGGCACCTGCAGTCTCCATTCCAAGGCCTGGAAGCTGGTGGTGATGGCCTTGCCTAGACTAGTGGCTTCGGCTGTGCCGAGGAATCTGTTGCAGGAGTTACCATGCCCTGCTTGTCCCCTGGGACAAGATGTGCCTTTGCCCCAACAGTTATTTAACCGCGGAGTGCGTGTTTGGAGTGTGGACGAAGATATGTAACTGGCTTGCCAAATTTTAATTGTTTTATTCTAAAAATGTTAATAATTAATAAAATAGCATACCTAGGTCTTATGGGCCTTATTTTCTAGATATTTTAGTTGATAATTCACAATTTAATGTTGAAATTTTGAATAAATTCTTGAATAATCAAATTAGCGATTTTATGACCGCTATATGCTGTACCGACTGCTCATATAAATGAAACAATATAACTTAGATAATTATTGTCACTACAATATCTCTTGAAGATAAACACATCAAAAATATAAGCAGCAAAAATTTTATTATTTACTTACTATTTATTTTATTTGTTATTAGACTGGACTGTAAGGTGAGAAAGTAATAAAGTTCCTCGCGAGGATTCAATTTACAAAACAAATATAGCAAAACATAATTAAGGGGACGGTGGTAGGTTGCAAAATGTTCATAAATATTGGCCATTTCCTCATTCGACCAACCCTTCTCGTAGTCTGTGCTTCCAGTGAAAATATTCATAACTGAAGCAAAACAACGATTAAGACAGATTTAACTATAAACAGAGACTTGCCTCGAGAATTAAAATGTTAATAAATGCGGTCTGGTTCTAGCGAAGGAACCAAAGACAAAATTTTTGTGAGGTTACCCTCATAGTGTCTTTTCTTTAGTAAAGTTTCTGACACCAAGACTCTCTGGGACTATTGCAAAAATGCGCCGGTTTATTTCGTCTCAGAATTCACTCAATAATTTGTAGAAATTCCAAAAAAGTAAGTAAATGACGTTAGCGAAAACTCAAGAAATTGTGAAAGCCGCCCCTGGAAGTTTAGTTTTCGGAGATGTCAAACAGCGCTGAATTGACGCCCGCGAAATTTAAAATTCCAATTTTCAACCGGTCCTCCCGTTTTAACAAGGGGGCATTTCAGGGCCATTTTTTTTTCATGCGTACAGGACACTGAGGCCCATTGACCGTATTACTCAGATTTGGCCGGAACCAGTTTCAGGAGCAAACAAAAAATAAAAACACTTTTCCCGTGTTATTTCCCTATACGGCGCCTGGAATGAAACGGACGGTACATCCCAACCCGCTAGTCCGCCAAGCCGTAGATTACGACGAAGACGGACCTTCCCGCTGCAAGCGCCCGCGAATGGCACTCCTCTGAGTGCTGAACACACCTCCCTTTCTTTCCTATCCCTTACCCCTCCCCCGTACCTTTCCTCACATCCCCGTGTTTCCCACCTCCCTCCCACCTCCCATCCAGACCCCTCACATTACTTTATTGCTTAACTTTTCAGATTCCACTACCGCGCATCGTTCCGCGTTGTAAGGTAAGTGCAATTTTCATTCCGATCGTTGCATGTATCGGGTGTCCCAAAAAAAACCGGACAAAATATTTTTGGGAATAAGTCTGCCATTTCTTAACCGATTTGGATGAGCGTGGTCTTAAATTAAAGCCAAAGAATCAGGCTTTCGACTGTATGAGAAACTACGGCAGATGGCGCTGCCGTAGTAGTCCTATTGATACTTGCTTTATAGGTTTATTTTAGCTGCATGGGAATTGGTCAGTCAACGACCAATCGGTATGACACTCGAATAGCCTTGAAAATCTTTCTTTCTTGTTCAAAAATCCTATTTCAGAAGTCGATTTGGCTTAAGCATTAATTTTCTGTAATTTTAAAAAAAAATGTGTTTTTGAGTATTTTCACGCATTGATGGCCATGACCAAAGAACAGTAATGCATATAAATCTTACTTTTCAGTTATAAATGAACGAATATGGTGAAAACAGTGGCGCGGATGCCAGTGGTGGGCAACTGAACAGTTATCATTGAAAATTAAGCCCTATGTGCATCAATGTTACTCTAGTCATGGTTATGGAAGCATGAAAATACGCAAAAACACTTTTTTTAGAAAAATCACAGAAAATTAACGCTTACGCCCAAATATACTTCTGAAAAAAGATTTTTGAAGAAAAAAGAAAGATCTTCAAGGCTACTTGGGTCTCATAACCATTGGTTGTTGCCCGACCAATCCCCACGCACCTAAAGTAAGCCTTAAAGACAAGTATCAATAAGGCTGCTACAGCAGTGCTATCTGTCGACGTTTCTTGCAAATTTCCAAAGCCTAATTCTTTAGCTTCAATTTAAGACCAAGTCTATCCAAATCGGTTAAGAAATGGCTGACTTATTTCAAAGACTATTTTGTCCTGTTTTTTTTGTGACACCCGATACTTATTGTGCATGCAATATTTTCTCGAACATTTCGACATGTTCTGCTCCCTTCGGGAGCTTGATTGGCTTAAGATACACGAAAGGCGTTTCATTCATTTTGCAAAATTAGTTTTGAAAGTTGTAGCATCTCATATACCAGTATATTTGTTTAACAAAATTGTATTCCGCATTAACATTCATAACAGAAATCTGCGTGCCACTAACAGCTTAGTAGATACACCGCATCACACTCTGTCAAGCTTTAAGTCATCTTTTACGTACTTAGCAGCTTATGTAATCAATCATGTCTTGCATAATTTCAACTTCAATGATGTATCTGGTCAGTCCCTGAATAATTTTCTAAAATCAGCGATACTACATGATGAGTTAGTTGATGTTGACCTTTCACTCTTTTAGTAGCAGACTGTCTTTGGTAATACTATCTCTTTGTCTTTGTTTCACACGATATTTCTTTTTTCCGTTTTCCCTTTTGTCGCGCTTTCTTATTTAGTATTAAACGTATTTCCCTCGGCCAGAATTGTAATCAGCGTTTAGCTGTTTCTGAGCCGTTTGAGTGTTTATAGAATGTATAGAATTTTCTTCTTTTTTTAGTTTGGATTATTTTTATAAATTGAAGTACTTATTTATTTATTATTTACCTATGTAGTCATGCACTCAATAAACATTATTATTATTATTATTATTATTATTTGGTGGCCGCTGCCAACTTTTCTCAATGCATGTCTATCCATAGGTGTTCTACAACTGTTCGCAACTGGATGCCAACAGGGTAGTTCACCGACGGTAGTGCATACTTGACACGATCTTTTCTCGCGGTTTCGCTTTTCCATGCGTTACCGTGCAGTTCAGATTCTAAGGTGAAGGGGCCTCGGGCCTAAACCTTTTAAGTCACGCAGTACAGCGGTACAGCGGCATTGTCCAGAGGGTAGTTCACCGAAGTTTACCCTTGAAGCACGGATCAAAGGAATTTCAAATTCTTCGCAGACATAATTCCGCAGATGTTTCCTCTCCACTTGCATATTCCAGGGTCATATTAGCCTAAGTGGGTAAATTACCGATTATTTGATAGATTTTCGAAAAATAAAAATTGAATGCCATGCCCAATTGCACATTTCTCTCTGCACCGGTCCGCCCCAACTACATTTAATGTTGGTATGCTTCAAAGCTACGGCCTAAGCGGTGCAAAAAGATGGCAATAGTAGGGGAGAACGGGGTACTTTGATCATTATAACTCAGAAACTACAGGATGTTAAGTTTGTAGTACCGGATGAATAGCTCATTCAATTTGTGTCTTAATTATGATATGATTCGTTCGCGCAGTCACGCTATTTATATGTTCTAGTTGGGTCCGCAATTTCTTCCCTAAATTTTAATGGTCCTAAAAATTAGAGCAAATAAGTACCTAAGTGAATCGCAGAACAAGGAAATTTTAAACTTGGTTCCAATTTTAAACTTGGTTTATATGTTGGTATCAGGTCGTATGACCGCTAGCCTGAGTCTTTTAAAGACGAGAGAATAAGGAAATATTATAAGTGAACTAGTGTAATAAAAGTCTATTGTGAATCTTCTCGAATCTCAATTTTAATTTATCAACATCCGCACCAGTTAACCTGCACATAGTGCACACCTTTACATCACACATCACACTAAGAAAACGTTTTTATTGCCATATATGAGAAAGACAAACTTCTACATCGCAAAGTGAGTTGAAAAATGTCATGTTTCTATGATGTTCGACGAAAAAGAAATATTGCCAGGACGTAGTTTTTTCATTACCATCGTATATACATACAATCAATTAGATAAAAACACAACCGGATTCAATTGTAGTAGGTACGGGAAAAGAATTATTTCAATATTTTAAAGCAGATGAAGAAAATATATCAACACTTACAATGTTAAAAAGAGATATGTAGAAAGATTAATTTCTTAGATAAATAACACTAGTGTTCCAATATTTAAGATCAAGCTGTTTTATAATTGCGTTGCGTTCATGGATTCGAGCACATCAGCTATCTTGCCGCAGCCGGGCCCCTTACAACGGTGACTACCTACTCCTTTTTCAATAGGATTGTCTTTGGAACGAAAACATTTTAATGAACAGATGTTGCATAGTTAAAAAAAATTCGGTGGCCCCTCAGCCTACGTGAATCCTATTGTAGCGATACGTTTTCCGCGATTCGTTTTCTTAATGGCCCTAAAAATTAGAGCAACTAGCTAAATTACAAAACTTGGTCGACCCCGACTCAGTTACAACTTATATTACATATTTCAAGTTACAACCTCAAGTTTGGGGCAACGGAAAAAACAACGGGAACAAGAAAGAAAATGTGGGTGAAAAAAAGTGAATAGTTTGGGGAAAACGAGAAAAAGAGGCCGTAAATAGAAGAAAAACCCAAGACCGAAGGATCCTGAAAGAGTTCCTGAGATAGTAGAAGGCCTGACTCAGTGTTCTGCAAGACTTCAAGAACATCGCGGAATTTGAAAGGTAGGAAGTGATTTTATGCTTGCGAGGGCAATTAAATGGGGGGCAGTCGACTATAATAATCATCGGAATATCAATTGTGATGAGTTTTAGCTTCGTTGTAGACTTTTAGTTAATTATTTTTCAGAAATTTTAGCGATTTATCTAAATTCGGAAAACCGTTGTCAAGGTAAACAAGGAACAGGACCGTGTTCCGCCATTGTAACTAGAACTTAATTTTTGCTTACTGCTTTTATTTGTGACTTGCTCTCGTAGTATTTTTAAGGGATTTCTTAATAATGACTTGGGTGTTGCGCATGCTAATATTCAGGGGTGGAGTCAGGGAATTTTGTACTTGGGGAAATTGTGCTTGTACTTAGAAATTTTAGTAGTTTTCAGGCTGCTTGTTAGAAATATTACGCAAATTGTACATTTACTAATCCAGATGTCGTTCTCTTAACCTGTCAAAGTTGTAGCCGACTTTCCCGAAAAGAAAGTCAGCCAAATTGTCAGGACAGCTATCGTTAGGGAAATGCTGTGGTCAGAAGTTGTGATAGGATTGTTTTGTGGATTTTTAGGAGGTGTCTACAAGAGAACTGATTCCTTATATTTACATTATGTCATTTTTGATTATTATTTTGAGATCGCTTCGTAGATTTGGATTTAGCTTTCAGATGCAGAGGGTTCGACCGTAAAAAGAATGTGTTACTTATACATTTTTCTGTCTAGGGCTCGCAAATCGAGACCTACAATGAAAGGGGACCGGGATAAATCGCCAGGTATTCTTGGTAGTATACAATCTCAACTTGAAGACAGAGTTTCAAGTCCATTATTCTGAAGAATCAATGAAAATTTGTTAGATCGCGAGTTGTTTTTCAACAATGAAATGTTCAGATAGGAATCTGTGAGTCTTAATTCGGTTGTTTTTCGATGATTCCACCATTCATTCAAAATTCTCATCTGTCTCAGGATAAACAGATTATTTATGCTCCACACATCGATTCAATTCATACTTTTACCATAAACAACAAACTAAAAAGATCAGTGTTTAAGTTTGGATAAAGCAATTCTTAGACATTTGAATCCAAAGTCAAAGTATGAGTGTTATATTGAATACAGGTTTGCAAATGTTTCGCGGTCTGTGCCGAGACGAGTTTCTGATATTTTAGGTAAGGAATTTTAACAGTTGGTATGAAAGAGTTGGGGAAATCAGAGGGTTGGAATGTGGTGTCTGCACCCTGCTCGCAGGACTCTCGTGGGAACAGGAAAAGTGTGGCTACCCACTATAAATCAAAAAACGAACTTGACAGGGTTAAACTCCCAAAAGAGCGACAAGGGTTTGTCCTGGGGTAACTGTTCTAGGGGATGGGGAATGTGAGGACCCAATTATTTTGTCTTGAATCTTAACTTTTGACTTTTGGTCTTTGAGTTGAGTTTCTGGTCAAGATGAGGAGTACAGAAGGTGACTGCTAGTGACTGAGAGACATCGAGAATCAGGGGGTTGGTTGAAAGTAGAGGTTTATGAAAGCGAGCGTGAACGAAGTAGAGACAAAACATCACTGTGAATTATTTTATAACACCTCCAGATAACATTGCACCGACACTGTAATAGCAGAGCTTCAGCTATTTAAAATTCTGGCTTTCATAAATAAGAGTACGTGCACTTTGGGTTGATATAATTTTAACCTAGTTATAAGTTAGATCTTAGTTTTAAGCTGGGGCCATCAAGTCAAATTGCACTGTGGCTCAATTGTCAAAAAGGAAACCCAAACACTGCCCTTTGTTTGTTTACATCACCTAGTGACTTTGAATTGGTTTATCCTTTACTCTAAGACTGATCTCACAGAACAACCAACGACATTCATCGTATCTAACTCAGAGTTCTCAAAGTTCTACAAAAGACCCTAAAATTAATTCTAAACTCAAGCCGATTATTTTGACCTAATGACGGAAATCGATCCATCATGTCATCTCATCCCAACAACCAATAATGTAATTCGAGGCTGGTGAAACAGTTCTCCAAAAAGAGGACCAAGGTCCCACCTAAAAGAAGGAAACTGATAAACAGTTCTCCGAACCATAGGACTAAAAGTCCCATGTACAAAACCAAACAAAAAGGAACCAAGCAAAAGATAGTTACTGGTGTATTCCCGAACTCAAACCAAGCAAAGCAAATCATTACCTAGGCCATCAAAATCTGTATCATGCTTCTGAGTTGGTCAAAATACACAGCTGAGCTGTTTTCACAAAAGAGAACTTTGATCTTGACTCCAACAAAAATTCAATTACAAATCTGCATTGACACATTTGTTACGATTTGTATTTTCTGAGACAGCCTTGTCTAATAAACATGTTGACAAAAGTCAAACCTGGCAATTACCAGAAACCACTAGATTTTCTCACAGTACAACGTACTAGGAAATCCAAATTCAACAGACTGTAAAATAATCTGACAGACCGATCTGAATACAATGTTCCATTCTGAAGTGTTCTTTTGTTCTTTTGAGTTATATGATGATGCAAATAAATCAAAGATCGAAGGAATGTAGTGTTTATTTCTCTTTTGGCGTTACTTCTCCACTAATCAGGGATACCTATTAAATAAAAAGGGGGGGGGTATTGATTGAAAGGTTAACTAATTACAAACACAACGTAGTCCTAAACAATGGGTCCTAAATGATAGATAACTAGACGATCACGAACTTAAAGGGGGGGTCTTCGTTAACGTAACAAATCTAGAAACCTGGGTTAGTAAGGGGGTTGAAAAATATAACGTTACAATATCCACAATATTCGCACGTGTAATTCGTGTATCCAACCCCGAACAAATTGAGTAGTCCGCAATTATTATAAATTATAAGTACTTAGTTACGTGAAGCCTGGTGGAGAAAAAAATATAAAATATAAAAAGTACCTGGGATATTTAGTTCTTAAAAATGAGAGTCTATACTTTTCTCGACTGATTTTGATACATGATTGAATTCTCTTTTCGACCATATAAAAACTATTTACAAATTATTAACCTAAATGTAAAGAAACCGATTACGTAATATGTTTGAAATGGGTGACGTCAGAGACTTAAAAATGACGTCAAAAGTTCCGGAAAAATGTAAAATAGTTTGACCTGTTTCTTTTATTAGATTTTGTTTTACGTTATGATTTTGATAAAATTTTGATAAGACTGAAAAGACAATTCAATCGTATCTCAAAATCAGTCGGAAAAAGTATTGAGGTTTATTTAAAAAAAGAAAACACCGATGACGTAATATGTTTGATGTGAGTGACGTCAGAGACTTAAAACTGCCGCAAGAATTTAAATCAATTTGACCTGTCCTACAGATTTTTTCTAAAATTGCTGGTTGCAGTCTGCAGAGTTATTGTAGTGTAATGAACTCTAAATAAAAGTAGGTTATTATTGCAATAGGTAGTAAGTGTCGATGTAAGCAAAATATATTATAATTGTTAATATTAAGATGACGGGGCTATTGAATAGAGGTATATTTTAAGAAGTCCAGACTATTATTGAAGAAGCCCTTTATACCTAATACCCGAGCCCAAACAGTACATGGCGACCCTGCCAAGTCATGCCCAATTGGCACCTGCGTCACACTAACCCTTTTTAGGCAAAAACCAGAGCAAAAATCTGAAACATCCCGAAAAACGAAGTTATGGGGTCCACCCAAAGCAAAGAGGAGGTCATAATAGCCCAAACCGGTAATAGTGGCACAACCGCAACCACAACTAATGGTTCCCTTGCGAAGGAAGTCGTAAACTATGTTGTTCTTTGCTTGGCCATACTTATTATAATTTAGTTCTTTGTGGGAAAATGTAAGGCAACTTTGGAGAGTAAATTAAGACCAACTGATGGACATGCTGGTATCAACAGAATGTACAATAACGTGAAAAAATATTACTTTTGGTCAGGATTGAGTAGTGACATTGAAAATTTTGTAAAAAAAATGGGCAGCTACGGAAGCGGCTGGAACCTCCCCACTTGGTGAATGATGAATGATTGCCACCAAAATAAATCAGCTCTTAGGTACCGCTATCTCTACCTACCGAATTTTAGCCATATCGAGCCAGTATACTGTAGCGAGTTACTTAATGTTGCTTCGAAATTTCGATTTTTTTGATTTTATGCCAAAAAAGTTCTGAAATTTTTCAAAAATTTAAAATTTTTAGCAAAAAGGCCACTAAGTTTTAATGCATTGTTGTGAACAAAGTTTGAAGACCTTTCATGGGCTGATAAAAGTAATTGGTGGTTATCTCTCAAATTGCTCAGTTGGCATGTCAAAAAAGCACTTGTCGGTGGACGATTGTCACCAAAATTAAGTCAACTCTTCGGCAGGTTACGATATCTTTACGCACCAAATTTCAACCAAATCGATTCCGTATTTTGGGTTGTAACGTGTTATTTAAAGTTTCTTTGAAATTTCGAGTTTTTAGGTTTTATGCCAAAAAGGCTCTAAGTGTGAATACATTTTTAGACACAGAATTTGAACACCTTTCATGTGCTGATAAGAGAAATTGGTGTTCATCAGTCAAATGTCATACCTATTTGATGTGGCAAAAGGCAGTTGGCATTTGCGGGTTGGCAACAAAATCAACTGGGCTAACCAGAAAGCCAACGATAACCGCCATACCGAATTTCATTAAAATTCGTTCGTAGTTTTCGAGAAATCTTGATCACATACGTACATACGTACATACCACTTTTTCGTGATCCTTGGACCTTGAAACGTAAGTTAAATTTTTTTACTTTCTTTATAGCGACAAAATTTGAAGACCCCCATAATTTCAATTTATTTACGGTAAGTAGGTATATTTAAGGTGTGTGCGACGATTCTGTATTTAGCATTGTCAAATATGCCATCAGTACTTTTTGTAAGGTAAAAAAGCCAGAAAGAAATGTATTTATCGCTTGTTGTGAAGAAAAATCACTCATTTCATCGAAACAGTGCCAGTCGTCCGAGCAGTGGTCAACAACATGAGTTTGTTCTCAGATTTGTAAGTTGTAAATAAATTATATTTTACTATTTAGTTGAAGGGCTTGGAGAATGGCGTGGCAAATATTAATTTTGGATTAAATTCATATTAATTGTAAAATAATTTAGTAGTGACATGGAATTAGAGGTCGTTTTCGACGAAGGGGACGCGGCCGCAAATGTCCTCGACCCTGAGGTCGCCCCTGAAGCCGCTCCTCCTGCCGCTCCTCCAGCCGCCCGCCCTGAACCTGCCTGCGCTGCTGCTGCTGCTCGTCCTCAAGCCGCTCGCCCTGAAGCCGCCCGCCCTGAAGCCGCCCGCCCTGCAGCCGATCGCCCTGCTGCCGCCGGCCCTGCAGCCGATCGCCCTGCTGCCGCAGCGGCTAGGGGAATAAATCGGCGCAGGGAGTATTGGCGGCGGCGCCAACATGTAACTGTGGTCAAGCATATTTACCCGAGGGCCACAGTTACCCAACACTTTCATAGCCATGCCGAGGAGGAAAACCGGGAGGAAAACCAGGAGGAAGACAATAATTAAAAAATAAACTTTACTTATTGCTATATTTAAAATAAATGGTATATTAAACTTAATATTGTGTTAGTCTCTCTCTCTCTCTCTTTTTTCCACGTGGAGAGATTCCAGCCGCTTCCGCTTGCTTAGTTGCCCATTTCTTTTCCATATAGAATCACTCCTGAAAATTAATGGCTGCATACCTGAAGCACCGTGTATAAGTGATAATAATGTAAAGGCCTAGTTTTAATAAAAATGGCAATAACATGGCAGTCAAGTATACTAGTATACAGAAACCATTATTTAAGAAAATCCTAGGCTGCCGCTTAATATGCGGCTAGCCAAGGAAATATGTAAAGTCTCGTCGGATTTTAACATACGCGAGGGCTGTATATCTCAGGCTTTTTTTCTGTTCGTTTGTAAACTGGAATTCAGTTCTGTCAAATTTCATGTCATGGACAATAATTATTAACAAACAAAGTTTCCTTTCAACCGTCTTTCAACCTCAATTGTTACTGTTTATTGACAGTGACAGTGAGTGACGGCAGAGATGACGGGAGTTTCGACGGATGTGAAATCCCGTTTACAAACCAACAGAAAAAAAAGCCTGAGACACACAACCCCCGCGTTTGTTTTTATTTTTTACTCTGTATACTAAATTATCCCCTACGAGTTACCCCTCCAAACCAAATCGGGAACATCCGTTTAGGAGTTTAGGAATTTTGCTGACTAAAGTACACACACATAATACCTAACAGCAATAACATTGCTAATAATATCTATATATTGTTAACAATAATATAAGTAGGTATGTACAATATAATATCCATATACAAATATACAAAAAGATTGAACACCGAATTACTACAACTATAGTACTAAAATTGCCCATCAACTGAGGCCATTTATGTCAGCTTAGGTATACCAAATTTCAGAAAAATCCGTTTAGTAGTTTAGGTATAGGCGGAATTTTGGTGCCCATCTATAGGTAAGTACACACTAACAACAACCATTAAGTACATTGCTAATAATATATCGTTAACAATAATATAGGTAGGTATGATAAAATATCTTATCAATAACAATATCTAAAAGTCGCAAAAAACACAGCTGATGTTTAATCGTTAATTATTACAACATACCTTTATAAATAGGTACCTATATTACATACAAAAATATAGATAATTAATTACCAATATTGTATATGCATATAAGAGAAAATAAGATGAATTCTTGATTTTAAAATTGTGTATAAACAAAGAACACATATAATATGAGTTTTAGTATGTAAGTAGGTTTGTCCACTTTTCTTTCATTTCCACCCATGTTGAGGATTTGTTCGATTTAATTAGCCATTTCCCTCAGGATTTTTCTTTCTTTATTCTTTGCTTTGTCTTTTGTTTCTCTTCTTGCGGTTCCTCTGTTTTCTGTCCATGTTCTTGCTCCCCTTTCGCCCAGTCTTGCGTTGAAATCACCCCCTATAAGTATGCGTTCTCCTCTCCCTTCTTCTATTCTCTCTTCTATTTTCTTTTACATTCTTTTCATGTCCCTGCTGTACACTATCATTATTCTAAGCTTCTTATTGTCTATTATCACTTTTTTATCCATTATACCTTCTTCCTCCCTTCTTTTATTTCCTTGTGTTCTTCCAACTCTCTTCCTCTACCCATGTCTCCGGCAACCCTACTATGTCAAATTCTTTTATACACATAATTAAATATTTCCTTATCTTTGTTTCTTATCTCCGCTACGTTCCAGAACAGGAATTTACATCCTCTTTTTCCTTTTTCTTCTCTTGCTTTTTTTTCTTTCCCTGATTCCGATCCGTTCTTCCCCCTTCCTCTGAATGTTTCTTCTTTCTCTTGTCCTTCTGTTATACTGTTGTTTATATCTGTTTCCCTTTCTGTATCTTATAGTATTGCGTTTATTTATTTCCTCTGGTCTCATATCCTTTTTCATTGTCTTCGTCTGCTTGCTATGTTCCGTCCTACACTTTTTTTAGTTTTTTGTTGGTTGCATTTCCATCGACTGCTAATTTTTGGTAGCCAATTTTTACGTTTTTTCCTTCCTTTATCTCCTCTTCTACGACGGAAACACGATTTACAAACGCGTAATTTTACTAATTTAATTTTCGTATCAACTCAAATTAGAGACTGAAATGTATTAAAAATATTCACTTAATGTGTAATTATTGCGCAAAGTGAACTTTATTCCAAGCACTAGTCTTATTTTCGAACAACTGTCTTTTCGAACAATTGTCTTTCGGACAATTGTCCTTTCGAACAATTGTTCCTCCAAACAATTGCCCCTCCGAACAACTGTCCTGCGAACAATTGTTCCAGATTGAACCAGATACCCCAATGTCTTCATAGTTACAGAATAATCTTGAAATTCAATCACTGGCGAAAGGGTAGGTACAGTTTTGACAGTAAAATTCACTAAAATAATTCTTAATCGAAGCCCATTGGTTGACGCGTGCAAGTTATCCAATCCATCAGTGTATTTGACATACTTCAGCTGCTGCATGCAAAGCGTTTTGATAACTTGTCATAGAATAATTTGGTGAAGTTTACTTTAAACTGTTTCCAGCTTAGGTTGTAATAAGCTCTTGGCGATGTGAGTGGGACATTCTGTATACGTCGATAATTTTTAGATTTTATGGGCACCTTTATATAGCTATTTCGCACTAGTTTTTGTCCTCAGTTACAGAAATCGATGAAGCAAACGCGTGTTCATGTTGTTAAGAAATGCGGTTGGAATGTGCTAATATGTGAATTTTATACGAAACTTTAAAAATAATAAAAAAAATATTTTCCAAGATGACGGTTTTTTTATATTTGCTGCATGACCACTAAAAAATGTCAGCTTTCAAATGGACCCTGTTAGAAAAAACCGTCATCATGGAAAAATATTCGGCAGATACTCGATATGGACCTTTGAGGTTTTTTGAGTAAAAATGGTACTCTCGTTTGACATCAATAGAATGCGCCCTTTTCGAAAAAAATGGCTTTTCATTGGTTCCAAAATTTGTTAATAATAATAATAATGTATATTTTCATCATAGGACCTTACATGAAAGTATTGATTTCGTCAGTATAACAGAGATGCAACAACAACAACAACAACAACAATAATAAAACAAAACATATATAACTTTAAATCGAAGAGGAATGAAAATTCAAACTCAATTTTCATTCCTCTTCGATTTAAATACTTAGCCCACTTCGAGTAAAATGGATCACCGCCTCTCGCAACGTTTATATATAACTTTAAGTTTAAACTCAATCACATTCGCTTATCTATGATTTAAGTATTCTGCCACTGAGTAAAAGGCAGATTTACAAAGAAATCTCTTGAGCCGATATTTAAATTGTCTCACAGTGAGAGTAGGACCCAAGCAACCCGGCAAAGCGTTGTAGAGAGTGATGCAACTATAATGCGGGCTACTCCGAAAGAGTGCAGTTTTATGTCCGGGGACACTCAACATGTGCCGATTTCTAGTAGTCATTGCGTCGTATATATCACCATTTTTTTGGAACTTATGTAGGTTCTGTTTTGTATACATCAGGACATTGAATATGAAAGGACAGTGTAGTGTAAGGTAATAAAGGCTGATGACCCAATATAGCAACCGACTCCAGGAAGTCACCAAAGTGTTGCAAAATGCTAGGTTTGCTGGATTGCATCATCAGCCTTCTTCAATGGTTCAATACACCATAAATAGCTTAGTAAGTAAGATTAGCATTAGGAAAATAACACGATGAATGAGTAGTTCTTCGGGAGCTACGACCGATGTAACAAAGCTTCGAATATATGTATTAATGGGTATGTCCGAGTTTTAATCCATCGCACCCTCGCATACATCACATGGCGACCCTGCCAGTTGGTAAATAACAAAAAATCTGGTTTCTTCGAGTGTGTCGAGGTGTGCGAATAATCAAAATTTTACGAAAATGGGCAAAACTCAATCAAAAGAAGAAATAATCATTGCACAAGCCGGTAATAGTGGAGGTGTGACAAGTAATACGCAATTAATTAAGGATATCGCCGGAATATTAGTGTTGCTAGTAGCCCTAGTAATAATCGTTGTTTGTTGTTTCGGAAAGTGCAAGAAAAGGCTAGGAAAGAAGTTTAGAGCCGAAGTAGCTCGCCAAGTTGCAAAAAGTCGAGAGAACTTGGAGATAGTTTAAGGAATAAGGTTTAAAAGACAATTAAGTCGTTCGCGATTATAATGCGAGTTTGTGCGTAATCTAGTATGTTCGCGAAAATTGTGAAAAGCGCACAGACAGTGGAGTGAATTTAGTTAAAAAACGCCGAGAACTTGATGATGGAATCGATGGCGGATCTTCTGGATGCTGCAGGTGATGGCAGCCCAAAAGGAATTTCAGCACTTGCTGGAGGAAACAAGAGTATTTTATAGGAACTTAAATAAGGACGGTCTTCCAAGACGCAAGGACATTAATGTGGTAAATCGTAGATTAAAAAAGTTAGATAAGTTAAAAACACAGCTATCAGAGCTAAAGGACATTTTCAATAGTACTTCGCATGAACCGACGGAAATACAAGATGCAAAGGCATGTGTACAATTAATATTAGGATATTTTAATGATGTAAAAAAAATTTTGGATATTAGATTGTTAGATTGTAAGACCGCACCACAAACTTCTGTACAAGATTCAAGTAGTTCCGATTCAGACTCATCAATAGAACAAGATACAAAAATGACTGACAAATTTAATCTAAAAACTGCTGCTAGCTTACTACCTATTATGAATGGTGCTGAAAATGTAACAAAACAACTTATTGACGCAATTGAATTGTATGACGCGCTGCTGGATACAGATGGAAAGAAGCTACTAACAATATATATTTTAAAAACGCGCCTGTCTGAGAGTGCAAAAATTCGTCTAAATACAACCTATGCAAATAATGCAGATCTAATTGTGGACATTAAAAAACACTTTCTGACGAAAAAGTCGTCAGCAGTTTTGTCCGTACAGCTAAATAATGCGAGACAAGGTGAGAAATCTATAGAAAATTTTGGAAAAACAATTGAGGAGTTATTGGTAGACCTCACGATTACTCAAGCGGAGAATGATCAACAAGCTCTTGGAGTTTTGAGATCGGTGAACGAAAAAATTGCAATTAACGCATTTGCCAACGGTTTGCGTAATAATGAGTTGCGTACAATAATTAAAGCCCGCAATTATTCTAAATTGAACGATGCCATAAGGGGTGCAAAAGATAACGATGTACCGCGAAGGGATGTGCAACAAGCATTCTATGCGCGAGGTCGTGATTTTAGACGCGGTCCAGGCAATCGTGGAAATTTTAGAGGTCGTCCCTTTACAAATAATTTTTCAAATCAGCATAGACCATCTAATAATACAAGACAATTCACAAATAACCGAGGCCAATCATACTACAGAGGTCAAGGGTATAACAATAGAGGCCAAGGATACAATAATAGAGGTCAAGGATATAATAACAGAGGGCGAGGTTCTAACAATTATTATAACAGTAACAACTCTTTTAACAGAAACTTTGGGAATAATAACCAAAGAGTTTACCATATGGACAATGTAGAAGAAAGTAATTCTTCAAGCAATAGCAATAATACTAATCACTTATCTCAGCATTCTAATGATACGTTTTTTCGAGTCTCAACGAACTCAACCAATAACTAATGAGGTTATCCTGAATGCAAATGGTCTAAATTTTGTGAAATTTTGTTATGGTGACAACGAGCTAATATTTCTGCTAGATACTGGTGCATCAATTTCTATACTTTTTGTAGAATATTTAAATAAAAATGAATTAATCGATCCAACAAAGAAAATAAAAATAAACGGCATTGCAGGTTCAACAACTTCGTTAGGTTCAGCTAATATTTCATTGCATGTAAACAAAACAAATGTGTGTCATGAGTTTTTGCTGATGAATGGTTTTGAAATGGGTTTTCACGGCATTATAGGTTCAAATTTCTTTAAAAATTATGGTGCTTCCATAGATTTCGAAAACTTTACCTTCTCGTTTTGGATTAATCAAAATAAAATTCAGCTGCCAATGCAGTCCAAATATGATTCTTACATAACGATACCACCGCGATGTGAGATAGTAAAAAACTGCTGGGTCAACACAAACGAAGACTGTGTTGTGATGCAAAATGAAATTTGCCAAGGAGTTTTTGTAGCAGGGATTTTAGCTACGCCAAATAGGAATAAGATACCAATTAGATTTCTTAACACTAGAGAAGAAGAAGTTAAGCTTAAGAATTTTACTCCAGAATTAGGTCATTGTGACGAATACCATATATGTAGTTTTACTGACACAAATGTGTCCTCAGTTAGTAGAGTAGACAAATTATTAGATTTAATTAACACAAATCATTTGAATAGGGAAGAAAAATATGCACTGCAAAAAATTTGCGCCAAATATTCAGACGTGTTCCACCTAGAGAACGATGTTCTTACAACAACTAATATATACAAACAAAAAATTCGACTACAAAGTTCAGCTAGACCTGTTTACGTAAAACCTTACCGACTGCCACATGCTCAAAAAGAAGAGGTGCATCGTCAGGTTAATAAAATGTTGCAAGATGGAGTTATAGAGGAATCAAAATCTGAGTGGTCAGCACCTATGTTAATAGTTCGGAAAAAAACCGATTCCAGTGGTGTTCAAAAGTTTCGTGCAGTAATAGACTACAGGTTATTAAACCGACAAATCGAAGACGATAAATTCCCTCTACCCTGTATAACCGAAATTCTAGACTCTTTGTCGGGAGCAATTTATTTTTCCCATCTAGACCTTTCTCAGGCATATAATCAGGTAGAGTTAGAACCTAGTAGTAGACCCTGTACTGCTTTCACTACAGATCGTGGGCAGTATCAGATGACAAGATTGCCAATGGGGTTAAAAATTAGTCCCAGTGTTTTTTCACGAGTCATGACTATTGCAATGGCTGGTTTAAATTACGACAAGTGTTTCATTTATTTAGATGATCTAATTGTCTTTGGCAACAATTTGGTAAACCATAATACAAATTTAGTAAAAGTTTTAGAACGTCTAAGAACTGTTAACTTAAAATTAAATCCTAATAAGTGTGAATTTTTAAAGAAAGAAATTTTATATCTTGGTCATGTCATTTCGGCCGAAGGAGTGTCTCCAGATCCTTCGAAAATTCAGGCAATTAAACAATATCCAACGCCGAAAGATGCTAACGAGACGAAACGATTTGTTGCGTTCGCAAATTACTACAGGAAATTCATAAAAAATTTTGCAAATATCTCAACACCTTTAAATAATTTAACCAGAAAAGGTGTGTCGTTCCAATGGTCCGTAGAATGCCAAAAAGCGTTCGAAACATTGAAAGAAGCATTGATGAGCCCACCGTTACTTCAATATCCAAATTTTGATTCAGAAAATTCTTTTATTTTGAAAACCGACGCTTCGGGTTTTGCAATTGGATCTGTCCTCTCAAACGCAGACGATAAACCTGTCGCTTATGCAAGTAGGTCACTCAACAAGGCCGAGAAAAACTATTGTACAATCGAGAAAGAACTTTTAGCGATAGTATGGTCAGTAAAACATTTTAGGCCATATTTGTACGGGCGAAAATTCACCATCTTTACGGATCATAGACCTTTAATATACCTGTTTGGAATGACGAATCCTTCAAGTAGGCTAACAAAATTTCGACTAGTACTAGAGGAATACGACTTTACTGTTCAATATATCAAAGGATCAGACAACGTGATGGCTGACGCGTTATCAAGAATAGAAATTTCAATAGATGAACTTAAAAATATGGCTAACACTGTAAACAAAACAGTTTTTGCTTTAACTAGACAACAAAGTAAAGCACTTATAAATAGTGACAAAACAGATGCAGATTTAAATGATTCGGTTCTCAGCAAACGGCTTGATCACCCGGGAGTTGTAGAACTGTTGAAATGTCCAAAAGACTCAATCGAGTTACGTCTGGTACCAGAAAACGTTTATGTCGACATACTTAAAAATAAGAGATTCAGTTACAAATTAGGGATTTTTATTTATGATAGTAATTCAAGAATAATTTATATGAAACAAGATCCTCGATCAGCATCAGCATTCAGTGCGTCGTTGAGAGACTTGGAAGTAATTTGTCAAAAATATGACATTCCAGAATTAACTGTGATTAAAAAAGGATGCGCATCCCCAGAATCCCAAGATTCATCAGAATCAATATTAATAAAAGAAATATTAAGAGCTTCAAGTAAAATAAAGAATAAAGGTATAATAAAAATATCAGTTGTTAAAGGTGCAACTCGTATAGAAAATTTAGAGACAAGACAACTTATCCTAAACGATTTCCACATGTTACCGACAGGAGGTCATGCCGGCATCAATCGTATGTACAATAACATCAAAAAATACTATCTCTGGCCAGGGATGAGAAAAGATGTCGAAGGATTTGTAAAACGCTGTGACGACTGTCAAAGGTATAAACATTCCAGGCCTAACATTGAACCAATGGAAATTACAACCACAGCTTCGGCTGCTTTTCAAAAAATTTTTCTAGATATAGTAGGACCTTTGGAAGTGGATTCTGAAAATAACAAGTATATTTTAACGCTACAATGCGATTTGACTAAATTTATCGAAGCCTATGCACTGCCAAATAAAGAAGCAGAGACAGTAGCTAGAGCTTTCGTTGATAATTTTATTTTACGATATGGGATACCGAGCGAGTTAGTAACAGACCAAGGCACCGAATTTTTAGCTTCTACCCTCAATCAAATTTGCAAATTGCTCAAAATCTCTAAACTAAACAGTACGGCTTACCATCACGAGACCCTAGGAGCTCTTGAGAATTCTCATAAGTGCTTAGGGGCATATTTAAGAATGAAAATTGCCAATCATCCAGATGCTTGGAGTTTCTGGATTCCTTACTGGTGTTTCGCATTCAATAATACCGTCCACAGTGAGACTAAGTACACTCCATACGAACTAGTTTTTGGGACAGCAGGCAGGCTGCCTTCCAATGTTGTTAATGGCGTCGATCCTCTGTACAATTTTGACGATTATGCTCTTGAACTTAAATACCGATTACATCAAGCATGCAGCGACGCGCAATCCAACTTAATTGCTTCAAAAGTTCAGCGAAAATCGGCATATGATAAAAAAAGTCAAATTGTAGGTTATAGGATAGGTGATAAGGTAATGGTAAAAAATAATTCAGGGAAAAAGTATGAAAGCTTGTATAAAGGACCGTTTGTAGTTGCAGAAAAAAAGTCCCCGAATATTGTAATTAAGGTAGATAATAAATTGGTAGAAGTACATAAGAATAGGGTTAAATTGTATAATGCATAAAAAACAAAAAAAAAAAAAAATGTTAAATTTAGGGATAATTTAATTTTTTTTTCTTCCGCGAGGGAGGTGTAGTGTAAGGTAATAAAGGCTGATGACCCAATATAGCAACCGACTCCAGGAAGTCACCAAAGTGTTGCAAAATGCTAGGTTTGCTGGATTGCATCATCAGCCTTCTTCAATGGTTCAATACACCATAAATAGCTTAGTAAGTAAGATTAGCATTAGGAAAATAACACGATGAATGAGTAGTTCTTCGGGAGCTACGACCGATGTAACAAAGCTTCGAATATATGTATTAATGGGTATGTCCGAGTTTTAATCCATCGCACCCTCGCATACATCACAACAGGGCACAGTCATCACTTGCAACCTTATGAAGTGTTCACGACATGAAGTCGTTTGGGGGAGATTTAGCATTGATCTGATAATTCTCTTTTGTGCCACAAAAAGACTATTTATAATAATAATAATATATTTTACCTTCTGTGGTACAGTTACATGTACATTAAGGACGTCATAATAAATACACAAAATTACAGATGTATAAGAACAATGTTTTACATATACTTAACACAATACTATTTACACAAATAATCATTGACACTGTAGAAGCTACCGTTAATCAATAATTCCTTAACTGCATGTTTGAAAGGTTTGATATCGTCAATAGATTTAATATGTTCTGGCAACTTATTGTAAAGTTTAACAGGCATGATGACTGGACTATTAGCAGTTGTAGACAACTTATGTTGGGGAAGTAATATATTTTTTTGGTTACGTAAGTTATAGCTGATATTTCTGTGCTCATACAATCCCGTATAGCTTGTAATGGTCACTTTTGACGCTAAACACTTGTTCATGGGAAGCGATGTAGGCAACACACTTTACCGCTATACCGCTAGCTTCTGCGCGGTGGGGGGTTTTCAAGAAGGGTAAAAATTGACAGTTGACACTGTTGACAGCCTCTCCCATTTTGTTCGTTGAATGGCGTGTCCGATTTAATTAAAAATGTGGGGCTAAATTTGTTAAATCCACATTCATCGAAGTAATCCATATTCATCGAAGTAATCGGCGAATATAATAAGTTGGCTGCATTGTCAGGGATTGTTGGAATCGTTACCCTTACGATGATTAAGGTAAATTTTGAGGTTATATCGAAAAGCATGCTTCAGCTGTATTTTCAAGGGTCGTTGTCTAGGATCGTTGTCTAGGATCGTTATCTAGGAGCTAATTGAGAGAACGTGATTCACCCCCTCGATTCCACTATCACCACGTCATAATTCCAGTCCACGAGGTACCCCAGGGTAGTGTTTCTCGATTTCTTCAGGGCTCTCGGGTTCCTGAAAAGACTCCCAAAGGACTCGGTTAGGACGACCTGACGTTGACCATCGGATAAGGAGGAACCTTCTAGCCAGGCCAGATTTATTATTTATAATTTTAAGATCAAGTCTGATTTGCACGATAACCCATTTTATCCTTCGGGATCAAGTCAGCTAGTGGGTAACTACGTTAGCTACCCCTTTGTTATACCACGTGTTATAAGTAAGACTATTTCGGATTAATTTTAGTGACGTCATTATTATACTATGAATGTTATTGTCTAGTGTCGGATCAATACCCTTCGTGAAGTCTCGTTAAGAGTAAATACGTTAATCGGCGAAGGAATCAGATAGCTATCTTGATCAAACGGTTAACTAGGGATCACTCGAGCAGTTGTGCTCTTAGAAGGAGATTTTCAGGGTTGGGGTTGCGCTTGCACGCAGTTTCAATAATCAATAAGATGTTTGTAAACAAGTAATCTTAATCCAGAGATTATTATTAAGCATCTCCCAGCAGCTGGATCCTCATCTTTTTTTTAACAATTACAGTTTCTTTTTATCCATCACAATTGGCGCCCAACGTGTCAATTTTATTCAGCTGTGAGGAGGTATTTTTTTTTAATACGTGGTTTAACGAGATAATTAGTTCATAATGCCGACTTATAAAATTCAGAGTTCTAACTTGAGCAAGGATGAAGTGGAGTACGAATTAAAAGTAAGAGGTTGTGCTTTTACTGAACAGGACAAATTGAAAGATTTACAATCAGCTTTACGAGCAGCTTTGCACTTAGAGGCTGATGGTTCCTTTGTGAGTCCTTCTGGTGCACACCCATTTACTTTTCATGAAGATATTACAGCTGTTTCTGAAAAACTTACGGAGCTTAAAGTTTTTATAGATAAGCAATTAGATTCTCCTGATCCTATATCGAGTCACGGTGAAAAACGCTTCAGGTGTAAAGTCGCTCATTGTTTAGGTCGTATTTCTAGGACAGTCACTTCTACTCCTGAAGAAGCTAAACAAGTTGCTACTTTTAAAACTCAACTTTTGACATTAGTCGATAGTCTGGGGGTCAAATTGGTATCTAACCCTACAACTTCTGCTTTGGATGGTGCCATCCCCCCTATACAACGACAAAGTACTGCCATAGATGATAATAGCGTGGGTTTTCAGCATGTGCAGGCACAGAAGCCATTTCAAAAACCAATTCCTGTCAAGGATTGGGGCGTTTCGTTTTCTGGAGATGGTAAAGGGTTATCTCTTAATGCATTTTTAACTAGAGTAGAAGAATTGCTAGTTCCTCGACGTACTTCTGAGTCGAGTTTGTTCGAACAAGCGGTTGATTTATTTACAAGTCGTGCTTTAACCTGGTTCAGGGCCAATAGAGATGATTTTCATACTTGGGCAGACTTAGTTTCAGCGTTACGCAAGCATTTTCTTCCTTTTGGGTACAATTATAAACTTCTGGATGAGATCAGAGCTAGAATGCAACAGTCTGACGAAAAATTTGGTGACTTTATAGCAGTCATGAAAAATTTGTTCGCTAGATTGGAAGTTGGTATTCCTGAGGCACAGAAGTTGCATATTGTACAATCGAACATCCTACCTTTTTATCAGACCCATTTAGCTTTTCAACCTATTAACAATGTTGACGACTTAACGAAGGCATGTCAAGCTATTGATAATAGAATGGACCTCGCGGAAGATTATAAGCCAACAAGTTCGAACCGAAGCGGCGATAGATTAGAGCCAGATTTGGCATTTGTTTCTAATATTGAACAACCCAAAACAGGTTTTAAGGGTGGTCCTCGCTCCAATCAAAACAAAACTGTAACAAATAGAACTTGTTATAATTGCGGTATCGCAGGTCATCTAGTGAGAACTTGTACAAAGCCTATTAAGTGTACCAAGTGTAATACTAAAGGCGTTTTTACGTCTTCTTGCCCAACTTGCTTGTTGAAAAATAACTCGGAAAACGCTTCGCAGAGTCACGCTTAACTGGCCATCGTGATTCTATGCCGAAAGGGCCAGAACGTATTAATAACACTAACATAGATCCTGTCTTGAGTTTTATACTAGCTCATGCCAAGAATGACCAACGACCATATGTGAACGTTTCTATTTATGGCAAACCGTTTTTGGCTCTACTTGACTCTGGTGCTACGTGCACTATTTTGGGTTCACGTGGTCTTGCACTCATTCAATCCATGGGCTTGGAGAAAAATCTATTAGACACTTCTCAGATCTGCAACGTTACTTTAGCCAGCGGTGATAAAGTAGGATGCATTGGTACTTTGCTGCTACCTATTAAATTACAAGATAGGGAAAAACTTTTTAACGTACTTGTGATACCTGAAGTTCCACATTGTCTTATACTTGGCGTTGACTTTTGGAAAAGCATAGGCATAATTCCGAATCTTTTATCTAACTCTTGGTCATTTTTATCAGAAAACAGTAGTTGCTCCGAGCAATTGTTTGCTATTGAGTCTTTAAAAGACATGAGTTCTCTTTCTGCTGAACAAAGATCGGTTCTTAGTAGTAAAACCGACGAACTTTTCGAATCATTAGGGAATTCACTAGGTTGTACTGACTTAATACGCCATCAGATTACAGTTAAAGACGGAACAGTTGTGACGAAGTGTTTTTCGTCACGAGTTTCCCGGAAACCACCCCCGAATTTTCCGCTTCGTTTCCCACCGTACGGCCTTCCCGCGGTCCGAGTTATCCCGAATTTGCACCTAGAGATGCGCCAGGACCTGCCCGACTCTATCCCGTAAACACCGGGGTGATACCGCCATCCCCCATCCCTTAATAATTAATTAAAAGTCGGTTGTTTACAAGTGTTATCTTATCTCCGCGAGATAACAGTTTTTGTGGGATTCCGTCGCCGAAACCGCGTGGCCTTGCATTTAATTCTTTTCACGCCGGACTAAGAAAAATGCGTCTTCGCTTTCCCTGCACCGATTTCCTCCGGACAAAAACCGGCCGGCTTCTAATTATTTTCAGGTTCATCTCCACCGGTCTAGAAGGCCGCGCCACCCCCAGGATCGCCGCCAACGCTGGAACCGAGGACAGGACTCGATGGATTGCCGAGCCATCTCTCCAGTTCCACCGGGCCATCGCCACCAATCAGCGCAGCGGAGCGATGAGGAAGGATGCCGACCAATCAGCGTTCGGCAGCGCCTATATAAGGCGCAACGCAGCGAGATCCTGACAATGAGGTCGTGTCCGTTCGTTGGTGCGTGTCAGACGTGCCAATTATAGCGTTCTTCACAACATCCGAGTGTTCCTTTGTGTTCAGTCTGCGGTCCGCACCTAACTCACTTCAGGGAGCCGTTATTTATATCGGTTCTTTCGGAGAGTGTTTAGTCTGCCGTCCGCCCCTCGTTTACCTCCACTGTTTGAAGTCACCCTTCCAAGTTTCGTTTCGTGCAATGTTGCTTAACTCTGCATAAAGCGAATCTCGGTCACCCATCCAGATTTTCGACACGCGCGAAGTTGCTTAACTTCGCGTGTGTGGGAAATTCGGATTGACGCCAATCAGGTTGGTTTTCTCGGGAGCTGATTACTCCAGCCATTCGTAGCCGGTACGAACAAAATTCTCGTAAGAGAATTTTGTAAAACCGGTAAACGGTTCTTAGAACCATCCCATCCACGTGCTCTGCCTTCTTCAACGCCCCGCGATGGAGAATGCAAGCAACCTACCCGACGGAGGGGAGGTCGCCCTCACCCCCAGCCTCATCGCCAGGATGTTCGCCGACTTCAAGGCGGACATTAAGACCACCATGTCGAACATGTGCACGAACATATGCGAGATCATGGAAGATCGCCTCGCCGAACAGGCAGGCCGGCTCGATGCTAGAATCGACGCCATCACTGGAGAGGACGAGGACGAGGAGAACGTCTCCATTTACTCGGTCCGCTCAGGTGAGTCACGGCTCTCTTTCAGATCTACAGAGAGCTCCGTCGCCGATGCGTTTGCGGAAGTTTCGCGAAAACGCAAGAGCGGTTTCCCCAGCGAACAGCCCGCCCCCATCAACTTCGAAACGGCAAACCGTTACGAAGCCTTGATGGAAATGGATAACCCCACCCTCATCCCAGATGAGGGAATTGCCGCCGCCATCGAGCCCCCTTCTAAACGCGTCGCGAAGGAGAAAGCGACCCCTACTGAGGGGCGCAGCTCTCCATCCCCCGGAACTTCAGCCCCCAAGCTGCAAGGCGCCACCCCCAAGGGTACCGCCTCCAAGGGCGCCGCCCCCAAAAATTCCGCCCCCAAGGCAACCGCCCCCAAGGGCACCGCCTCCAAGGGTACCACCCCCAAGAGTGCCACCCCCAAAAGTGCCTCCTCCACGAGTGCCACCACCAACGTTGCCGCCCCCAAAGTTGCCACCCCGAAGTACGTCCCCCCCCGCTGGGTTGCTATTAAGAGCACTCCACAGCAGGCCCCTTCCGAGGAAACCCTACCGGGAGACTCGGAGCAGTCTCAGGCACCTCCCTCCTCGGAGGCCGCCCCTGAATCCTCAAAAGTCCCCCAAATCGTCCTGAAGGAACCAGGTAAGTGGTTGACCGTCTCGGCCAGTTTCAGGACAGAGAAGGTCAACTATACGAAAGCCAAGACCTGCCAGCTAGGGATCCGGATCTTCCCTGCTACAGCTGGCGACTTCCGAGCCATGGTCCGGTTCTTCATCAAGTACAAGATCCAGTACTTTTCCTACAACGACCCCGACAACCGAACAGCCAAAACTGTCATCCGCGGCCTCCCGAGGGATTTCACCCCCGCCGAGGTTGCTGACGAACTGCTGGACATCGGCATCCACCCCAACTCGATCCAACAACTGGTGAATCGGTACACCAAAACTCCGTTCCCTCTCTTCAGGGTAGAAATACCAATAGAAGAGAAAGCGAAGATGTTCGCCATCACCAGACTGGCGAATCTAGTCGTTCGTGTGGAACCGGCTAACAAACCCTCACAGGTTTCGCAGTGTCACCGCTGCCAGCTCTTCCACCACGGCCAGCGCACCTGCGGAGTCAATCCTAGGTGCGTCAAGTGCGGTAGCGACCACTTCACCAAGGACTGCGGGAAAACGGAGGTGGAGGCTCCGAAGTGTGCCAACTGTGGAGGCGCTCATCCCGCCAGTTACAGGGGGTGCCCCAGGTTCCCTCCCCCTTCGAAGAAGAAGGCTTCCAAGCCTTCGAAGCCCAGCGGCACCTCATCAGGAGTTTCAGCCCCGAAGCAGGCCGCCGCCCCCAAACAGAGCTCCTCTTCAAAGCCTGTTTCCCCAAAACCAGCCCCCCGCACTAAACCTCGTGTGGAACCCGCTACCTGCGACTCCAGGGCCAGACTTCTCCTGGAAATCTGCCAAATGGTATCGTCTTCGGAGAGCACCAAACAAGCCGCCACCAACATTCTTCCGTTGTTGGTGAAACTCATGGAAACAATCCAACAAGAATGAATCCACGGCCGAGTAGGATCAAATCCCTTCAGGCTGCGTTCTTTAACGCAAATGGTCTCGCTGTCCGGCGCGATGAACTGGAAGTGTTCATTCATGAACACGACCTGGAGATCGTGCTCGTCAACGAGACCCACCTCAGGGAAAACCACCGAGATCCGAAAATCCGTGGTTTCACTCTTCATCGCAGAGACCGACAGACTGGCCCAGGAGGGGGAACGGCCATCTATGTAAGTCATAAAATCAATCACTATGTTTCAGCTTTGCCAGAACTACACAGACTGGAAGCCGTAGGCATCGTCGTCGAGACAGTCCGAGGACCTCTAACCCTCTTCTCTTGCTACAACACACAAAAGATCCCCCTTGACGAACTGGCGGATCTCCTGAACAGTGGCAACTCCATCATCGCGGCAGGCGATTTCAATGCCAAGCACACAGACTGGCACAGTCGAGTCAACAACGCAAACGGTCGCAACCTGCGAACTTTCGTTGATGACAACGACTATCAGGTCCTGGCTCCAGAGGAGCCCACTCACCACAACTACGTGTCAGGTCTGCCCGACACGCTGGACATCGCCATCGTCAAGAATGTCCCCCTCCAAATCGACCTCACTGCCATCAGCGATCTCTCCTCAGACCACAACCCCGTCCTGATGCACATCGGCGACGAGGCTAATGATCCCATCAATCCCACAGGGAAATTCACAAACTGGATTTCCTTCCGCAGAAACGTTGAGGAAAACTTCGGACCGATTCCAACTATTGATGATACTGCAGACCTTAACCGGGCTGTGGAATCATTCGAGTTGAAAATCTCCGAAGCCCTCAACGCTTCAACCAGAACCTTCCCCAGACCTCCCAACAAGCCCCCTCGTCTTCCCCCTCACATCCAAGCCATGGTAAGAGAGAGAAGAGAGGCCAAAAAGACTGCCGACAGAACGGGAGCCCGGATCGACAAAACCAGGTTTCACAACCTGGTTCACCAAGTCAGGTACGCGCTGAAGGATCTCCGTAACGAGAACTTTCAGACCCACCTGGAGTCCCTGAACATCGAGGACAGTTCTGTGTGGAAACTGGCCAAGACTCTTCGAAACGACCGCAAGCCACTCCCGGCAATTCACGGCCCCAGAGGACTCGTCTTCCGGGAGGAGGAGAAAGCCGAGGTGTTCGCCGAATGTCTGGAACTGCAATGCAGGGTCCCGATACCGGAGGACGCAGATCTCGACCACTACGACCTAGTGGAAGACTTCGCCGAAGTTTTCTGCCAGGAAGCCCCGGAAGACGACGATCACATTCGCCACACCTCCCCGGAGGAAGTCTTTAAGGTAATATCCAGCCTCAAAACGAGGAAAGCCCCAGGCCCCGACCAGATTCCCAATCTTGCCCTCAAAAATCTTCCGAAAAAAGCCATCGTTGCTCTGACTGGGATTTTCAACGCCATGTTCCGCCTTCGCTATTTCCCACCCCGGTGGAAATGCGCCAACGTAATCTTCATCCCCAAACCCGGCAAAGACCGAAAGTTCCCTCAGAACCATCGGCCAATCTCACTGCTCTCTGGTGTCAGCAAACTTGCTGAACGCCTCATTCGCTCTCGTCTCACCGAGATTGTCTCCGATCTCGGTATCATTCCCCAGGAACAGTTCGGCTTTCAACCCAAACATTCCACGACCGATCAACTGATCAGAGTCACAGAGCTCTCCTCACGATGGCTTGACTGGGGTCACGTAGTAGGCGCTACCTTCTTTGATGTTTCAAAAGCTTTCGACACGGTCTGGCATGAGGGACTTATTTATAAGCTCGCTCATGCCGGAATCCCCGCGTCGATGGTCCAGATCATCAACTCCTTCTTGTCCGGTCGCTCCTTCAGAGCCAAAATTCAAAACTCCTTCTCAGAGGAGCACCCTCTCGAGGCAGGTGTCCCACAAGGCTCTGTACTCTCACCAACTCTCTTCGCTCTCTACGTGGCAGACATGCCACGCAGCCCAAACTCCACCTTGGCCGTCTACGCCGACGACACGTGCACCCTAGCACACTCCCGTAGCCCTCAGCTGCTTACCCAATACCTTCAGGAAGCAGCTGACAACCTGAGCGAATTCTTTCTTCGTTGGCGCATCGTCGTCAATCCCGAGAAAAGCTCCGCCCTATTCATCTCGCGCAGAAGAGAAGTGCCGCACGGCCATGTGACGATGGACGAGGAGGAGATTCAGTGGCACAACGAGGTCAAGTACCTCGGGGTCAAGCTGGATCGACGACTCAGCTTCATTCCTCACGTGGACTACTCAGTCGCCAAAGCCAAAATGGTAATTGGCCACCTCTATCCAATGCTGTGTAGAAGCAGCGGCTTATCTTTCGAGAATAAGCTGAGGCTCTACAAGGCAGTGGTTAGACCAGCCATGACCTACGGCTCTGGCGCCTGGGGACACGTCTCTAATGCGCAACTCCAAAAGCTCCAAGTCATCCAGAATCGTTGTCTGAGGTACGCCTTTAACGCTCCCTGGTACGTCCGAAACACCCAGCTCCATCAAGAAGCAAACCTCCCGACAATCAAAGACTTCCTCTTTGAAACAAACACACGAACCTTTGCTCGAGCAGAGGTTCATCCCAATCCGCTAGTGAGAGATGCGGTCGACTACGACCCAGCGAATTCCAGAATTCGTCGTCCCAGGACGGCTCTCATCCACCCACCTTGAACCACTAATGTTTAGTATGTTGCAGGTAGACCACAGCAAGATTTCGTCGTTAAATTTCTTTTTCAGCGAACTCTCCCACCTAATGCCTCTCCTTGCCCCTCAGGCAAAACGCACCCCAGACCCTTCAGGTCTCCCCTCTAAGGTACTCCCGTCAGGAGTCCCTTACTTAACTTACCTCAGGAGCTTTGCTCCAGCCCGACACGTCAAAAAATAA
Organism: Pycnomerus fuliginosus; assembly: GCA_963924575.1. Lineage (NCBI taxonomy): Eukaryota > Metazoa > Arthropoda > Insecta > Coleoptera > Zopheridae > Pycnomerus > Pycnomerus fuliginosus. Next base: position 836,413 of record CAWUQC010000001.1, read on the forward strand.
ACAATGATGATACACCGCACGTTGCAGGCTTGCCTTGACGATGCACATAGGTGATGAGCAGTAGGGGCCCTTGGCCTGGCTCTTTTCTGAGTTTGTTTTTTTTTTTTTTTTTTGATCCTGACAATCTTCTTCAACTTCTTCTCGCGGAGCCTTCCCGAGAAGTTTAGAACCGAACAAGAGGTAGCCACCGGGTTAGGGCAATAATTCTGTTTATTTGTTAGATGTGTTATCCGTTTTAGAGTTATCCTTTTATTTGTAAATTACTGTTAAATAAACATATCAATCGGGTTTCGACTATTTATTAAACTTAGGAAGCTTAGCTGCCGGGGATCCTGAATATTGTTTTGCTGGAAACTTCCGCTTACAATTTCAGGAGAATTACTTTGCTGGTACCGACCGCTGGTAATTCCGAAAACGGCTCTAGGCGTTGGTTCGCTGGCGTTCCGCTTCCAACACTAGACCGTCCGGTTCCGTGACGTCATCCGACGTAGTCGAACAACCTCCGAGCGAGTTTTAGTTTCTGTGTCCGTGCCGTAGCTGTGACGTCTCATCCCGTGACTAATCTTTGTCTCTGTCCGGTTGACCTTTACTAATTACCACCTGACATTGCCCGAAACCATCGATCGTCGCCGTTCGAACACCTGGCTTTATTTCTCGACTGTCTAAAAGCAACCCGCGTGCGTATCTGGAGTAAACCAGTATAAAAATCTGGCGCCCGAGCAACCGTCATCCTCATTAATTGACTCGGAGTACGTCACATAATTTGGCGCCCGAGCAGGGACCGTTTTAAAATTTTTGCCGTTGAGAGGGACCGTTTTTCGAATTTTCCGTTAATAATAATAATAATAATAATAATAATAATACCTATAACGATTCAAAGGGTAATAGGTCGAATTCCCATCTAACAGTATTAGCAGGCAGGCGGGGAAATTGGACCTAATACTGGTAAGAAATCTCATTAGCACATCTGAGCTATGATAGATGGCGTAAGTTGCCGATGAAACAGTTATGCTGTATAATTTGGTTTGCAACAAGAATGGCTTTATTTTACAATGGGAATTTTACAATCTGGTCATAATTTAAAAATTACAATGCTAATGAACGTACTACTCACAGAACAGGCATGGAAAAGCATTCTAGTTCCTAGTTTTAACAAGTTTTACTATCCAAAGGCACTCTGTCCTTAGTTTTTGCAGGATTTCTACTTGATAGGGACTGAGTTGGCCAGATCTTCGTTCATCATGGAAGTCTTAGCTTATATACAATTTCCCTAGAGGTCTTGGTTAAATGTATTCCCCTCTATGTTTAGCACCTACGATAGACAACTTCTTGATTTATGACCGATTGCATCGTAATCTTAAGGGGTTTCTTAAAGAAAAGTGACGTTTAAATTCCGCAGATACGTTTGCTGGAACAATGGTTTCCAATGGTTTCCAAGGATCACTATCTTTAAGGAACCCTCAAAAATTGCGATGCAATCGGCCATTATTTATATTAAAACACTGCACTTACCTCAGTGCCAAAAAGGTAGGCAGCCAGTAATCCTATAAACGACATTATTGGCGAGGATATTGCAAACTTATCGATGACCAATAATTTAAAATTTCTCCATCTGTTTTCAGAAAAGGCTCGTTCGCTTTGTTATAGGTAAACGGATTTTCCTCCCATAACAAACATAGAGCCACTTGACCGAGCTCAAAATTTGAAGTGGCCCTTGTCGTTACTCTGCGGTAGGTTCACAGTAAGCTTAGATTAGGGATTGTTCTCGTTTCCTCTGTTTCGCAGGAGGGTCTTCGGAAGACAGTAACCACCTAAGCTAATTTAGTTAGTTAGTTTTAATTCACTGCTGGTACACCTACCTGCTGTTGTTATATATTCCTCGTGATTATTCCTAGGTTATAGATGCATTTCTGAAAATTAAATGCTCAGTGGCACTGGCCGAATTTGTGAGGTTACGTAACTGTCAAAGTTAAAGTTGAGTGCCGAAGTGCCTTCTTTATACGCGAGCGGCATTTTGGCACCTCAAACTTTATTAGGGATTCAGACTGCACTGGAGCATTAATTTACTCATTACAGCGCAGGGCTACGCCTCGTGTCTTTAGGAAGACGCCCAAGCGAATAAAGGGTTTGTAAACGCGGAATGGCGTAATCAAGACGGCCTCAGGCCTTGAAAGTTTCTGCCACGAGATTGGTGGACTGTACCGCCGTTTTAAGAACCAAATTCGATGCTTTTGGGCTCGTTTGTTTACGAATGCGATATTAAGAACCAGTGGGTTGTCCTGCAGGATGCATAAGACGTACCTGTTCAGGACAGCCCAATTTATCGACTTTATTTATGAGTGCTGAAATGCCGCTTTTATGAAGCAGAGTGCGAAAGTGCCGTCTTTATAAGTGAAAAGCTGTCACGCAAGTCAGCTAAACGGCATTTTGGCACTCCAGACTTTGTAAGCCCTAATTTCCTCGCTAAAGCGTGGGGCTACGCCTAAGGCTTTTACGAAGACGACCCAGCTAGTGAAAGGTCTGTAAACGCGGAATGGCGTAAAAAAGACGGCTTCAGGTCTTGAAAGATTCTGCCGCGAGATTGGTTGACTGTACTGGCGTTTTAAGAAAGAATTTCGATGCTTTTGGGCTTTCGAATGCGATATTAAGGACCAGTGGGCTGTGCTGCAGGATGCATAAGGCTTACCTGTTCTGGACAGCCCAATTTATCGACTTTATTTATGGGTGCTGAAATGCCGCTTTTATGAAGCATAGTGCGGAAATGCCGCTTTTATGAAGCAGAGTGCGGAAATGCCGCCTTTATGAGTGAAGAGATTCAACTTAACTCAGCTATCCGGCATTTTGGCACCCCAGACTTTATTAACCCTAATTTCATCGCTAAAGCGTGGGGCTACGCCCAATGCTTTTACGAAGACGCCCAAGCGAGTGAAAGGTCCGTAAACGCGGAATGGCGTAAAAAAGACGGCCTCAAGCCTTGAAAGGTTCTGATGCGGGAAAGGTGGACTGTACTGCCATATTAGGAACCAAATTCGATGCTTTTAAGCTCGTGTGTTTTAGAGTTCGATATTAAGAAAATGTGGTCTCTGCTGCAGCCTATTCAGGACAGCCCAATTTTTCGACTTTATTCGTAAGTGCGGAAATGCCGCTTTTATGAAACAGAGTGCGGAAATGCCGCCTTTATAAGTGAAAAGATTCCAGGCAACTCAGCTAAGCGGCACTTTGGCAACCCAGACTATATTAGGGATTCGGACTATAATGAAGCTCTGATTTCCTCACTACAGCGTAGGGCTACGCCCCATGCTTTCAGGAAGACGCCCAAACGAGTAAAGGGTTTGTAAACGCGGAATGGCGTAATCAAGACGGCCTCAGGCCTTGAAAGCTTCTGCCGCGAGATTGGTGGACTGTACTGCCGTGGGTGTTTTCGAATTCGATATTAAGAACCAGTGGGCTGTGCTGCAGGATGCATAAGACGTACCTGTTCAGGACAGCCCAATTTATCGACTTTATTCATGAGTGCTGAAATGCCGCTTTTATGAAGCAGAGTGCGGAAATGCCGCCTTTATAAGTGAAGAGATTCCACTTAGCTCAGCTAAGCGACATTTTGGCAACCCAGACTATATTAGGGATTCGGACTATAATGGAGCTCTGATTTCCTCACTACAGCGTAGGGCTACGCCGCATGCTTTCAAGAAGACGCCCAAACGAGTAAAGGTTTTGTAAACGCGGAACGGCGTAATCAAGACGGCCTTAGGCCTTTAAAGATTCTGCCGCGAGATTGGTGGACTGTACTAGCGTCTTAAGAAACAAATTCGATGCTTTTGGGCTCGTTTGTTTTCGAATGCGATATTAAGAACCAGTGGGCTGTGCTGCAGGATGCATAAGACTTACCTGTTCAGGGCAGCCCCATTTATGGACTTTATTTATGGGTGCTGAAATGCCGCTTTTATGAAGCAGAGTGCGGAGATGCCGCCTTTATAAGTGAAAAGATTCCACTTAAGCTAAGCGGCATTTTGGCACTCCAGGCTCTATTAGCCCTAATTTCATCGCTAAAGCGTGGGGCTACGCCCAATGCTTTTACGAAGACGCCCAAGCCAGTGAAGGGTCTGTAAACGCGGAACGGCATAAAAAAGGCGGCCGCCTCAGGCCTTGAAGGTTTCTGATATGCGGGAAAGGTGGACTGTACTGCCATATTAGGAACCAAATTCGATGCTTTTGGGTTCGTGTGTTTTAGAGTTCGATATTAAGAAAATGTGGTCTGTGCTGCAGCCTATTCGGGACAGCCCAATTTTTCGACTTAATTCATGAGTGCTGAAATGGCGCTTTTATGAAGCAGAGTGCGGAAGTGCCGTCTTTATAAGTGAAAAGGTGTCACGCAACTCAGCTAAGCGGCATTTTGGCACCCCAGACTTTTTAGGGATTCGGACTGCACTGGAGCCCTGATTTCCTCGCTACAGCGTAGGGCTACGCCCCATACTTTCAGGAAGACGACCAAACGAGTAAAGGGTTTGTAAACGCGGAATGGCGTAATCGGACGGCCTCAGGCCTTGAAAGTTTCTGCCGCGAAATTGGTGGACTGTACTGCCGTTTTAAGGACCAAACTCGATGCTTTTGGGCTCGGGTGTTTTCGAATTGCCCAATATGGACTTTATTTATCGGTGCTGAAATGCCGCTTTTATGAAGCAGAGTGCGGAAATGCCGCCTTTATGAGTGAAGAGATTCCACTTAGCTTAGCTTTTTTTATTGGCCCTAATTTCATCGCTAAAGCATAGGGCTACCCCCACTGCTTTTGCGAAGACGCCCAAGCGAGTGAAAGGTGTGTAAACGCGGAATGGAGTAAAAAAGACGGCCTCAGGCCTTGAAAGTTTCTGATGCGGGAATGGTAGACTATACTGCCATATTAGGAACCAAATTCGATGCTCTTCGGCTCGTGTGTTTTCGAGTTCGATATTAAGAAAATGTGGTCTGTGCTGCAGCCTATTCGGGACAGCCCACTTTTTCGACTTTATTCATGAGTGCTGAAATGCCGCTTTTATGAAGTAGGGTGCGGAAGTACCGTCTTTATAAGTGAAAAGATGTCACACAACTCAGCTAAGCGGCATTTTGACACCCCAGACTTTTTGGGGATTCGGAATGCACTGGAGCCCTGATTTCCTCGCTACAGCGTAGGGCTACGCAGATGCTTTCAGGAAGAAGTTCAAACGAGTAAAGGGTTTGTAAACGCGGAATGGCGTAATCAAGACGGCCTCAGGCCTTGAAAGATTCTGCCGCGAGATTGGTGGACTGTACTGTCGTTTTAAGAAACAAATTCGATGCTTTTGGGCTCGTGTGTTTTCGAGTTCGATATTAAGGAAATGTGGTCTGTGCTGCAGCCTATTCAGGATAGCCCAATTTTTCGACTTTATTCGTGAGTGCTGAAATGCCGCTTTTATGAAGCAGAGTGCGGAAATGCCGCCTTTATAAGTGAAAAGATTCCATGCAACTCAGCTAAGCGGCATTTTGGCAACCCAGACTATATTAGGGATTCGGACTATAATGGAGCTCTGATTTCCTCACTACAGCGAGAGCTACGCCCCATGCTTTCAGGAACACGCCCAAACGAGTAAAGGGTTTGTAAACGCGGAACGCCGTAATCAAGACGGCCTCAGGCCTTGAAAGTTTCTGCCGCGAGATTGGTGGACTGTACTACCGTTTTAAGAACTAAATTCGATGCTTTTGGGCTCGGGTGCTTTCGAATGCGATATTAAGGACCAGTGGACTGTGCCGCAGGATGCATAAGACTTACCTGTTCAGGACAGCCCAATTTATCGACTTTATTTATGGGTGCTGAAATGCCGCTTTTATGAAGCAGAGTGCGGAAATGCCGCCTTTATAAGTGAGAAGATTCCACTTAACTCAGCTAAGCGGCATTTTGGCACTCCAGACTTTATTAGCCCTAATTTCATTGCTAAAGCGTAGGGTTACGCCCAATGCTTTTACGAAGACGCCCAAGCGAGTGAAGGGTCTGTAAACGCGGAATGGCGTAAAAAAGTCGGCCTCAGGCCTTGAAAGTTTCTGATGCGGGAACCGGTGGACTGTACTGCCTTATTAGGAACCAAATTCGATGCTTTTGGGTTCGTGTGTGTTCGAGTTCGATATTAAGAAAATGTGGTCTGTGCTGCAGCCTATTCAGGACAGCCCAATTTTTCGACTTTATTCATGAGTGCTGAAATGCCGCTTTTTATGAGGTAGGGTGCGGAAGTGCCGTCTTTATAAGTGAAAAGATGTCACGCAACTCAGCTAAGCGGCATTTTGGCACCCCAGACTTTTTGGGGATTCGGACTGCACTGGAGCCCTTATTTCCTCGCTATAGCGTAGGGCTGCGCCCCATGCTTTCAGGAAGACGCCCAAACGAGTAAAAGGTTTGTAAACGCGGAACGGCGTAATCAAGACGGCCTCAGGCCTTGAAAGTTTCTGCCGCGAGATTGGTGGACTGTACTACCGTTTTAAGAACTAAATTCGATGCTTTTGGGCTCGGGTGCTTTCGAATGCGATATTAAGGACCAGTGGACTGTGCCGCAGGATGCATAAGACTTACCTGTTCAGGACAGCCCAATTTATCGACTTTATTTATGGGTGCTGAAATGCCGCTTTTATGAAGCAGAGTGCGGAAATGCCGCCTTTATAAGTGAGAAGATTCCACTTAACTCAGCTAAGCGGCATTTTGGCACCCCAGACTTTTTGGGGATTCGGACTGCACTGGAGCCCTTATTTCCTCGCTATAGCGTAGGGCTACGCCCCATGCTTTCAGGAAGACGCCCAAACGAGTAAAGGGTTTGTAAACGCGGAACGGCGTAATCAAGACGGCCTCAGGCCTTGAAAGTTTCTGCCGCGAGATTGGTGGACTGTACTGCCGTTTTAAGAACCAAATTCGATGTTTTTGGGCTCGGGTGCTTTCGAATGCGATATTAAGGACCAGTGGACTGTGCCGCAGGATGCATAAGACTTACCTGTTCAGGACAGCCCAATTTATCGACTTTATTTATGGGTGCTGAAATGCCGCTTTTATGAAGCAGAGTGCGGAAATGCCGCCTTTATAAGTGAGAAGATTCCACTTAACTCAGCTAAGCGGCATTTTGGCACTCCAGACTTTATTAGCCCTAATTTCATTGCTAAAGCGTAGGGTTACGCCCAATGCTTTTACGAAGACGCCCAAGCGAGTGAAGGGTCTGTAAACGCGGAATCGCGTAAAAAAGTCGGCCTCAGGCCTTGAAAGTTTCTGATGCGGGAACCGGTGGACTGTACTGCCATATTAGGAACCAAATTCGATGCTTTTGGGTTCGTGTGTTTTCGAGTTCGTTACTAAGAAAATGTGGTCTGTGCTGCAGCCTATTCAGGACAGCCCAATTTTTCGACTTTATTCATGAGTGCTGAAATGCCGCTTTTATGAGGTAGGGTGCGGAAGTGCCGTCTTTATAAGTGAAAAGGTGTCACGCAACTCAGCTAAGCGGCATTTTGGCACCCCAGACTTTTTAGGGATTCGGGCTGCACTGGAGCCCTGATTTCCTCGCTACAGCGTAGGGCTACGCCACATGCTTTCAGGTAAACGCCCAATCGAGTAAAGGGTTTGTAAACGCGGAATGGAACAATCAAGATGGCCTCAGGCCTTGAAAGATTCTGCCTTGAGATTGGTGGACTGGACTGGCGTTTTAAGAAAGAAATTCTATGCTTTTGGGCTCGGGTGTATTCGAATGCGATATTAAGAACCAGTGGGCTGTGCTGCAGGATGCATAAGACTTACCTGTTCGGGACAGCCCAATTTATCGATTTTATTTATGGGTGCGGAAATGCCGCCTTTATGAAGCAGAGTGCGGAAATGCCGCCTTTATAAGTGAAAAGATTCCACTTAGCTCAGCTAAGCGGCATTTTGGCACTCCAGACTTTGTTAGCCCTAATTTAATCGCTAAAGCGTAGGGCTACGCCCAATGTTTTACGAAGACGACCCAAAGAGTGAAAGGTCTGTAAACGCGGAATGGCGTAAAAAAGACGGCCTTAGGCCTTGAAAGGTTCTGATGCGGGAAAGGTGGACTGTACTGCCATATCAGGAACCAAATTCGATGATATTGGGCTCGTGTGTTTTAGAGTTCGATATTAAGAAAATGTGGTCTGTGCTGCAGCCTATTTAGGACTGCCCAATTTTTCGACTTTATTCGTGAGTGCTGAAATGCCGCTTTTAGGAAGCAGAGTGCGGAAATGCCGCCATTATAAGTGAAAAGATTCCACTTAATTCAGCTAAGCGGCATTTTGGCACTCCAGACTTTATTAGCCCTAATTTCATTGCTAAAGCGTAGGGTTATGCCCAATGCTTTTACGAAGACGCCCAAGCGATTGAAGGGTCTGTAAACGCGGAATGGCGTAAAAAAGTCGGCCTCAGGCCTTGAAAGTTTCTGATGCGGGAACCGGTGGACTGTACTGCCATATTAGGAACCAAATTCGATGCTTTTGGGTTCGTGTGTTTTCGAGTTCGTTATTAAGAAAATGTGGTCTGTGCTGCAGCCTATTCAGGACAGCCCAATTTTTCGACTTTATTCATGAGTGCTGAAATGCCGCTTTTATGAGGTAGGGTGCGGAAGTGCCGTCTTTATAAGTGAAAAGATGTCACGCAACTCAGCTAAGCGGCATTTTGGCACCCCAGACTTTTTGGGGATTCGGACTGCACTGGCGCCCTTATTTCCTCGCTATAGCGTAGGGCTACGCCCCATGCTTTCAGGAAGACGCCCAAACGAGTAAAGGGTTTGTAAACGCGGAACGGCGTAATCAAAACGGCCTCAGGCCTTGAAAGTTTCTGCCGCGAGATTGGTGGACTGTACTACCGTTTTAAGAACTAAATTCGATGCTTTTGGGCTCGGGTGCTTTCGAATGCGATATTAAGGACCAGTGGACTGTGCCGCAGGATGCATAAGACTTACCTGTTCAGGACAGCCCAATTTATCGACTTTATTTATGGGTGCTGAAATGCCGCTTTTATGAAGCAGAGTGCGGAAATGCCGCCTTTATAAGTGAGAAGATTCCACTTAACTCAGCTAAGCGGCATTTTGGCACTCCAGACTTTATTAGCCCTAATTTCATTGCTAAAGCGTAGGGTTACGTCCAATGCTTTTACGAAGACGCCCAAGCGAGTGAAGGGTCTGTAAACGCGGAATGGCGTAAAAAAGTCGGCCTCAGGCCTTGAAAGTTTCTGATGCGGGAACCGGTGGACTGTACTGCCTTATTAGGAACCAAATTCGATGCTTTTGGGTTCGTGTGTTTTCGAGTTCGATATTAAGAAAATGTGGTCTGTGCTGCAGCCTATTCAGGACAGCCCAATTTTTCGACTTTATTCATGAATGCTGAAATGCCGCTTTTATGAGGTAGGGTGCGGAAGTGCCGTCTTTATAAGTGAAAAGATGTCACGCAACTCAGCTAAGCGGCATTTTGGCACCCCAGACTTTTTGGGGATTCGGACTGCACTGGAGCCCTTATTTCCTCGCTATAGCGTAGGGCTACGCCCCATGCTTTCAGGAAGACGCCCAAACGAGTAAAGGGTTTGTAAACGCGGAACGGCGTAATCAAGACGGCCTCAGGCCTTGAAAGTTTCTGCCGCGAGATTGGTGGACTGTACTACCGTTTTAAGAACTAAATTCGATGCTTTTGGGCTCGGGTGCTTTCGAATGCGATATTAAGGACCAGTGGACTGTGCCGCAGGATGCATAAGACTTACCTGTTCAGGACAGCCCAATTTATCGACTTTATTTATGGGTGCTGAAATGCCGCTTTTATGAAGCAGAGTGCGGAAATGCCGCCTTTATAAGTGAGAAGATTCCACTTAACTCAGCTAAGCGGCATTTTGGCACTCCAGACTTTATTAGCCCTAATTTCATTGCTAAAGCGTAGGGTTACGCCCAATGCTTTTACGAAGACGCCCAAGCGAGTGAAGGGTCTGTAAACGCGGAATGGCGTAAAAAAGTCGGCCTCAGGCCTTGAAAGTTTCTGATGCGGGAACCGGTGGACTGTACTGCCTTATTAGGAACCAAATTCGATGCTTTTGGGTTCGTGTGTTTTCGAGTTCGATTTATTAAGAAAATGTGGTCTGTGCTGCAGCCTATTCAGGACAGCCCAATTTTTCGACTTTATTCATGAGTGCTGAAATGCCGCTTTTATGAGGTAGGGTGCGGAAGTGCCGTCTTTATAAGTGAAAAGATGTCACGCAACTCAGCTAAGCGGCATTTTGGCACCCCAGACTTTTTGGGGATTCGGACTGCACTGGAGCCCTTATTTCCTCGCTATAGCGTAGGGCTACGCCCCATGCTTTCAGGAAGACGCCCAAACGAGTATAGGGTTTGTAAACGCGGAACGGCGTAATCAAGACGGCCTCAGGCCTTGAAAGTTTCTGCCGCGAGATTGGTGGACTGTACTGCCGTTTTAAGAACCAAATTCGATGCTTTTGTGCTCGGGTGCTTTCGAATGCGATATTAAGGACCAGTGGACTGTGCTGCAGGATGCATAAGACTTACCTGTTCAGGACAGCCCAATTTATCGACTTTATTTATGGGTGCTGAAATGCCGCTTTTATGAAGCAGAGTGCGGAAATGCCGCCTTTATAAGTGAGAAGATTCCACTTAACTCAGCTAAGCGGCATTTTGGCACTCCAGACTTTATTAGCCCTAATTTCATTGCTAAAGCGTAGGGTTACGCCCAATGCTTTTACGAAGACGCCCAAGCGAGTGAAGGGTCTGTAAACGCGGAATGGTGTAAAAAAGTCGGCCTCAGGCCTTGAAAGTTTCTGGTGCGGGAACCGGTGGACTGTACTGCCTTATTAGGAACCAAATTCGATGCTTTTGGGTTCGTGTGTTTTCGAGTTCGATATTAAGAAAATGTGGTCTGTGCTGCAGCCTATTCAGGAGAGCCCAATTTTTCGTCTTTATTCGTGAGTGCTGAAATGCCGCTTTTATGAAGCAGAGTGCGGAAATGCCGCCTTTATAAGTGAAAAGATTCCATGCAACTCAGCAGCTAAGCGGCACTTTGGCAACCCAGACTATATTAGGGATTCGGACTATAATGGAGCTCTGATTTCCTCACCACAGCGTAGGGCTACGCCCCATGCTTTTAGCAAGACGCCCAAAGGAGTAAAGGGTTTGTAAGCGCGGAATGGCGTAATCAAAACGGCCTCAGGCCTTGAAAGTTTCTGCCGCCAGTTTGGTGGACTGTACTGCCGTTTTAAGAACCAAATGCGATGCTTTTGGGCTCGGGTGTTTTCGAATTCGATATTAAGAACCAGTGGACTGTGCTGCAGGGTGCATAAAACGTACCTGTTCAGGACAGCCCAATTTATCAACTTTATTTATGGGTGCTGAAATGCCGCTTTTATGAAGCAGAGTGCGGAAGTGCCGTCTTTATAAGTGAAAAGGTGTCACGCAACTCAGCTAAGCGGCATTTTGGCACCCCAGACTTTTTAGGGATTCGGGCTGCACTGGAGCCCTGATTTCCTCGCTACAGCGTAGGGCTACGCCACATGCTTTCAGGTAGACGCCCAATCGAGTAAAGGGTTTGTAAACGCGGAATGGCGCAATCAAGATGGCCTCAGGCCTTGAAAGATTCTGCCGTGAGATTGGTGGACTGGACTGGCGTTTTAAGAAAGAAATTCTATGATTTTGGGCTCGGGTGTTTTCGAATGCGATATTAAGAACCAGTGGGCTGTGCTGCAGGATGCATAAGACTCACCTGTTCGGGACAGCCCAATTTATCGATTTTATTTATGGGTGCGGAAATGCCGCCTTTATGAAGCAGAGTGCGGAAATGCCGCCTTTATAAGTGAAAAGATTCCACTTAGCTCAGCTAAGCGGCATTTTGGTACTCCAGACTTTGTTAGCCCTAATTTAATCGCTAAAGCGTAGGGCTACGCCCAATGTTTTACGAAGACGACCCAAAGAGTGAAAGGTCTGTAAACGCGGAATGGCGTAAAAAAGACGGCCTTAGGCCTTGAAAGGTTCTGATGCGGGAAAGGTGGACTGTACTGCCATATCAGGAACCAAATTCGATGATATTGGGCTCGTGTGTTTTAGAGTTCGATATTAAGAAAATGTGGTCTGTGCTGCAGCCTATTTAGGACTGCCCAATTTTTCGACTTTATTCGTGAGTGCTGAAATGCCGCTTTTAGGAAGCAGAGTGCGGAAATGCCGCCATTATAAGTGAAAAGATTCCACGCAGCTCAGCTAAGCGGCATTTTGACACTCCAGACTTTATTAGCCCTGATTTCATTGTTAAAGCGTAGGGCTACGCCCAAGCGAGTGAAAGGTCTGTAAACGCGGAATGCCGTAAAAAAGACGGCCTCAGTCCTTGAAAGGTTCTGATGCGGGAAAGGTGGACTGTACTGCCATATTAGGAACCAAATTCGATGCTTTTGGGTTCGTGTGTTTTCGAGTTCGATATTAAGAAAATGTAGTCTGTGCTGCAGCCTATTCAGGACAGCCCAATTTTTCGACTTAATTCATGAGTGCTGAAATGCCGCTTTTATGAAGCAGAGTGCGGAAATGCCGCCTTTATAAGTGAGAAGATTCCACTTAACTCAGCTAAGCGGCATTTTGGCACTCCAGACTTTATTAGCCCTAATTTCATTGCTAAAGCGTAGGGTTACGCCCAATGCTTTTACGAAGACGCCCAAGCGATTGAAGGGTCTGTAAACGCGGAATGGCGTAAAAAAGTCGGCCTCAGGCCTTGAAAGTTTCTGATGCGGGAACCGGTGGACTGTACTGCCATATTAGGAACCAAATTCGATGCTTTTGGGTTCGTGTGTTTTCGAGTTCGTTATTAAGAAAATGTGGTCTGTGCTGCAGCCTATTCAGGACAGCCCAATTTTTCGACTTTATTCATGAGTGCTGAAATGCCGCTTTTATGAGGTAGGGTGCGGAAGTGCCGTCTTTATAAGTGAAAAGATGTCACGCAACTCAGCTAAGCGGCATTTTGGCACCCCAGACTTTTTGGGGATTCGGACTGCACTGGAGCCCTTATTTCCTCGCTATAGCGTAGGGCTACGCCCCATGCTTTCAGGAAGACGCCCAAACGAGTAAAGGGTTTGTAAACGCGGAACGGCGTAATCAAGACGGCCTCAGGCCTTGAAAGTTTCTGCCGCGAGATTGGTGGACTGTACTACCGTTTTAAGAGTAGGATGCAGTGGTGGACTGAGTCATCATCACTGAGGCGTCTGACGTCACACAAAGGTCCCCGCCTAACAAGAATAGACCTGTTTGAGGACAACAATGCATCGGACGGGCATTTATGAATTATGATTTGCATAATTTATTGGTTTATTGCTGTTCATTCTTAAGTACCTGCAGTAATTACGCAATGAGGGTTTCTTAGGTATATTATGTTAATTTCTGTTTTATTGGTAGCGGCAATGACACGAACTAACATGTATGCGAATCCTCCGGTAATACTGCTTTGTTTAGAATGCTTACAAAATTTAGTGCACAATTTTGAAGTTCCCTCTCATATTGGGATCTGTAATTGGTTTATTTTATTAAATAAGTAAGTACTTACCCAATAGACGAGTACCATCAAGCAATAATTTATTATGAGCAAGGATTCAAATGGTTGTACGTGGGGACCCAGCAATTTTCGCGGAAACTTTTATTGCCCCCTAAAAGGTTGTGATATTTGCAACTTAGGGCCCTAAATCAGCTGTAAAATTTATTAATTTTATTACTCCTGTCCAGACCGGCAAGCATGAATTCTTATATAAGGTTGTGTACCAGTGTCTGATTTTGGTAGTTCTCTTGAGTTTTGTATCCTGTTCGTTTGCCTGCAAAGCGTTTGTTAGTTCTTCGAAATATAAATTTCAGTCGCTGGTAAGTATCAAACAAGATACTAATTTAGATATTTTCTATTGTTCTTTCATCCTAATATTGCATTAAACGTTAATTACATTCAGAAATGAGTGGAATCCGTGAGGAATCCATATGCAGAAGTGTCAAAATAGAAACAAGAATACTACATACTTAAGTAAAATAATTTTCGGCTTTTTACAGTTTACATTATCCATAATATCATACACTATCATGAACGCAGACTTAGTTACGTGTCCCTACGACAAATGTCACAGAGTGTTGGAGTCAAGAATGCACATCCATCTGTGGAAGGCTCACGAAACAGAGCACGCAAAAGAAGTTGAGCGACGGACTAGGCTGCTTATTGAAAAAGAAATGTCCAGGGTACAGGAGCCCAATACGGTGACGACAAAGGAATTTGCTGAAGATCGGTTCCGTCAACTGGGAGAGTCATGGGAGGCCACATAGGTACTTACCTAGCATTTCTAAATAAATATAACAATTTGTATGTTCTCCATTGTTCTTTCAATATACCATTGTATTAAACGTTAATTACTTTCAGAAATGAACGGAAATAAGAGGGCCGTATCTGTACCTTTCCTTAATTCAGAGGAGCGCCAGAAAGAAAAGCAAGAAAGCCCTGCATAATTTATTGATTGATTGATAATTAAAACACCGACAATTAACTGGCAATTAAAACACACTCACTATGTATACTTAAATTAATTTTCGGCCTCTTTATCTTTAAGGCACTGTTTACATTATCGAAAATTTACACTACCATGAACGCAATCTTAGTTACGTGCCCCAACGACAAAGCCAACTGGTATACGATTATAGGTACCCTACATAAGGAAGGCATAATCTGCAAAATATATTGAAAATTTTGTAGAAAGTTCAGGGGCGTAACGGGGGAAATCTGTGTGTGTGGAAGTTCTGGAGAGGCGGAAGGCTTCAGGGTTCCGGCCAAGATTCGGCAGCGGGGCGAGAGGGTGGGAGTTGAATAATAATAAGTTATTTAATAAACTGAAGTTATTTAATAAAATATGTCATTTTAGAATACGTAATACGTAATACGTAAATTATGTATGTGATTGGGTGTGAAAGGCATTGTACCGTCACTATTTACAGGTTATAGGATGTTTTATTGACAACACTTCTGATATTGCTTGCAAATTTCTCACAAATTTAATGAAAGTTCCCCTTTATTTTGCTGACTGTGACTGGTTTTTATTAAGTAGGTACTTACTCTACTAGACAATGCGAGACATTAGTAGGTAGCTATGTAGTTTTCGCCGCAACTGTAGAGTTTGGTTGTTTTCCACGCTAAAAGATCCCCTGGGGTTTGTGCCATTTGATAGTAAATCTGAGTCTAGTCTTTAAAATTTCGTCATTTTAGCATAAGTACAAAATGTACAAAATATGAATGATTCATTTACCCATTAGGTATTTTTGGCTCTAGATCCAAAATGTATAGAATATGAGGCAAATTTTGGTGCCAAAGCGCAGTAAAATATAAATCAATAGTTCAAAATTTCGACGACAAGACACTAGGCCAGTACTTATGCATAAAATATGAGTCAATCATGCATTATCCCAACATTTTAGCACAACTTAAATTAGCACCACAAAATATATTAGTTCTTTATTTTAACTGTTTTGAATAAAAAATTATATATAAAAATCAAAAAAGAAATTTCTTAACGGACATTGGCCGGTAGCAACAAACGGTAACTGCCCCTTTGCTTATAGTTCTATCCTTATCTTAGGCAAAAAAACTTTTATTTTTATTCTTTCTTAATACAAGTTTGAGCATCTTGTAAAACTTTATTCATTAATCATTCCACACAATATCCAGTGCGAATCAGGGGTGGAACTTGTAATTTGCTGAACCAACGAATATACAAGGTGCACCTAAACCTCTTACAGATATTTCAGGACGTTATTGCCCTATTGATTTTAAGTCAAAAAGTTCGTACGGACATATGCCCGGAAATGCTTCCTAAGGGAGTTGTGTCACTTCAAAGGGGCACCTACCCAAAATTTCAGTTATTCTAGTTTAAGTATAAACTAGAATTTTCATCAATAAATTGTCTTCAATTAAAGTTTTCAGTTAAACTTTCATTATATGTCTTGATTTTAACTAATTTGGTCGATTAAATAAAATTTGACGTCATAAATTTAACAAGAGTAGGTACCTTTATTATACAGACTAGCCCAAAGATGACGATCTTGTTACTATTTAGTGTGGAAGGTGTCAACAACTGAAAAAATGTAAAAAATGTGGTGGTCCCCTTCCAAGAACGTACGCCTCTGATGTTAGGAAAAAAATCTGAAAAAAGCCTAGAGAAAGCCTATTATGACAACAACCATTGGTCCAAATTTCAAAAATCCCATCATTTGTAATTTTCGATTAACTTGAAGAAAACTGAAATTTTACTTAAAATCATTAGGGCAATAACACCCTGAAATATCTGTACTCGGTTTAGGAACACCCTGTATATTGAAAATAGACAGGAAATGACCCTTTTTAATAGACTATACCGAAAAATGTTTCTTTAGGTATACCCGTGGGTATATCCGTACAAAATCTTTGCGATAGACCCTTAGCCACGAAGTAAAAAATCAATTCTTAAAACCAAAATCTCACCGAAGACATCTTTTCAAATAAAAATCGAAATCTCCCGAAGACATCTTTGATTCCGATTGGCATTTCAACTCGGGCCGGTAAGAATAAACGGTAACAAAGCTTTTGCTAGTAACTAGTTTTCTCGTTCATGAAAAACTTATAATTGCATCCTTTATTAGAGCAAGTAAAGAGTGAGCATATGCTATGAATATTATGATGATCGTTAAACGATTATAATACGCTAAACATTGTAAACAAGTACCTAATTTTTGGGCAACCACAACAAAACGTCACTGTGAGGCATACATTTTAGAAAGAACAATGCTAATTGAACGGCATAAAATGTGCTTTGGTGGCATGTCTGACTCAGATTTCTTATATTAGATACCTACCCATCCACTAATAGCTCAAGAAGCACTCATTATTTCAATATAAAATACAGTTCTACTGAATTGGGTTAATAAACAAATGTTAAGTTCTTTCAGCAATTTGAGGAATCAAAAGGTCCGTATTTCTTGAGAAGAGTCAAAAAGAGAATTTGTTTCCCAGGGTCTGTTTTTCCCATTTTTCGAAAAAGGATCGTCGATAGGAAAAACGAAAGAGAATGGTTTTGCACAGTTGTAAACATTTAACCAGTCAATAGTGTAAACTCGACTCAGATTTGCCAAAATCCACTGACGTACCACACTTGATAGGGAAAGTATGCATCTGGTTATTTGGAATACCTATACATATACCCCTGTTCTTGGGACAAAAATATGGAGTATATATAATCGTAGGTATAACAACTTTATCTTAAAAGCGCTTTTTTGAAATATTAGCAAGACACAATTTTTATTTAGATACCATGTAACCTGGAAACTAAACACTTTAGGATTTCATCTTAGAATAACTAGTGAAAAATCGCCGTTGGCTGACACTCCTTTTCAATGAAGGGGAACCGATGAATATATTTTGAAAAAATAGACAGGAAATGATCATTTAACAAAAACTTCTTCAATCAATACAAATTTAAAAACAAAGCTTATACGTGTCCACAAAAGATTTGCTACAAGCAGCAAAACTTTTTCTGTCAAACAATAATTTTAAAACAAAACTTTTACTTTCTTTTGAGACCGGAAAACGTTGCAGCTCAATGAGACTTTTGTTTGCCGCAAAACTTTTTGTAGTCAAACAATAATTTTAAAACTAAATTTGTTATGATATTTTCTTTTTAGTCCTGAAATTTTATTTCCGTTGAAGCTTACGTTTCGATAAAACATGCATGTAGTTCAAAGAAAGTTTTGTATTGCAGTCAAGCAATTATTTATAACAAAACTTGTTTTTCATGTTTTTTTCTTCTGAGCACCGAAAATATCCCCATTTTCTGAAAACATTTACAGCAATTTACGTTTCAATAAAATATACAGTTCAACGAAACTTTTGTATTGCAACCAAACCGTGAACCAAACAATAATTTTAAACAAAACTTTTATTTTCATATTTTCGTTTTGCATCGAAAGCAATCATAGAAATTTTTATTTGAGTTTAAACCTTTACATTGAGGCAACTTCATTTTTTAATTAATTGTTCCAAAGAAGTTTTAAACTTATTTTTAGTAGGTACAAGTTAGCTGGATAACTTTTTTCGGACATTACAATAACTTTAAAAGAAAACTTAATTTTCTACAAAAGTTGCAATTCAATAAACTACACAAGATTACGTTTCAACAAAAACGTGCAGTTCAATGAAACTTTTGTTTTTTCAAACTTTTTCGTTTCAGATGACTTCATTTTAATTGAATAAGTTTTTTGAACATTTTTACCGAAACTATTTTAGATCACTTTTTAGAAAAGCCTTTTTTCAGACAACATAATAATGTTAAATGAAACTTGTATAATTACGTTTCGACAAAAAACGTACGGTTGAATGAAACTTTTACAGCCGAACAATAATTTAAAACAAAACTTTCATTACTAGTGGTCAGACAAAACTTTTTTTCTTGAAACAAAACCTGAGCTCAATGAAACTTTTGTCTGACAAAAGACAATAATTTTAATACGATACGTTTATGAATCGCTTTTTCGAGATATCCCACCTCAGACAGCAAACAAAAGTTTTTAAAGGCAAAACTAATGAGTGCACGAAAGGCATCGGAGTTCCCGTATAATTTATATGCAAAAAGCTAATAACAAAACGAAGCTCATTTCAAACAGACATAGCCCAAGAAGAAAAATCAGACACTAAGGGCTGAGACATATATAGATAAAACTTTTACATTTTGACATTTGCACCATTTTCTATAATTTCAATAAGACTTAAAAATCGGAGTACAAAACCCGGGACTACTCCAATTATAAGTCTTTGATATGCATGTACTTAGGTATGTTTTATATTTAATTAACCGCACGGGAAATGACCCTATAGAACCATAAAATAGAAATGTTACTTCTCCATAAGATTAGATGGTTGCATAAGTAGGTACTCAAGAAATATTTGAATTTGCAATTTTATCAAATAGTTTATTTATTGGTTTCTCACATTTTGCTATAAACATGCAGGCGTGGGTGGTGAATATTGTTGATTTGATGTAACGAAG
This sequence comes from Pycnomerus fuliginosus, assembly GCA_963924575.1. Taxonomy (NCBI): domain Eukaryota; kingdom Metazoa; phylum Arthropoda; class Insecta; order Coleoptera; family Zopheridae; genus Pycnomerus; species Pycnomerus fuliginosus. Next base: position 855,461 of record CAWUQC010000001.1, read on the forward strand.
ATATAGACATTGTCGTAGTAGTTTATGTACACAAGAGTATGGAAGTGAATTTTTCTAGTAAAAAGAAAATATTAGGATATCGGTGGAATTGCAAAATCCGAAATAACTACTAAATGCATGGTCGGTCATTTATGAATTATGATTTGTTTTAAATCAAAGTTTAGATTACTATATCCTGCAGCGTTATATCCTGCAACGTAAATGTTTTTGCCGCATGGGCTATATCCTTATCCTGCGGCGGACTTAAGAGCGTTGAAGGAAAATATGAAAAACAGCGCAAGGAAGCAGCATCTGGGGCGGCTGATGGGCTTCATGGCTGAGGCTGCGCCTCGCCATTGAATTCAGCCGCACCAGATGTTGCTTCCTTGCGCTGTTTTTCATATTTTCCTTCAACGCTCTTAAGTCCGCCGCAGGATAAGGATATAGCCCATGCGGCAAAAACATTTACGTTGCAGGATATAACGCTGCAGGATATAGTAATCTAAACTTTGATTTAAAACAAATCATAATTCATAAATGACCGACCATGCATTTAGTAGTTATTTCGGATTTTGCAATTCCACCGATATCCTAATATTTTCTTTTTACTAGAAAAATTCACTTCCATACTCTTGTGTACATAAACTACTACGACAATGTCTATATCTTCGTTACATCAAATCAACAATATTCACCACCCACGCCTGCATGTTTATAGCAAAATGTGAGAAACCAATAAATAAACTATTTGATAAAATTGCAAATTCAAATATTTCTTGAGTACCTACTTATGCAACCATCTAATCTTATGGAGAAGTAACATTTCTATTTTATGGTTCTATAGGGTCATTTCCCGTGCGGTTAATTAAATATAAAACATACCTAAGTACATGCATATCAAAGACTTATAATTGGAGTAGTCCCGGGTTTTGTACTCCGATTTTTAAGTCTTATTGAAATTATAGAAAATGGTGCAAATGTCAAAATGTAAAAGTTTTATCTATATATGTCTCAGCCCTTAGTGTCTGATTTTTCTTCTTGGGCTATGTCTGTTTGAAATGAGCTTCGTTTTGTTATTAGCTTTTTGCATATAAATTATACGGGAACTCCGATGCCTTTCGTGCACTCATTAGTTTTGCCTTTAAAAACTTTTGTTTGCTGTCTGAGGTGGGATATCTCGAAAAAGCGATTCATAAACGTATCGTATTAAAATTATTGTCTTTTGTCAGACAAAAGTTTCATTGAGCTCAGGTTTTGTTTCAAGAAAAAAAGTTTTGTCTGACCACTAGTAATGAAAGTTTTGTTTTAAATTATTGTTCGGCTGTAAAAGTTTCATTCAACCGTACGTTTTTTGTCGAAACGTAATTATACAAGTTTCATTTAACATTATTATGTTGTCTGAAAAAAGGCTTTTCTAAAAAGTGATCTAAAATAGTTTCGGTAAAAATGTTCAAAAAACTTATTCAATTAAAATGAAGTCATCTGAAACGAAAAAGTTTGAAAAAACAAAAGTTTCATTGAACTGCACGTTTTTGTTGAAACGTAATCTTGTGTAGTTTATTGAATTGCAACTTTTGTAGAAAATTAAGTTTTCTTTTAAAGTTATTGTAATGTCCGAAAAAAGTTATCCAGCTAACTTGTACCTACTAAAAATAAGTTTAAAACTTCTTTGGAACAATTAATTAAAAAATGAAGTTGCCTCAATGTAAAGGTTTAAACTCAAATAAAAATTTCTATGATTGCTTTCGATGCAAAACGAAAATATGAAAATAAAAGTTTTGTTTAAAATTATTGTTTGGTTCACGGTTTGGTTGCAATACAAAAGTTTCGTTGAACTGTATATTTTATTGAAACGTAAATTGCTGTAAATGTTTTCAGAAAATGGGGATATTTTCGGTGCTCAGAAGAAAAAAACATGAAAAACAAGTTTTGTTATAAATAATTGCTTGACTGCAATACAAAACTTTCTTTGAACTACATGCATGTTTTATCGAAACGTAAGCTTCAACGGAAATAAAATTTCAGGACTAAAAAGAAAATATCATAACAAATTTAGTTTTAAAATTATTGTTTGACTACAAAAAGTTTTGCGGCAAACAAAAGTCTCATTGAGCTGCAACGTTTTCCGGTCTCAAAAGAAAGTAAAAGTTTTGTTTTAAAATTATTGTTTGACAGAAAAAGTTTTGCTGCTTGTAGCAAATCTTTTGTGGACACGTATAAGCTTTGTTTTTAAATTTGTATTGATTGAAGAAGTTTTTGTTAAATGATCATTTCCTGTCTATTTTTTCAAAATATATTCATCGGTTCCCCTTCATTGAAAAGGAGTGTCAGCCAACGGCGATTTTTCACTAGTTATTCTAAGATGAAATCCTAAAGTGTTTAGTTTCCAGGTTACATGGTATCTAAATAAAAATTGTGTCTTGCTAATATTTCAAAAAAGCGCTTTTAAGATAAAGTTGTTATACCTACGATTATATATACTCCATATTTTTGTCCCAAGAACAGGGGTATATGTATAGGTATTCCAAATAACCAGATGCATACTTTCCCTATCAAGTGTGGTACGTCAGTGGATTTTGGCAAATCTGAGTCGAGTTTACACTATTGACTGGTTAAATGTTTACAACTGTGCAAAACCATTCTCTTTCGTTTTTCCTATCGACGATCCTTTTTCGAAAAATGGGAAAAACAGACCCTGGGAAACAAATTCTCTTTTTGACTCTTCTCAAGAAATACGGACCTTTTGATTCCTCAAATTGCTGAAAGAACTTAACATTTGTTTATTAACCCAATTCAGTAGAACTGTATTTTATATTGAAATAATGAGTGCTTCTTGAGCTATTAGTGGATGGGTAGGTATCTAATATAAGAAATCTGAGTCAGACATGCCACCAAAGCACATTTTATGCCGTTCAATTAGCATTGTTCTTTCTAAAATGTATGCCTCACAGTGACGTTTTGTTGTGGTTGCCCAAAAATTAGGTACTTGTTTACAATGTTTAGCGTATTATAATCGTTTAACGATCATCATAATATTCATAGCATATGCTCACTCTTTACTTGCTCTAATAAAGGATGCAATTATAAGTTTTTCATGAACGAGAAAACTAGTTACTAGCAAAAGCTTTGTTACCGTTTATTCTTACCGGCCCGAGTTGAAATGCCAATCGGAATCAAAGATGTCTTCGGGAGATTTCGATTTTTATTTGAAAAGATGTCTTCGGTGAGATTTTGGTTTTAAGAATTGATTTTTTACTTCGTGGCTAAGGGTCTATCGCAAAGATTTTGTACGGATATACCCACGGGTATACCTAAAGAAACATTTTTCGGTATAGTCTATTAAAAAGGGTCATTTCCTGTCTATTTTCAATATACAGGGTGTTCCTAAACCGAGTACAGATATTTCAGGGTGTTATTGCCCTAATGATTTTAAGTAAAATTTCAGTTTTCTTCAAGTTAATCGAAAATTACAAATGATGGGATTTTTGAAATTTGGACCAATGGTTGTTGTCATAATAGGCTTTCTCTAGGCTTTTTTCAGATTTTTTTCCTAACATCAGAGGCGTACGTTCTTGGAAGGGGACCACCACATTTTTTACATTTTTTCAGTTGTTGACACCTTCCACACTAAATAGTAACAAGATCGTCATCTTTGGGCTAGTCTGTATAATAAAGGTACCTACTCTTGTTAAATTTATGACGTCAAATTTTATTTAATCGACCAAATTAGTTAAAATCAAGACATATAATGAAAGTTTAACTGAAAACTTTAATTGAAGACAATTTATTGATGAAAATTCTAGTTTATACTTAAACTAGAATAACTGAAATTTTGGGTAGGTGCCCCTTTGAAGTGACACAACTCCCTTAGGAAGCATTTCCGGGCATATGTCCGTACGAACTTTTTGACTTAAAATCAATAGGGCAATAACGTCCTGAAATATCTGTAAGAGGTTTAGGTGCACCTTGTATATTCGTTGGTTCAGCAAATTACAAGTTCCACCCCTGATTCGCACTGGATATTGTGTGGAATGATTAATGAATAAAGTTTTACAAGATGCTCAAACTTGTATTAAGAAAGAATAAAAATAAAAGTTTTTTTGCCTAAGATAAGGATAGAACTATAAGCAAAGGGGCAGTTACCGTTTGTTGCTACCGGCCAATGTCCGTTAAGAAATTTCTTTTTTGATTTTTATATATAATTTTTTATTCAAAACAGTTAAAATAAAGAACTAATATATTTTGTGGTGCTAATTTAAGTTGTGCTAAAATGTTGGGATAATGCATGATTGACTCATATTTTATGCATAAGTACTGGCCTAGTGTCTTGTCGTCGAAATTTTGAACTATTGATTTATATTTTACTGCGCTTTGGCACCAAAATTTGCCTCATATTCTATACATTTTGGATCTAGAGCCAAAAATACCTAATGGGTAAATGAATCATTCATATTTTGTACATTTTGTACTTATGCTAAAATGACGAAATTTTAAAGACTAGACTCAGATTTACTATCAAATGGCACAAACCCCAGGGGATCTTTTAGCGTGGAAAACAACCAAACTCTACAGTTGCGGCGAAAACTACATAGCTACCTACTAATGTCTCGCATTGTCTAGTAGAGTAAGTACCTACTTAATAAAAACCAGTCACAGTCAGCAAAATAAAGGGGAACTTTCATTAAATTTGTGAGAAATTTGCAAGCAATATCAGAAGTGTTGTCAATAAAACATCCTATAACCTGTAAATAGTGACGGTACAATGCCTTTCACACCCAATCACATACATAATTTACGTATTACGTATTACGTATTCTAAAATGACATATTTTATTAAATAACTTCAGTTTATTAAATAACTTATTATTATTCAACTCCCACCCTCTCGCCCCGCTGCCGAATCTTGGCCGGAACCCTGAAGCCTTCCGCCTCTCCAGAACTTCCACACACACAGATTTCCCCCGTTACGCCCCTGAACTTTCTACAAAATTTTCAATATATTTTGCAGATTATGCCTTCCTTATGTAGGGTACCTATAATCGTATACCAGTTGGCTTTGTCGTTGGGGCACGTAACTAAGATTGCGTTCATGGTAGTGTAAATTTTCGATAATGTAAACAGTGCCTTAAAGATAAAGAGGCCGAAAATTAATTTAAGTATACATAGTGAGTGTGTTTTAATTGCCAGTTAATTGTCGGTGTTTTAATTATCAATCAATCAATAAATTATGCAGGGCTTTCTTGCTTTTCTTTCTGGCGCTCCTCTGAATTAAGGAAAGGTACAGATACGGCCCTCTTATTTCCGTTCATTTCTGAAAGTAATTAACGTTTAATACAATGGTATATTGAAAGAACAATGGAGAACATACAAATTGTTATATTTATTTAGAAATGCTAGGTAAGTACCTATGTGGCCTCCCATGACTCTCCCAGTTGACGGAACCGATCTTCAGCAAATTCCTTTGTCGTCACCGTATTGGGCTCCTGTACCCTGGACATTTCTTTTTCAATAAGCAGCCTAGTCCGTCGCTCAACTTCTTTTGCGTGCTCTGTTTCGTGAGCCTTCCACAGATGGATGTGCATTCTTGACTCCAACACTCTGTGACATTTGTCGTAGGGACACGTAACTAAGTCTGCGTTCATGATAGTGTATGATATTATGGATAATGTAAACTGTAAAAAGCCGAAAATTATTTTACTTAAGTATGTAGTATTCTTGTTTCTATTTTGACACTTCTGCATATGGATTCCTCACGGATTCCACTCATTTCTGAATGTAATTAACGTTTAATGCAATATTAGGATGAAAGAACAATAGAAAATATCTAAATTAGTATCTTGTTTGATACTTACCAGCGACTGAAATTTATATTTCGAAGAACTAACAAACGCTTTGCAGGCAAACGAACAGGATACAAAACTCAAGAGAACTACCAAAATCAGACACTGGTACACAACCTTATATAAGAATTCATGCTTGCCGGTCTGGACAGGAGTAATAAAATTAATAAATTTTACAGCTGATTTAGGGCCCTAAGTTGCAAATATCACAACCTTTTAGGGGGCAATAAAAGTTTCCGCGAAAATTGCTGGGTCCCCACGTACAACCATTTGAATCCTTGCTCATAATAAATTATTGCTTGATGGTACTCGTCTATTGGGTAAGTACTTACTTATTTAATAAAATAAACCAATTACAGATCCCAATATGAGAGGGAACTTCAAAATTGTGCACTAAATTTTGTAAGCATTCTAAACAAAGCAGTATTACCGGAGGATTCGCATACATGTTAGTTCGTGTCATTGCCGCTACCAATAAAACAGAAATTAACATAATATACCTAAGAAACCCTCATTGCGTAATTACTGCAGGTACTTAAGAATGAACAGCAATAAACCAATAAATTATGCAAATCATAATTCATAAATGCCCGTCCGATGCATTGTTGTCCTCAAACAGGTCTATTCTTGTTAGGCGGGGACCTTTGTGTGACGTCAGACGCCTCAGTGATGATGACTCAGTCCACCACTGCATCCTACTTTTAAGAACTAAATTCGATGCTTTTGGGCTCGGGTGCTTTCGAATGCGATATTAAGGACCAGTGGACTGTGCCGCAGGATGCATAAGACTTACCTGTTCAGGACAGCCCAATTTATCGACTTTATTTATGGGTGCTGAAATGCCGCTTTTATGAAGCAGAGTGCGGAAATGCCGCCTTTATAAGTGAGAAGATTCCACTTAACTCAGCTAAGCGGCATTTTGGCACCCCAGACTTTTTGGGGATTCGGACTCCACTGGAGCCCTTATTTCCTCGCTATAGCGTAGGGCTACGCCCCATGCTTTCAGGAAGACGCCCAAACGAGTAAAGGGTTTGTAAACGCGGAACGGCGTAATCAAGACGGCCTCAGGCCTTGAAAGTTTCTGCCGCGAGATTGGTGGACTGTACTACCGTTTTAAGAACTAAATTCGATGCTTTTGGGCTCGGGTGCTTTCGAATGCGATATTAAGGACCAGTGGACTGTGCCGCAGGATGCATAAGACTTACCTGTTCAGGACAGCCCAATTTATCGACTTTATTTATGGGTGCTGAAATGCCGCTTTTATGAAGCAGAGTGCGGAAATGCCGCCTTTATAAGTGAGAAGATTCCACTTAACTCAGCTAAGCGGCATTTTGGCACTCCAGACTTTATTAGCCCTAATTTCATTGCTAAAGCGTAGGGTTACGCCCAATGCTTTTACGAAGACGCCCAAGCGAGTGAAGGGTCTGTAAACGCGGAATGGCGTAAAAAAGTCGGCCTCAGGCCTTGAAAGTTTCTGATGCGGGAACCGGTGGACTGTACTGCCTTATTAGGAACCAAATTCGATGCTTTTGGGTTCGTGTGTTTTCGAGTTCGATATTAAGAAAATGTGGTCTGTGCTGCAGCCTATTCAGGACAGCCCAATTTTTCGACTTTATTCATGAATGCTGAAATGCCGCTTTTATGAGGTAGGGTGCGGAAGTGCCGTCTTTATAAGTGAAAAGATGTCACGCAACTCAGCTAAGCGGCATTTTGGCACCCCAGACTTTTTGGGGATTCGGACTGCACTGGAGCCCTTATTTCCTCGCTATAGCGTAGGGCTACGCCCCATGCTTTCAGGAAGACGCCCAAACGAGTAAAGGGTTTGTAAACGCGGAACGGCGTAATCAAGACGGCCTCAGGCCTTGAAAGTTTCTGCCGCGAGATTGGTGGACTGTACTACCGTTTTAAGAACTAAATTCGATGCTTTTGGGCTCGGGTGCTTTCGAATGCGATATTAAGGACCAGTGGACTGTGCCGCAGGATGCATAAGACTTACCTGTTCAGGACAGCCCAATTTATCGACTTTATTTATGGGTGCTGAAATGCCGCTTTTATGAAGCAGAGTGCGGAAATGCCGCCTTTATAAGTGAGAAGATTCCACTTAACTCAGCTAAGCGGCATTTTGGCACTCCAGACTTTATTAGCCCTAATTTCATTGCTAAAGCGTAGGGTTACGCCCAATGCTTTTACGAAGACGCCCAAGCGAGTGAAGGGTCTGTAAACGCGGAATGGCGTAAAAAAGTCGGCCTCAGGCCTTGAAAGTTTCTGATGCGGGAACCGGTGGACTGTACTGCCTTATTAGGAACCAAATTCGATGCTTTTGGGTTCGTGTGTTTTCGAGTTCGATTTATTAAGAAAATGTGGTCTGTGCTGCAGCCTATTCAGGACAGCCCAATTTTTCGACTTTATTCATGAGTGCTGAAATGCCGCTTTTATGAGGTAGGGTGCGGAAGTGCCGTCTTTATAAGTGAAAAGGTGTCACGCAACTCAGCTAAGCGGCATTTTGGCACCCCAGACTTTTTAGGGATTCGGACTGCACTGGAGCCCTGATTTCCTCGCTACAGCGTAGGGCTACGCCACATGCTTTCAGGAAGACGCCCAAGCCACATGCTTTCAGGAAGACGCCCAAACGAGTAAAGGGTTTGTAAACGCGGAACGGCGTAATCAAGACGGTCTCAGGCCTTGAAAGTTTCTGCCGCGAGATTGGTGGACTGTACTGCCGTTTTAAGAACCAAATTCGATGCTTTTGGGCTCGGGTGCTTTCGAATGCGATATTAAGGACCAGTGGACTGTGCTGCAGGATGCATAAGACTTACCTGTTCAGGACAGCCCAATTTATCGACTTTATTTATGGGTGCTGAAATGCCGCTTTTATGAAGCAGAGTGCGGAAATGCCGCCTTTATAAGTGAGAAGATTCCACTTAACTCAGCTAAGCGGCATTTTGGCACTCCAGACTTTATTAGCCCTAATTTCATTGCTAAAGCGTAGGGTTACGCCCAATGCTTTTACGAAGACGCCCAAGCGAGTGAAGGGTCTGTAAACGCGGAATGGCGTAAAAAAGTCGGCCTCAGGCCTTGAAAGTTTCTGATGCGGGAACCGGTGGACTGTACTGCCATATTAGGAACCAAATTCGATGCTTTTGGGTTCGTGTGTTTTCGAGTTCGTTACTAAGAAAATGTGGTCTGTGCTGCAGCCTATTCAGGACAGCCCAATTTTTCGACTTTATTCATGAGTGCTGAAATGCCGCTTTTATGAGGTAGGGTGCGGAAGTGCCGTCTTTATAAGTGAAAAGGTGTCACGCAACTCAGCTAAGCGGCATTTTGGCACCCCAGACTTTTTAGGGATTCGGACTGCACTGGAGCCCTGATTTCCTCGCTACAGCGTAGGGCTACGCCACATGCTTTCAGGAAGACGCCCAATCGAGTAAAGGCTTTGTAAACGCGGAATGGCGCAATCAAGATGGCCTCAGGCCTTGAAAGATTCTGCCGTGAGATTGGTGGACTGGACTGGCGTTTTAAGAAAGAAATTCTATGCTTTTGGGCTCGGGTGTTTTCGAATGCGATATTAAGAACCAGTGGGCTGTGCTGCAGGATGCATAAGACTTACCTGTTCGGGACAGCCCAATTTATCGATTTTATTTATGGGTGCGGAAATGCCGCCTTTATGAAGCAGAGTGCGGAAATGCCGCCTTTATAAGTGAAAAGATTCCACTTAGCTCAGCTAAGCGGCATTTTGGCACTCCAGACTTTGTTAGCCCTAATTTAATCGCTAAAGCGTAGGGCTACGCCCAATGTTTTACGAAGACGACCCAAAGAGTGAAAGGTCTGTAAACGCGGAATGGCGTAAAAAAGACGGCCTCAGGCCTTGAAAGGTTCTGATGCGGGGAAGGTGGACTGTACTGCCATATCAGGAACCAAATTCGATGATATTGGGCTCGTGTGTTTTAGAGTTCGATATTAAGAAAATGTGGTCTGTGCTGCAGCCTATTTAGGACTGCCCAATTTTTCGACTTTATTCGTGAGTGCTGAAATGCCGCTTTTAGGAAGCAGAGTGCGGAAATGCCGCCATTATAAGTGAAAAGATTCCACGCAGCTCAGCTAAGCGGCATTTTGACACTCCAGACTTTATTAGCCCTAATTTCATTGCTAAAGCGTAGGGTTACGCCCAATGCTTTTACGAAGACGCCCAAGCGAGTGAAGGGTCTGTAAACGCGGAATGGCGTAAAAAAGTCGGCCTCAGGCCTTGAAAGTTTCTGATGCGGGAACCGGTGGACTGTACTGCCTTATTAGGAACCAAATTCGATGCTTTTGGGTTCGTGTGTTTTCGAGTTCGATTTATTAAGAAAATGTGGTCTGTGCTGCAGCCTATTCAGGACAGCCCAATTTTTCGACTTTATTCATGAGTGCTGAAATGCCGCTTTTATGAGGTAGGGTGCGGAAGTGCCGTCTTTATAAGTGAAAAGGTGTCACGCAACTCAGCTAAGCGGCATTTTGGCACCCCAGACTTTTTAGGGATTCGGACTGCACTGGAGCCCTGATTTCCTCGCTACAGCGTAGGGCTACGCCACATGCTTTCAGGAAGACGCCCAAGCCACATGCTTTCAGGAAGACGCCCAAACGAGTAAAGGGTTTGTAAACGCGGAACGGCGTAATCAAGACGGCCTCAGGCCTTGAAAGTTTCTGCCGCGAGATTGGTGGACTGTACTGCCGTTTTAAGAACCAAATTCGATGTTTTTGGGCTCGGGTGCTTTCGAATGCGATATTAAGGACCAGTGGACTGTGCCGCAGGATGCATAAGACTTACCTGTTCAGGACAGCCCAATTTATCGACTTTATTTATGGGTGCTGAAATGCCGCTTTTATGAAGCAGAGTGCGGAAATGCCGCCTTTATAAGTGAGAAGATTCCACTTAACTCAGCTAAGCGGCATTTTGGCACTCCAGACTTTATTAGCCCTAATTTCATTGCTAAAGCGTAGGGTTACGCCCAATGCTTTTACGAAGACGCCCAAGCGAGTGAAGGGTCTGTAAACGCGGAATCGCGTAAAAAAGTCGGCCTCAGGCCTTGAAAGTTTCTGATGCGGGAACCGGTGGACTGTACTGCCATATTAGGAACCAAATTCGATGCTTTTGGGTTCGTGTGTTTTCGAGTTCGTTACTAAGAAAATGTGGTCTGTGCTGCAGCCTATTCAGGACAGCCCAATTTTTCGACTTTATTCATGAGTGCTGAAATGCCGCTTTTATGAGGTAGGGTGCGGAAGTGCCGTCTTTATAAGTGAAAAGGTGTCACGCAACTCAGCTAAGCGGCATTTTGGCACCCCAGACTTTTTAGGGATTCGGGCTGCACTGGAGCCCTGATTTCCTCGCTACAGCGTAGGGCTACGCCACATGCTTTCAGGTAAACGCCCAATCGAGTAAAGGGTTTGTAAACGCGGAATGGCGCAATCAAGATGGCCTCAGGCCTTGAAAGATTCTGCCGTGAGATTGGTGGACTGGACTGGCGTTTTAAGAAAGAAATTCTATGCTTTTGGGCTCGGGTGTTTTCGAATGCGATATTAAGAACCAGTGGGCTGTGCTGCAGGATGCATAAGACTTACCTGTTCGGGACAGCCCAATTTATCGATTTTATTTATGGGTGCGGAAATGCCGCCTTTATGAAGCAGAGTGCGGAAATGCCGCCTTTATAAGTGAAAAGATTCCACTTAGCTCAGCTAAGCGGCATTTTGGCACTCCAGACTTTGTTAGCCCTAATTTAATCGCTAAAGCGTAGGGCTACGCCCAATGTTTTACGAAGACGACCCAAAGAGTGAAAGGTCTGTAAACGCGGAATGGCGTAAAAAAGACGGCCTTAGGCCTTGAAAGGTTCTGATGCGGGAAAGGTGGACTGTACTGCATTATCAGGAACCAAATTCGATGATATTGGGCTCGTGTGTTTTAGAGTTCGATATTAAGAAAATGTGGTCTGTGCTGCAGCCTATTTAGGACTGCCCAATTTTTCGACTTTATTCGTGAGTGCTGAAATGCCGCTTTTAGGAAGCAGAGTGCGGAAATGCCGCCATTATAAGTGAAAAGATTCCACGCAGCTCAGCTAAGCGGCATTTTGACACTCCAGACTTTATTAGCCCTGATTTCATTGTTAAAGCGTAGGGCTACGCCCAAGCGAGTGAAAGGTCTGTAAACGCGGAATGGCGTAAAAAAGACGGCCTCAGTCCTTGAAAGGTTCTGATGCGGGAAAGGTGGACTGTACTGCCATATTAGGAACCAAATTCGATGCTTTTGGGTTCGTGTGTTTTCGAGTTCGATATTAAGAAAATGTAGTCTGTGCTGCAGCCTATTCAGGACAGCCCAATTTTTCGACTTAATTCATGAGTGCTGAAATGCCGCTTTTATGAAGCAGAGTGCGGAAATGCCGCCTTTATAAGTGAGAAGATTCCACTTAACTCAGCTAAGCGGCATTTTGGCACTCCAGACTTTATTAGCCCTAATTTCATTGCTAAAGCGTAGGGTTACGCCCAATGCTTTTACGAAGACGCCCAAGCGATTGAAGGGTCTGTAAACGCGGAATGGCGTAAAAAAGTCGGCCTCAGGCCTTGAAAGTTTCTGATGCGGGAACCGGTGGACTGTACTGCCATATTAGGAACCAAATTCGATGCTTTTGGGTTCGTGTGTTTTCGAGTTCGATATTAAGAAAATGTGGTCTGTGCTGCAGCCTATTCAGGAGAGCCCAATTTTTCGTCTTTATTCGTGAGTGCTGAAATGCCGCTTTTATGAAGCAGAGTGCGGAAATGCCGCCTTTATAAGTGAAAAGATTCCATGCAACTCAGCAGCTAAGCGGCACTTTGGCAACCCAGACTATATTAGGGATTCGGACTATAATGGAGCTCTGATTTCCTCACCACAGCGTAGGGCTACGCCCCATGCTTTTAGCAAGACGCCCAAAGGAGTAAAGGGTTTGTAAGCGCGGAATGGCGTAATCAAAACGGCCTCAGGCCTTGAAAGTTTCTGCCGCCAGTTTGGTGGACTGTACTGCCGTTTTAAGAACCAAATGCGATGCTTTTGGGCTCGGGTGTTTTCGAATTCGATATTAAGAACCAGTGGACTGTGCTGCAGGGTGCATAAAACGTACCTGTTCAGGACAGCCCAATTTATCAACTTTATTTATGGGTGCTGAAATGCCGCTTTTATGAAGCAGAGTGCGGAAGTGCCGTCTTTATAAGTGAAAAGGTGTCACGCAACTCAGCTAAGCGGCATTTTGGCACCCCAGACTTTTTAGGGATTCGGGCTGCACTGGAGCCCTGATTTCCTCGCTACAGCGTAGGGCTACGCCACATGCTTTCAGGTAGACGCCCAATCGAGTAAAGGGTTTGTAAACGCGGAATGGCGCAATCAAGATGGCCTCAGGCCTTGAAAGATTCTGCCGTGAGATTGGTGGACTGGACTGGCGTTTTAAGAAAGAAATTCTATGCTTTTGGGCTCGGGTGTTTTCGAATGCGATATTAAGAACCAGTGGGCTGTGCTGCAGGATGCATAAGACTTACCTGTTCGGGACAGCCCAATTTATCGATTTTATTTATGGGTGCGGAAATGCCGCCTTTATGAAGCAGAGTGCGGAAATGCCGCCTTTATAAGTGAAAAGATTCCACTTAGCTCAGCTAAGCGGCATTTTGGCACTCCAGACTTTGTTAGCCCTAATTTAATCGCTAAAGCGTAGGGCTACGCCCAATGTTTTACGAAGACGACCCAAAGAGTGAAAGGTCTGTAAACGCGGAATGGCGTAAAAAAGACGGCCTTAGGCCTTGAAAGGTTCTGATGCGGGAAAGGTGGACTGTACTGCCATATCAGGAACCAAATTCGATGATATTGGGCTCGTGTGTTTTAGAGTTCGATATTAAGAAAATGTGGTCTGTGCTGCAGCCTATTTAGGACTGCCCAATTTTTCGACTTTATTCGTGAGTGCTGAAATGCCGCTTTTAGGAAGCAGAGTGCGGAAATGCCGCCATTATAAGTGAAAAGATTCCACGCAGCTCAGCTAAGCGGCATTTTGACACTCCAGACTTTATTAGCCCTGATTTCATTGTTAAAGCGTAGGGCTACGCCCAAGCGAGTGAAAGGTCTGTAAACGCGGAATGCCGTAAAAAAGACGGCCTCAGTCCTTGAAAGGTTCTGATGCGGGAAAGGTGGACTGTACTGCCATATTAGGAACCAAATTCGATGCTTTTGGGTTCGTGTGTTTTCGAGTTCGATATTAAGAAAATGTAGTCTGTGCTGCAGCCTATTCAGGACAGCCCAATTTTTCGACTTAATTCATGAGTGCTGAAATGCCGCTTTTATGAAGCAGAGTGCGGAAATGCCGCCTTTATAAGTGAGAAGATTCCACTTAACTCAGCTAAGCGGCATTTTGGCACTCCAGACTTTATTAGCCCTAATTTCATTGCTAAAGCGTAGGGTTACGCCCAATGCTTTTACGAAGACGCCCAAGCGATTGAAGGGTCTGTAAACGCGGAATGGCGTAAAAAAGTCGGCCTCAGGCCTTGAAAGTTTCTGATGCGGGAACCGGTGGACTGTACTGCCATATTAGGAACCAAATTCGATGCTTTTGGGTTCGTGTGTTTTCGAGTTCGATATTAAGAAAATGTGGTCTGTGCTGCAGCCTATTCAGGAGAGCCCAATTTTTCGTCTTTATTCGTGAGTGCTGAAATGCCGCTTTTATGAAGCAGAGTGCGGAAATGCCGCCTTTATAAGTGAAAAGATTCCATGCAACTCAGCAGCTAAGCGGCACTTTGGCAACCCAGACTATATTAGGGATTCGGACTATAATGGAGCTCTGATTTCCTCACCACAGCGTAGGGCTACGCCCCATGCTTTTAGCAAGACGCCCAAAGGAGTAAAGGGTTTGTAAGCGCGGAATGGCGTAATCAAAACGGCCTCAGGCCTTGAAAGTTTCTGCCGCCAGTTTGGTGGACTGTACTGCCGTTTTAAGAACCAAATGCGATGCTTTTGGGCTCGGGTGTTTTCGAATTCGATATTAAGAACCAGTGGACTGTGCTGCAGGGTGCATAAAACGTACCTGTTCAGGACAGCCCAATTTATCAACTTTATTTATGGGTGCTGAAATGCCGCTTTTATGAAGCAGAGTGCGGAAGTGCCGTCTTTATAAGTGAAAAGGTGTCACGCAACTCAGCTAAGCGGCATTTTGGCACCCCAGACTTTTTAGGGATTCGGGCTGCACTGGAGCCCTGATTTCCTCGCTACAGCGTAGGGCTACGCCACATGCTTTCAGGTAGACGCCCAATCGAGTAAAGGGTTTGTAAACGCGGAATGGCGCAATCAAGATGGCCTCAGGCCTTGAAAGATTCTGCCGTGAGATTGGTGGACTGGACTGGCGTTTTAAGAAAGAAATTCTATGCTTTTGGGCTCGGGTGTTTTCGAATGCGATATTAAGAACCAGTGGGCTGTGCTGCAGGATGCATAAGACTTACCTGTTCGGGACAGCCCAATTTATCGATTTTATTTATGGGTGCGGAAATGCCGCCTTTATGAAGCAGAGTGCGGAAATGCCGCCTTTATAAGTGAAAAGATTCCACTTAGCTCAGCTAAGCGGCATTTTGGCACTCCAGACTTTGTTAGCCCTAATTTAATCGCTAAAGCGTAGGGCTACGCCCAATGTTTTACGAAGACGACCCAAAGAGTGAAAGGTCTGTAAACGCGGAATGGCGTAAAAAAGACGGCCTTAGGCCTTGAAAGGTTCTGATGCGGGAAAGGTGGACTGTACTGCCATATCAGGAACCAAATTCGATGATATTGGGCTCGTGTGTTTTAGAGTTCGATATTAAGAAAATGTGGTCTGTGCTGCAGCCTATTTAGGACTGCCCAATTTTTCGACTTTATTCGTGAGTGCTGAAATGCCGCTTTTAGGAAGCAGAGTGCGGAAATGCCGCCATTATAAGTGAAAAGATTCCACGCAGCTCAGCTAAGCGGCATTTTGACACTCCAGACTTTATTAGCCCTGATTTCATTGTTAAAGCGTAGGGCTACGCCCAAGCGAGTGAAAGGTCTGTAAACGCGGAATGCCGTAAAAAAGACGGCCTCAGTCCTTGAAAGGTTCTGATGCGGGAAAGGTGGACTGTACTGCCATATTAGGAACCAAATTCGATGCTTTTGGGTTCGTGTGTTTTCGAGTTCGATATTAAGAAAATGTAGTCTGTGCTGCAGCCTATTCAGGACAGCCCAATTTTTCGACTTAATTCATGAGTGCTGAAATGCCGCTTTTATGAAGCAGAGTGCGGAAATGCCGCCTTTATAAGTGAGAAGATTCCACTTAACTCAGCTAAGCGGCATTTTGGCACTCCAGACTTTATTAGCCCTAATTTCATTGCTAAAGCGTAGGGTTACGCCCAATGCTTTTACGAAGACGCCCAAGCGATTGAAGGGTCTGTAAACGCGGAATGGCGTAAAAAAGTCGGCCTCAGGCCTTGAAAGTTTCTGATGCGGGAACCGGTGGACTGTACTGCCATATTAGGAACCAAATTCGATGCTTTTGGGTTCGTGTGTTTTCGAGTTCGTTATTAAGAAAATGTGGTCTGTGCTGCAGCCTATTCAGGACAGCCCAATTTTTCGACTTTATTCATGAGTGCTGAAATGCCGCTTTTATGAGGTAGGGTGCGGAAGTGCCGTCTTTATAAGTGAAAAGATGTCACGCAACTCAGCTAAGCGGCATTTTGGCACCCCAGACTTTTTGGGGATTCGGACTGCACTGGAGCCCTTATTTCCTCGCTATAGCGTAGGGCTACGCCCCATGCTTTCAGGAAGACGCCCAAACGAGTAAAGGGTTTGTAAACGCGGAACGGCGTAATCAAGACGGCCTCAGGCCTTGAAAGTTTCTGCCGCGAGATTGGTGGACTGTACTACCGTTTTAAGAACTAAATTCGATGCTTTTGGGCTCGGGTGCTTTCGAATGCGATATTAAGGACCAGTGGACTGTGCCGCAGGATGCATAAGACTTACCTGTTCAGGACAGCCCAATTTATCGACTTTATTTATGGGTGCTGAAATGCCGCTTTTATGAAGCAGAGTGCGGAAATGCCGCCTTTATAAGTGAGAAGATTCCACTTAACTCAGCTAAGCGGCATTTTGGCACCCCAGACTTTTTGGGGATTCGGACTCCACTGGAGCCCTTATTTCCTCGCTATAGCGTAGGGCTACGCCCCATGCTTTCAGGAAGACGCCCAAACGAGTAAAGGGTTTGTAAACGCGGAACGGCGTAATCAAGACGGCCTCAGGCCTTGAAAGTTTCTGCCGCGAGATTGGTGGACTGTACTACCGTTTTAAGAACTAAATTCGATGCTTTTGGGCTCGGGTGCTTTCGAATGCGATATTAAGGACCAGTGGACTGTGCCGCAGGATGCATAAGACTTACCTGTTCAGGACAGCCCAATTTATCGACTTTATTTATGGGTGCTGAAATGCCGCTTTTATGAAGCAGAGTGCGGAAATGCCGCCTTTATAAGTGAGAAGATTCCACTTAACTCAGCTAAGCGGCATTTTGGCACTCCAGACTTTATTAGCCCTAATTTCATTGCTAAAGCGTAGGGTTACGCCCAATGCTTTTACGAAGACGCCCAAGCGAGTGAAGGGTCTGTAAACGCGGAATGGCGTAAAAAAGTCGGCCTCAGGCCTTGAAAGTTTCTGATGCGGGAACCGGTGGACTGTACTGCCTTATTAGGAACCAAATTCGATGCTTTTGGGTTCGTGTGTTTTCGAGTTCGATATTAAGAAAATGTGGTCTGTGCTGCAGCCTATTCAGGACAGCCCAATTTTTCGACTTTATTCATGAATGCTGAAATGCCGCTTTTATGAGGTAGGGTGCGGAAGTGCCGTCTTTATAAGTGAAAAGATGTCACGCAACTCAGCTAAGCGGCATTTTGGCACCCCAGACTTTTTGGGGATTCGGACTGCACTGGAGCCCTTATTTCCTCGCTATAGCGTAGGGCTACGCCCCATGCTTTCAGGAAGACGCCCAAACGAGTAAAGGGTTTGTAAACGCGGAACGGCGTAATCAAGACGGCCTCAGGCCTTGAAAGTTTCTGCCGCGAGATTGGTGGACTGTACTACCGTTTTAAGAACTAAATTCGATGCTTTTGGGCTCGGGTGCTTTCGAATGCGATATTAAGGACCAGTGGACTGTGCCGCAGGATGCATAAGACTTACCTGTTCAGGACAGCCCAATTTATCGACTTTATTTATGGGTGCTGAAATGCCGCTTTTATGAAGCAGAGTGCGGAAATGCCGCCTTTATAAGTGAGAAGATTCCACTTAATTCAGCTAAGCGGCATTTTGGCACTCCAGACTTTATTAGCCCTAATTTCATTGCTAAAGCGTAGGGTTACGCCCAATGCTTTTACGAAGACGCCCAAGCGAGTGAAGGGTCTGTAAACGCGGAATGGCGTAAAAAAGTCGGCCTCAGGCCTTGAAAGTTTCTGATGCGGGAACCGGTGGACTGTACTGCCTTATTAGGAACCAAATTCGATGCTTTTGGGTTCGTGTGTTTTCGAGTTCGATTTATTAAGAAAATGTGGTCTGTGCTGCAGCCTATTCAGGACAGCCCAATTTTTCGACTTTATTCATGAGTGCTGAAATGCCGCTTTTATAAGGTAGGGTGCGGAAGTGCCGTCTTTATAAGTGAAAAGGTGTCACGCAACTCAGCTAAGCGGCATTTTGGCACCCCAGACTTTTTAGGGATTCGGACTGCACTGGAGCCCTGATTTCCTCGCTACAGCGTAGGGCTACGCCACATGCTTTCAGGAAGACGCCCAAACGAGTAAAGGGTTTGTAAACGCGGAACGGCGTAATCAAGACGGTCTCAGGCCTTGAAAGTTTCTGCCGCGAGATTGGTGGACTGTACTGCCGTTTTAAGAACCAAATTCGATGCTTTTGGGCTCGGGTGCTTTCGAATGCGATATTAAGGACCAGTGGACTGTGCTGCAGGATGCATAAGACTTACCTGTTCAGGACAGCCCAATTTATCGACTTTATTTATGGGTGCTGAAATGCCGCTTTTATGAACCAGAGTGCGGAAATGCCGCCTTTATAAGTGAGAAGATTCCACTTAACTCAGCTAAGCGGCATTTTGGCACTCCAGACTTTATTAGCCCTAATTTCATTGCTAAAGCGTAGGGTTACGCCCAATGCTTTTACGAAGACGCCCAAGCGAGTGAAGGGTCTGTAAACGCGGAATGGCGTAAAAAAGTCGGCCTCAGGCCTTGAAAGTTTCTGATGCGGAAACCGGTGGACTGTACTGCCATATTAGGAACCAAATTCGATGCTTTTGGGTTCGTGTGTTTTCGAGTTCGTTACTAAGAAAATGTGGTCTGTGCTGCAGCCTATTCAGGACAGCCCAATTTTTCGACTTTATTCATGAGTGCTGAAATGCCGCTTTTATGAGGTAGGGTGCGGAAGTGCCGTCTTTATAAGTGAAAAGGTGTCACGCAACTCAGCTAAGCGGCATTTTGGCACCCCAGACTTTTTAGGGATTCGGACTGCACTGGAGCCCTGATTTCCTCGCTACAGCGTAGGGCTACGCCACATGCTTTCAGGAAGACGCCCAATCGAGTAAAGGGTTTGTAAACGCGGAATGGCGCAATCAAGATGGCCTCAGGCCTTGAAAGATTCTGCCGTGAGATTGGTGGACTGGACTGGCGTTTTAAGAAAGAAATTCTATGCTTTTGGGCTCGGGTGTTTTCGAATGCGATATTAAGAACCAGTGGGCTGTGCTGCAGGATGCATAAGACTTACCTGTTCGGGACAGCCCAATTTATCGATTTTATTTATGGGTGCGGAAATGCCGCCTTTATGAAGCAGAGTGCGGAAATGCCGCCTTTATAAGTGAAAAGATTCCACTTAGCTCAGCTAAGCGGCATTTTGGCACTCCAGACTTTGTTAGCCCTAATTTAATCGCTAAAGCGTAGGGCTACGCCCAATGTTTTACGAAGACGACCCAAAGAGTGAAAGGTCTGTAAACGCGGAATGGCGTAAAAAAGACGGCCTCAGGCCTTGAAAGGTTCTGATGCGGGGAAGGTGGACTGTACTGCCATATCAGGAACCAAATTCGATGATATTGGGCTCGTGTGTTTTAGAGTTCGATATTAAGAAAATGTGGTCTGTGCTGCAGCCTATTTAGGACTGCCCAATTTTTCGACTTTATTCGTGAGTGCTGAAATGCCGCTTTTAGGAAGCAGAGTGCGGAAATGCCGCCATTATAAGTGAAAAGATTCCACGCAGCTCAGCTAAGCGGCATTTTGACACTCCAGACTTTATTAGCCCTGATTTCATTGCTAAAGCGTAGGGCTACGCCCAAGCGAGTTAAGGGTCTGTAAACGCGGAATGGCGTAAAAAAGACGGCCTCAGTCCTTGAAAGGTTCTGATGCGGGAAAGGTGGACTGTACTGCCATATTAGGAACCAAATTCGATGCTTTTGGGTTCGTGTGTTTTCGAGTTCGATATTAAGAAAATGTAGTCTGTGCTGCAGCCTATTCAGGACAGCCCAATTTTTCGACTTAATTCATGAGTGCTGAAATGCCGCTTTTATGAAGCAGAGTGCGGAAATGCCGCCTTTATAAGTGAGAAGATTCCACTTAACTCAGCTAAGCGGCATTTTGGCACTCCAGACTTTATTAGCCCTAATTTCATTGCTAAAGCGTAGGGTTACGCCCAATGCTTTTACGAAGACGCCCAAGCGATTGAAGGGTCTGTAAACGCGGAATGGCGTAAAAAAGTCGGCCTCAGGCCTTGAAAGTTTCTGATGCGGGAACCGGTGGACTGTACTGCCATATTAGGAACCAAATTCGATGCTTTTGGGTTCGTGTGTTTTCGAGTTCGTTACTAAGAAAATGTGGTCTGTGCTGCAGCCTATTCAGGACAGCCCAATTTTTCGACTTTATTCATGAGTGCTGAAATGCCGCTTTTATGAAGTAGGGTGCGGAAGTGCCGTCTTTATAAGTGAAAAGATGTCACGCAACTCAGCTAAGCAGCATTTTGGCACCCCAGACTTTTTGGGGATTCGGACTGCACTGGAGCCCTTATTTCCTCGCTATAGCGTAGGGCTACGCCCCATGCTTTCAGGAAGACGCCCAAACGAGTAAAGGGTTTGTAAACGCGGAACGGCGCAATCAAGACGGCCTCAGGCCTTGAAAGTTTCTGCCGCGAGATTGGTGGACTGTATTGCCGTTTTAAGAACCAAATTCGATGCTTTTGGGCTCGGGTGCTTTCGAATGCGATATTAAGGACCAGTGGACTGTGCTGCAGGATGCATAAGACTTACCTGTTCAGGACAGCCCAATTTATCGACTTTATTTATGGATGCTGAAATGCCGCTTTTATGAAGCAGAGTGCGGAAATGCCGCCTTTATAAGTGAGAAGATTCCACTTAAATCAGCTAAGCGGCATTTTGGCACTCCAGACTTTATTAGCCCTAATTTCATTGCTAAAGCGTAGGGTTACGCCCAATGCTTTTACGAAGACGCCCAAGCGAGTGAAGGGTCTGTAAACGCGAAATGGCGTAAAAAAACGGCCTCAGGCTTTGAAAGTTTCTGATGCGGGAACGGTGGACTGTACTGCCGTATTAGGAACCAAATTCGATGCGTTTGGGCTCGTGTGTTTTCGACTTCGATGTTAAGAAAATGTGGTCTGTGCTGCAGCCTATTCAGGACAGCCCAATTTATCGCCTTTATTTATGGGTCCTGAAATGGCCCTTTTATGAAGCAGAGTGCGGAAATGCCGCTTTTATGAAGCAGAGTGCGGAAATGCCGCCTTTATGAGTGAAGACATTCCACTTAGCTCAGCTAAGCGGCATTTTGGCACCCCAGACTTTATTAGCAATAATTTCATCGCTAAAGCGTAGGGCTACGCCCAATGCTTTTGCGAAGACGGCCAAGGGTGTGAAAGGTCTGTAAACGCGGAATGGCGTAAAAAAGACGGCCTCAGTCCTTGAAAGGTTCTGATGCGGGAAAGGTGGACTGTACTGCCATATTAGGAACCAAATTCGATGCTTTTGGGCTCGTGTGTTTTAGAGTTCGATACTAAGAAAATGTGGTCTGTGCTGCAGCCTATTCAGGACAGCCCAATTTTACGACTTTATTCGTGAGTGCTGAAATGCCGCTTTTATGAAGCAGAGTGCGGATATGCCGCCTTCCTAAGTGAAAATATTCCAGGCAACTCAGCTAAGCGGCATTTTGGCAACCCAGACTATTCGGACTATAATGGAGCTCTGATTTCCTCACTACAGCGTAGGGCTACGCCCCATGCTTTCAGGAAGACGCCCAAAGGAGTAAAGGGTTTGTAAACGCGGAATGGCGTAATCAAGACGGAATCAGGCCTTGAAAGTTTCTGCCACGAGATTGGTGGACTGTACTGCCGTTTTAAGAACCAAATTCGATGCTTTTGGGCTCGTTTGTTTTCGAATGCGATATTAAGAACCAGTGGGCTGTGCTGCAGGATGCATAAAACGTACCTGTTCAGGACAGCCCAATTTATCGACTTTATTTATGGGTGCTGAAATGCCGCTTTTATGAAGCAGAGTGCGGAAATGCCGCCTTTATGAGTGAACAGATTCCACTTAGCTCAGCTAAGCGGCATTTTGGCACCCCAGACCTTATTAGCCCTAATTTCATCGCTAAAGCGTGGGGCTACGCCCAGTGCTTTTACGAATATGACCCAGCGAGTGAAAGGTCTGTAAACGCGGAATGGGGTAAAAACGACGGCCGCAGGCCTTGAAAAGTTCTGATGCGTAATAGGTGGACTGTACTGCCATATTAGGAACCAAATTCGATGCTTTTGGGCTCGTGTTTTAGAGTTCGATATTAAGAAAATGTGGTCTGTGCTGCAGCTTGTTCAGGACAGCCCAATTTTTCGACTTTATTCGTGAGTGCTGAAATGCCGCCTTTATAAGTGAAAAGATTCCAGGCAACTCAGCTAAGCGGCATTTTGGCAACCCAGACTATATTAGGGATTCGGACTACAGGGTATCCCTCGACGAGCGTCAGTTAGCCGTATCTGGAGAACTGTTTCTAGCATCATCTTGAAAATTTGTACACAAGGGTTTCAATTAATTTTGAATCAACGTAAAATATTTTCATCAATGGCGCACTTCCGGTTATACCGGAAATAGGTACTAATTTCCTTATTTTAGATGGAACACCCTATATATTATGATATTTTTGGATTCCACGTTTCATTTTTGGTAAATTTTTACTAAGAATTGCTATGCCAAAAATCAACCATTTTTGAGAAAATCAAGAATTTCGCTGTTTTATGCCAAGTGCAGGCCTAACTTCAAAAAGCTGTAACATCTTTACAGTATGAAATGAGAAAACGATATATTAAGTTGACATGAAGACTAATGCAGGGTGTATCCGCCCCTGGACTCAAATTCGGTGAAATACATACAAGGGTGTTCTCTGCAAATTCTTAAACATCATCAACTTCATTGGCCAAAAAGTGAATTTTTTCAAATGTAATGCCCCAACTATCTTATGGCACGTCGATGCAGAATTTAATTGTCTATCATTTTAGTCTATATGTTTGCCATATTTAAATAAACAGTTTTTGTGATATTTCTAAGTAAATATTTGGAATTGGACCAAAATTTCATATTTTAAAACAGGATTAAAATACGTTTAAATTTTCATTTGAGCAGCCATAAGGAACAATAAAGGCTCCTAAAATCATAGCTAACTTTGGTTATTAAATCGTGCTAAATATGAAATTTTGGTCAAGTTCCAAATACTTAGAAATATCACAGGCACAGTTTGTTTAAATATGGCAAACATGTAGACTAAAATGATAGACAATTAAATTCTGCATCGAAGTGTCATAAAATATTTGGGGCATTCCATTTGAAAAAATTGACTTTCTGACCAATGAATTTGATGATGTTTAAAAAATTTGCAGGGAACGCCCTGTATGTATTTGACCCAATTTGAGTCCAGGGGCGGATACACCCTACATTAGGCTTCATGCCAAATTAATATCGTTTTCTAATTTCATACTGTAAGGTTGCTACAGCTTTTTGAAATTAGGCCTGCACTTGGCATACAAAAGCGAAATTCTTGATTTTCTTAAAAATGGTTAATTTTTGGCATAGCAATTCTTAGTAAAAATTTACCTAGAATGAAACGTAGAATCCAAAAATATCATAATATACAGGGTGTTCCATTTAAAATAAGGAAGTTAGTACCTATTTCCGGTATAACCGGAAGTGCGCCATTGACAAAAATATTTTACGTCGATTCAGAATTAATTGAGACCCCTGTGCACAAATTTTCAAGATGATGCTAGAAACAGTTCTCCAGATACGGTTAACTGACGCTCGTCGAGGGATACCCTGTATAATGGAGTTCTTATTTCCTCACTACAGCGTAGGGCTACGCCCCAGGCTTTCACGAAGACGCCCAAAGGAGTGAAAGGTTTGTAAACGCGGAATGGTGTAATCAAGACGGCCTCTGTCCCTGAAAGATTCTGCCGCGAGATTGGTGGACTGTACTGCCATTTTAAGAACTAATTTCGATGCTTTTGGGCTCGTTTGTTTTCGAATGCGATATTAAGAACGAGT
Source organism: Pycnomerus fuliginosus (assembly GCA_963924575.1). NCBI lineage: Eukaryota > Metazoa > Arthropoda > Insecta > Coleoptera > Zopheridae > Pycnomerus > Pycnomerus fuliginosus. The sequence continues at coordinate 879,882 of CAWUQC010000001.1, forward strand.
GGGCTGTGCTGCAGGATGCATAAGACGTACCTGTTCAGGACAGCCCAATTTATCGATTTTATTTATGGGTGCTGAAATGCCGCTTTTATGAAGCAGAGTGCGGAAATGCCGCCTTTATGAGTGAACAGATTCCACTTAGCTCAGCTAAGCGGCATTTTGGCACCTCAGACTTTATTAGCCCTCATTTCATCGCTAAAACGTAGGGCTACGCCCAATGCTTTTACGAAGACGACCCAGCGAGTGAAAGGTCTGTAAACGCGGAATGGCGTAAAAAAGACGGCCTCAGGCTTTGAAAGTTTCTGATGCGGGAACGGTGGACTGTACTGCCATATTAGGAACCAAATTCGATGCTTTTGGGTTCGTGTGTTTTGGAGTTCGATATTAAGAAAATGTGGTTTGTGCTGCAGCCTGTTCAGGACAGCCCAATTTTTCGACTTTATTCATGAGTGCTGAAATGCCGCTTTTATGAAGCAGAGTGCGGAAGTGCCGTCTTTATAAGTGAAAAGGTGTCACGCAACTCAGCTAAGCGGCATTTTAGCACCTCAGACTTTTTAGGGATTCGGATGCTTTCAGGAAGACGCCCAAACGAGTAAAGGGTTTATAAACGCGGAATGGCGTAATCAAGACGGTCTCAGGCCTTGAAAGTTTCTGCCGCGAGATTGGTGGACTGACTGCCGTTTTCAGAACCAAATTCGATGCTTTTGGGCTCGTGTGTTTTCGAGTTCGATATTAACAAAATATGGTCTGTGCTGCAGCCTATTCAGGACAGCCCAATTTTTCGACTTTATTCATGAGTGGTGAAATGCCGCTTTTATGAAGCGAGAGTGCGGAAGTGCCGTCTTTATAAGTGAAAAGCTGACACGCAAATCAGGTAAGCGGCATTTTGGCACCCCAGACTTTATTAGGAATTCGGACTATACTGGAGCCCTGATTTCCTCACTGCAGCGTAGGGCTACGCCCCATGCTTTTAGGAAGACTCCCAAACGAGTAAAGGGTTTGTAAACGCGGAATGGCGTAATCAAGACCGCCTCAGGCCTTGAAAGTTTCGCCGCGAGATTGGTGGACTGTACTGCCGTTTTAAGAACCAAATTCTATGCTTTTGGGCTTGTTTGTTTTCGAATGCGATATTAAGAACCAGTGGGCTGTGTTGCAGGATGCATAAGACGTACCTGTTCAGGACAGCCTAATTTATCGACTTTATTTGTGCGTGCTGAAATGCCGCTTTTACGAAGCAGGGTGCGGAAATGCCGCCTTTAGACTTGATTAGGGATTCGGGCTACACTGGAGCCCTAATTTTCTCGCTACCGCGTAAGGCTACGACCCTGTCTTTGTCGAATGCAAATTTGAAAGTGCTGACGTGCCGCTCTTTTAGATGAACAAGTTTCACAAACGCGCAATTATGGCATCCTAACCTTAAAATACATTATTTATAAATTACACTTTATTGTAAACTTTTGTAAGCTCTGAAAAGAATAATTTACTTTTAAATGTACTATAATGGCGCATTTCACCATTGTCACTTTTATTGCTGCACTTTTGAATCGCTTTCGCATCACAACATAAGCCTCCTCTGCCTCTGGTCTAAACGTCTTTAGACTGATTCAAGGTTATGCACATTCCGAACAAGATTGTCAACAAAAGAGTGTGAACTGGGGGACAGATTCCGCTCTTCTTTTTGTACACTGGAGGTCCTCTCTCTGCCTGAGGTCCCCGAGTTCCTCTAAGATTTCCCTGGAGGTCTTGCAGGAGGTTCCTCGAACAGGTAACCGAGTTCCTCCATGAGTTAACTCAAGCCCTCGATAAGGTCCCCCAGGTGCTAGATGAAGTCCCCCAGGTCCTAGATGAGGTCCACCAGGTCCTAGATGAGATCCCCGACATGACTGACACTCTTTATAAAAAACAATCTATCCCGTTTAGGAAATTACGTCAACGGACAAATGTTCGGATTAATGCCACGGTTACCATAAATTCTACTAAATAAAGTAAATTGTCCCTGATGAGCGATATTGAGACCACGCCCCTTAAATTACCCCAAGGTATAAGCAACCTGAGCAACTAGCGTGTATTTTGTTATGCAGCGTCGACATCCAAGGTTGAACAATGAAACAAGATTTATTTATAAAGTCAATTACCCGGCGACATCTGTTGGTCATTATCCTGTTTCATGCATAACTCAACCTTATTTTGGGAGTTAATACTGTGTATTGATACTGCTTAACTCGAAATGCACTTGGGGACACTTGGACCTAAGACTGTAAAATTATCACATATTTTCGAGTTATTACTGGATCTATGATCATAATACCCATAATGATTAGGACTTCTCTAGGCCCGAACTTCTCATGCAGGGGCAGGAAATGATTCCGGGCTTGGAGGAGACCCGCAAATAGGTCTCCTACCAATAAACAGATGGCGCTCAAGAAGGGTAACCTAGGGCGGTGAACTGTCAAGGGTTCATAGCCGGACTACCGTGCCTGAGAAGAACAAATATTCGGGTGGCCCTTGGAGAGTGGTATGTGTGCTTTGAAATAGTTGAGCGGTTGGCCGTTAGATGTGGATAATAGAAAAACCTGTGGCCGACATAAGAGCGATGAACAGAACGACTCTAGGCCGGCATTGGCCTTCTTGCATTTGGACGAGGGCTAAATCAAAGATGACATTGTTTAACAAGGGTCGGCAAGTTCCAACAACACTTACAAGATTGCATATTTCAATAAAATTTGAGAGTTATTGAGGTTAGGTATTAGGAAATTGCGGTGTTCAGTAGACAGTTAACAATTGTTGATGTCATCCGCCTGCTATTGAGATTTTAGTCTTGAACAAGAAAACGCTGGAATTTCATCGAATAACAGAAAATTGTCGAAATACGTTGCTATGGTCTCAAATTCAGAATTTGGACGAAATTGTCAAACTTGTATTTCGAAAATCCCCGCAGAAGCACCGTCATAAAGAATAGAAGTAAGGCGACAATGGGCTTACACAATTAGTTCAGGTACGTTTTAAATATTCGGCTTTGATAGCAAAAATGCGAGATTTCTCGAGAATTTCCAGGCGAATCTTACACAATGGTCGATACCTATGTAAGGAAATGCGGGAAATCTCTCAATATTTCCACAAGGTACGGGCCTAAAGATTAAAAAAGCGAAAATATTCTGGCAGTGTGCTGAAGACTTTCATCAGATACGGTTTACATGTTCGCTCTTGACAGGAAAAACGGGTTCTTACAATCATGTAAGACAATAGTAGAAAAACCTATGCGTCGACTATCGCCTTGAGATTCGAAACTTGATGAGGAGAACGCTGGATGACAGTCGAATGATCGAAAACTGTCAAAATATGTTGTCGATTGTCAAAAAATTCTCGACATTGTCAAAAAATCACTTCCAATATTTCCACGAGGTACGGGCCTAAAGAAACGAAAATATCCTGGAATTGTGCTTAAGACATTCAGATTCGGTTCACATGTTCGCTTTTGACAGGAAAGAGGAAAATCTGTCGGCAATTTCCAAAAGGTTCTTACTAGCCAGACAATAATAGAATAATAGAATAGAAGAAACTTGATGAGGAGGACGCTGGATGGTAGTCGAATGATCGAAACTGTCAAAGTACGTTGTCGATTGTCAAAGAATTAGCTTATTCTCGACAGCTACTTCAATATTCTCTACGAGGTAACGGGCCTAAAGTAGCGAAGATATCTTGGAATTGTGCTTAAGACGTTCAGATACGTTTTGCATGTTCGCCCTGAACCGGAAAAGAGGAAAATCTCTCGACAATTTCCAGGAGGTTCTTAATAGCCAGACAATATTAGAAGTACAGCTTAGAAATATGAACATGCCCACCCAGAGCTGGATATTTAGTTGGTCGCCTAGCATTCGAATAACAGTTAGGTAGGGGTAACTAACTTTTGCACGGTCTCTGTCGTGGCCTGGTCCATGCGACCAGGTAAATATTCAGCTCTGGGTGGGCATCTTCATGTTTCTAAGCTGTACCTACGCGTCGACTCTCATCTCGAGACTCGAAACATGATGAGGGGAACGCTGGATGGTTGTCGAATGGTCGAAAACTGTCGAAATGTGTTGTCCATTGTCAAAAAATTTTCAGGTTCTGGAAATTGTCAAAACAGAAACTCGAAAATTTCCACTAGGTGCAGGCTTAGAGAAGCGAAAATATCCTGGCAGTGTACTTAAGACGTTCAGATACGGTTTACATATTCGCCCTTGACAGGAAAAGCTGAAAATCTCTCGACATTTCCGAGGCTGTTCTTACATGCCAGACAATAGTTGAAGTACGTACGCGTCGACAATCATCTTGAGATTCGAAACTTGATGAGGAGAATGCTGGATGGTAGTCGAATGATCAAAAACTGTCAAAATATGTTGTCGATTGTCAAAAAATTAGCGTATTCTCAAAATTGTCAAAACAGCACCTCTAATATTTCCACGGGGTACGGGCCTAAAGAAGCGAAAATATCTTGGAATTGTGCTTAAGACGTTCAGATAGGTTTTACATATTCGACCTGGACCGGAAAAGAGGAAAATCTCTCAGCAATTTCCAGGAGGTTCTTACTAGCCAGACAATAATAGAAGTCGACTATCGTCTTAAGATTCGAAACTTGATGAGGAGAACGCTGGATGGGAAGGGCGGTTCACTACTCGAAGTAGGTGTACACTTCAGTTCGAAGTACCTACTCGAAGTACTTGCCGAAGTACCTCGAAATATCTGCTCGAAGTACGTGTCGAAGTACTCGAAGTACTTAGCTAACGCAGCATTCGAAGTACTCGAAGTAGGTGTACACATTTTAGTGAGTAAACTGCCCCTTGGCTGGATGTTAGTCGAATGATTGAAAACCGTCAAAATATGTTGTCAATTGTCAAAAAATTTGCGTATTCTCGAAATTGTCAAAACAGCACCTATAAAATTTCCACGGGGTACGGGCCTAAAGAAACCAAAATATCTTGGAATTGTGCCTAAGAGGTTCAGATACGGTTTACATATTTACATATTCATGTTCTTACATGCCTGACACTAGTAGAAGTACCTACGCGTCGACAATCTCCTTGAGATTCGAAACTTGATGATGGGATTAGTCGCATGATCGAAAATTGTCAAAATATGTTGTCGAGTGTCAAAAAATTAGCGTATTCTCGAGATTGTCAAAACAGCATAATAAGGTTTGGACGAGGTGCGGGCCTATACAGGGTGTCTCAGAACGCTCGCACCATATTTTAAGGAAGTATTCAGGATTAAATTTTGAGTCGATTCGTGTTTTTGAAAATTTCCGGGTTCCAATAGTTCACGAGTTACAATAGATTTGCGAGGACCAATTAGATTTCGGCTCTGAATTGCTTCACAAGGTAATTTAATGTTAGATGCACTATTTCCTAGGTAACAAGATTCCATCAATGAAAATTTAATATTGTTGTATCTTGTTACCTAGGAAACAGTGCATCTAACATTAAGTTACCTTATGAAGCAATTCAGAGCTGAAATCTGATTGGTCCTCTCAAATCTGTTATAACTCGAGAACTATTGGACCCTGAAAAATTTCAAAAACACGAATCGACTCAAAATTTAATCCTGAATACTCCATAAGAATTTGGTGCGAGCGTTCTGAGACACCCTGTAGAAGCGAAAATATTCTGGCCGTGTGCTAAAGACGTTCAGATACGGTTTGCATATTCGCCCTTGATAGGAAAAGCGAGAAACTCGACATTTTAAAAGGTGGTTTTTACATGCCAAACAATAGTAGAAGTACCTACACGTCGACTATCATCTTGAGATGCGGAAGTTGTTGAGGAGAACGCTGGATGGTCGAATGATCGAAAATTGTCAAAATATATTGTCGATTGTCAAAAAATTAGCGTATTCTCGAAATTGTCAAAACAGCACCTCTAAAATTTCCACGGGGTACGGACCTAAAGAAGCAAAAAGATCTTGGAATTGTGCTTAAGACATTCAGATACGGTTTATATATTTGCTCATGACAGGAAAGGCGGGAAATTTCTCGACATTTTCCAGGCTGTTCTTACATGCCAGACAATATTAGAAGTACCTACGCCTCGACAATCGTCTTGAGACTTGAAACTTGATGATGAGAATGGAATGGATGGTAGTCGAATGATCGAAAATTGTCGAAATAAGATGTCGATTGTCAAAAAATTAGCGTATTCTCGAAATTGTCAAAACAGCATATCGAAGGTTTAGACGAGGTACGGGCCTATAGAAGCGAAAATATTCTGGCCGTGTGCTTAAGACGTTCAGATACGATTTGCATATTCGCCCTTGATAGGAAAGCGAGATATTTCTCGACATTTTCCAGGTGGTTTTTACATGCCAGACAATAGTAAAAGAACCTACGCGTCGACAATCGTCTTGAGATTCGAAGGCTGATGAGGACAACGCTGGATCATAGCCGAATGATTGAAAATTGTCAAAATGTGTGGGCGATTGTCAAAAAATTAGCGTATTCTCGAAATTGTCAAAACAGAAAATCTAATATTTCCACGGGGCACGGGCTTAAGGAAGCGAAAATATCATGTAATTGTGCTTAAGACGTTCAGATACGGTTTACAAATTCGCTCTTGACAGGAAAAGCGGGAAATCTCTCGACATTTTCCAGGTTGCTCTTACATGCCAGACAATAGTAGAAGTACCTACGAGTCGACTATCGTCTTGAGATTCTAAACTTGATGCGGAGAACGCTGGATGGTAGTCGAATGATAGAATACTGTTAAAATATGTCGATTGTCACAAAAAATTGCGTATTCCCGAAATTGTCAGAACAGCACCTCTCATATTTTCAAGGTTACGGGCCCAGAGAAGCGAAAATATACTGGCAGTGTGCATGAGACGTTCAGATACAGTTGCATATTTGCCCTTGACAAGGAAAGGGGGAAATCTCTCGACACTTTCCAATCGGTTCTTACATGCCAAACAATAGTAGAAGTAAAAGTGAACAAAGTCTTCCTGTGTACGGCCAGAACCGAGAACTTTAAGCAAACGTATGGTGTCTTTCGCAGATGTTCCTCACAGAACAGGGGATAAGGTTACATGTGTCACCATACATCGTGGTGAAACAACTACTCCCCTGGCAAATACCACGCCGGGCAACACACCACGACAGCCAACCTAACTGTCACAATACGTTGTCTATTGTCAAAAAATTAGTGTATTCTCGGAATTGTCAAAACAGCACCACTCATATTTCCAAGGGTACGGGCCTAGAGAAGCGAAAATATTCCGGCAATGTGGTTAAGACGTTCAGATACGCTTTACATATTCGCCCTTGACAGAAGTAGCGGGAAATCTATCGATATTTTCCAATATATTCTTACATGCCAAACAATAGTAAAAGTACCTACGCGTCAACTATCGTCTTGAGATTCCAAACTTGATGAGGACGCTGGATGGTAGTCGAATGATCGAAAACTGTCAAAATATGTTGTCGATTGTCAAAAATTTAGCGTATTGTCGAAATTGTCAAAACAGCACCTTGTAACGGTTACAAATCCGCGAGGGTCGAACAATAACTCAAATCAAATTTGGCGCGTCAGGTGCGACTTTACCGACCGGGACAACCGTTGTGAGCAAGCGGCAAAAAACGTTCTTTTTCGTTTCGCCATCTTTAAAGGCAGCTGCGAATTTTTAATCCAGCTAAATTAAAACCCAAAGAACAACTAGGTGAGAAATTTTATTACTTTAAATCATTACAAAGTCGAGTTACAAATTATAATTCAAAAGCCGATTGTAAAACGAAAATTTTAGGGTTTTTTTGTACGAGGATTTTAAATCCAACCGTCGTAGTTCCACTCTACCAGCTCGAAAATCGTCGTTCCGTTTAATTGTTGGTTTTTTCGTTGTCTGCGCCTTTTGAACGACCTAGAGAGGAATCACATGTAATCCACTTCGAGAACGAGCGAATTAGCAGTTACCGGATTGTTCCGAAGTCCATCTCCATCGATAACCATCCGGAGTCCCCGAACCAAACTTTGAGTAAGGGCAAAGCCTTTCTGCCCATCAGATATAGCTGGAGCACAACCAGAAATTTGACGAGGAGAACGAGGGATGGTAGTCGAATGTTTGAAAACTGTCACGATACGTTGTCGATTGTCAAAAATTAGCGTATTCTCGGAATTGTCAAATCAGCACCTCTCATATTTCCAAGGGTACGGGCCTAGAGAAGCGAAAATATTCTGGCAGTGTGCTTAAGACGTTCAGATATGGTTTACATATTCGCTCTTGACAGGAATAGCAGGAAATCTATCGATATTTTCCAATCTGTTCTTACATGCCAGAAAATAGTAAAAGTATCTACCCGTCGACTATTGTCTTGAGATTCGAAACTTGATGAGGAGAACGCTGGACGGCAGTCGAATGATCGAAAACTGTCAAAATAAGTTGTCGAAGGTCAAAAAATTTGCGTATTCTCTAAATTGTCAGAACAGCACCTCCAATATTTCCACGAGGTACGGGCCTAGAGAAGCGAAAATATTGTATCAGTCTGCTTAAGACGTTCCAATAGGGCTTACATATTCGCCCTTGACAGTAAAAGCGTGAAATCTCTTGACATTTTCCAATCGGTTATTACATGCCAGGCAATAGTAGAAGTACCTACGCGTCTCGACTATCGTCTTGAGTTTCGAAACTTGATAAGGAGAACGCTGGATGTTAGTCGAATGATCGAAAACTGTCAAAATATGTTGCTGATCGTCAAAACATTAGCGTATTGTCGAAATTGTCAATACAGCACCTTTCATATTTCCAAGAGTACGGGCCTAGAGAAGCGAAAATATTCTGCCAGTGCCCATAAGACGTTCTGATACGGTTTGCATATTTGAACTTGACAATGAAAAGGGGGAAATCTCTCGACATTTTCCAATCGGTTCTTACATGCCAGGCAATCGTAGAAGTACCTACGCTTCTCGGATATCGTCTTGGGTTTCGAAACTTGATAAGGAGAATGCTGGATGTTAGTCGAATGATCGAAAACTGTAAAAATATGCTGCTGATTGTCAAAACATTAGCGTATTGTCGAAATTGTCAATACAGCACCTCTCATATTTCCAAGAGTACGGGCCTAGAGAAGCGAAAATATTCTGGCGGTGTGCTTAAGACGTTCAGATACGGTTTACATATTCGCTTTTGACAGGAACAGCAGGAAATCTATCGATATTTTCCAATCTGTTCTTACATGCCAGAAAATAGTAAAAGTATCTACCCGTCGACTATTGTCTTGAGATTCGAAACTTGATGAGGAGAACGCTGGATGGCAGTCGAATGATCGAAAACTGTCAAAATAAGTTGTCGAAGGTCAAAAAATTTGCGTATTCTCTAAATTGTCAGAACAGCACCTCCAATATTTCCACGAGGTACGGGCCTAGAGAAGCGAAAATATTGTATCAGTCTGCTTAAGACGTTCCAATAGGGCTTACATATTCGCCCTTGACAGTAAAAGCGTGAAATCTCTTGACATTTTCCGATCGGTTCTTACATGCCAGGCAATAGTAGAAGTGCCTACGCGTCTCGACTATCGTCTTGAGTTTCGAAACTTGATAAGGAGAACGTTGAATGTTAGTCGAATGATCGAAAGCTGTCAAAATATGTTGCTGACTGTCAAAACATTAGCGTGTTGTCGAAATTGTCAATACAGCACCACTCAAATTTTCCAGTTTACGGGCCTAGAGAAGCGAAAACATTCTGCCAGTGCGCATAAGACGTTCATATACGGTTTGCATATTTGCCCTTGACAAGGAAAGTGGGAGATCTCTCGACATTTTCCAATCGGTTCTTACATGCCAGGCAATAGTAGAAGTACCTACGCGTCTCGACTATCGTCTTGAGTTTCGAAACTTGATAAGGAGAACGCTGGATGTTATTCGAATGATCGAAAACTGTCAAAATATGTTGCTGACTGTCAAAACATTAGCGTGTTGTCGAAATTGTCAATACAGCACCACTCAAATTTTCCAGTTTACGGGCCTAGAGAAGCGAAAACATTCTGCCAGTGCGCATAAGACGTTCAGATACGGTTTGCATATGTGCCCTTGACAAGGAAAGTGGGAGATCTCTCGACATTTTCCAATCGGTTCTTACATGCCAGGCAATAGTAGAAGTACCTACGCGTCTCGACTATCGTCTTGAGTTTCGAAACTTGATAAGGAGAACGCTGGATGTTAGTCAAATGATCGAAAACTGTCAAAATATGTTGCTGACTGTCAAAACATTAGCGTGTTGTCGAAATTGTCAATACAGCACCACTCAAATTTTCCAGTTTACGGGCCTAGATAAGCGAAAATATTCTGCCAGTGCGCATAAGACGTTCAGATACGGTTTGCATATTTGCCCTTGACAAGGAAAGTGGGAGATCTCTCGACATTTCCCAATCGGTTCTTACATGCCAGGCAATAGTAGAAGTACCTGCGCGTCTCGACTATCGTCTTGAGTTTCGAAACTTGATAAGTAGAACGCTGGATGTTAGTCGAATGATCGAAAACTGTCAAAATATGTTGCTGATTGTCAAAACATTAGCGTATTGTCGAAATTGTCAATACAGCACCTTTCATATTTCCAAGAGTACGGGCCTAGAGAAGCGAAAATATTCTGCCAGTGCGCATAAGACGTTCAGATACGGTTTGCATATTTGCCCTTGACAAGGAAAGTGGGAGATCTCTCGACATTTTCCAATCGGTTCTTACATGCCAGGCAATAGTAGAAGTACCTACGCGTCTCGACTATCGTCTTGAGTTTCGAAACTTGATAAGGAGAACGCTGGATGTTAGTCGAATGATCGAAAACTGTCAAAATATGTTGCTGACTGTCAAAACATTAGCGTGTTGTCGAAATTGTCAATACAGCACCACTCAAATTTTCCAGTTTACGGGCCTAGATAAGCGAAAATATTCTGCCAGTGCGCATAAGACGTTCAGATACGGTTTGCATATTTGCCCTTGACAAGGAAAGTGGGAGATCTCTCGACATTTCCCAATCGGTTCTTACATGCCAGGCAATAGTAGAAGTACCTGCGCGTCTCGACTATCGTCTTGAGTTTCGAAACTTGATAAGGAGAACGCTGGATGTTAGTCGAATGATCGAAAACTGTCAAAACATGTTGCTGATTGTCAAAACATTTGCGTATTGTCGAAATTGTCAATACAGCACCTTTCATATTTCCAAGAGTACGGGCCTAGAGAAGCGAAAATATTCTGCCAGTGCGCATAAGACGTTCAGATACGGTTTGCATATTTGCCCTTGACAAGGAAAGTGGGAGATCTCTCGACATTTTCCAATCGGTTCTTACATGCCAGGCAATCGTAGAAGTACCTACGCGTCTCGGATATCGCCTTGAGTTTCGAAACTTGATAAGGAGAATGCTGGATGTTAGTCGAATGATCGAAAACTGTCAAAATGCGTTGTCGATTGTCAAAAAATTAGCGTATTCTCAATATTGTCAGAACAGCACCTCCAATATTTCCACGAGGTATGGGCCTAGAGAAGCGAAAGTATTCTGGCCTTGTGCGTAAGACTTTCAGATACGGTTTACATATTTGTCCTTGACAGGAAAGGCGGGAGATCCCTCGACATTTTCCAACCGGTTCTTACATGCCAGACAATAGTACAAGTACCTACGCGTTTCAACTACCGTCTTGAGATTCGAAACTTGACCAGGAGAACCCTGGATGGCAGTCGAATGATCGAAAACTGTCCAAATAAGTTGTCGAATGTCAAAAAATTTGCGTATTCTCAAAATTGTCAGAACAGCACCTCTAATATTTCCACGAGGTACGGGCCTAGAGAAGCGAAAATATTCTGGCAGTGTGCTTAAGACGTGCAGATACGGTTTACATATTTGTCCTTGACAGGAAAAGCGGGAAATCTCTCGACATTTTCCAACCGGTTCTTACCTGCCAGACAATAGTAGAAGTACCTACACGTCGACTGTCGTCTTGAGATTCGAAACTTGATGAGAACACTGGATGGTAGCCGAATGATCGAAAACTGTCAAAATAGGTTGTCGATTGTCGCATTCTCGAAATTGTCAAAACAGCAAATGTAACCTCTTACGTGCGTACCCGGCTAAAGTGGTTTGCACATTCACCCATCAAATCGCCCTTTTGGAAGGGTAATGGGGTCGAAATCAGTATCCTTCAACTCTCAAGGGTGTCATATGTTTGTTAGACAAGGTTTCCAATGGACTGACCCTTACGTCAATAGTTTAAATCAGGTGCCATCCCAGCAGCCCAGGAAAGATCCAGAAAGGTTGTAACGTGTAGCATCCAGAATTCTCTTGATTCTCGCGTTATCAAAACCCCGTGAGGAATGTGTACGTGGTCCACGTAAAGTCTCTTCATGATCGAAAACTGTCAAAATACGTTGCCGATTGTCAAAAAATTAGCGTGTTCTCGAAATTGTCTAAGCAGCACCTCCAATATTTACACGAGGTATAGGCCTAAAGAAGCGAAAATATTCTGGCAGTGTGCTTAAGACGTTCAGATACGGTTTACATATTTGTCCTTGACAGGAAAAGCGGGATTTTCCAACCGGTTCTTACCTGCCAGACAATAGTAGAAGAACCTACGCGTCGACTGTCGTCTTGAGATTCGAAATTTGATGAGGAGAACGCTGGATGGTAGTCGAATGATCGAAAACTGTCAAAATACTTTGTCGATTGTCAAAAAATTAGCGTGTTCTCGAAATTGTCAAAACAGCACCTCCAATATTTCCACGAGATATGGGCCTAAAGAAGCGAAAATATTCTGGCAGTGTGCTTAAGACGTTCAGATACGGTTTACATATTTGTCCTTGACAGGAAAAGCGGGAAATCCCTCGACATTTTCCAACCGGTTCTTACCTGCCAGACAATAGTAGAAGTACCTACACGTCGACTGTCGTCTTGAGATTCGAAACTTGATGAGGAGAAGGCTGGATGGTAGTCGAATGATCGAAAACTGTTAAAATACTTTGTCGATTGTCAAAAAATTAGCGTGTTCTCGAAATTGACAAAACAGCACCTCCAATATTTCCACGAGGTATGGGCCTAAAAAAGCGAAAATATTCTGGCAGTGTGCTTAAGACGTTCAGATACGGTTTACATATTTGTCCTTGACAGGAAAAGCGGGAAACCTCTCGACATTTTCCAACCGGTTCTTACCTGCCAGACAATAGTAGAAGTACCAACGCGTCGACTGTCGTCTTGAGATTCGAAACTTGATGAGGAGAACGCTGGATGGTAGTCGAATGATCGAAAACTGTTAAAATACTTTGTCGACTGTCAAAAAATTAGCGTGTTCTCGAAATTGACAAAACAGCACCACCAATATTTCCACGAGGTATGGGCCTAAAGAAGCGAAAATATTCTGGCAGTGTGCTTAAGACGTTCAGATACGGTTTACATGTTTGTCCTTGACAGGAAAAGCGGGAAATCTCTCGACATTTTCCAACCGGTTCTTACCTGCCAGACAATAGTAGAAGTACCTGCGCGTCGACTGTCGTCTTGAGATTCGAAACTTGATGAGGAGAACGCTGGATGGTAGTCGAATGATCGAAAACTGTCAAAATGCGTTGTCGGTTGTCAAAAAATTAGCGTATTCTCAAAATTGTCAGAACAGCACCTCCAATATTTCCACGAGGTACGGGCCTAGAGAAGCGAAAATATTCTGGCAGTGTACTTAAGACGTTCAGATACGGTTTACATATTTGTCCTTGACAGGAAAAGCGGGAAATCCCTCGACATTTTCCAACCGATTCTTACCTGCCAGACAATAGTAGAAGTACCTACGCGTCACTGTCGTCTTGAGATTCGAAACTTGAGGAGAACACTGGATGGTAGCCGAATGATCGAAAACTGACAAAATAGCTTGTCGATTGTCGTATTCTCGAAATTGTCAAAACAGCAAACGTAACCTCTTAGGTGCGTACCCGGCTAAAGTGGTTTGCACATTCACCCATCAAATCGCCCTTTTGGAAGCGTAATGGGGTCGAAATCAGTGTCCTTCGACTCTCAAGGGTGTCATATGTTTGTTAGACAAGGTTTCCAATGGACTGACCCTCACGTCAATAGTTTAAATCATGTGCCATCCCAGCAGCCCAGGAAAGATCCAGAAAGGTTGTAACGTGTAGAATCCAGAATTCTCTTGATTCTCGCGTTATCAAAACCCCGTGAGGAATGTGTACGTGGTCCACGTAAATTCTCTTCATGATCGAAAACTATCAAAATACGTTGCCGATTGTCAAAAAATTAGCGTGTTCTCGAAATTGTCAAAACAGCACCACCAATATTTCCACGAGGTATGGACCTAAAGAAGCCAAAATATTCTGGCAGTGTGCTTAAGACTTTTATATATGGTTTACATATTTGCCCTTGACAGCAATAGCGGGAAATCTATCGACATTTCCCAGGTGGTTCATACATGCCAGACAATAGTAGAAATAACTGCGCGTCGACTGTCGTCTTGAGATTCAAAACTTGACGAGAACGCTGGATGTTAGTCGAATGATCGAAAACTGTCAAAATGCGTTGTCGATTGTCAAAAAATTAGCGTATTCTCAAAATTGTCAGAACAGCACTCCCAATATTTTAAACGAGGTACGGGCCTAGAGAAGCGAAAATATTCTGGCCGTGTGCGTAAGACGTTCAGATACGGTTTACATATTTGTCCTTGACAGGAAAAGCGGGAAATCTCTCGACATTTTCCAACAGGTTCTTACCTGCCAGACAATAGTAGAAGTACCTGCGCGTCGACTGTCGTCTTGAGATTCGAAGCTTGATGAGGAGAACGCTGGATGGTAGTCGAATGATCGAAAACTGTCAAAATGCGTTGTCGGTTGTCAAAAAATTAGCGTATTCTCAAAATTGTCAGAACAGCACCTCCAATATTTCCACGAGGTACGGGCCTAGAGAAGCGAAAATATTCTGGCAGTGTACTTAAGACGTTCAGATACGGTTTACATATTTGTCCTTGACAGGAAAAGCGGGAAATCCCTCGACATTTTCCAACCGGTTCTTACCTGCCAGACAATAGTAGAAGTACCTACACGTCGACTGTCGTCTTGAGATTCGAAA
Source organism: Pycnomerus fuliginosus (assembly GCA_963924575.1). Taxonomy (NCBI): domain Eukaryota; kingdom Metazoa; phylum Arthropoda; class Insecta; order Coleoptera; family Zopheridae; genus Pycnomerus; species Pycnomerus fuliginosus. Next base: position 894,940 of record CAWUQC010000001.1, read on the forward strand.
CTTGATGAGGAGAATGCTGGATGGTAGTCGAATGATCGAAAACTGTCAAAATACTTTGTCGATTGTCAAAAAATTAGCGTGTTCTCGAAATTGTCTAAGCAGCACCTCCAATATTTACACGAGGTGTAGGCCTAAAGAAGCGAAAATATTCTGGCAGTGTGCTTAAGACGTTCAGATACGGTTTACATATTTGTCCTTGACAGGAAAAGCGGGAAATCTCCCGACATTTTCCAACCGGTTCTTACCTGCCAGACAATAGTAGAAGTACCAACGCGTCGACTGTCGTCTTGAGATTCGAAACTTGATGAGGAGAACGCTGGATGGTAGTCGAATGATCGAAAACTGTCAAAATATGTTGCTGACTGTCAAAACATTAGCGTGTTGTCGAAATTGTCAATACAGCACCACTCAAATTTTCCAGTTTACGGGCCTAGAGAAGCGAAAATATTCTGCCAGTGCGCATAAGACGTTCAGATACGGTTTGCATATTTGCCCTTGACAAGGAAAGTGGGAGATCTCTCGACATTTTCCAATCGGTTCTTACATGCCAGGCAATAGTAGAAGTACCTACGCGTCTCGACTATCGTCTTGAGTTTCGAAACTTGATAAGGAGAACGCTGGATGTTAGTCGAATGATCGAAAACTGTCAAAATATGTTGCTGACTGTCAAAACATTAGCGTGTTGTCGAAATTGTCAATACAGCACCACTCAAATTTTCCAGTTTACGGGCCTAGATAAGCGAAAATATTCTGCCAGTGCGCATAAGACGTTCAGATACGGTTTGCATATTTGCCCTTGACAAGGAAAGTGGGAGATATCTCGACATTTCCCAATCGGTTCTTACATGCCAGGCAATAGTAGAAGTACCTGCGCGTCTCGACTATCGTCTTGAGTTTCGAAACTTGATAAGGAGAACGCTGGATGTTAGTCGAATGATCGAAAACTGTCAAAATATGTTGCTGATTGTCAAAACATTAGCGTATTGTCGAAATTGTCAATACAGCACCTTTCATATTTCCAAGAGTACGGGCCTAGAGAAGCGAAAATATTCTGCCAGTGCGCATAAGACGTTCAGATACGGTTTGCATATTTGCCCTTGACAAGGAAAGTGGGAGATCTCTCGACATTTTCCAATCGGTTCTTACATGCCAGGCAATCGTAGAAGTACCTACGCGTCTCGGATATCGCCTTGAGTGTCGAAACTTGATAAGGAGAATGCTGGATGTTAGTCGAATGATCGAAAACTGTCAAAATGCGTTGTCGATTGTCAAAAAATTAGCGTGTTCTCAATATTGTCAGAACAGCACCTCCAATATTTCCACGAGGTACGGGCCTAGAGAAGCGAAAGTATTCTGGCCTTGTGCGTAAGACTTTCAGATACGGTTTACATATTTGTCCTTGACAGGAAAGGCGGGAGATCCCTCGACATTTTCCAACCGGTTCTTACATGCCAGACAATAGTACAAGTACCTACGCGTTTCAACTACCGTCTTGAGATTCGAAACTTGACCAGGAGAACCCTGGATGGCAGTCGAATGATCGAAAACTGTCCAAATAAGTTGTCGAATGTCAAAAAATTTGCGTATTCTCAAAATTGTCAGAACAGCACCTCTAATATTTCCACGAGGTACGGGCCTAGAGAAGCGAAAATATTCTGGCAGTGTGCTTAAGACGTTCAGATACGGTTTACATATTTGTCCTTGACAGGAAAAGCGGGAAATCTCTCGACATTTTCCAACCGGTTCTTACCTGCCAGACAATAGTAGAAGTACCTACACGTCGACTGTCGTCTTGAGATTCGAAACTTGATGAGAACACTGGATGGTAGCCGAATGATCGAAAACTGTCAAAATAGGTTGTCGATTGTCGCATTCTCGAAATTGTCAAAACAGCAAATGTAACCTCTTACGTGCGTACCCGGCTAAAGTGGTTTGCACATTCACCCATCAAATCGCCCTTTTGGAAGGGTAATGGGGTCGAAATCAGTATCCTTCAACTCTCAAGGGTGTCATATGTTTGTTAGACAAGGTTTCCAATGGACTGACCCTTACGTCAATAGTTTAAATCAGGTGCCATCCCAGCAGCCCAGGAAAGATCCAGAAAGGTTGTAACGTGTAGCATCCAGAATTCTCTTGATTCTCGCGTTATCAAAACCCCGTGAGAAATGTGTACGTGGTCCACGTAAAGTCTCTTCATGATCGAAAACTGTCAAAATACGTTGCCGATTGTCAAAAAATTAGCGTGTTCTCGAAATTGTCTAAGGAGCACCTCCAATATTTACACGAGGTATAGGCCTAAAGAAGCGAAAATATTCTGGCAGTGTGCTTAAGACGTTCAGATACGGTTTACATATTTGTCCTTGACAGGAAAAGCGGGATTTTCCAACCGGTTCTTACCTGCCAGACAATAGTAGAAGAACCTACGCGTCGACTGTCGTCTTGAGATTCGAAATTTGATGAGGAGAACGCTGGATGGTAGTCGAATGATCGAAAACTGTCAAAATGCTTTGTCGATTGTCAAAAAATTAGCGTGTTCTCGAAATTGTCAAAACAGCACCTCCAATATTTCCACGAGATATGGGCCTAAAGAAGCGAAAATATTCTGGCAGTGTGCTTAAGACGTTCAGATACGGTTTACATATTTGTCCTTGACAGGAAAAGCGGGAAATCCCTCGACATTTTCCAACCGGTTCTTACCTGCCAGACAATAGTAGAAGTACCTACACGTCGACTGTCGTCTTGAGATTCGAAACTTGATGAGGAGAAGGCTGGATGGTAGTCGAATGATCGAAAACTGTTAAAATACTTTGTCGATTGTCAAAAAATTAGCGTGTTCTCGAAATTGACAAAACAGCACCTCCAATATTTCCACGAGGTATGGGCCTAAAAAAGCGAAAATATTCTGGCAGTGTGCTTAAGACGTTCAGATACGGTTTACATATTTGTCCTTGACAGGAAAAGCGGGAAACCTCTCGACATTTTCCAACCGGTTCTTACCTGCCAGACAATAGTAGAAGTACCAACGCGTCGACTGTCGTCTTGAGATTCGAAACTTGATGAGGAGAACGCTGGATGGTAGTCGAATGATCGAAAACTGTTAAAATACTTTGTCGACTGTCAAAAAATTAGCGTGTTCTCGAAATTGACAAAACAGCACCACCAATATTTCCACGAGGTATGGGCCTAAAGAAGCGAAAATATTCTGGCAGTGTGCTTAAGACGTTCAGATACGGTTTACATGTTTGTCCTTGACAGGAAAAGCGGGAAATCTCTCGACATTTTCCAACCGGTTCTTACCTGCCAGACAATAGTAGAAGTACCTGCGCGTCGACTGTCGTCTTGAGATTCGAAGCTTGATGAGGAGAACGCTGGATGGTAGTCGAATGATCGAAAACTGTCAAAATGCGTTGTCGGTTGTCAAAAAATTAGCGTATTCTCAAAATTGTCAGAACAGCACCTCCAATATTTCCACGAGGTACGGGCCTAGAGAAGCGAAAATATTCTGGCAGTGTACTTAAGACGTTCAGATACGGTTTACATATTTGTCCTTGACAGGAAAAGCGGGAAATCCCTCGACATTTTCCAACCGGTTCTTACCTACCAGACAATAGTAGAAGTACCTACACGTCGACTGTCGTCTTGAGATTCGAAACTTGATGAGGAGAATGCTGGATGGTAGTCGAATGATCGAAAACTGTCAAAATACTTTGTCGATTGTCAAAAAATTAGCGTGTTCTCGAAATTGTCTAAGCAGCACCTCCAATATTTACACGAGGTGTAGGCCTAAAGAAGCGAAAATATTCTGGCAGTGTGCTTAAGACGTTCAGATACGGTTTACATATTTGTCCTTGACAGGAAAAGCGGGAAATCTCTCGACATTTTCCAACCGGTTCTTACCTGCCAGACAATAGTAGAAGTACCAACGCGTCGACTGTCGTCTTGAGATTCGAAACTTGATGAGGAGAACGCTGGATGGTAGTCGAATGATCGAAAACTGTCAAAATATGTTGCTGACTGTCAAAACATTAGCGTGTTGTCGAAATTGTCAATACAGCACCACTCAAATTTTCCAGTTTACGGGCCTAGAGAAGCGAAAATATTCTGCCAGTGCGCATAAGACGTTCAGATACGGTTTGCATATTTGCCCTTGACAAGGAAAGTGGGAGATCTCTCGACATTTTCCAATCGGTTCTTACATGCCAGGCAATAGTAGAAGTACCTACGCGTCTCGACTATCGTCTTGAGTTTCGAAACTTGATAAGGAGAACGCTGGATGTTAGTCGAATGATCGAAAACTGTCAAAATATGTTGCTGACTGTCAAAACATTAGCGTGTTGTCGAAATTGTCAATACAGCACCACTCAAATTTTCCAGTTTACGGGCCTAGATAAGCGAAAATATTCTGCCAGTGCGCATAAGACGTTCAGATACGGTTTGCATATTTGCCCTTGACAAGGAAAGTGGGAGATCTCTCGACATTTCCCAATCGGTTCTTACATGCCAGGCAATAGTAGAAGTACCTGCGCGTCTCGACTATCGTCTTGAGTTTCGAAACTTGATAAGGAGAACGCTGGATGTTAGTCGAATGATCGAAAACTGTCAAAATATGTTGCTGATTGTCAAAACATTAGCGTATTGTCGAAATTGTCAATACAGCACCTTTCATATTTCCAAGAGTACGGGCCTAGAGAAGCGAAAATATTCTGCCAGTGCGCATAAGACGTTCAGATACGGTTTGCATATTTGCCCTTGACAAGGAAAGTGGGAGATCTCTCGACATTTTCCAATCGGTTCTTACATGCCAGGCAATCGTAGAAGTACCTACGCGTCTCGGATATCGCCTTGAGTTTCGAAACTTGATAAGGAGAATGCTGGATGTTAGTCGAATGATCGAAAACTGTCAAAATGCGTTGTCGATTGTCAAAAAATTAGCGTATTCTCAATATTGTCAGAACAGCACCTCCAATATTTCCACGAGGTACGGGCCTAGAGAAGCGAAAGTATTCTGGCCTTGTGCGTAAGACTTTCAGATACGGTTTACATATTTGTCCTTGACAGGAAAGGCGGGAGATCCCTCGACATTTTCCAACCGGTTCTTACATGCCAGACAATAGTACAAGTACCTACGCGTTTCAACTACCGTCTTGAGATTCGAAACTTGACCAGGAGAACCCTGGATGGCAGTCGAATGATCGAAAACTGTCCAAATAAGTTGTCGAATGTCAAAAAATTTGCGTATTCTCAAAATTGTCAGAACAGCACCTCCAATATTTCCACGAGGTACGGGCCTAGAGAAGCGAAAATATTCTGGCAGTGTGCTTAAGACGTTCAGATACGGTTTACATATTTGTCCTTGACAGGAAAAGCGGGAAATCTCTCGACATTTTCCAACCGGTTCTTACCTGCCAGACAATAGTAGAAGTACCAACGCGTCGACTGTCGTCTTGAGATTCGAAACTTGATGAGGAGAACGCTGGATGGTAGTCGAATGATCGAAAACTGTCAAAATACTTTGTCGATTGTCAAAAAATTAGCGTGTTCTCGAAATTGTCAAAACGGCACCTCCAATATTTCCACGAGATATGGGCCTAAAGAAGCGAAAATATTCTGGCAGTGTACTTAAGACGTTCAGATACGGTTTACATGTTTGTCCTTGACAGGAAAAGCTGGAAATCCCTCGACATTTTCCAACCGGTTCTTACCTGCCAGACAATAGTAGAAGTACCTACACGTCGACTGTCGTCTTGAGATTCGAAACTTGATGAGAACACTGGATGGTAGCCGAATGATCGAAAACTGTCAAAATAGGTTGTCGATTGTCGTATTCTCGAAATTGTCAAAACAGCAAACGTAACCTCTTACGTGCGTACCCGGCTAAAGTGGTTTGCACATTCACCCATCAAATCGCCCTTTTGGAAGGGTAATGGGGTCGAAATCAGTATCCCTCAACTCTCAAGGGTGTCATATGTTTGTTAGACAAGGTTTCCAATGGACTGACCCTTACGTCAATAGTTTAAATCAGGTGCCATCCCAGCAGCCAAGGAAAGATCCAGAAAGGTTGTAACGTGTAGCATCCAGAATTCTCTTGATTCTCGCGTTATCAAAACCCCGTGAGGAATGTGTACGTGGTCCACGTAAAGTCTCTTCATGATCGAAAACTGTCAAAATACGTTGCCGATTGTCAAAAAATTAGCGTGTTCTCGAAATTGTCTAAGCAGCACCTCCAATATTTACACGAGGTATAGGCCTAAAGAAGCGAAAATATTCTGGCAGTGTGCTTAAGACGTTCAGATACGGTTTACATATTTGTCCTTGACAGGAAAAGCGGGATTTTCCAACCGGTTCTTACCTGCCAGACAATAGTAGAAGAACCTACGCGTCGACTGTCGTCTTGAGATTCGAAACTTGATGAGGAGAACGCTGGATGGTAGTCGAATGATCGAAAACTGTCAAAATACTTTGTCGATTGTCAAAAAATTAGCGTGTTCTCGAAATTGTCAAAACAGCACCTCCAATATTTCCACGAGATATGGGCCTAAAGAAGCGAAAATATTCTGGCAGTGTGCTTAAGACGTTCAGATACGGTTTACATATTTGTCCTTGACAGGAAAAGCGGGAAATCCCTCGACATTTTCCAACCGGTTCTTACCTGCCAGACAATAGTAGAAGTACCAACGCGTCGACTGTCGTCTTGAGATTCGAAACTTGATGAGGAGAACGCTGGATGGTAGTCGAATGATCGAAAACTGTTAAAATACTTTGTCGATTGTCAAAAAATTAGCGTGTTCTCGAAATTCACAAAACAGCACCTCCAATATTTCCACGAGGTATGGGTCTAAAGAAGCGAAAATATTCTGGCAGTGTGCTTAAGACGTTCAGATACGGTTTACATGTTTGTCCTTGACAGGAAAAGCGGGAAATCTCTCGACATTTTCCAACCGGTTCTTACCTGCCAGACAATAGTAGAAGTACCTGCGCGTCGACTGTCGTCTTGAGATTCGAAACTTGATGAGGAGAACGCTGGATGGTAGTCGAATGATCGAAAACTGTCAAAATGCGTTGTCGGTTGTCAAAAAATTAGCGTATTCTCAAAATTGTCAGAACAGCACCTCCAATATTTCCACGAGGTACGGGCCTAGAGAAGCGAAAATATTCTGGCAGTGTACTTAAGACGTTCAGATACGGTTTACATATTTGTCCTTGACAGGAAAAGCGGGAAATCCCTCGACATTTTCCAACCGATTCTTACCTGCCAGACAATAGTATAAGTACCTACGCGTCACTGTCGTCTTGAGATTCGAAACTTGAGGAGAACACTGGATGGTAGCCGAATGATCGAAAACTGTCAAAATAGCTTGTCGTATTCTCGAAATTGTCAAAACAGCAAACGTAACCTCTTAGGTGCGTACCCGGCTAAAGTGGTTTGCACATTCACCCATCAAATCGCCCTTTTGGAAGCGTAATGGGGTCGAAATCAGTGTCCTTCGACTCTCAAGGGTGTCATATGTTTGTTAGACAAGGTTTCCAATGGACTGACCCTCACGTCAATAGTTTAAATCAGGTGCCATCCCAGCAGCCCAGGAAAGATCCAGAAAGGTTGTAACGTGTAGCATTCAGAATTCTCTTGATTCTCGCGTTATCAAAACCCCGTGAGGAATGTGGTCCACGTAAATTCTCTTCATGATCGAAAACTATCAAAATACGTTGCCGATTGTCAAAAAATTAGCGTGTTCTCGAAATTGTCAAAACAGCACCACCAATATTTCCACGAGGTATGGACCTAAAGAAGCCAAAATATTCTGGCAGTGTGCTTAAGACTTTTATATATGGTTTACATATTTGCCCTTGACAGCAATAGCGGGAAATCTATCGACATTTCCCAGGTGGTTCATACATGCCAGACAATAGTAGAAATAACTGCGCGTCGACTGTCGTCTTGAGATTCGAAACTTGACGAGAACGCTGGATGTTAGTCGAATGATCGAAAACTGTCAAAATGCGTTGTCGATTGTCAAAAAATTAGCGTATTCTCAAAATTGTCAGAACAGCACTCCCAATATTTTAAACGAGGTACGGGCCTAGAGAAGCGAAAATATTCTGGCCGTGTGCGTAAGACGTTCAGATACGGTTTACATATTTGTCCTTGACAGGAAAAGCGGGAAATCTCTCGACATTTTCCAACCGGTTCTTACCTGCCAGACAATAGTAGAAGTACCAACGCGTCGACTGTCGCCTTGAGATTCGAAACTTGATGAGGAGAACGCTGGATGGTAGTCGAATGATCGAAAACTGTCAAAATACTTTGTCGATTGTCAAAAAATTAGCGTGTTCTCGAAATTGACAAAACTGCACCTCCAATATTTCCACGAGGTATGGGCCTAAAGAAGCGAAAATATTCTGGCAGTGTGCTTAAGACGTTCAGATACGGTTTACATGTTTGTCCTTGACAGGAAAAGCGGGAAATCTCTCGACATTTTCCAACCGGTTCTTACCTGCCAGACAATAGTAGAAGTACCAACGCGTCGACTGTCGTCTTGAGATTCGAAACTTGATGAGGAGAACGCTGGATGGTAGTCGAATGATCGAAAACTGTTAAAATGCTTTGTCGATTGTCAAAAAATTAGCGTGTTCTCGAAATTGACAAAACAGCACCTCCAATATTTCCACGAGGTATGGGCCTAAAGAAGCGAAAATATTCTGGCAGTGTGCTTAAGACCTTCAGATACGGTTTACATATTTGCCCTTGACAGGAAAAGCGGGAAATCTCTCGACATTTTCCAACCGGTTCTTACCTGCCAGACAATAGTAGAAGTACCAACGCGTCGACTGTCGTCTTGAGATTCGAAACTTGATGAGGAGAACGCTGGATGGTAGTCGAATGATCGAAAACTCTTAAAATACTTTGTCGATTGTCAAAAAATTAGCGTGTTCTCGAAATTGACAAAACAGCACCTCCAATATTTCCACGAGGTATGGGCCTAAAGAAGCGAAAATATTCTGGCAGTGTGCTTAAGACGTTCAGATACGGTTTACATGTTTGTCCTTGACAGGAAAAGCGGGAAATCTCTCGACATTTTCCAACCGGTTCTTACCTGCCAGACAATAGTAGAAGTACCTGCGCGTCGACTGTCGTCTTGAGATTCGAAGCTTGATGAGGAGAACGCTGGATGGTAGTCGAATGATCGAAAACTGTCAAAATGCGTTGTCGGTTGTCAAAAAATTAGCGTATTCTCAAAATTGTCAGAACAGCACCTCCAATATTTCCACGAGGTACGGGCCTAGAGAAGCGAAAATATTCTGGCAGCGTACGTAAGACGTTCAGATACGGTTTACATATTTGTCCTTGACAGGAAAAGCGGGAAATCCCTCGACATTTTCCAACCGGTTCTTACCTGCCAGACAATAGTAGAAGTACCTACACGTCGACTGTCGTCTTGAGATTCGAAACTTGATGAGGAGAATGCTGGATGGTAGTCGAATGATCGAAAACAGTCAAAATAGGTTGTCGAGTGTCGTATTCTCGAAATTGTCATAACAGCAAACGTAACCTCTTAGGTGCGTACCCGACTAAAGTGGTTTGCACATTCACCCATCAAATCGCCCTTTTGGAAGGGTAATGGGGTCGAAATCAGTGTCCTTCGACTCTCAAGGGTGTCATATGTTTGTTAGACAAGGTTTCCAATGGACTGACCCTCATGTCAATAGTTTAAATCAGGTGCCATCCCAGCCAAGGAAAGATCCAGAAAGGTTGTAACGTGTAGCATCCAGAATTCTCTTGATTCTCGCGTTATCAAAACCCCGTGAGGAATGTGTACGTGGTCCACGTAAATTCTCTTCATGATCGAAAACTATCAAAATAAGTTGATGATTGTCAAAAAATTAGCGTGTTCTCGAAATTGTCAAAACAGCACCACCAATATTTCCACGAGGTATGGACCTAAAGAAGCCAAAATATTCTGGCAGTGTGCTTAAGACTTTTATATATGGTTTACATATTTGCCCTTGACAGCAATAGCGGGAAATCTATCGACATTTCCCAGGTGGTTCATACATGCCAGACAATAGTAGAAATAACTGCGCGTCGACTGTCGTCTTGAGATTCGAAACTTGACGAGAACGCTGGATGTTACTAGTCGAATGATCGAAAACTGTCAAAATGCGTTGTCGATTGTCAAAAAATTAGCGTATTCTCAAAATTGTCAGAACAGCACTCCCAATATTTTAAACGAGGTACGGGCCTAGAGAAGCGAAAATATTCTGGCCGTGTGCGTAAGACGTTCAGATACGGTTTACATATTTGTCCTTGACAGGAAAAGCGGGAAATCTCTCGACATTTTCCAACCGGTTCTTACCTGCCAGACAATAGTAGAAGTACCAACGCGTCGACTGTCGCCTTGAGATTCGAAACTTGATGAGGAGAACGCTGGATGGTAGTCGAATGATCGAAAACTGTCAAAATACTTTGTCGATTGTCAAAAAATTAGCGTGTTCTCGAAATTGACAAAACTGCACCTCCAATATTTCCACGAGGTATGGGCCTAAAGAAGCGAAAATATTCTGGCAGTGTGCTTAATACGTTCAGATACGGTTTACATATTTGTCCTTGACAGGAAAAGCGGGAAATCTCTCGACATTTTCCAGCCGGTTCTTACCTGCCAGACAATAGTAGAAGTACCAACGCGTCGACTGTCGTCTTGAGATTCGAAACTTGATGAGGAGAACGCTGGATGGTAGTCGAATGATCGAAAACTGTCAAAATACTTTGTCGATTGTCAAAAAATTAGCGTGTTCTCGAAATTGACAAAACTGCACCTCCAATATTTCCACTAGGTATGGGCCTAAAGAAGCGAAAATATTCTGGCAGTGTGCTTAATACGTTCAGATACGGTTTACATATTTGTCCTTGACAGGAAAAGCGGGAAATCTCTCGACATTTTCCAACCGGTTCTTACCTGCCAGACAATAGTAGAAGTACCAACGCGTCGACTGTCGTCTTGAGATTTGAAACTTGATGAGGAGAACGCTGGATGGTAGTCGAATGATCGAAAACTGTTAAAATACTTTGTCGATTGTCAAAAAATTAGCGTGTTCTCGAAATTGACAAAACAGCACCTCCAACATTTCCACGAGGTACGGGCCTAGAGAAGCGAAAATATTCTGGCAGTGTACTTAAGACGTTCAGATACGGTTTACATATTTGTCCTTGACAGGAAAAGCGGGAAATCCCTCGACATTTTCCAACCGGTTCTTACCTGCCAGACAATAGTAGAAGTACCTACACGTCGACTGTCGTCTTGAGATTCGAAACTTGATGAGGAGAATGCTGGATGGTAGTCGAATGATCGAAAACTGTCAAAATACTTTGTCGATTGTCAAAAAATTAGCGTGTTCTCGAAATTGTCTAAGCAGCACCTCCAATATTTACACGAGGTATAGGCCTAAAGAAGCGAAAATATTCTGGCAGTGTGCTTAAGACGTTCAGATACGGTTTACATATTTGTCCTTGACAGGAAAAGCGGGAAACCCCTCGACATTTTCCAACCGGTTCTTACCTGCCAGACAATAGTAGAAGTACCGACACGTCGACTGTCGTCTTGAGATTCGAAACTTGATGAGGAGAAGGCTGGATGGTAGTCGAATGATCGAAAACTGTTAAAATACTTTGTCGATTGTCAAAAAATTTGCGTGTTCTCGAAATTGACAAAACAGCACCTCCAATATTTCCACGAGGTATGGGCCTAAAGAAGCGAAAATATTCTGGCAGTGTGCTTAAGACATTCAGATACGGTTTACATGTTTGTCCTTGACAGGAAAAGCGGGACATCTCTCGACATTTTCTAACCGATTCTTACCTGCCAGACAATAGTAGAAGTACCTACGCGTCACTGCCGTCTTGAGATTCGAAACTTGATGGGGAGACCCCTGGATGGCAGTCGAATGATCGAAAACTGTCAAAATGCGTTGTCGATTGTCAAAAAATTAGCGTGTTCTCGAAATTGTCAAAACAGCACCTCCAATATTTCCACGAGGTACGGGCCTAGAGAAGCGAAAATATCCTGGCCGTGTGCTCAAGACATTCAGATACGGTTTACATATTTGTCCTTGACAGGAAAAGCGGGAAATCTCTCGACATTTTCCAACCGGTTCTTACCTGCCAGACAATAGTAGAAGTACCAACGCGTCGACTGTCGTCTTGAGATTCGAAACTTGATGAGGAGAACGCTGGATGGTAGTCGAATGATCGAAAACTGTCAAAATACTTTGTCGATTGTCAAAAAATTAGCGTGTTCTCGAAATTGACAAAACTGCACCTCCAATATTTCCACGAGGTATGGGCCTAAAGAAGCGAAAATATTCTGGCAGTGTGCTTAATACGTTCAGATACGGTTTACATATTTGTCCTTGACAGGAAAAGCGGGAAATCTCTCGACATTTTCCAACCGGTTCTTACCTGCCAGACAATAGTAGAAGTACCAACGCGTCGACTGTCGTCTTGAGATTCGAAACTTGATGAGGAGAACGCTGGATGGTAGTCGAATGATCGAAAACTGTTAAAATACTTTGTCGATTGTCAAAAAATTTGCGTGTTCTCGAAATTGACAAAACAGCACCTCCAATATTTCCACGAGGTATGGGCATAAAAAAGCGAAAACATTCTGGCAGTGTGCTTAAGACATTCAGATACGGTTTACATGTTTGTCCTTGACAGGAAAAGCGGGACATCTCTCGACATTTTCTAACCGATTCTTACCTGCCAGACAATAGTATAAGTACCTACGCGTCACTGTCGTCTTGAGATTCGAAACTTGATGAGGAGAACGCTGGATGGTAGTCGAATGATCGAAAACTGTTAAAATACTTTGTCGATTGTCAAAAAATTAGCGTGTTCTCGAAATTGACAAAACAGCACCTCCAACATTTCCACGAGGTACGGGCCTAGAGAAGCGAAAATATTCTGGCAGTGTACTTAAGACGTTCAGATACGGTTTACATATTTGTCCTTGACAGGAAAAGCGGGAAATCCCTCGACATTTTCCAACCGGTTCTTACCTGCCAGACAATAGTAGAAGTACCTACACGTCGACTGTCGTCTTGAGATTCGAAACTTGATGAGGAGAATGCTGGATGGTAGTCGAATGATCGAAAACTGTCAAAATACTTTGTCGATTGTCAAAAAATTAGCGTGTTCTCGAAATTGTCTAAGCAGCACCTCCAATATTTACACGAGGTATAGGCCTAAAGAAGCGAAAATATTCTGGCAGTGTGCTTAAGACGTTCAGATACGGTTTACATATTTGTCCTTGACAGGAAAAGCGGGAAACCCCTCGACATTTTCCAACCGGTTCTTACCTGCCAGACAATAGTAGAAGTACCGACACGTCGACTGTCGTCTTGAGATTCGAAACTTGATGAGGAGAAGGCTGGATGGTAGTCGAATGATCGAAAACTGTTAAAATACTTTGTCGATTGTCAAAAAATTTGCGTGTTCTCGAAATTGACAAAACAGCACCTCCAATATTTCCACGAGGTATGGGCCTAAAGAAGCGAAAATATTCTGGCAGTGTGCTTAAGACATTCAGATACGGTTTACATGTTTGTCCTTGACAGGAAAAGCGGGACATCTCTCGACATTTTCTAACCGATTCTTACCTGCCAGACAATAGTAGAAGTACCTACGCGTCACTGCCGTCTTGAGATTCGAAACTTGATGGGGAGACCCCTGGATGGCAGTCGAATGATCGAAAACTGTCAAAATGCGTTGTCGATTGTCAAAAAATTAGCGTGTTCTCGAAATTGTCAAAACAGCACCTCCAATATTTCCACGAGGTACGGGCCTAGAGAAGCGAAAATATCCTGGCCGTGTGCTCAAGACGTTCAGATACGGTTTACATATTTGTCCTTGACAGGAAAAGCGAGAAATCCCGCGACATTTTCCAACCGGTTCTTACCTGCCAGACAATAGTAGAAGTACCAACGCGTCGACTGTCGTCTTGAGATTCGAAACTTGATGAGGAGAACGCTGGATGGTAGTCGAATGATCGAAAACTGTTAAAATACTTTGTCGATTGTCAAAAAATTTGCGTGTTCTCGAAATTGACAAAACAGCACCTCCAATATTTCCACGAGGTATGGGCATAAAAAAGCGAAAACATTCTGGCAGTGTGCTTAAGACATTCAGATACGGTTTACATGTTTGTCCTTGACAGGAAAAGCGGGACATCTCTCGACATTTTCTAACCGATTCTTACCTGCCAGACAATAGTATAAGTACCTACGCGTCACTGTCGTCTTGAGATTCGAAACTTGAGGAGAACACTGGATGGTAGCCGAATGATCGAAAACTGTCAAAATAGCTTGTCGTATTCTCGAAATTGTCAAAACAGCAAACGTAACCTCTTAGGTGCGTACCCGGCTAAAGTGGTTTGCACATTCACCCATCAAATCGCCCTTTTGGAAGGGTAATGGGGTCGAAATCAGTGTCCTTCGACTCTCAAGGGTGTCATATGTTTGTTAGACAAGGTTTCCAATGGACTGACCCTCACGTCAATAGTTTAAATCAGGTGCCATCCCAGCAGCCCAGGAAAGATCCAGAAAGGTTGTAACGTGTAGCATCCAGAATTCTCTTGATTCTCGCGTTATCAAAACCCCGTGAGGAATGTGTACGTGGTCCACGTAAATTCTCTTCATGATCGAAAACTATCAAAATACGTTGCCGATTGTCAAAAAATTAGCGTGTTCTCGAAATTGTCAAAACAGCACCACCAATATTTCCACGAGGTATGGACCTAAAGAAGCCAAAATATTCTGGCAGTGTGCTTAAGACTTTTATATATGGTTTACATATTTGCCCTTGACAGCAATAGCGGGAAATCTATCGACATTTCCCAGGTGGTTCATACATGCCAGACAATAGTAGAAATAACTGCGCGTCGACTGTCGTCTTGAGATTCGAAACTTGACGAGAACGCTGGATGGTAGTGAATGATTGAAAACTGTCAAAACATGTCTGTTGTCAAAAAAGTAGCGTATTCTCATAACAGCACCTCCAATGTTTCCACGGGTTACGGGCCTAGTGAAGCGAAAATATTCTGGTAGTGTGCTTAAGACGTTCAGATACGGTTTGCATATTCGTCCTTGGCAGGAAAAACGAGAAATTTCTCCCGAAATTTTCCAAATGGTTTTTACATGCCAGTCAATAGCACAAGTACCTACGCGTCACTGCCGTCTTGAGATTCGAAACTTGATGGGGAGACCCCTGGATGGCAGTCGAATGATCGAAAACTGTCAAAATACGTTGTCGATTGTCAAAAAATTAGCGTATTCTCGAAATTGTTAAAACAGCAGCTTCAATATTTCCACGAGGTACGGGCCTAAAGAAGCGAAAATCTTCTGGCCGTGTGCTTAAGACGTTGAAATACGGTTTACATATCCGCCCTTGACAGGAAAGCTTCAAATCTCCCAATCGGTTCTTACATGCCAGACAATAGTAGAAGTACCTCCGCGTCGACTATCTTCCTGAGATTAGAGAACTGACGGGGAGAGCGCTGGATGGTAGTCGAATGATCGAGAACTGTCAAAGCAAGATTTTGAATGGATGAAGCTTAAGTCAGTTGTTATCCCAGCAGAAAAGCCCAAAATGGTTGTACGTGTCGCATACAGAATTGTTTTGCTTCTTGCGTTATCAAGACCACGTGAGGAATGTGTACCTACGTAGTTGACGTAAGTTGTCTGGAAGATGTCTGGCACCCTGCCATGACGAATTGTACAAAATTAGTAATAAATAGCCGAAGAAGGGCGAGAGCTGTCAATGCACGAAATATCAACATTCACAATCAGAAGCTGATTATTCCAGTGTCATAGAAGCTTACGAAACTTAAATGCAGATCAAATGTCCGGCTTTTCTCGAAATTGTCACATGAACATGTTGAAAATTTCCACGAGGGGCGGGCCCAGAGAAGCGAAAATGTAACATTTTCGCTTCTCTAGATCCGCAGTTCGTGGAAATTTTCCACTGCCATGATGGCAGTTTCGGGCTGTTCCAGGCGGTTCTTACATACCGCAGACAATGGTCGGTGCCTGCAAGTCCACGATCATCCTGAGACTCGGAACTCGATTACGAAAACGATGTATCGTCGTTCAAAATATTCAAAAATTGACAAAATGTGATGTCAATCATCAGAAAATATTCGACCTTATCATCTATTGGTAAATAGGAGTTTTTTGAATTTCGCATTTCACATCTACCTTAATTACGTACATCTTTATCTATTTTGACCATATCCGCATCCATAAATTTTAACGGCTTTGATAGCAATTTGACTATTTTTGTAAGTTACAAACAGAGCAGTCCGTTATCTGAGCAGAAACCACCGAATCCGGTGTTGCCGCATCACATAATTCCAACGTGTGCAAAAGTGCAAGCCAGCGACATCTTTAATTTAGTAGCGAAAACGGCCTTCTGCAGGTTCCACTGGCCTAAAATCACTGATAATAATAGCGTCGAGCGCGGGGGGCCGCGGATTTATAGAAGCATTGTTAGACGGTGTCGTTCCTCCAAGCCCAGTTCGAGCGCAGGCTCGGCACCGGCCTATGATGCTAATGGTAGTAGTTTTTCGGCCCCAAAGAAGTTCTAATCATAATAATAATGTTTATTATTACCCAACAGACAGGCTGTCCATAAGAGGGTACAAATACGTAAATCAAATTATACATGCTAAATAATTAAAACTAAAACTAAAACTAAAACAAAGTTAGTAATGACGGGAAAGTAATAAGTGGGAGTGACTACAGAGTAATAAAACATTTAAACTGGTCAGGGTACACTACTGATCAGGTGGAAATAATCTGTACACTGCTTAACAAATGCATTAAGATTGTTACCGAAGATATCATTGACATAAGAAATCTCATTATATAATTTACACATGTTGACGATAGGAGAATACATCAAGGCATTAGTCCTAGCAAAATTAACACGAAAAGTTGAGGTAGATCTGGAGTTTAACCTAGGCACATTGAGGCTAATAAACGATAATAAATTGGAACATAAAACGAAACCATGAACAATTTTAAACAGAAATACAGCACAAGCAATTTGTCGCCTTGCGTACAATGTAGGCAAACCAAATTCATGGAGAAGTTCACTTTGTATATAACCCCTTTCTGGGTATACGTGATGTCTAACAAAGAATAAATATTTACAAAACTTTCTCTGAACCTTTTCTAAAGCATCTATGTGACAAATAGAGTGTGGCTGCCAAACTACAGAGCAATATTCTAATTTAGATCGAACTAGGGCGATGTACAAAGTTTTTAAGCACTCAATGCTGGTGAAATCTCTAGTGTTTCTAACAATGAACCCCAAGGTCTTCATTGCCTGATTACAGACATAAGCAACGTGAAATCGAAATGACAATTCAGAGTCCATCAGAATACCAAGATCTTTAATCTGTGTTTTCGATTCTAAGCGAGCAGCATCAACATGATAATCATAAATCAAATTATTAACTTTACGGGAAAAAGTTACTACGCTACATTTTGTAATGTTGACATCAAGCTTATTTTCAGAACACCAGTTAACAAAACAGTCAAGATTCAATTGAAGCACTTCACAGTCCTTAGCGCATGTGATAGTTTGAACAAGCTTCAGATCATCAGCATAAAGATACACATGCGAGCCAGGTACCAAACTAAGTTTATCCAGAACATCGTTGATGTAAACAACAAAAAGTAACGGTCCTAGGTTGGAACCTTGTGCGACACCACTGCATGACTCAAATGTATTGGATTTACAACCATTATATTCAACGAATTGCCTTCTGCCAACAATAATCGACTTAAACAACTTAAGTAAACTTAGACAGAAACCATTTTTGTACAGTTTTTCTAATAGGAGGCAATGATTTACCCTATCCAAAGCTTTTGAAAGATCCGTGTAAATTACATCTACTTGCAGCTTATTGTCCAGCGCTTCCGACACCACTTGAGTAAATTCACAAAGATTAGTTACAGTGGACCGTCCCCTGACAAAACCATGTTGATTTTCATTTATTAACGGCGCAATATGGCTGTATGTACACTCAGACAAGATCGATTCAAATAATTTTGCAAAATTACAGATGATGGCAATTGGTCTATAATTAGAGATGTTCGATTTAGATCCAGATTTAAAAACTGGACAGATCCTGGCTAGCTTCCAGATGTTGGGAAACTGTGATGATGTTATGATAAGGTTGAAGATATGTTCCAGAGGGCCAATAAGGCAGCTACCACAGTCGCGTAGGATAAAAGTTAAGTTAAGTTAAGAAGGACCGTGTAAGGATGAGTACAGACGAAGGTGGGGGTGAGATCCACTACCCCCTACCTTTTGCGACGAATCCGTCCACACCGGAAGAGGAACCTACCGGAACGGACTATTTGTCACCGAACTCGGCTAACATTCCGGTAAGCTGGGTTTATAAGCTGCGAAAGGAACAGCTGGATATTGCTCTAACCCGTTACGGCCTGGAAGTCACTGGCACCGTCGAGGAAAAGACGGTCTAGGACATTTAGGCGCGACCGAAACGGCGCGGGCCGATTGGGCGCGACCATAACGGCGCGGGGACAAAAGGGCGCCAGGCCAAAAGGGCGCGGGGTCAAAACGGCGCGAACCCATTTGGGCGCCGGGCCATTTGGGCGCCGGGCCATTTGGGCGCCGGGCCATTTATGCGCGAAAGTATAAATATGATATATGCCACAGTATTATTTTTGGCGACCTCGTGATAGCACCTAGCTATTGTAACATCGTATTTATTATTGCTTTAGTGAACTCAAGCTATCATGAAAAATTGTGGTGTCTTTCAAATTATTTTATTTTACTTAAGTATATGTATAATAGCTACTTTCTATAAAGTCGTGATTTGGTAGATGGTAGATGAAATGTAATCAGCCAGATAAAACATATAGGATGAATAATATGTTTATAATTTTACCAGGTTAAGTCTAGCGTCCAAATGCAGATGGGTTGTTTGGTCTATATACAAAATAAAGTGCTAATAAGGATTATTTCATTCCTAGAAGTAAGCATCAGGTATAATAACAAGTGATGGTATCTGAATTTTCCCCAAAATACCGAACTAATGAGTTTCTAATGACACACTTCCTTTTTTTATTAAAATGGATTGTTTACACCTTATATTGCTCCTCGTAGAACTCGTCGTAGAATTACAGTTAAATATTTGTAATTTTGATATCGTCTATAGATCTTAAATCATTTTCATCGCTATTACCTACATGTTGACGCCTATGAATCTCCACGGCATCGGCAGAGAAAATAAAATAAAAAAGTTACCTTTGCTAGTTTCAATATTTGTAAACAGGATAAACGTGATGTGTCATTATTCAAAAAATTGTTTGAGAGTTTTTCCTGAATTTCTCGAAAATAGCGCTGCTAAAATCGCGTTTGTGAAAAGATGTAAAATAAATGCTCGAAATTTTGACTGCGCGCTTATTGATTCCATTTGTATAAGTTCATCAAATACAGGAATTTTGCAGATCTTACAAATCCCTTATTTATATTTCTTCAAATTTTAATGACCCTGTCAGTTGGATCGTCATAAATTAGAACCCATGCACTCTAATCCATCGGCTTCTGCAAGTTTGGTTTTATTACAGATAAATTTCCGAGCGCCTTTACCTGCGATTATAGAAACAGTTTCAATTATTCCTTGAATTTTTTTAATAATTGACACTAGTACTAGTAAATAATGGAAATTAAATATATTTAACTATAAATCTATGAGCAAGACGGTGTAAGCAACGGCCGTTAATATTAAGAAAGGAAACGGGTTATTAGAATAATATCATTAGTTTGGAATTTTGGGAAAACCCAGATCCCAGGTGTGGCTACCTGATTCTTCGTTCCAGGAATGAAATAATCCTTAAAAGCACATTGATTTTGTATACTTACACAAGACATCCCATCCGCATTTCGACGCTAAGATCGTATTAGCAACCGTGATAAGCATTTACCCAATCTACCCAATTAAGAGTTTAAATGAATAAGTAAAAATGAAATAATTTGAAAGACTTCACAATTTATATTCTGAGGCCCATATCAGAACCATAGCTAAGTCACATTTTGATTTTAACCTCTCCACTCCACTTCACCATTTAAAAAAAAGGGAGGTTACTGCAATCACTAAAATTTTCGAATTCGAGATAAGACCGGATCTATACGTTTTGAGGTCTCACGAACCCAAAAAAGTGGTTTTTAAAATGTGTCTGTATGTATGTACGTACGTACGTTCGTTCGTACGTTTGTACGTTCGTAAACACGCCACAGCCCAAAGTACTCGACCGATTTGGCTGAAATTTGGTACGTGTGCATGTGACAACCCAACTTAGATCTGAAAAGCTTTTGCAGCCAATCGTGCAACCAGAAGTGCCATTTTGGCACATCAACTTTTAAATTTTAAATGTAAACCCCCATTTTTCAGGTCACCATAAGAAAGGCTTTCAGATTCTGCTTCCAAAGATGTATTCACTGTCAGTGCCCTTTTGACAAAACACTAAAAAAATCGAGATTTTTATCGGACTTCAAAATCGCGGTACAGCCCAAGCCCCTGAACCGATTTGGCTGAAATTTTGCACATGGTGATTGTATTACACGTCGAAGAGGTGAACAAATTTTGGATTCAATCGGCCCACGGAAAGTGCCATTTAGGCATATCAACTTTAAAATCTTAAACACAAGTCACGAAAATCAAAGACCTACGCGTTGGGGAGGTTCCAGCCGCTTCTCTGCTGCCTTTTTTTTTGTAATAAAAATTAAAACGGCGGTTGGAATTTGTTAACTTTTATTCCAAAGCAACCCTATTAGCAACATAAACAACAGGTTTCTGTAATTACATTTGATTGTCAGATAAAAAATGCAATAATTTTAAAAATTATTAGCCTGAACCTGAATGCACTACTGCAATAACAATTTCATGTCATAATCGTATCACGAGGTTCCAGGAATAGATTGGCATGTATCAAATGTATACTTTCGCGCCCAAATGGCCCGGCGCCCAAATAGGCCCGCGCCGTTTTGGCCTGGCGCCGTTTTGTCCCCGCGCCGTTATGGTCGCGCCCAATCGGTCCGCGCCGTTTCGGTCGCGCCCAAACGTCCCATACCGAGGAAAAGAAGAAGCTGCTGGTGAAATTCCTACAAGAGACAAAAATACCGTTTCTGTGGCCGAGCATGAGCCCACCGGCTGACGTCAGAACCGACGTCACCCTGCCAGTGACGACCATTATCCCTCTTTTCGCCCCGCCGATAACCATCACTGCAACCACCGTGATGTCCACCGCCATGCCACGCTATTCAATGCCGTCGGATACGTCGACAAGGACGACAACCGTAGCCACCATGACGAGGGTAACCACGGCCATAACTGGACCGCGCATTACCCTCCAACCCCCGCCCCAACCGAGGTTCTTCCATTCCCCGCCGAGGAGTTTCCCACCCCCACCGCCCTCACACTCTTTCGACGCACCGCCTCGATTCGCCGTACCTGACTGGGCACCGCCTGCCGCCGCCCCTCGACCCCGGTTACAAGTCCGTGACTGGAAGGAGTCATTCGATGGCCGGGGCGACGCCATAGCATTTCTCGAGAGAGTGGAAGAGATTTGCTCCACCGAAAGCATCAGGCCCGATGAGCTGCTGTCGCAGATGCCGAACCTGCTGCAGGGCGAAGCAGCGGCCTGGTTCCGAAATAATAACGGCAATTGGTTTGACTGGGACACGTTCGTCTCAGAATTCAAACTGTTCTATTACCCCGTGAATTATGTGGAGGACTTGGAGGTGGAAATCAGCCGTCGTTTACAGAAAGTTGGCGAACCGGTATCGAAGTACTTCACCGAGATTCAGACACTTATTCGCCGACATGGAAGAATAACACTGCCCCAACAAATGTCGTGGGTCTACCGGAATATGCTACCGGAATACCGTCTGAACTTGAAAAGATCCGACTTTCAAACCGTCTCCGCCTTGGCACGAGCTGCAAGAGAGTTGCAAATTTTACTGCAAGAAGTAGTACCTGCCGTCCCGCCACCTCCGAGGAGGGTACCGGTACCAACGGGCCAGAATAGGCCAGACCTAAATGTGCCAACACCGCCACCTTCACCGGTGCCCTCACCAACACTTGTGGCCCCAAGACCTCCACCGCCTCCACTCGTTCCAAGGCCGTCACCGACGACAGTCACTCGAAACCGTGCCGAAGCGATTTGTTTTCGATGTGGAGAGACTGGCCACTATCGAAACGACTGCACTGGTCCTGCCAAATTGTTCTGCTCGCGATGCCGCAGAGAGGGCATTATGTCAAGAGACTGCCCGTGCGCATCGGGAAACCGCGGCGGCTCTGCACAATGACGGAGCAATCGCAGAAGCCGCCCCTCAAAGCTCCGAAGACCCGGCATAAGGAAACCAGGATAACCCAACCGTCTATGAAGGAAAAACCGTCGACTGAGGAAAATTCTTCAAGGGACGTCACGACGATTCTGTCCGTCCCGGTGACGCCGTCAAACGCCACGCCATCCGTCCACCTTCCAGTGGCGAGTGACTGCAAGACGTCACCGGAGGGGAAGGCAGCAGCCGTTCCCACAGTTTCGCCGCCCTCCGAAGAAAATCCGTCCAAGGCAACACTGGTTCCGTCATCTTTGTTGTTTCCGCCACCGTCAATGGCGCCGCCACCGTCTCCGTCCCCGGCGACGCCGCCGACTTCCGTACAGAACACCGCCGATGCAAAGCTGAATGCTTGCCTCTGGGTTGAGGTGAGAATCAAGGGATGCTCGTATTCCGCCTTGATCGACACCGGAGCCGCCCATTCGTTCATCGGAGAGAAAATCCGTCGGCAACACCGTCAGCAAGTAAAATTGCTGCCGCCCGTCCCAAACGCCACTCGCCTAGCTAATGGCCAAGTACTTTCCGTCAAAGAGCGCTATTTGATGGAAGTAGAACTTGGTGCATTGAAGCTAGCAGGCGAATTTGGCTACTTCCCGTCACTAAGCCCTGACATGGTGCTGGGAAAGGACTTCCTCCGTCGCCACCGATTCCACCTGGAAATGGCAACCGGAAAACTCTCCTGGAATGGACAACCGGCCCCTGAAGCCGCCAGCGGCGAGGAAGCGCTCGGCTTCCATCAGCTCGAGGCGGTACCGCCCCTGACGCTCACCGCCGACGAGGAATCGCGCCTTCAGCAGTTCCTAGGGAAGGAACTGCCGTTGTTTGAGAACATCCAAGGCCAGACCTCGGCGACAGCAAGCCCCAGGTCTCCGACAAAGCCGTTGGAGGCAACAAGGATGCCGAAACCTTGGTTGTCGCCATCGGCCCCGACCTTCGACGTGGATGCAATGGCTGGCCGAGGACAGACCTCGGCGACAGCAAGCCCCAGGTCTCCGACAAAGCCGTTGGAGGCAACAAGGATGCCGAAATCTGAGTTGTCACCATCGACCTTCGACTTGGGTAAAATGGCTGGCCGAGGACAGACCTCGGCGACAGCAAGACCCAGTCCTCCGAAAAGGGGGTAACCCGTGGCGAGCCAGGTAGGGGTAAACGGAATCACCCCTTTACCGGGTGCTCTAACCGCTAGGAGAGCCAAACAGCCGTTGACAACAACGATCGCTCATCCTAGCATGCCAATCAGCACAAAAGAGGAACACCCCTCCGACCCCATCGTTTCGACGAACCACCGGAGCCGTCGGCCGCTTACGCATCGCCGCGAAAGTCTTGCCAGGCTTCGAACGGTCCTATGCCCCTTCCCCTTCCGTGGGTTCCCAGGTAACCAGTCCACGAGCATGAACTCCGACGTAGGTGATTGGGTTGGGTGTGTTGTCCGGGTACTTTTTTTTTTGGGGAAAAAGCCCGAACTACGAATAATTTCCCACCCCCGTCATGTAGATGCCAAAGCAGAAAAAGGGAACCCCCCATGTGGCGGTGAACATCGAAGAGGAGGCAGGCCGAGCCCGTACGGCCGCCTTGGACGAGGCGGCCGCCGAACTGGCCGCCCTCCTGGCCACACCGGCCCCCTCGATCGCCCCCGAGCCACCTATCATCCCCACCGGTCCGGACACCGTGGGTGTCCCACCGCCGCCCCGGAGCCGACCGGGACCACCGGCGCTTCGGCCCCTCGCGATACTACCGGCCAGGAGTGGAGCCCCTCCGTCCGCTCTAGAGTGGCCGGTAGACAACCTCACTGGACCACCCCGCCCTCCATCCCCAGCATGGCGCCGCCCCTGTCCGCCGCCGCCAACTTGCGGGCGTCGGGTGGCGGACTACACCGTCGCCATTCCACACCCCCGCCCCTACCGGGGCATCGTGTTGCTGGGGGAACCTTCAGTCCAGGAGGCGGTCAGTGCCCCAACATCCGAGCCGCAACGCCGCCAGCCGCCGCCGCTGCGCCCGATAGCCAATTTTTTGCGGGGTGCTCCCGTCGACCCGGTCGACATTGCACCACCCCGGCCGTACCGGGGCGTCGTCGACCGGGTGGCCCTCGCCGACGCGATTTTCGGGGTGCCCGCAGACCGGTGGCACCCGACTGCGCGGGCCGCCGCGGCCTCCCTCCGGCCCACCAACAACCCGACGGGGCGGTACCGGGTACGCCTGCGCACTAGCTGGGGGCAGCACTTTCATGTTTACTTACCCCCGAGGGGATAAAGTTTCTGTGCCATGACTTGCAGTTTTCTTTGCCCCGTTCCCCCTCCTAACCTGTTTGTGTTGCAGCATGGCCAACGACAGCGACTGGTCGCTCAGCTTTCCGCCGCTGCTCCTGAGCGCTGGAACTTCGGAGGCGGACCTCAGCGAGGAACCAGGAGCCCCGGTGCACCCGCCTCCTCCCAAGGAAAGCTCCAAGGCCTGGAGCCGCCCGAGGGAGGCTCGAGAAGGCCGCCCCCGGCCCAGGAGATCCACGATACCCGCCCCGACCCCGCTTCTGCCGTCCTCCCGAGGGCCGAGCTTCCGGCTGTCCTCTCCGGACCGACGTTGCTGGCGTTGCGGGATGAAGGGACACGCCCGCAGCGCTTGCACCTCCGTCACCCGTCTCTTATTCTGTTCGGTTTGCGGGAAGCCGGGCAAAATGACCCGTGACTGTTGCCGCCGACCAGCCCCTTCGCCGCTTCCGTACCAGCGCACCGCAACGCCGTGGAATCCGTGCCCCATGTGCGGCTGCGGTGGACCGTACGGCCACCACCGACGGGAAGTCTAGCCGTACCGAGCCAAACCCGAAACCGACCGTACCGCCCAGTTCCCTCCGCCGTCCCTCTGCAAAAGAGAAAAATCCTCTCCGACAATTTTTCCCTTTTCCCGAAGAGGAGGGGGTGTGTGGCGAAGTGTTTTTCGTCACGAGTTTCCCGGAAACCACCCCCGAATTTTCCGCTTCGTTTCCCACCGTACGGCCTTCCCGCGGTCCGAGTTATCCCGAATTTGCACCTAGAGATGCGCCAGGACCTGCCCGACTCTATCCCGTAAACACCGGGGTGATACCGCCATCCCCCATCCCTTAATAATTAATTAAAAGTCGGTTGTTTACAAGTGTTATCTTATCTCCGCGAGATAACAGTTTTTGTGGGATTCCGTCGCCGAAACCGCGTGGCCTTGCATTTAATTCTTTTCACGCCGGACTAAGAAAAATGCGTCTTCGCTTTCCCTGCACCGATTTCCTCCGGACAAAAACCGGCCGGCTTCTAATTATTTTCAGGTTCATCTCCACCGGTCTAGAAGGCCGCGCCACCCCCAGGATCGCCGCCAACGCTGGAACCGAGGACAGGACTCGATGGATTGCCGAGCCATCTCTCCAGTTCCACCGGGCCATCGCCACCAATCAGCGCAGCGGAGCGATGAGGAAGGATGCCGACCAATCAGCGTTCGGCAGTCCCTATATAAGGCGCAACGCAGCGAGATCCTGACAATCTTCTTCAACTTCTTCTCGCGGAGCCTTCCCGAGAAGTTTAGAACCGAACAAGAGGTAGCCACCGGGTTAGGGCAATAATTCTGTTTATTTGTTAGATGTGTTATCCGTTTTAGAGTTATCCTTTTATTTGTAAATTACTGTTAAATAAACATATCAATCGGGTTTCGACTATTTATTAAATTTAGGAAGCTTAGCTGCCGGGGATCCTGAATATTGTTTTGCTGGAAACTTCCGCTTACAATTTCAGGAGAATTACTTTGCTGGTACCGACCGCTGGTAATTCCGAAAACGGCTCTAGGCGTTGGTTCGCTGGCGTTCCGCTTCCAACACTAGACCGTTCGGTTCCGTGACGTCATCCGACGTAGTCGAACAACCTCCGAGCGAGTTTTAGTTTCTGTGTCCGTGCCGTAGCTGTGACGTCTCATCCCGTGACTAATCTTTGTCTCTGTCCGGTTGACCTTTACTAATTACCACTTGACGTTGCCCGAAACCATCGATCGTCGCCGTTCGAACACCTGGCTTTATTTCTCGACTGTCTAAAAGCAACCCGCGTGCGTATCTGGAGTAAACCAGTATAAAAATCTGGCGCCCGAGCAACCGTCATCCTCATTAATTGACTCGGAGTACGTCACACAGTTCCAATTAAGCAGAGATTTTATCCAGTATCTCCTACTTTGCAGAGGCATATAAACTGCTCAAAACTCGAAGTGGATCACGCCGATTTTCTGATGAAATTCCAAGCTCAATAACTTCGAAAAAAATGACTCGATTTTAACGCGGTTTTTTGTAATCGTAAGCTCAATTCATCGGGCTTAAACCGTGTAGGCGAAGATTAAACACGAGTGGTCAGTGGCGTGTCCAGAGGGGGTTGAATCACCACTCCTCAAAATTGATAAATTTGAGACCATCCCCAAATCCAGAGAATTTTTTTTTTTATTTTTTTAACGGTTGGATCAGAGGCATAGGGTTAGTATCTCGGGACCTTTTTGACATTTTTCTTCCATGACTCCTCTTTGACCGGGTACTCCAAAAAAACTGTTTTTTTCTATGACCCGCGATAATTTTCTTACGCCTCAACGGATTATCAAGTTAGGGGGCTCTTTCTATCGCTCACAGACGCGTGTAAACGAATTCATCAACATCATCTGGTTTGCCGTTTCAA
Source organism: Pycnomerus fuliginosus (assembly GCA_963924575.1). Lineage (NCBI taxonomy): Eukaryota > Metazoa > Arthropoda > Insecta > Coleoptera > Zopheridae > Pycnomerus > Pycnomerus fuliginosus. The sequence goes on from CAWUQC010000001.1 coordinate 922,030, forward strand.
AAAGTGGTATTTAGGGCCCCCGTAACGCAAGCGAATTTTCTCACACCCATCATTTCATGATTTCAGAATTTTTTTTCCTTAAATCGCTTTAGTTTAAAAGTCCATATTCTGAAAAACCTCTGCACACCATTGGAATCGTTTTGGAAATGAAATGGACTACTCTTTTGTCGAAATTTTACTTGGGACTCCTGGTGAGTTTTTACATTTGTCTCTGCTGTTTCTGCTATGATTTTTCCCTCAACTGGTATGGGATAAATTGTAAATCCATTTTAGCAACCTAAAAATGGCACACCTATCACTTTTTTTCTATCGTCGAAGTGGTGAAAATGCTGCTGAGTTCTGAAATTTGAGTAATCCGGACATCATCATCGCTTCCGGTTGTCAACTCGACAGTGACGGCCGTCCACAGAACACCTTCAGCCGTCATTATGTGAATGGCAATTATTGAAAATTCAACTTGTCAAATTCCCCAATTTTATATTCTTACAAACGATATTAACGTTTACCTGAAGTCCATTTGACAAGTTGTGTTTTGAAGATGAGATTGACACCCCATGAGCTGGAAAGAATAATCCACCTATCTCAGTTGAATTTCAATAATTGTCATTCACATTGATGGCCGAAGTAAGTGTTCTATGGACGGCCGTCACTGTCGAGTTGACAACCGGAAGCGATGATATGGTCCGGATTACTCAAATTTCAGAACCCAGCAGCATTTTCACCATTTCGACGATAGAAAAAAGAGTGATAGGTGTGCCATTTCTAGGTTGCTAAAATGGATTAACAACTTATCCCATACCAGTTGAGGGAAAAATCATAGCAGAAACAGCAGAGACAAATGTAAAAACTCACCAGCAGTCCCAAGAAAAATTCCTACAAAAGAGTACTCCATTTCATTTCCAAAACGATTCCAATGGTGTCCAGAGGTGCTTCAGAATCTGGACTTTTTAAACTAAAGCGATTTAAGGAAAAAAATTCTGAAATCATGAAATTATGGGTGTGAGAAAATTCGCTTGCGTTACGGGGGCCCTAAATACCACTTTTTGAAACGGAAAACCAGATGATGTTGATGAATTCGTTTACACGCGTCTGTGAGCGATAGAAAGAGCCCCCTAACTTGATAATCCGTTGAGGCGTAAGAAAATTATCGCGGGTCATAGAAAAAAACAGTTTTTTTGGGGTACCCGATCAAAGAGGAGTCATGGAAGAAAAATGTCAAAAAGGTCCCGAGATACTGACCCTATGCCTCTGATCCAACCGTTAAAAAATTTTAAAAAAAATTTCTTTGGATTTGGGGATGGTCTAAACTTTATCAATTTTGAGGAGTGGTGATTCAACCCCCTCTGGACACGCCACTGACCACTCGTGTTTGATCTTCGCCTACAGGGTTTAAGCCCGATGAATTGAGCTTACGATTACAAAAAACCGCGTCAAAATCGAGTCATTTTTTTCGAAGTTATTGAGCTTTGAATTTCATCAGAAAATCGGCGTGATCCACTTCGAGTTTTGAGCAGTTTAGATGAACAACTGGATGAAATGTTAGCTTCTGGGATTGTAGAACCAACTACTAGTCCATGGGCCAGTCCCGTGGTACTAGCTAAGAAAAAGGATGGTAGTTATCGCTTTTGTGTGGATTTCCGTAAACTAAATAATGTAACTGTTACTGATGCCTACCCGATGCCTAGAGTTGATTCAATCTTAGATAAATTACGGAACGCGAATTTTCTGTCTACCTTGGACGTGAAATCTGCGTTTTGGCAGGTTCCGATGGAAACCGAATGTCGCCAATTTACAGCTTTCACGGTGCCTAATAGAGGATTATTCCAATTTAATAAGATGCCTTTCGGGTTAAAAAATTCACCAGCTACCTGGAATCGGCTAATTGTCGAATAATAATAATAATAATAATAATAATGGTTTATTATAGTCCAACAGACCTATTGGTCCAAAAGGATACATTAATTGACAAAAAAAACGATAAATCAATAAAACAACTAAAAAAAAACTTAATCTACTTATCCTAAGTTAGTAACTAGCTACGTGCTACCATGTTTCTACAGTTCCTCACAAACTGCCCTATATTGCCAATGAATATATCTACACTAGCACTAATTGTACTGTAGCTTCGGCACATGCGGACAACAGGAGAGAAATAGTGACAGTTAGTTCTTGATGTAGGCAGTACAAAAGTATTAGGCTTTCTACTTCCTATACGTGGAACTTGAAACTGCAACGAGGATACTAACATTGAACTATTAATGAGGCCATGAATTAATCTAAAAAGGAATACTAGACTACTGATTTCTCTACGAACAGATAAGAGTTGCAATCACTCCAGAGTTAGATAACCAGGCTTTTGCATACCTGGATGACATTATTATCGTAACAAATACTTTTGAAGATCACGTAGCCGTTCTGGAAAAAGTTTTTGAACGTTTGAAAAAAGCGGGCTTAACTCTCAGTAAAGAAAAATGTCAATTCTGTCGCCCGGAACTTAGATATCTCGGATACGTTATAGATAAAAACGGTTTACAAGTTGATAGTGGTAAGGTAGAAGCTATCATGGCCATTCCGCGTCCGCGAAAAAGTAAAGACGTTAGAAGTCTCCTTGGTTCTGCTTCTTGGTACCGTAGATTTATCCCCAATTTCAGTACTTTAGTTGCGCCGTTAACTAAACTACTGCGGAAAAATTGTCGTTTTGAATGGAATGAGGAACAGGAATCTGCGTTTCAGAAAATCAAGGAATGTCTTGTAACGTCACCGGTTTTGGCATGTCCAGACTTTCCTCTACCATTTTCGGTACAGACGGATGCTAGTAGTTATGGTATTGGGGCTGTTTTAACGCAATCGTTTCCGGAAGGTGAACGTCCTGTGTGCTATCTAAGCCGATCCTTGAGTAGGAATGAGAGAAAATTCTCTACTATTGTGAGAGAATGTTTGGCTGTTTTGTGGTCGATTGAGAGGCTTAGACCGTACATAGAAGGTTCACACTTCACAGTGATAACAGATCACTATGCTCTTATGTGGCTCAATAACTTAAAGGACCCGTCTGGACGTTTAGCTAGGTGGTCGGTACGCCTTCAGCAGTACGATTTCACCATTTTACACCGAGCAGGGAAAATTCATAATTTACCGGACATGTTATCGAGAACCAACTTTGACGATGACGAAATTTTAGCTTTAACGGTAGATCAAGCTACTGGCGACCGTTGGGTCGATCGCATGTACCGCTCCGTCAAATCACACCCATTAAAATACCCATCTTGGCGCGTGGCTAACGACAAACTCTTTAAGTATATGAAATATGGTTTTCCAGGCTTGACTGAAGAGGCAGACCGTTGGAAGATTGTAGTTCCTAAACCAGATAGAGCCGAAATATTAAAGCGTTGTCATGATAACCCACTTGCCGGACACTCGGGTGTTCATAAAACATTCCATCGTGTGAGTAAAAAGTATTACTGGCCCAAGATGAAATTTGACGTTAGTAGGTACGTTGCGCGTTGTCACATTTGTTCTACCTGTAAACCGAATCAAAAAAAACCTGCAGGACTGATGGTACCTCGTAAGAACATTACCAGGCCATGGCAAGTCGTATCACTTGATCTTATGGGTCCCTTCCCTAGGTCCACCAAGGGCCATAAGTTCATTTTAGTCATTCTGGATTGTTTCAGTAAATTTTGCCTAATTTTTCCTCTTAAGAACGCTAAGGCAGAAAAAATTTGCCAGTTGGTCGAAGAAGAATTATTTCTAATGTTCGGAGTTTGCGATCAGTTAATCATGGATAACGGTAAACGGTTAACCGGTAGGAAATTAACTAATCTTTTAAAGTCGTATAACGTTAAGACCTCATATACTGCCCACTACCATCCGCAGGCAAACCCTACAGAACGGGCTAATAAAACCCTAGGCATAATGTTAAGATGTTATGTGACCGACAATCATAAAAATTGGGACACAAATCTACCTAAAATTGCATGTGCGATGCGTTCTCAGATACACGATTCGACGGGTTTTACTCCATATTTTGTAAATTTCGGAAGAGAAATCAGCCTCCTAGGAAAATCTGATGAGATTGCGATTCCTACAGAGGAGGGTGAGCCAAATATTGGGTATGACCGCAGTCAAGCTTTTGAGAATCTATACCGTGAAGTTAAAGAACGCATAGCACAGGCTGCTGATAAAAATAAAACTATTTACGATCTACGTCGCAGGATACCGTCGTATCGAATAGGAGATTTGGTCTTCCGCAAGAACTATGTTTTGTCGAAAAAGGCGGACAACTTCATGGCTAAACTAGCTCCGCAATATGTCGGTCCATTTATTATCCATGCCAAGCCTTCACCTTGGACCTACGAATTGAGAGATCGTCAGGGCAGAGCTAAAGGCACTTGGCATGCCAAAGACCTCAGGGAGACTTTTAACGTTAATGACACCGACTCCGACGACTAACCTTCCTTATTATGTCCTTGATCAGATAGGCCTACGTGGTAACTTGTTTTGACCATTTGCAGTTTTGTCTATTTTCAGTTTTGAGTTATTGGCTTTCTTTTTCTGCAACCTTGGGATTGGTTGGATTTTTAGGTCTTACAAGTTCAGTTAATCGCAAACTTAGGGCGAGTTTTGAATTCTGTTAGTTGGAATTTATCGGTTTTTTTTTGGTGTTGACTGCTCTTGTTGGGAGCGACCATGTTGATTTGCCTAAGTTTTGTGAACCTTAAAGAAGCTTTTAGGGATTTTTCCACATATACAAGACCTTTCTGATCAATACTATAACCTATCGACTTTGACTTTAACTGTGATAATAACATTAAGCCCCTTATCTGTCGTGTCTGGCCGATACTTCGGTATCGCTAGGTAATGGAGTGGATCCTACTGCCGGCGACTCCATGGTGAAGACCTAGGCGTCTGTTTCCAGTGGAGCGGCCGACAGGTTCTGTCCTATTCGCCTTCGGCAAAGCGTCTGTTTCCCAGTGGGTCGGCTTTACCAAGGTTTTCTGCATGTGGTTTTTGTCACTACATTCCGAAACGACATTCTCGCAACCCCGGCTTGACCTTTTTTTTTATTGTTTTTTTTTTATTCCCGAGTTTGAGCGACGACGGTGGCACTTTGGCTGCACCAAGAGCGCGCAAACCCATCCTTTTGCATTGAGGGTGGTCGTGGTGTGCCTGAGTTGGGGGCTTGTGGAGGCCGGAATGAATGGCCGCAAGGAAAGTGTGCTTGGTCGAATGTTTGTGCGATGTATGTCTGGTACAAGGTCGAAACTGGGCTACGGTTCGGTGGCTGTCTCTAGGGGCAGCTACCCCAGTTTCGACCGGCGTGGTAGCATTTGGTGTCAGCCGGCCGGTCTCAGGCCGTGTCTCAGGCACAAGCGTTTTTTTTTCATCACATCCAGGGTTTTCGGGGTAAGGAAGATCCGGAGGTGTTGGCGGCTGTCTGGGGGCTTCTCCGTGATAGGGTTCAACCCCAAGGGTGTCGCCGTTCTAGGGGCCCGAAGGGTTATCCGTGCGCAATGACTGACTTCGGCGAAGGCGAGTCCTCAATGCGCGGTGCTGCAACGGCGCGTTTTTGAGATCCATACGCGACGCACACCGCTCATGGACTCTCACCTTCTCCGTGGTAGTTATTGTTGCCTCTCGGAGGCGCCATCTTGACTGTTTTTCGCCTTCACCTTTGGACTCCTTCCCTGATTACCATTTTACCAGTTTACCATTTCAGCAGGTCGTGCTTTCAGCACTTCATTTTTCTTTTTTTTTCTTCTCCATGTCTCCCGCTAGGTTTCTTTTTGTGTCAGGGGATAAACACGCCGTTGTTCAGGAGTATGTAACAGTTACCTGGATTTTCTTCTGACGATGTCCTTTTTTTGGTCTTCTTCTCGGTGAAGGAGTACTTTCCGGTTTGGTCTGGGATTTATTGTGTTTGCAACCTGACACATTTTGAATTCCTATCTTTTTTTTGTACAGCTGCTTATTCGGGAGAAAATTTTCATTTCATTGGGAAATTTTCTTTAAGCAGGGAGGGTATTGTAATGGTCACTTTTGACGCTAAACACTTGTTCATGGGAAGCGACGTAGGCAACACACTTTACCGCTATACCGCTAGCTTCTGCGCGGTGGGGGGTTTTCAAGAAGGGTAAAAATTGACAGTTGACACTGTTGACAGCCTCTCCCATTTTGTTCGTTGAATGGCGTGTCCGATTTAATTAAAAATGTGGGGCTAAATTTGTTAAATCCACATTCATCGAAGTAATCCATATTCATCGAAGTAATCGGCGAAGATAATAAGTTGGCTGCATTGTCAGGGATTGTTGGAATCGTTACCCTTACGATGATTAAGGTAAATTTTGAGGTTATATCGAAAAGCATGCTTCAGCTGTATTTTCAAGGGTCGTTGTCTAGGATCGTTGTCTAGGATCGTTATCTAGGAGCTAATTGAGAGAACGTGATTCACCCCCTCGATTCCACTATCACCACGTCATAATTCCAGTCCACGAAGTACCCCAGGGTAGTGTTTCTCGATTTCTTCAGGGCTCTCGGGTTCCTGAAAAGACTCCCAAAGGACTCGGTTAGGACGACCTGACGTTGACCATCGGATAAGGAGGAACCATCTAGCCAGGCCAGATTTATTATTTATAATTTTAAGATCAAGTCTGATTTGCACGATAACCCATTTTATCCTTCGGGATCAAGTCAGCTAGTGGGTAACTACGTTAGCTACCCCTTTGTTATACCACGTGTTATAAGTAAGACTATTTCGGATTAATTTTAGTGACGTCATTATTATACTATGAATGTTATTGTCTAGTGTCGGATCAATACCCTTCGTGAAATCTCGTTAAGAGTAAATGCGTTAATCGGCGAAGGAATCAGATAGCTATCTTGATCAAGCGGTTAACTAGGGATCACTCGAGCAGTTATGCTCTTAGAAGGAGATTTTCAGGGTTGGGGTTGCGCTTGCACGCAGTTTCAATAATCAGTAAATATTGTAAATAAGGTTTTAATCCGGAGTGTTTATTTAGCAACCCTCACAGCTGATCCAAATCCTTTTTGAGAGGTCCCAGACTCAATGCACCTACTGCAGGGTGTAGGTTCTTAAGTAGGTGGCGCCCCTTACCATCTCTTAAGGGCTAATTTCAGATCACATAAGCTAGCCGGGACAACACCTGAGTCTGGAACATCCGTACCCATTACAAGCTGTACATATTTTTCTTAACATACAAAACAGACGTCAAAATATACAGTGAATAAATGGTTAGTACCCTAAGTCTCAAAAAGAGGGTCCTGCATGAATCTAATCTAGATTTAAACAAGATGGTTCTGATGATCTTTTTTTGAAGTATAAACAACTGATGCATACCGGTGGAACTTCCCCAGCACACTATTCCATACGCCAGCAGTGAGTTAATATGTGCATGTCAAAAGAACCGACGTGTCAACATGAGGACGTAGCTGCCATAAAACGTAGCAATGACTGGAGAGCCGCTTGGCCACGTAACCAGCATGCTCATCCCATTTGAGGTGATTATCCCATTTAAGTCCCAAGAATTTACAAAAACTGCTTTCTGGGACCGAAACTCCATTACATTTAATCAATATACTGTGATCTTTCTCTTTCATTGAAAATCTCATAAAAGAAGTCTTTGTTTTATTAAGTTGTAAGCCGCTATTTTCGCAATAATTACATATTGCTGAAATGCATTGATTAATACCTGCGGCCAATTTCCCTACATCAGGCCCTGTAGTTGTCACGGTCGTGTCATCTGCGAATTGTTGGCTATGATTGAACATTATACTGTAAGATAGAATTGACTGTACATGGGCGTAGTAGAACACCTTAATGGTGTCTGCGTCTACCTGGTGCGCTAGCGTTCTGATTACGTGGCAAGCAGAGTTAATTTTTTTAATAACTGATTCATTGTGATGTCGCCAGTTTAGATTTGAGTCCAAGGTTATCCCCAGGAACTTTGTGAATTCAAACTGTTGAATTGTTTTTCCATTTAAGCGTACATGAAGTGATTCTAAGGAGGAGTTTCCTTTGAACCAGATGATGTTTGTTTTTGATATGTTTAGATGTAGTGCGTTATTTTCGCAGTATTCTTGCATTTTTTGCACAACTGTGTTTAATCGAGTGACCAGCGAATTCATATCTGTAGCTGCTATATTGCAGGTCGTATCATCTGCAAATTGAACTAAAGAGTCTGTTTGCATAACTTGCTCTAAGTCGTTGACGTAAATAAGGAACAAAATCGGTCCCAACATGGACCCTTGTGGCACTCCTCTTGTGATCAACACTGGATCCGAGAATGATTCCATTATGGTAGAGCCTATTCTTGACTTGATTAGTACTGTTTGATGGCGGTTTTTCAAGTAATTTTCTATTAGATTATTTCCAAGACCCCTGATACCGCAGTTCTCTAGCTTCCTTAATAGTATGCCGTGGTCAATGGTATCAAAAGCCTTACTAAGGTGAAAGTAAATGCCCGTCACAAGGTAACCTTTATCTAGCTTTGAAAGAATGAAATTAAGATTGTCTATGATTGCATTTGTTGTAGATCGATTTGGTAGGAATCCATATTGACATTTAGAGAACGTGTTGCAAAGAATAAAGTATTTTAGTATCCTATCGTAAATGACACTTTCAAACACCTTTGAAATATTGGATAATATAGATATTGGTCTATAGTTTTCTAGTAAGTCCTTTGGTCCTTTTTTATGGATGGGAATTACTTTCGCTTCTTTTAGCGCGTCAGGAAAAACACCCTGCGTGAAGCAACTATTTACTATGTTCGCCAGAGGCGAAGCAATTTGATGTGCAACAATCTTGAGCGTCCAAGTAGGTAAATGGTCCATCCCGAAGGACTGTTTTGCAGGCAAGTTTAGAATAACTCGTCGAATCTCTTCGGGATCTACCGGCTTAAGGAAAAACGTGACTGTATTGAGATGTGCAATAGGCGGCGATTTTTCATCTGTTTCGGGTAAAGCGAGCTCTCCGTCCGTTTCAAATATAATTTTCTCAAAGGAACTTAACATCTGGAGACGGAGGGAGCGGACTACCTGCAGCGTGTCTAACAGGACATAATTTTGTACATTTTTGTAAAACGAGAACGAGGCAGAGCTGAAGAGTCGGCCCTCGCAGAAAGATGTATACCGTCTCAATATAGAATTAAACAGACGATTACTTTTCTTACCCAAAACATGGTCCAATCGAGCCGGATTACCAATTACATTACGATTACAATTACACGGTCCTTCGAACCAGTCAAAATACAAATTTACTTTACATTTGTGAAAAGTGTACCTATACTGAGTGCCAAGCGAAGTGCCAGCAAGGATTCCACATTCACAGCCAACCCTACAGATAAAGGGGCTACAAGGAGAGCTCCACAAATAAAAAAGGTCAGTGATTCGATCCTATCATTCCTACTTATTGCATACTTTACTTTACTATACTCACTACATACTTTATTTCATAAAGATACAAGCGTTTAGCTTTACGATTACTACCTACATTTACATTTCTTAATGAATTACCGAATTTACAATGACCGATCTTGCGGCATTGGTTGCTAAACGTGGGTTAATTAAGGGAAGATTAACAAGAGCGGTCACATTTGTTGCCAATTTCAAGAGCACCGACAAGTTAGAAAACTTAATAGAACGCAAAACGCAATTAGATAACTTGCTACATGAATTCCAGGAGGTGCAGTTGGAAATTGTTGTTGAATCAAAAGATGAGAAAGCCGTGGTACAAGAATCGGAAGCTTTCGAAGTCTCATACTATGCATTGTTGGGTGATATTAAAGCTATTATAGATACTAGAAATAAACCGTCAACACTAAGCACGAATGTCCTACCCTCTACGTCAGTAGCCGGTACTCAAGAAACGCACCAAAACAATAATCACGCCCATCATAGTAATATTCTACCTAAGCTTAAATTGCCTTGCTTCTCAGGTGTCTACTCAGAGTGGTTAGCGTTTTACGACAGTTTCACTAATTTGGTAGATCAAGATAAACATCTTAATGACTGCCAAAAATTTAATTTCTTACGCAATTGTTTAAAGGATGAGGCTTTAAGGGCTATTGAAGCTCTTTCAGTTTCCAGCGGTAATTACAAGGTTGCTATAGATATTCTTGAGAAAAGATTCAAGAATGAGAGATTAATCATACAAGATCACATAACCGCTATATTAAACGCGCCCACTGTTACAAAAAATTCCGATATTTCTTTACGAAAATTGCTAGATACCATAACTACTAACGTAGAAGCGCTCAAAGTACTTAAGCTGCCAGTCGAATCATGGGATGCGATCTTGCTTACTATAATAAATTCTAAATTAGATTATCATGCTAAGAAAGAATGGGAAGCTACTCTAGACAATACCAGTTTACCCAAATTGCCAGAGTTAAGAGAATTTTTGGAGAAGAGATGTCAATTCCTAACATCACTTAATTCGATTAATAAAACCGCAGCTAAACCGAATTTCCAGGACAATGCCAATAATAAACCTAAATATAATAATAGGCCAAAATTAAATACTTTTTACGCGGCAAATAAAGCCAACGCAATGTGTTACCTGTGTAAAGGACCACATTTACTATTTTTCTGCACACAGTTTTTGAGCATGTCAGTGGATCAGAGACTGAACCTAGTGGAAAACTTAAAGTTGTGTACAAACTGTTTCTACCAAAACCACAAGGCAACAGAATGCAGGTCAAGATTTACCTGTAAAGAATGCAAGGAACGGCATCATAGTACGTTGCATGGGGGTAATAGCCCTCCTCCTGTTCAAACATCTACGAATCATTGTTTTTTCGAATCAAAATCACTGCTTTTATCTACAGCCATTATTTTAGTTAAAGATTACCTCAATCAGTACGTAGAATGCAGAGCCCTAATCGATGGGGGTTCCCAGTCAAGTTTCATTACTGAAAAAATGGCGGATAAATTAAGAGTAAACTACAATCGAGTAAACATTAGTGTCGGTAGCATTAATGGGGCTATTTCCACCGTAAAAAGGCAAGCCAGTATTGATATTAAATCACGTTACGATCCTTCATTCACTTCCAATCTTAACTGCTTAGTAGTACCGACGATTACGCAAGAATTACCGAATGGAACAATGAGTAGAGAATTATTAGAAATCCCGCCGAACATCACTTTAGCGGATCCTTACTTTTACAAATCAAACCCAATCGATATTTTAATCTTGTACCTGCTAAAGGGTCTTATATTTCATGCAATTTTACAAAAAATCAAAACTCCACATTAGAAGAGCAAGTTGCAAGGTTCTTCGAAATGGAAGAAATAATACAAGAAAACTGTTGGTCACCTGAAGAATCATTGTGCGAAGCGCATTTTCAAAATAACGTAACTCGGAATTCGGACGGGAGGTTCATAGTTAAATTACCATTTAAATCCAATTCCGCAGATGTAGGATTATCGGCAGACATGGCAGCAAGGCGTTTTTTCTCATTAGAGCAGAGATTAAATAAAGAGCCGGAATTGAAAGCGCGGTACCTAGAATTTATCCAGGAATACGAAGAGTTAGGGCACATGGAACAGGTACCACCCGAGGAAGTTTACAATGCAAGGGCTGTCTATCTACCGCATCAGGGAGTACTACGTGAATCAGCCGTCACTACTAAATTACGCGTTGTTTTTGACGCAAGTGCTAATACGGAAAATTACAAGAGTCTAAATGACAATTTACTCACGGGTCCCAATTTACAGCAGGATCTATTTACAATACTTGTACGATTTAGGACATTTCAATATGTTTTACTAATGAAGATGCCGATTTTCAGAGGATTATGTGGCGAAATAATCGGGAAGACGCGATTAAAATATTTCGTTTGAATACCGTGACATATTGTTTAACATGTTCGCCATTTCTTGCCATGCGTTGTTTACGCCAATTAGCGAGCGAAAATAAAGAAATCTACCCTCAAGCCTGTGCAGTAATAAATACTTCATTTTTTATGGATGACTTGCTGTGCGGTACAAACACCATCCAAGAAGCAGTCAAACTACGAGACGACATAATAGAAGTCTTAGACAAGGGATGTTTTAAATTGAGGAAATGGGCTTCAAACGAAACCCAGTTACTCCCACCAGTGACAAATGACCCATCTGCAAGTGCTTGTGTCATAAATTTCGACAAGGACGGGGAAATAAAAACCCTCGGGTTGAAATGGAACTGTTGGAAAGATTCTTTAAAATATGTGCTAGAACCGTTTGAGGCACCCGTCAAAATTACAAAACGTTCCATTTTATCTATGACGGCCAGAATATTCGACCCTGTCGGTTTAATTGCCCCTCTGGTCATAAAAGCAAAACTTATTTTACAACAATTATGGGACAAGGACCTAAACCTAACTTGGGACGTTGAGGTACCTGATACCATTCAAGAGGCTTGGAGGGAGTTTTTAAATAATTTACAATTGCTCCCTAAATTAGAAATTCCCCGAAAGGTGATTTCACAATTCCCATATGAAACAATTGAATTGCACGCCTTTGCCGACGCTAGTACTAAGGCATATGGAGCTGCAGTATATGTACGCATAAAAATTACTACTGGCAGTTACGAAACTGCTCTTCTGTGCGCAAAAAGCAAGGTAGCGCCGGTGAAGACGATTTCACTTCCACGCTTAGAATTATGTGCGGCACTTATTGCGGCACGCCTAGTAGACAAGGTAGTTCCAAATTTAAATATAGAGTTCAGTCGAATATTTTTCTGGACGGACTCCTCCATTGTGTTAGCATGGGTTTCGGCCGCTCCGTCGAACTGGCAAGTGTTTGTCGCAAACCGCGTTACCGAAATACAAAGGTTAAGTCAAATAGAAAATTGGCGGCATATAGGTACTAAAGACAATCCAGCAGACATTGTATCAAGGGGAATGGATCCCGCTAATTTAATTAATTGCCGTTTATGGTGGGAAGGTCCCCATTTTCTAAATTTAAATCAAGCTGAATGGCCCCTAAGCGCCTGTCGGGTAAAAAATGAAATAGTACCTGAAAGGCGCAAGGTTACAATGACCGCGGTGGTTCAGCCAGAACTTACTATTTTTACAAAACGCGGTAGCTGTTCGTCGTTTTCGAAACTACTACGGATTATTGCATATTGTTTTAGATTCGCATTTAATACAAAAAACAAAGCGAACCGCCGCTGTAAACCCTATATAGAAGTTAGTGAATTACGAGTGGCCCACGATGCGGTGATTAAATCTTTACAGAGCAGGGAATTTAAAGAGGAAATTGACTTATTAAAGAAAGGTGAAAAGATAGCAGACAATAGTAAACTAAGGGCCTTAGATCCCTTTTGGGAGAATAATTTATTAAGAGTAGGCGGTCGCCTCCGGAATAGCGAAATATACTCATACAACAAAAAACATCCAGTTCTCTTACCTAAATACCATTATGTAACAGAATTAATTATTTTACAGGCCCACGTAAATGAATTACACGGAGGACAACAGTTAACGTTAGCGACTCTACGCGAAAGGTATTGGCTCTTAGGCGGGTTAAGCATGATTAGGAAAATTATACACAATTGCGTAACTTGCTTCAAAACTAAACCTAAACCCGCTCGTTACAAAATGGGAAATTTGCCCAGCGAAAGAATTGAGCCATGCCGGCCCTTTTTAAAAGTAAGGGTAGATTACGCGGGACCTATTTTGATAAAACAAGGAGGCCCGAGAAGCAAGGTAAAGGCAAAATGCTACATTGCTTTGTTTGTTTGTATGAGCACGAAGGCTGTCCATCTTGAGCTAGTCGGCGATCTTACCACCGAATCGTTCTTGAATGCCCTCCGACGGTTCATCGCAAGACGGGGAAACATTGAAAAAATATTTAGTGATAACGCTACTAACTTTGTGGGGGCTCGAAATGAAAGGCGCGCTCTAATGGAGTTTTTAAAATCAAATGAGTTTACTAAAGAAATAATTGCGTCACTAAGTCATACGAATAATATTGAGTGGCAATTTATTCCTGCTCGCAGTCCACGCATGGGCGGTATCTGGGAGGCCGGGGTAAAATCGGTAAAATCACATTTAAAAAGAATTATGGGTGACACGCCTGTATCTTATGAATTAATGTATACTCTTCTCACTCGAATTGAGGCTTGCCTCAATTCCCGACCCTTATTCCCAATTTCTAACGACCCCAATGATTTCGAGGTGCTCACACCGGGACACTTCCTTATTGGCGAATCACTGACCGCTCCCGTGGAGGCTAACCTGCTGAATACTCCTCAAAACCGACTGTTAAGCTGGCAGCGAATAGAGCAACTAAGGCAACACTTTTGGCGGCGTTATTCACGCGAGTATGTGACGCAGCTTCAACATCGCTCCAAATGGCAGCGGAGTACCTACAATAACCTCCAGAAAGGAACAATGGTGCTCGTCGTAGAGGATAATGCTCCACCAATGTTGTGGAAACTTGGCCGTGTCACCGAGGTACACCCAGGAGCCGATGGTATTGTGCGTACCATTACAATTAAAACCGCCCAAGGGATTATAAGACGCTCGGCCGTGAAAGTGTGCCCCTTACCGGTCAAAGACAATTCTCCAGAGAACTTGGGTGCCATCACTCCGCAATAAAAACACAGGGCGAGCAGACCCCTGGCTGCAACTTTTTTCTCAATTACTGGACTTATTAACCTCCCCACTCCACTTCACCATTTAAAAAAAAGGGAGGTTACTGCAATCACTAAAATTTTCGAATTCGAGATAAGACCGGATCTATACGTTTTGAGGTCTCAGGAACCCAAAAAAGTGGTTTTTAAAATGTGTCTGTATGTATGAACGTACGTTCGTGCGTACGTACGTACGTATGTACGTTCGTAAACACGCCACAGCCCAAACTACTCGACCGATTTGGCTGAAATTTGGTACGTGTGCATGTGAAAACCCAACTTAGATCTGAAAAGCTTTTGGAGCCAATCGTGCAACCAGAAGTGCCATTTTGGCACATCAACTTTTAAATTTTAAATGTAAACCCCCATTTTTCACGTCACCATAAGAAAGACGTTCAAATTCTGCATCTAGAAATGTATTCATTCTTAGTGCCCTTTTGACCAACAATTTAAAAAAAATTGATTTTTATCGGACTTTAAAATCGCGGTACAGCTCAAGCCCCTCAACCGATTTGGCTGAAATTTTGCACATGGGGATTGTATTACACGTCGAAGAGCTGAACAAATTTTGGATTCAATCGACCCACGGAAAGTGCCGTTTTGGCACACCAATTTCGAAACTTAAAATTATTCTCTCATTCACCCATCAAAAACAACTTTTTGAAAGATTTATTGTTATCATCAGAAAGGTCTTCAAATTCTGGTTTTAAATGAGATAAAGTTTATTCGCATTTAGTACCCTTTGGGTAGAAAAATCCAAATTTTGTAATAACACTGAAACCACGTTATAGCCCAAACTACTGGATCAATTTGTCCGAAATTTGGTACATGGAGGTTAGGTAACCCATTGAAGAGCTGAAAGGCTTTTGGGAGCAATTGGTCCACGGGAAGTGCCATTTAGGCATATCAACTTTAAAATCTTAAACACAATAAGTCACGGAAATCAAAGACCCATGCGTTGGGGAGGTTCCAGCCGCTTCTCTGCTGCCTTTTTTGTTTACTATGAAACTTCATTTATCCCTTTATACACTTATTGTCATTACTTACAGTTAATTATTGTTAATAGGTTAAGTTAGGTAGGCTAAGTACCTTGTTGAAGTCCTTCAGACTCCAACGGGGGCGGCATGTTTCGGGTAAAGCGAGCTCTCCGTCCGTTTCAAATATAATTTTCTCAAAGGAACTTAACATCTGGAGACGGAGGGAGCGGACTACCTGCAGCGTGTCTAACAGGACATAATTTTGTACATTTTTGTAAAACGAGAACGAGGCAGAGCTGAAGAGTCGGCCCTCGCAGAAAGATGTATACCGTCTCAATATAGAATTAAACAGACGATTACTTTTCTTACCCAAAACATCATCTATGTTTCTAATTGATAAACTGTCCCTAACTTGAAATTGTTTTTGGAACATATACAGGGTGAGTCTAGTTGGACAAATCAGCGCTCTAGCGTTTAAGATATTGAAATTGGAAATTCTATTTTTGGATATGTTGTAGCTGAAATGGTCCCCTACGCATGGGACTCATGAAGAAAGCTCCAATTTTATTCAAACCGAAATTATTAAATAAAAACGAAGGCCTAAAAATATTTTTTTCGATATTGTTGCATTTTTTAGGGTTATATTCTTAGAGAATCATTTTCTCTTTATGGAAACATAATTTTTTGCAGAAGAAAGTTAATAATATCCGAGAGATAAATTATTTAAATAATAAAGATTTTTAATTATTTCCTAACGAAAACCACGAGTCCCATGGTTTTAACAACTGAAAGGCAGTCTTGCTTATACTGCAGACTGTACCCAGAATGACAAGTGTCAGTTGGAAATGTCATTTGGGGTCGTTTGTGGAAAAGTAATGCAAAACTGCGAGTTTTTGCCCTTTTCTTTACAGACAATTGGGTAATTTTTATTGCTTGATGAATTTTTTACTAAATTCGCCGAATCCAAGTGTCTCGGATTGTCACCCGAGTGATGTTTTTTACATTGCCATTGGAATCGAATGGTTCGACCAAGAAAAGCTATTCTCGTCAGCCAGAAGGGAATTGGAATAGTTTCTAACAGTTTACTAAGTGAGTACATTGCTGTCAAATAAGGTGATTTTGTCGTCTTATTAAAAAGTTAATCCTATTTCGGCCGATAAGTTTTCACACTTGCGAAAAGAAGATTTATCATCATTGGATGTCGAAGGGTCCATTGATATTCCATGTAGCAAGTGTTGAGACTGTTGATATAATGAAAATAGACAAAGAAGCGTTGAGCAAAGTGAAACCAAGAAAATTCAAGACGGAGGGTGTACAGTGTACAGATGAAATATGAATTGATGCAACGAAGGTGTATGTAGCAGTCACATCACATGAATCGAGATTAGGAACAAGTAGATGTCGAACAAAATGGCTTGATTGTGGCTAGGGAGTCATTTCGAGCGGTGGTCATCAAAGATGCTTGCTTGCGAACATCCAGAAATCATAACATGAAGAAAAAGAGCACGGGAGGATGTTGAGTAACATCGAATTAAACAATCATCTATTATTTCAAGTGAACGTTAAAATTGGACGGAGACTATTGTCACCACATTGTTATTTATTTATTTATCAGTACATTTGATGTTGCAACATTTATGTAAACCCTTGTAGTCCACTGCATTTTAATCTAAATCACGCTTCGTTAAGATCGATGTTAAGATCATATTTTTTTCTATTAAAGTTTGTATTCTTATTAGAAAGTGACGACAGAGGCCTAATGTTTATTTGAAATTTTGTCACTGTTTTATGGGATGTAAGAAAATGTTTATACTGAATTTTAAACCGTCCTGTTAGTAACTATTGCCAATTCCCTTCTGGCTGAAGGGAATAGCTTTTCTTGGTCAAAACATTCGACTCTAATGGCAATGTAAAAAGCATCAATAGGGTGACAACCCAAGACACTTGTATTCGGCGAATTTATCACAAAATCCATCAAGCATTAAAAATTACTAATTATCTGTAAAGAAAAAGGCAAAAACTCGCAGTTTTGCATTATTTATCCACAAACAACTCCAAATGACATTTCCAACTGACACTTATTGTCATTCTGGGTACAGTCTGCAGTATAAGCAAGACTGCATCTCAGTTGTTAAAACCACGGCACTCGTGGAAATTATTAAAAATCTTTATTATTTAAATAATTTATCTCTCGGATATTATTAACTTTTTTCTGCAAAAAATTATGTTTACATAAAGAGAAAATGATTCTCTAACGAAATAACCCTAAAAAATGCAAGAATATCGAAAAAAAAAATTTTAGGCCCTCGTTTTTATTTAATAATTTCGATTTGAATAAAACTGGAGCATTCTTTATGGGTCCCATGCGTAGGGGACCATTTCAGCTACAACATTATCCAAAAATTGAATTTCCAATTCCAATATCTTGAACGCTAGAGCGACTGATTTGTCCAACTAGACTCACCCTGTATATATTTACAATTTGATCATTGGTTTTTATTTGGAAGTGCGGAATTTGTTTTTTTTTGTTTAAAGTGCTATTAAAAATAGCCCACATGGCCTTGGACTTGTTTTCTGAGTTCGAAATTTTGTGACTGTTATGTCTAATTTTACACTATTTGATGTATTTTTTATATTTCTTATGTTCGTTTTTATAGTAAGTTAAGATTGTAGGGTCGCGAGTATTTTGAAAAAAGCAATGCAAATCCTTGAGTTTTAACGACCAAGCGCGAATCTCTGCTGTAACCCATGTTTTAGTTTTACCACTATATTGATTTTGATTTTTTACTTGCTTTAGAGGAAAGCAAGTATACAGTTCATTATAAAATAAGTTGTATTTTATGTTGGGATCTTCAGCTTCGAAGACTTTCTGCCAATTTTGCCTGTCGATTTTTTGGACAAAAGTTTTGTTATTTGATGTGGTCAGTCTTTTAAGAACTAGAGGATTAGGCCCGTGAGGAACCGTTTCTTTTATGACCAGAATCTGCGCATAGTGATCTGAAATATAGCTTTTTATTACCTCACACCAGGCATCTTCTTCGCTAATTGCCTTGATGAATATGTTATCTATTATAGATTCTTTGTGCTTTCCTGGTCTAGTCGTCTCCATTATCTGAGGCGTTAGGCCATAGGTTGACATAATGTGTTGCAAGTGATGTACCCTCCAGTCGTTTTCATCATCAAAATGCAAATTGAAGTCGCCACAGACATACGGAAGACATCAAAATATCGCAAACAAGTTCATAGAACGGCGCCTTATTTCATTCTAGAAAGAAAAGTTCTTATGGGTATGATAATCAAATTGCTATAATGCTGGCCAAGTTTGAAGTTAATGTCATTGCCAGTAACCAAAATTTACCCTGTAAATGCAAACATTTGCAAACATCTTTGGAAGCAGAATTTGAAGGTCTTTCTTATGGTGACGTGAAAAATGGGGGTTTGCATTTAAATTTTTAAAGTTGATGTGCCAAAATGGCATTTCTAGTTGCACGATTGACTCGAAAAGCTTTTCACATCTAAGTTAGGCTATGAGATGCCTATGTACCAAATTTTCAGCCAAATCGCTCTAGTAGTTTGGGCTGTAGAGCATTTACAAACGCACGTACGCACGTGCATGTGCACGAAGATGTAACTTGCTTGTATAAAGTTTGATTGTTTTGTTTAAATTGACGTTAATATATGTACAGGGTGGGTAATTTTTCGATGCTCACCATTGGGATCTCCTAAACGGTAAAAGGTACAGGGTCGGTTAAATTACAGAAAAGATGCCCTATTTCTTAGCGATGAAGAATCTGAAGAGAATTCCCCGATATTGTGATTCGTTCCTGAGTTATCACAGCAAATCTGAAAATTGCCAATTTAAAGAAAAATTAATATCTTCCTAACGATTGATGTTATTTGAATGAAACTTGGAACTTTTATATTTTTGGCTGCTGTCAATTGAATGGCATTGACAGAGATTTTCTAGTCCTTCTAGATTTTGAATAAAGACAGTCAACTTTTCTTTTTCTTATGGGCGCCATTTTGAATTTTAACACCGCCGGATACACAAAAAAAATATCTTTTCAAAAATGTAGCCAACATGGACGTCTTCATAAAAATATGTGAAAGCCCGAGTTACACGACCGCAAGACGTAATTTATTACTGTTGTATTCAATTGTTTTCACATTTTATAAGAGGTTGAAGAAGTTGGCGTACTTTTTTGCAATTGTTTTTCATCTAAATTTAGGCTGATTTTGCAAATTACTCCTACCAATTTTCAAATTCTGACATTGTCAAAAATGTTCATGTTGAGTACATTTTTGAAAAACTAATTATCTGACAGCGTTAATTACTGCCAATGCCATTCAATTGAAAGCTTTAAAAAATATATAAAGGTCCCAAGTTTAATTTAAATATAGGGTGGAAGTGAATCCAAGTCTTGGTCATAAAATACACGATGTATTAAAATTACTAAACTAAATCACTAAAGTAAGACTTTTGAAAGATAACACGATCTATTCCAGCATATGAAAGGCACTATACAAGAAAGAGAAGTTCGAAAAAATATTTGCCCTCATATTACACTTTGGCCAGTGTATATGACGCTTACAAAGAAAAGAATCCCGATAAGCCCATTGATTGCAAGCTCTTTGAAAACATATTTCCCGGCCTAAATATTAAAATAAAGGAGCCCAAAAAGGACACATGTGGTGCCTGCGATACTTCAAATGAAAGTTAAAATGAGTAAATCGGAGGAAGGAGATGACTGAAAATGAGCTAGATCTTCATCATGCAAAAGCTGAAGGATACAATTCTAAAAACGCAGACAAAACTTTAAGCAAAACAGACCCTGCAAAAAAAACTATTTGTTTTGATTTGCAGCCATGTCTGCCCACTCCAAATTAGCAGAGTGGAGAATCCTTTTATAAACGTCTGCTTTGGACATCCTACTCCAAACTGACTTTTCATGACTCCGGAGTAGAATATCACCTCCCCCAATCCTTCTAAGGTTCCACGATCTGGCCATCTAATTTCTTGCACCGCCGCTATTGATACCCCATATTCTCGATTAAAAGATTTTTATAAGCTCCTGGTCTCAGCAAACTTCTTACATTCCATGTCGTAAAAATCAAATCTTTAGTCCTATTCGTTTGCCGAGGTCGTCTATTGTTTTTCTGTCCAGCTTGTTCCGAGGCTTCTGTATCTGATTTCGTGACTTATATCTTTTTACGGGGATGGGCAGTTGACCCATCACAAAAACCCCCAACCTGGAAGGCCAGGCCTGTTGGTCTGGTGTAGCCTCCCGCGGCTATAGTTAATTCAAGGGTTAAATTTCCCCAAAGTCTATTTCTAGTGGTTGGGGGTTGAAGGGGGTGCAATTTTTGCGATCAATTAGTCCCTTCCTTTTAACGCCTCATCTAGTGACCTTCATTGGATGGAGGACCCTTTTACGTGTATTTGACCATTTTTCGTGAATTTACAAGCTGCGGAACAGATTTCAGTTGGCCGAAGACTATGTAGAGTGAGTTAATTAATTTGTTTAAGTAAATAAAGGCTATTTGACGCCTCATCTAGTGACCTGCATTGGATAGAGGACACTTTTGCGTGCATTTGACCATTTTTTCGTGAATCTCCAAGCTGCGGAACAGGTTTCAGTTGGCCGAAGACGTCTTAGGGCCGGTTTATCGATGCTCAGCTAAGTGTCAGCTAACAGCAAACTGACAGTCTGTAGCCAATCAAATCGCTAGTTGCTAGGCAATTGGCTTTCAGTTTGCGATGACTGAACATCGATAAACTGGCCATTAGGGCGAGGTATTTTATTTTTTAAGAACCTAAAGGCTTTTTGACGCCTCATCTAGTGACCTTCTTGGACAGAGAACCCTTTTACGTGCACTTGATCAGCACGCCATTGGGTTTTCCTAGCTGGCTCGTAATGCGCGAGGAGCCGTTTGTGCAAGAGCGTGCTGGGCGACTGTAACTAGCTACTAGCTGACATCTGACAACTGAGATTTTCCGAAATAATTCTCCGTCACTTTTCTTCACATTTCCTTCCACAAAATTACCTTCCCCACTGGAAGTGGAGGACTCCCGGTTGTGAAAATACAATGCAGCAACCCCTAAAGACACTTTGTGTAGTGCTCCTAGTGATAAAAGACACTTCTGGACGATATCTTCGCCAGTGTTTCTTCGGTTCATGACCTCTCGGCATGTTACAAATTCTCTCCGACAACACGAACTGCTTTCGACGAATGGGGGAAAACACCTCTTTACAGGCTTCCAAAAGGGATGCACTCGCCTCGAACACGCCTCAGGGAGGTCCCACGAAGACAACGGGGGCTCAGACGGAATCTTCGCCTCAAAGGGGGCACCTACTGGTAACGAACCGTCTGAGGTAATTATAGCCGAAACGAGACGTACCTGATGTCGTGAAGAATCGGACACATCCAGAGGAAGGCGAATTCAGAATGAATACCCCTCAAAAGGGGCGAAAGACGGCGAGAAGAATCAACGAATAACCGTGTGAGGTTAGATTCACGAGATTCACGAGTAGCAATAGGCTACTGGCCGAGCCGTGCACGAACGCTACGAGAGGGCGCCACGCGCAACCCGTCGCAGCGGCTGAAATGCCGGCTTCAAATATAAGACACGGTTCACTTTAATGAAGACAGTGTTAAGTCACTCGCTCCGGCCTGCGGGCTTGGAATTGGACATGGACTTGGATCTCGGTAAGAGGTAGTGGAAGCACGATTAGCTCCACGAAGATGGCCCAGGACGCCAAACTTCCTGGTGTACGGCGGAAAGGCGGACTTCTAGTCCCTTTCCTGACCAGCGTCGCATAAATCCCCACTAGGTGGACATGGCCACGATTGGCTCGAGCTAGATGCGTCATCCACTCGAAGCGGGAATTTTGAATGTTTGATTATTTGTGCGTTTACAAATACGGTGTGCATTTGTTTGATTGGTATTGGTTCGAGTTGGATATGTCGTCCACTCGACGCGGGAATTTTGAATCGGTTATTTGATTGTGTGTTTATCACAATGTTGTGTATTTGTTTTGTAAACGGTACTTGTTTGCTTGTTTATCAATGCGTTGTGTATTTGTCCGCGTTCCGGAAATTACTCGGTAGTTACTGTTTTAATTAGTTGTAAGGTCATTTAGGATAATTAGCTGTAGGTCCGTACTTTCGTTATTTGTAAATTGCTTGTAACTAGCTCAGCTCTTTCTCTTTCATTTATTAAACATCTTTTACTTAGTAAATTGTTCGTCTTATTGAGTAAATGGCGTCCGAACTCGTCAACCCCGACCCTTCTCCACTGTCAGCTATGCCGGATAGCAAATACCCCCCCCTTATAATGCTGCACCGCCTACCACGTTGCTTCCCGGTACGTTAAAGTAACTCATTTTCTCCTGGTCTTTTCGAGTTGGTATTTAGTAAAGACCAAGTTGGCGCCCTGTTTGATTGGTTCGATTCGGGAAGTGACGTAATAATGACGGAAAGGCATTATAATACCTACTAAGAATGGAAGAAACAAAACTGGTACGAAGAATATGGGAAGCGAAGACCAATTATTAGACGCGACACAGAAAGACCGAAGGACACCGGGCAGAGTTTCTTAAAAGAGATTTGCAGTTCAAAAGTTGATAAATTGAAAAAATAACTAATAATTGAAAAAGAGGAGGACCTGATTATATCTAGTGTTTAAACTAATGTTAAGTTACTGTTGTTGGCTCGTGATTTTTAGGGGAATATTATAAAGTGCTACAAATTTACATTCCGACGAGTGACTTTGTTGTAATTATAACAAGATACCCCACAGTTTAAAATTACCCAACAGTTTGCTGAACAAATCTGTTAACCGTATCCTTTTCTAATTCTGATTAAATATTTACTTTGAGTATATTTTTATTTTTGCAATTTTTTAATGACAGTTGTGTTAAATGTCGTAGTATTACCAGTTGATTTGAACTACGACTGTCGTTTTATCACTGTAATCTAGAGTTGGTTGGTTACTGTAAACAAAACCTAGCCTTGGATTGGTTCAATACTTAATGTATAAAATAATCAAATGTGATGTAAAGTTCAACTTCTCAAAACGAAATTATGTAATAGTTATTTTAGGCATTAAACTATTTATTATCAACATTTGCCTAGACAAACTACCGAATAATTATTGAACATTAAAGAAAGCACTCACCCACCGGGAGAAAGACACACAGCAGCTGGCAATTTCCAACCATCACTTATCACTTATTAGTTCCCTGTCGTTTAAACCAAAAATATCGTTTCCACCACGCGCCGACATAATTCTTTATTTCACGGCACAACACATGTCTAATAACGATAAAAAACTATATAAAATAAAGGAACTAATTAATTGGAAGGCCAATAAAGCTGTAAACCAGGAAGAAAGCGAAAGCGGGGCGGAAAGCAGCATGCCACACAAAAACGAAGTGTGCGCACTTTACGGACCTTGATGTCATCATGCCCATGCCATGACATCATGTTGCCGTAGCGTTCAGTGCGGGTACCCACAATTGCAGTCCCTGTCCGAAGGAGAAACGTACGCAATCAGGTGCGGTACCTGTATAGCCTTTTCAACAGATACGATTGCAGTGGATGAGTCTGGAAAGGCGAGTATTCTTAATAAGGGGTGACTGGGTGACTCTCTTGACCACGTGATGACCCTCTGCTCAGCTGCAGTTGAGCGAGTTCATCATGACCAGTTCCGTTTCCGCCACTTCGGTATTTCGTTCCAGGTTCGTGAACCAGTGACCCATCAGTTATCAGTGTGCCATTAAACACATCGTAAATTACAATCAAGGGAAGTAAATTAACCTGCACACCTACATTAATTGTCTTTACACATAGAATTTTGTAAGTTTGGACTTCTTTTCTTTCATTAGACACTATTTAATTTTTTAAGAGGGTGGTGGTCTGGCGTGTTGGGGGGCCATTGTTGGAGTTGGGTAAAATTTTTCTTTATTTATTGAGGATAACCCCCTTCTAGTTTCTAATATTTTGTAACAATAAATTACCATTGTAATAAGTGTTGTCAAATTTCCGGGAATTAATTTTTGGGGAATATTTCACGGGATTTGTTCGGAATTGTTCCAGGTTATTTTATATTTTATTCAATACAAATAATTTTTCAAGGAATCGGAAGAGAAGCCGGTACATTATTTAGGCAAATGTGAGGTTACGTTAATGACTGAGTCCCTTATTCACACTAACAAATTAACATCATTAATTAATTATCGGGAGTTTATTATTGAGGAATATTCCCCCCTACCTACATTTCTTTAAGGCGGTTCCGTGGCCGGTTCCCGCCAAAACAGGGTTTTTTGCTTCTAATTTAAATTTGAGAAAGACTATCAGCTTACAGTAATTACTCGTCGCCCTAGTACTTGTTTCATCCACAGACCATGGGCGAAGCAGGCGATTTTAGACCTTAACGTTTTAAGCATGGTAGTGATACACATCCAACTGTGAGAATCTTGAAGGACTTCAGTTCTTATTTGATACACATGCGCTTCTCTCAGGGATGCTCTTGTGGATCTGCAAGCTTTGGATTTGGTTAAAAAGTCGACTCGAAATTGTTTGAGGCATCTTAAACCGTGATCGGCAGCTACACAGCTGTAATAAAACCATTTCACTTATCCTATTCATGTCTATTACCTGTCAGAGACACCCGCGCTAACGTAACCTCCTACCTTTTTAATTTTATTATTAGGTAGGTACTCTTTACAAATGAGAGATCATAAAATTAGCAAATGTTGATTTATTTGAGCGATTTGAGGCACAGAATTAAAACAATCAACCATTACATCATCCTATTAATGTCTCCCAACAATGGATTTCATTGATTAGTTTTTCTTGTATAGTATTTCTTTTTAAAACAAACCATAATGGTTTGTTTAATATTGTTTTCATACGGTGTTCCTTTGTAATTTTTTTACCTGATGGACAAGACGTTCGGGTTCTTGAGCGACAACGTTTGAACATCAGCACATCTGTTAAGGGTAATAAATAAAAGAAAACAGGGGGGTGTCTTTGACAATCAACATCATAAATAAGATAAGTCAAATTGCTTTATTACAAGCAGCAACCAACCATCTTGTTCATCCATTACCGCACATTCCGCGTCTTTTATAATTTATTCTAATTTTAGCAATTTAATCGTTCAACTGCTACTATACTACTACTACCTACCCCTTTATTGAAATTGCGTTTATTTCATTGAACCAAATCCTTCACATATTTTTTTGGACTGGTTTTAATTGGGTATTCGTGTTGTAATGTGGAAAATGTTTACCTACCCACCACAACATAGGCGTACTTAGTCAAAATGGGTACCTATATTCGAACAAACCCCACCCCACGTTTGATTTTTAAACAATTAAAACGGTGCAGAAACAACAGGAGAATTTATTGCCGATGCTGAAAGCCAAATTCTGTTAGTCGTCCAGATTGTAGAAAATGTGACGTGCGAGAAGGTTTGTGGATCAAATAAGTACGAAAGTTGTAACTGGTGGATATGGATCAATAAGCGCTGAACTATTCCGGTATAAGTGGTGGATGTGTCTCAAATATGCTTTGGAACGTTAAGGTCTATAACGGTCTGAGTTGTCGATGGTCGGTGGATCAAATAAGTACTAGGGCGACGTACTATTATACCTGCACATTTACTTCTGTACCACGTTGGTTGGCAAATTATTGTTAAAACTACAGTGTTTTCAAATTTTGGCGCGCAATTGGAACATTACACAAATTTGAAAAACCAATATAGTTTTAACAATTATTTGTTAACCAATGTGCTACAAGAGTAAACATGCAGGTATATAATAGCCATTGTAAGCTGATAGTCCTCCAATTTAAATTAGAAGGAAAAAACCCTATATTTTGGCGGGAACCGGCCACGAGGCCGAGGTACAATCACTGTATATTATTTTTCGCTCTAGAAAAATGGACGACTTTGTAAAAATGAAACTTGTAGAGTATGGCCTTGAATCAGAAATTGAATGTTTTGCCGGTAAGATATTACTATAGTAGTTACGTACTACTCTTACTACACTGCTGGTCAAACGAAACGTTCCACCGACAAATGTCATACACTTTCAAACTTCGATAATTTTTGAACCGTCAGGAATATTTGCATGGGGGTTTGTGCATGGCGTTCGCCCACTTTTTCGCTACATGCTGCCTACAATTGACGTAGGCCTCTGTCGCTAACAGGTGTTTTACCAGGTGAAACAAACAGGTATTGCAAAAAGACTGAATTTTATGATGCCCCCAAATTTGAGGAACGCTAATGGGAACAGTATTAATGATTGTAGGTGATGCATGTGTTCATTATCTAGGGCTGGTGAAGCACATTCAGTCGGTGGTTACCTTTTCGGCGGATAATCTAACATTAACTGTCATTTTGTTTCACAACGGCCACAATTTTTATTTCTTAACGAATCCGGGAAACGAAATGTTCTTTCGACAGCTGAGATACTGTGCTTTGAGCAGATTTAAACGTTTTTAGTTTATGTCAACAATAGGCCTTTTTATAACGGGCCGGTAAAATGTACAAAGTTTAACTACCCTCCATCTCAGTACGCGAACAGTTTTTTCTAACGGTGTGGCAATGTAATTCTTCAGTTTCTTTAGTTGATGCAAAATCACCTTGGTTTTGTTTAAATCGATGGAAAATTAAGGAAGAAATTAGGGGGCTTTACTTGGGGGAAAAAACTTCAAGTGCCAGCCTTAGCATCTTTCTAATGAAAAATTGATACTTGCGAGGTGTACCTAAACCATGGTGGATTATGATTTTAATCATTAGCGGCAAGAGAGTTAACATTCCATTCTTTCTTGGAAATGTGGTTCCGAGAGAAAAATGCCTAAATCCGGCCCATTACGGTAGATTGCGTTACGACAGATTCCACAGGTGGCTGTACAGAGCCTGACAGTTCCTAGGTGTTTATGTCAAATTTCTGCCTATTTTGAAAACGAAAATTCGTCTAACAGGGATTTTGCGAGAAGAGCCTGCACAGCAGAAAGGGGATTGCTTTAGTTTGCCGTGAGGTTAGAGGATTCACGAGATGGACTGACCAAATTTTTGTTGCAGCACCCGAAGCGATGGAAATGGGCGCCAAAGCACCTACCTAATCTACAATAAAATTTCTTGCACAAAGATACATTTTAATGGAACCTAAAGCTAAATATTGTAATGATTAACAATAAGTACAAAGAAAGGTCATTGTTGAGCATTCAGTTAGTACTTGGTTGGTGCACCTCTTAAACGGTGAACTGCACGGCAACGGCTGGGCATGCTGAGGATTAACGTGTCTAAAAAATCTTGAGGAATCTCGTTCCAGATCTCCGTTAATGCTTCCCTCAGACCATCGAAATTTTCAGGCTGCTGTTGTCGCAAGGAAAGCCGTCGCAGTATTTCGCTCCATGCGTTCTCTATGGGGTTCATGTCCGGCGATCGTGGCGGCCACTCCATCCTCTGAATCCCATTTTCTAATAAAATGTTATTTGTTAAAATTGCTCTATGAGGCGGTGCATTATCATCCACGAAAATATGCTCGCGTTCTTCTTGGGCCCAGGGTATTATAATGGGGTTAACAACCAGGTTTCTATAACGCTCTGCATTCATGGTCTGGTTTCTATCCAGAATCACCAGTTCTGTCTTCCTGCCTAGTTGGATACCACCCCATACAGTAAAACCGTCTCCACCAAATGCCTCTCTTGCCTCCATCATGTTCTCAAGGTATCTCTCGTTTACCCTTCTCCAAACCATGACTCGGCCATCTGAGCGATATAACGTAAACCTAGATTCATCGGTAAAAAGACAACGACCCCAGTCCTGGCCGTTCCAATTTAGGTGTTCCACCGCCCAGTTGCGCCGAAGTCTCCGGTGTCGCAAATTTAATCGAAGACATGCAGCTCGCCTTCTAGCTCTCAAATTCGCGTCCCATAATCTCCTGCGAACGGTTTTGTTGGACACCTGGACAGCACCGGCATTTCTGAGTTCCGCATTAAGTTGCCTCGAAGATGTTGTTGGCCGCCTTCTCGCAGAAAGGACAGTAAAGCGACATTGACGTTGGGTTAAGCGACGTCCTGGACCTCCACCATGACGATAGTCCTTAGATCCGGTGTCTCTAACTCTTGCAAACATACGGTTAATCGAGGTGTGTGATACCCCGAAGATTGAAGCAATCTCCCTTCTGCTGCGCCCCTCTTCATGTAGTCGTTGAATTCTCACAAAATCCTGGTTAGACAACCTCATTTTCAAAATGGGCAGAAATTTGACATGAATACCTGGGAACTGTCAGGCTCTGTACAGCCACCTGTGGAATCTGCCGTAACGCAATCTACCTTAATGGACCGGATTTAGGCATTTTTCTCTCGGAATCACATTTCCAAGAAAGAATGGAATGTTAACTCTCTTGCCGCTAATGATTAAAATCATAATCCACCATGGTTTAGGTACACCTCGCAAGTATCAATTTTTCATTAGAAAGATGCTAAGGCTGGCACTTGAAGTTTTTTCCCCCAAGTCAAGCCCCCTAATTTCTTCCTTAATTCTCCATCGATTTAAACAAAACCAAGGTGATTTCGCATCGACTAAAGAAACTGAAGAATTACATTGCCACACCGTTAGAAAAAACTATTCGCGTACTGAGATGGAGGGTAGTTAAACTTTGTACATTTTACCGGCCCGTTATAAAACGGCCTATTGTTGACATAAAGTAAAAACGTTTAAATCTGCTCAAAGCACAGTATCTCAGCTGTCGAAAGAACATTTCGTTTCCCGGATTCGTTAAGAAATAAAAATTGTGGCCGTTGTGAAACAAAAAGACAGTTAATGTTAGATTATCCGCCGAAAAGGTAACCACCGACTGAATGTGCTTCACCAGCCCTAGATAATGAACACATGCATCACCTACAATCATTAATACTGTTCCCATTAGCGTTCCTCAAATTTGGGGGCATCATAAAATTCAGTCTTTTTGCAATACCTGTTTGTTTCACCTGGTAAAACACCTGTTAGCGACAGAGGCCTACGTCAACTGTAGGCAGCATATAGCGGAAAAGTGAACGAACGCCATGCACAAACTCCCATGCAAATATTCCTGACGGTTCAAAAATTATCGAAGTTTGAAAGTGCATGACATTTGTCGGTGGAACGTTTCGTTTGACCAGCAGTGTATAAACTTGACTGTAGATATTAGATACTTCCTGTACCTTTATGTCCCTATAATTAGTTGTGTACCTACACATAATCCACTCACATAACCTATAGGGCTGCTTTAGTATAATCATGCTTTTAGATATTTATGCAAGTACCAATCCTGTTATTGTTGTAATTAACTACGTGCGAGGGGCTCAATGTATAATCGTGACCTTTATTCAATACGAACAATGACAATCATGTTATTTTAGATTAACTTCAACTTCAACTTCAACTGTTTTTGTTTCTTTCTTTTTTCTCGATGAGTGGTTGATCGTCAATTCCAATACTTCCCCTCGATCCATCGATCCAAAAGGAAAAACGTTCTACCTACTGTAGTTTCTGGAGCCCCAACATTTTCATACATGTTTCGTGCTTGATTTTTGTGAGGCCCTTTGTTAGGAAATCAGCAGGCATTTTTTCGGAAGGTATGTGTTCCACCTTCAAGAATTTCTGGGCTAATGTTTCTCGGATGAAATGGTACCTTATATCGATGTGCTTGGTTCTTCCATGGTAGACGGAATTTTCCGCTAACTTTAGCGCCCCCATGTTATCGTTCTTCAAGGTAATTTCTGTTCCTTCTTTGCCACTAAGTTCAGATATAAATCTCCTCAAATATATGACTTCTTTGCAGGCTTCTGCTAGCGCCATATATTCTGCTTCTGTTGTGGAGAGAGCAACAGTACGTTGTTTCTTAGATTCCCAAGAGATTGCTCCTCCATTCATTATAAAAGTATATCCTGTATAAGATCGTCGATCAGTGATATCTCCTCCCCAGTCGGCGTCAACAAAACCTTCTATTAGGACTTGAGAGGTTGGCTTAAAGATTAATCCAACATCCATAGTACCTTTCAAATATCGCAGAACTCTCTTGGCAGCCACCCAATGTTCTTTCCGATAACAATTGTTGAATTGACCAAGGAAACTAGCACAATACGCAATGTCTGGTCTGGTTGCGACGGCTAAATACATCAGTGATCCTACTAACTCCCTATACGGTAACTTCTTCTCTTCTTCTGACATTAGATTATCAGATTTGCGTAACGGCAAATTAACTTCCATTGGCGTTGCTACAGGTTTACATTCCAACATTTCATATCGCTTCAGTAAGTCTTTAATATAACCCTCTTGAGAAATGGTAATTTGGTCCTCCATTTTCTTGAATTCCATTCCGAGGCAATGATGCACCTCCCCAAGGTCCTTAATCTCGAAACTCTTCAATAGATGCCTTTTCAGATCCGCAATGTGAGCTTCGTTTTTATACGCAACCAAAATGTCATCAACATAAACAGCAATGAACAACTTTTCTTCCCCTTTTTTCAGACAGTAAAAGCAAGGGTCTGAATTAGTGGGTGTTGCTCCGTATTTCTTTAATTCTTCATCCAATCTATAATACCACTGTCTTCCCGCCTGTTTCAATCCATATAATGGCCTTCTTCAGCAAACAAATTTTATTTCCGGAATTCAGACTTTTATACATTTCCTCGGCCTTTTTTCGAATATAATTCATTTTGTTTTCATGCTTTATAATCCATTCCAAACCTTCTTTCAGCAATTGGGGAACTTCCATATAAATTTCTTCGTCTAATTTTCCGTTCAGGTACGCAGTAGTAACATCAAATTGTTGAATCTTCAATTTATGTTGAACAGCAAGTGCGGTTAATAATCGCACAGAACTGAGTCGAACTACCGGTGAGTAGGTTTCGAGGAAATCTATTCCGTATCTTTGTGTAAATCCTTTAGCAACCAGTCGGGCTTTTCGTCTAGCTAATGTTCCATCAGGATTTAATTTATTGCATAAAACAAATCTACTACCAATAGGTTTTCTATCTTGGCGGTCAACCAGTATCCACGTATTATTCTTGATAATGGATTTCATTTCTGTCCCTATTGCGCAGTACCATTCGTCAATGTTAGGCCCGTTCATAGCTTCTCGCAATGTGATCTCGTTTGCAGCAAAACTTGACTCAATTTGTTCGTCACTCTCATGATGATCGCTGTCATGGTTTCTTCCATCTGACATTTCATTTGCTGCGTTGACGCGAACCAAATTGTATTCCTTTCTTGGTCTTCCTCTTGAGCCATTTCTAACAATTTTTGGTCTACCAGGTCCTCGTACGTAATTTTCCTCCAATTCCAATTCTTCTTCGTGATCTTGAATTTCTACTTCTTCATGATCTTGAATTTCTTCCTCTACATGCTCCTGTCTATTTTCTGTTATTCTTGCGATTCTAGGTTCTTCGCTTCTATTCTCGTCAGTATTAATGGTAATATCTGCATATTTTCCATTATTGTTTGGGTTTTCTTCATAAAAGTCTTCATAATTACCACGGGAAATTGTCGAGTTCAAAAATTTTACATCTCTTGCAATTATCATAATTTTCTTCGTTGGTAACCAAACTTTAAAACCTTTGGTTCTACTGACATAACCAATAAAGATACATTCTTCAGATCGTGGTTCAAACTTCCCCTTTCCAGGTTTCTTGTTTAATACGTAACCTCTGCAACCAAATTCTTTAAAATATTTCACGTTTGGTATTTTTCCTTTAAATATTTCATGTGGCGTTTGTGCATTCAAGTGTTTACATGGACAACAATTCCTTATATAATTCGCTGTAGAGATTGCTTCAGCCCAAAAACCATTTGATAGTCCGGACTGAATCAGCAAACACCTTGCCATTTCTACCAAAGTACGATTTTTTCTTTCCGCCACTCCGTTCTGTTCGGGTGTGTAGGCCACAGTGATTCTTCTTTCAATTCCTTCTGAGATCAAATACTTCTCAAAACTACCATTCACGTACTCCGTTCCATTATCAGATTGTAGACATTTTATCTTCCTTCCAGTTTGTTTTTCAACCAAAGCCTTGTATTCCTTAAATTTCTCAAGAACTTCTGACTTCTGTTTGATAAAATATACTTCACACCATCTGGATGAGTCATCAATGAAGGTCAAAACATACTTAGATTTTCCTAATGAGTCTTTTCTCATTGGACCCATTAAATCCGAATGAACAATTTCTAAAATGTCCGTCTTCCTATCGGATTTCTTCGGTATACTGCTTTTAGTCATTTTTCCTTGAAGACAAGTTTCGCATTCAAAATTACGGGGTATTTTCAATTCGTTCATCCCAATAACCACACCGTTTCGCGACATTTCACACAAGTCTCCTAGATTTAAATGTCCCATTTTTCTGTGCCACATTTCCAGTTCATCTTGAATTGTGTTTCCAGCAAATTCCGTCGCATCTCTATTTCTGTTACCATGAACGAAATACAAGTTCCCACGTCGTGAAGCTGTTAACTTGACATTTCCATGCTGATCAATTACTTCGGCACAATTTTTCTTGAAAATTACTTGGTGATTCTTATCGGTGATTTTCGCTACAGAGATTAAATTTATCTTTAAATCTGGAGCATACAACACTTCTCCCAAATCAACTTCTTTGGTTAATCCCACAGTACCTACAGCTTCAATTGTAACATCATCCCCATTCGCCAAATTAAGTTTCTTATCCAAAGAGTTTCTTGTTTCTTTGAAAATTTTGACGTTATTACAAGAATGTGAAGTACAACCACTGTCCATACACCAAATTTCCTTCGATTTAGAGTTCTCAGAATCTTCTGACATGTTGAATATATTTTCTTCCTCCGTTGTTGAAAATAAACTACAGTTTCCTGAATTCTTCGTATTTTGATTTTTCTTCTTATTTGCGACACAGTCAAAAGCTTTATGTCCGCGTACTCCGCACCGGTGGCACTTGTACTTAAAACCAGTACTTTCTTGATTCTTTCCAGCAGAACTTTGATAGTTATTTACTCCATACTTCTTAAAATTCCTGTTTGAATTCATCAAGGCGTTTTCCATTTTTCCTCCTCGAATTTCAATTCTTCGCGCATCGCTTTCTTCTTGAATTTTTATTTTGAGCACTTCAGGATTCATTAAGTCATCCCTCGACTCAATTGCAACTCGAAAATTCTCAAAACTTTGCGGTAAACTATATAGAAGCATAATCGAAAGTAAATCAGAGTTTATGATAATTTCCATTTCTGTCAGCTTATCGACTATATCGAAAAATTTCCGGACGTGGTCACGAATATCACCATCATCAGGCATGCGGTGGATTATTAACTGTTTTAGCAAAGTAGCCCTCCGAGCAGGTCCTTTAGATTGATAGATTTCTTCCAGTTTTAACCACATATCTCTTGACGTCTGACAATTTTTCACTTGCTTGAGTTCCGATGGTGAAATCGATAATACTATGTCAGACTTGGCTTTCTCGTCGTTTTCCTCCCACGATTCCAAGTTACCGACCGCTTCTTCATTATCGTCTTCATCACTTAGTTCTGGCTTAGTCGATATTCCATTGACATATTTCCACAAATTATTCTTCACCAGGACAGCCCTCATCTGTATTTTCCAGGTATCGAAATTTTCTTTATTGAGAAGTTCCAAACGGATAGTTGTGCTGTTCATCTTGATTTTGTCAAAATTTCTGACAGTTCCACAAGGATATCCTATTCCTGCTCCTAAAACACGATACAAGTAGTCAGACTGTACTTCTTGAGCTCCGTAACGTCCCTGGGCACCATAACCTGTTGTAATTAACTACGTGCGAGGGGCTCAATGTATAATCGTGACCTTTATTCAATACGAACAATGACAATCATGTTATTTTAGATTAACTTCAACTTCAACTTCAACTGTTTTTGTTTCTTTCTTTTTTCTCGATGAGTGGTTGATCGTCAATTCCAATAGTTATTTCCCTGCTACTATTTTTTAACGGATGATATTGCATCATTTTAGATAATGGGATTGATCAATTTTGTTTCGAAAAGTTAAATGAAGACATTCTCAAAGAGATCATACATGTGGTGGGCACTAGAATTAAATTTATAAAAAAATATGAAGCCGATATAAATTCCGTACTCCTGCAAAATTCAACTGAACAACCACCTTTGGATGTCCCCGAGATTGTCCCCCCCACCGGCGAGGTCCCTATTGTTGAGCAGCAGCAGCGGGAGATTGAACAGGAAATAACAGGTATATTATATATTATTATTATTGTTAGCAGCCCAGGCAGCATCGAATATTGGCAAGATATTTTTCTTATATGAGGGTAATATTCTAATGTTTTCTAATATTTAAAACATTTCACAAATATTTACCAGATATGTCGAAAGTAGAGTTGCGCAATGAGATTTTGACCGAGAAGAATCTCGAGAAAAATCTGAGATTTTGACCCAAAAGATTTTGACCGCGGCAAAAATCTCAATTATGGCGCCCTCTCTCGACGTATTATATAATTTAATTTCTGATTGACCATTGACCGCCATGACCGCGATTGACAGCCACAGATGTTTTGCGGTTAGGTTATACTGGTTATGGTTATGTTGAATATCAAAATATTAAATTAATGAATTAACGTTTTGTTAAACGATGGCTGCTAACATCAAAGTGACGAAACCTAAAAACAAGATCTGGTTTTTCTTTCAAGAGGAAAGAGATGGAAAAAAGGTGTTTGCTATTTGCAAATATTGCAAAACAAAATATGTCAGTAATGTGCCCCGTATGATTAAACACATCAAAAATTGTTTGGCATGTCCGGCCTCCAAGAAGAAGAAAATGCTTGAGGATGGGGAGGAAAGGAGTTCCAGTGGAAAACTGAAATCGAGAAGTGTAACCAAGCCCAAGCCAAGTACTAGCACTGCTGATTCTGATTCAGATGATGGAGAGGTTGGTCTGATTTTATTTTGTTAAATTATTAAAATGCCTTGAAATTTTTGAAAATTTAATTTTCAGTTTTATTTTTATTTTTTATTCATGATGTATTCATTTTCTAGATAGTGCCAACTCCAGCCCCTGCAAGACCTGGTCACCAATTGGAAATTCTGCTATTTATGGACCGGATTACAGCACAGGAACAAGAAAGCTTAACACGTGATTTTGGGGAAGCAGTGTACAGTTCAAATTGCAGCTTGTCAATGTTTGAATCATATCAATGGAAAAAGTTTTTCAAGAGACTTCGACCAAGTTTTAAAGTCCCTGGTCGAAAGGCATTAAGCACCACCCTTCTAGATACCTGCTACAACGAATCTAAGCAAGAGGTGAAAAATTCAGTTAGTGGCATGGAAAATTTGGGAATCGTAACGGATGGGTGGTCTAATAATATACGACATGAAGGGATAATTAACTTTATTTTGTTAAACACAGTGGAAGGCCCATTCTTCTATAAATTTGTGGAGCCCAAAGAAAATTCCCATACAGGGGAGTATATATGTAATGAAGTAAGAAAAATTATTGAAGAAGTTGGTGAAACAAAAATTACATGTGTTATAACCGATAATGCTAAAAATATGAAGCGTGCTTGGGAACTTTTAAATGAGAAATTTCCTAGAATACAAACATATGGTTGCGCTTGCCATGTCCTTAATTTATTACTACAGGATTTTGAAGGATTCAATTCAATGAAGGCTCACTTAGCTGCAGTTAAATCAATCGTTCATTTTTTTGAAGTAAAACATATTCCATCGGCGGTTTGAGGCGCTATAAAAATGTCCACAAGAATTTTGTCCACCAGAAATGCTACCCACCAGAAAAGTGTCCACTGAAAAAATGTCCACAAGGACAGTTACGTCAACGTCAAGATCGCGTCCTGTGTTAAGCGGGAGCGATAGACACAGAGTAATTCCATCAAACAGAACGGAACTGAGTAAATGACATAAGTCACCGAGGAGCGACAGAAGTAGGGCGCAGGGGGGCAACCATGGGGGCGCTTTCGCTGTCCTTTGTCGACGGCTGACCTAACCTACAAGTGCGTAGTCTTGGCAAATCTGCAGATTTTATTTAATTTCAGATCGTGACGTGGCTGAAGTCCATTATTTAATTATTTATTATTTTGAGCCCCATCGGGGCATCGCTTTCAGCGGTGTCAGGTCAGGTGAGGAGCTATAGTGTTGATTTGAGAAAACAGAATGGGAACTGCAGCCCAGGCTTCTTCATTTGGCATTGGTTTACCTACTGATTAATTCATCAGTCTAATGTAACCTACCCCCTTTTATTAATTGTTTTTGATGAGGGGTAGTTCACTCATTGAAATGTGTATCTACATTTGCTGCTTCAAGTTTATTCGTAGAATCCACCCTGGTAGGTATACTTTGAGCTCTAGGTACTTTAAAGTACCTACTTCAACTAATTCGACAGGTGCTTCGAGTACTTCAGACTGATTTGACTGAAGACACCGGTGTACACCGCCTACCAGAGTGTAAACGAAACTCGTCGCCAAATTTTACCTGTAGATATTCTTCTATGAAAAATATGCAAAAAGTTCCTATGAACATATGTCGAAAAATACCTCCTAAAGGAAGGTAGGGGCCACTTTGAAAGTGGTGTTTTCTCAATATCTTCAAAACAGTTAAAGATAGCAACGTGAAATTTGGTATCTTTAGTAGGGGAAGGTAGGGCAGAGTGGTATACCTACTTAAGACAGAACAGAAGTTTAATGAATATTTTTTGAAATAAAAGTACTATAGTGCTAAAGAATAACATACTTATTTGGTAAAAATATATATGAAAACAAAAACGGAAAATAAACACTTAAAAAAAATTAAAGTTTTAACCACCTACATTTTTTTCACTTTGCCCCGCTTGTGGTGCCTCCGCAAACGCACATATGTGTCAAAAAGGCGAAATGTTAAAAAATTGTAGTTACAGAATTAAAAAGTAGAAAATGAACAGAAAAAACACAAACATTATTTTGAGGGTTGAAAAGTAAAAAAGAATGACAATTCGCGAAAATCAGCTGCTAATAGATGGCATTGCTAAACCACAAAATGGCGGTCTCACCAAACTGGGGAACCGGATGTGAGAACTCCAGCGTGACGTGCCTGACAGTGTCAGTTGGTGACATCAGTGACATTGATACGAGGATTTTTTAAAAGCCAAGTTTTCCTGGATTTACAATGTTCCGCTTAAGTACACAAAACGTAAAATTCCACAGAATTATTCCCAAAATTTCGAGTCAGCGAGAGGATGCCTCCGAACAAAACTACTACCTAACCTCGCAACTGACGTAAGCCGAAATTATGATGACGGACGTTTAAAAGTATTTCCGTATCCTGTCTCTCAGTGTAATTAAAGTATTGCCACCAGATGTCAGCAGAGCTGGGCTACTCAGTATCGAAATGTACTTGAAGTACAGTACTGATTACTTTTGGTACTTAAAGTACCGGTACTTAAGTACTTTGAAAATTCGGTACTGGTACTGGGTATTTCAAGTACTTCTTAAAAGTACTTGATACTGGTACCTACTTGAATAATTTTTTCGAGCGAAGTATTTGTACTTGGTATTTTAAACCATGCGGCATCAAGTACTTAAGTATCGAGTACTTAAGTATCGAGGACTTAAGTATCGAGTACTTAAGTATCGAGTTCGGTACTGAATCTTTTACTGAAAAATGGGGTTTTTTTAGAATATTTATTAGGTTGGGGCATATCCTAGAACGACTTCACTTTGTTCATTTCTTAGAAGCCTGAAATTCGCAAAACAATACCATAAATCTTATTGAAATGGAGCACTTTTTGCGTGGTGTCGTTCGTTATCAGAACTCGAAATTATTACGGGCACGGGGTGCAGACTGCAATCCTGTCACTTTTTCATGTAAACAAGATGGCACATGACATGTTTACAATCACCCTCACCGAAAACGCAGCGGTCTGGACGTCAGTCAAATGTTTTTTTGTAACATGTGCCATCTTATTTACATGAAAAATTGACAGGCAGACGGGAGGTAATGATATTCAGGGCCCCAATTTTTTTTACAAATTTGATATACCTACCGAAATTGTCGCTAGCCCGCTGTCTATAAGAGTATAAGAGTATACTCAATAACAAGTAGATACTTGAGTACTATGTCAAGTACTTAAGTCCTGAAAGTACTTAAATACCTTATTAAATACTCAGTCTCTTATTTTACTCAAGTAATATGTCAAGTACTTAAGTACTTCATTAAATACTCAGTCCCTTATTTTACTCAGTACTTTTAAGTATTGGTACTGGTACTGGGTACTTAACGTGTGCGCACTAGTAAAGTACTGGACTGCAATTTTCAAGTACTTCTATCCAGTACTAAGTACTTGATACTTAAGTACTTTTTTTCGGTACTTGGCCCAGCTCTGGATGTCAGACACTTTGCTGATTTTCGCGAATATAAACCAAATGAGTAAATGAAAAGAATTGCCGGTAACCAAAATTTGGCTGAAAAATTGCGAAAAGGGATGAAAAATCAAGACGAATGTAAATTAAGTGTGATTAAGTAGAATAACGAAATATAACACGAAAATAACCAAATTATGCAATTAAAACTTGTGGGGGTTGAAATACATACTTACACCTACCTAATGCGAAGAAAACTGGAAAATTGTAAAAGGTAAACTGAATCCCAAATGAGTTCAATTTTATTACCGACGAAAAACAAAATTATGCGAATTTTGCAAAACTAGCACCTTACAGGGTTGAAAAATCGTAAAGGTGGATGAAAAGTCAAAAGGTATGAGGATTTAACAGTAGCTAAGTAAAATTACGGAAAATAACAGCAAAATAACCCAATTATGTAAATTTTGCGTTTGAGGAGTTGAAACATTGCGAAGGGGGATAAAAAAAGTGAAAAATGTAAACATCATCCAAATGAATTCATTTATTACGAAATTACGCAAATTTTGCCAAATTCGCACTTAGGGGGTTGAAAAATTGATAAGGGTGATGAAAAGTCAAGAGGGATGGAAATGAACTGTAGTTAAGTAGAACCCCTACGTTACTAACAACCCCTAAGCCCTATAGCAAAGCGGAGTAAATGCATTTTATTTATTTTTTTGGGCTTTTTTCTGATTTTTGGATAAGTCAAATAAGTCATTTTATCAATTTTTAACCCATCCACAATTTTTCAAACCCATATTTCATGATATGTGAATCCTCAAAAATAAAATCAAAATTTACCCAGATCGCTTCTTTTTCGTGTGACTTTCGCTAGTTCTACTTAACTACAGTTCATTTTCACCCCTTATTTTGATTTTTCATCCCCCTTAACAATTTTTCAACCCCCCGAGCGTTAATTTTGTAAAATTTGTACAGTTTTGCCTTTTTTTGGTAATAAATTTTACCGAATTTTACTCATAAATGGATTGTTCTTGCCTTTTTCACTTTTTCGACCCTCTTTCGCAGCATTTTAACCCCCAAAAGTCAAATTTGCATAATTGGCTTATTTTCGTGTTATGTGCTATAATTCTACTTAATTAAGATTAATTCTCATCCACTTTGACCTTTCATCCCCCTTTACAATTTGCAACCCCCTAGGTATTAATTTTGCCAAATTCGGGTAATTTCGTTTTTCTTCGGTAATAAATTGAACTCATTTGGATTATGTTTACATTTTTCACTTTTTTCATCTCCCTTCGCAATATTTCAACTCTTCAAATACAAGATTTGCATAATTGGGTTATTTTGGTGTTATTTTCCCTAATTTTACTTAACAACAGTTAATCCTCATACCCTTTGATTTTTCATCCACCTTTACGATTTTTCAACCCGCTAAGTGCTAATTTTGCAAAATTTGCAATTTTTCAGCCCAGAGTGTTAATTTTTCTAAATTCGTCAAATTTTGTTTTAATCCCGGCCACTCTTTTCATTTATTCATTCCTGTTCATTTTCTACTTTTTTATTCTGTAACACCAATTCTTTAACATTTCGCCTTTTTGACACATCTGTGCGTCTGCGGGGGCACTACTACTAGGTGCAGATT
The DNA here is from genome assembly GCA_963924575.1 of Pycnomerus fuliginosus. Taxonomy (NCBI): domain Eukaryota; kingdom Metazoa; phylum Arthropoda; class Insecta; order Coleoptera; family Zopheridae; genus Pycnomerus; species Pycnomerus fuliginosus. The sequence goes on from CAWUQC010000001.1 coordinate 962,639, forward strand.
GATAAAATCTGCATCCGATTCCACTAGAGCCGCCCCTACATACACATTAACATATGATAAACATCTATACCTATATAGGGACACAAATCGCATTGATATACATCTTTTATATGCGGGGGGGTTAAAAATACCTAATAAAAAAAACACTAAAAATGGCAATAAATGAAACTCAACCCTTTGAACCACCTACAACCTCGAAAGACTAATTGACCTCAAAAAATGTCACCCCTAAAACACCCCCCACCCCCTGCAACCCTCTAAATACTAAAAATGGCAATAGATGAGATTGAAAACTTGAACCACCTACAACCTGAAAACACTAATGGACCGTCAAAAAATTTCACCACCAAAACTCACCCCTCACCCCGTGCAACCCTCTAAAGGAAAAATGAGCAAATTGCACAAATTCAAGTATCTGGGAGCCGAAACTTTCTTCAGAGTATTGAAAAATTTAAGACATTGAAAGAACTTCTGCGAGACAAAAATGCGAAAATTTTGCAAATTGGCGCCTTGTGGTGAAAATGAGTAGAATTACTAACAGAAACTAACACGAAAAATGACAAATTGCACAGAAAATGAGTAGAATTACTAACAGAAACTAACACGAAAAATGACAAATTGCACAAATTCCGGTTTTTGAAATGTTTGTGTCAAAAAATTTAATAGGCTCAAAGGGGGGTGGAAAATTGTGGAGGGGGTTTAAAAATATAGGTATATAATATATAATAATATAATATTGAACCATAGATCACAGTACAGGATATTGACTAACACCTCGCATAACCCAAAATGAGTAGAATTATTGAAAAGAACACAAAAAATGCGTGTATTTTGCAAAATTTACTTTTAGGGTGTAGAGAAACTATGCAAGCTAATGAAAAATGTAGGAGGTTGAAATTTTGGTACCTATTCAGTTAAGTACAATTCCCAAAAGAAACAGAAAAAAAATTGTTTTTTCGGTTTTTTAATTATCAACCTCTCAATTTTTCCAATCTCCCAACCCCCTGATGAATTTGCCCAAAAAAAAACACCCCAGTCTGCAAGAATTTGTTAAGGGGGCGGATTTCAAAGGGGCGGCAGGAGGATGGAAAATGTGTTTTTCTGGTAAAATGATGCTGGAGAAGCGATTTGTGCTAATTTCAGCCCGGTCGGACCACAAAAACACCCCAGTCTGCAAGAATTTGTTAAGGGGGTGGATTTCAAAGAGGTGGCAGGGGGGTGGAAATATGCTTTTCTGGTAAAGTGAGGCTGGAGAAACGATTTGTGCTAATTTCAGCCCGGTCGGACCACAAAAACACCCCAGTCTGCAAGAATTTGATAAGGGGGTGAATTTCAAAGCGGTTAGCAGGGGGTGGAAATGTGGTTTTCTAGGTAGTAAAGTGAGGCTGGAGAAGCGATTTGTGTTAATTTCAGCTCGGTTGGACTAGAAAAACATGCCAATCTACAAATTAGGCAGTCCCTATTAGCAACAGCAATAGGACCTGTTTCAAGATACCGGGGAAATAAAAGTGACCAGTGAACCCCACCTTAGAATAAAGGAATATTATAAACACATACCCACCTATATTATGTAGGTATATAACAAGCACTTGCTGTAGTGTGAAATTAAAAAGCGACCAATTTTATACAATTTTTTTAATAAAAATTCAAAATAGAAAAATCCCTTGGGACTGATATTTTTGAACATTGAGGGTGGGTTGTATAAAACATTTAATCCTGGACTTAACGCTAAGCCCCTTACGATACCATAGAAACAATTGTTGTCAACAATTTGTTGATATAGAATTTTTGAAGGATTAACTTTAAGGCAGGATTAAATGCTTTATACAATCCAGCCTAAGATAACCAACATCTCCATATAAAATAGTCTCAAGATAGCTCAGTCCGATCAGTTAAACATAATTATTTATCAATTATCAGACCTAATTGTGTCATAATAATAATACTGCACGTTCAGTTATTAGCATTTGGGCACATAACACCACAGATCGACATCATTTCTTAGACATTTTATTCATGACTTCTTCTAGAGAGTTGTGTCCTACAAGACAAATTGAATGTTTATCATCACATAAGCACTTACAGGTGACAACAACAGAGGTCTCGACAAGCTCAGCACTTCTTATTTGTGCCTATCACCATATGGGCAGCAGGCTCAACATTATCGGAAATGCATATTACTTTAATGGTTACGGCAGGTACCTACCTATAAAATAATATTTAAATTGATCGTAAACATTTGAATCTTTTACTTACCCTCAGCTGTTGGGGCTATTAAATAAAGGGAATCTGTGACATGCCCCTGCCACTACCTTAACAACCCCCAACTACAACTGCCCCCTTTCCTGACCTAATCCAAACCTAACCTATGTAACTCCTGTCAGTCAGTTGTTCCATTTAAATGAAGGTACTCTGTGTGTTTTGACACTTCGTCGCTGACGGCAGGACGTGATCTTGACGTTACAGCTGTTGACGTAACCGTCCTTGTGGACATTTTTCCAGTGGACATTTTTCCAGTGGGTAGCATTTCTTGTGGACAATATTCTTGTGGACATTTTTATGCATCCCCGGCAGTTTTAAAGTCGAAACAGACTGGTGGAGAAGTTTCTCTAAAAATGCCAGTGAATATCAGATGGGCAACAAACTATGCTATGTTGCAAAGTTTACAATGTAATAAAACTGCTTTGAAATCATCTATTATAGAAGAATCAGTTAGTACCATAATTTCTGAGAGTGACCGATTAAATATATTTGATCCCTTATTTTGGAAGAAGAATGAAGAAATTTTGAGTTTGTTGAAGCCTTTTGTAGAACTGATTACATTTTTTGAAAGTAACACGACTACGATTTCTGACGTTAAATATCATTTCACCGAAGTTGTTAATAAATTCAAAGATGATATAATCTCTTCAACCTGGTTTACTGGAAAGGAAGTTTCAAAAATCAAAACGAAAATAAATTATAGATACAACATGCTAATCACCCCATGCCATAACGCGGCCTATTTATTAGATCCAAGATATTTGGGCCTTGGCTTGACAAACGATGAAATTGATGAAGCTGTTGCTGTAATGGTGAAAATGTATAAAGAACCAGATAATAATACAGAAGCGGATCTTCTTAGTGAGATCACTAATTTGAAATCTAAAACAGGGCAATTTTTTGATAACAAATCAATGTGGAAGGTGACTGAAAATATTCACACTGGGAGATCTAAGTCCACTTCCGCAGTTTTGCCGCATGCTTGGTGGAAAACGTGGTTGAGTGAAACAAAATTATGTGACATCGCCACAAAACTTCTAACAATGCCGGCATCTTCAGCCGCTAGCGAACGCAACTGGTCCACCTGGAACTTAATTCATAATAAGTTAAGAAACAGGTTGAAAACAAAAACAGCTGGAAAATTGACTTTTGTTAAAGAATATTTGTTGCTAAAGTATAAGCCAAAAAAAAACAAAAATAATCAAAATACTCCTAAAGAGAGTAAAAAGACTGATGTTGACGTTGATGACATGGATGTAGATGGAGCTAATGGAGAAGACAGACGAGAATACTGAAGAGATTATTTTTGTCATAAATGAAGATGAGAGTGATAACGAAAGTGAAATAATCACAATTATTGAAAATGAAAATGCTGTTCCAGATAGTAGTGATTATGAATATGAGGACAGCGACTGAATTTTCTAAATTTAATAGATTATAGATATAGTTTTAGTTTTTGTTTCCACGTTTATTTTGAATTTTGAATTTTTTACCAATGTTCATTGAAACTTATGTAAGAAATATAATTTCTGCATAAAAAAATGTTATTTTTTAATTAGTCGTTAATGACATAACATTAATCAATATTTTCTGTGTTGACCGAGATTTATCTCGAGATTTATCTCGAGATTTATCTTGAGATTTTGTCCAAAAAGATTTTGACCGGTCAAAATCACAACTCTAGTCGAAAGTGATATTTGTTCTATAATATTACTCAAATCATATTTTTTCATAAGAATTCCAATATTTGTTACATAATATGTATGTGTTACCAAAAATATACAGGGTTAGTACAAAGTCCCGGGACGGTCAGTTATCTCCGTTGTTTCTTAAGATTTTACTTTGAAATTTGGTACCCAGGGAATTCAAAACCGTTTTCAAAAATTTTCTTAAACTTCCGATTAAACCGGAAGTGACCCTAAAAGTCGTTTTTTTAAATAGAATCATACTTTTTTCTCAACGGATTCGGAATCTACGAATTTTTCTAAGTTAAAAACATGTATCATACTTGACCAGAAATCAAGTCGCCGCCACCCTGGATTTTCAAAAACATCGAAGAAATCGGTCAAAAAGCAAGATTTTTCAAAACCGCAAGTACACGACTCCCGTGAACCTAGCCCCAAATCCCAGCCCCCAATTTGCTGACATATGGTCAAAGCTATGTGGGATGGGTGAGAGCGCAGCGTAGTGGGCGTGGCCTCTAGTAGTATGTACCAGTGATTAGGGTTAGCGGAACTAAGCTTTCTGTTATGGATTTTACATACCGGGGGGGAGGGGGGGGCTAGGAGGAATAAATGCCATGCCGTATTATTTTATTTATCACCCCCGTAGAGCACTAACTTAGGGGCTAACTTACGGTATTCTTAAGGGCACATACCCCCCCCCCCCCCCTCCTATCATATTCAGGGGGTTAAACGTAATTTTTGTAAAATTCGCGTGAAGTCGGGGGCTGGGGCGAGCCGAGCTACGATTTTCATAAAATTCGCGTGAGGGGTAGCAAATACCCCCCGCAACGTCATATCAAAAATTTGTTTCTTGCAAATCATATTTAGGGGGTTAAACACGAATTTATTTTTTGCACATTCTCTAAATATGAAGTCGGGGGCTGGGGCGAGCCGAGCTACGATTTTCGTAAAATTCGCGTGAGGGATAGCAAATACCCCCCGCAACGTCATATCAAAAATTTGTTTCTTGCAAATCATATTTAGGGGGTTAAACACGAATTTGTTTTTTCTACCCTCTCTAACTATGAAGTCGGGGGCTGAGGCGAGCCGAGCTACGATTTTCGAAAAATTCGCGTGAGGAGTAGCAAATACCCCCCGCAACGTCATATCAAAAATTTGTTTCTTGCAAATCATATTTAGGGGGTTAAACACGAATTTGTTCTTTCTACCCTCTCTAACTATGAAGTCGGGGGCTGGGGCGAGCCGAGCTACGATTTTCGAAAAATTCGCGTGAGGAGTAGCAAATACCCCCCGCAACGTCATATCAAAAATTTGTTTCTTGCAAATCATATTTAGGGGGTTAAACACGAATTTGTTCTTTCTACCCTCTCTAACTATGAAGTCGGGGGCTGGGGCGAGCCGAGCTACGATTTTCGTAAAATTCGCGTGAGGGATAGCAAATACCCCCCGCAACGTCATATCAAAAATTTGTTTCTTGCAAATCATATTTAGGGGGTTAAACACGAATTTGTTTTTTCTACCCTCTCTAACTATGAAGTCGGGGGCTGGGGCGAGCCGAGCTACGATTTTCGAAAAATTCGCGTGAGGAGTAGCAAATACCCCCCGCAACGTCATATCAAAAATTTGTTTCTTGCAAATCATATTTAGGGGGTTAAACACGAATTTGTTCTTTCTACCCTCTCTAACTATGAAGTCGGGGGCTGGGGCGAGCCGAGCTACGATTTTCGAAAAATTCGCGTGAGGAGTAGCAAATACCCCCCGCAACGTCATATCAAAAATTTGTTTCTTGCAAATCATATTTAGGGGGTTAAACACGAATTTGTTTTTTCCACCCTCTCTAACTATGAAGTCGGGGGCTGGGGCGAGTCGAGCTACGATTTTCATAAAATTCGCGTGAGGGCTAGCAAATACCCCCCGCAACGTCATATCAAAAATTTGTTTCTTGCAAATCATATTTAGGGGGTTAAACACGAATTTATTTTTTGCACATGCTCTAAATATGAAGTCGGGGGCTGGGGCGAGCCGAGCTACGATTTTCGTAAAATTCGCGTGAGGGATAGCAAATACCCCCCGCAACGTCATATCAAAAATTTGTTTCTTGCAAATTATATTTAGGGGGTTAAACACGAATTTGTTTTTTCTACCCTCTCTAACTATGAAGTCGGGGGCTGAGGCGAGCCGAGCTACGATTTTCGAAAAATTCGCGTGAGGAGTAGCAAATACCCCCCGCAACGTCATATCAAAAATTTGTTTCTTGCAAATCATATTTAGGGGGTTAAACACGAATTTGTTCTTTCTACCCTCTCTAACTATGAAGTCGGGGGCTGGGGCGAGCCGAGCTACGATTTTCGAAAAATTCGCGTGAGGAGTAGCAAATACCCCCCGCAACGTCATATCAAAAATTTGTTTCTTGCAAATCATATTTAGGGGGTTAAACACGAATTTATTTTTTGCACATGCTCTAAATATGAAGTCGGGGGCTGGGGCGAGCCGAGCTACGATTTTCGTAAAATTCGCGTGAGGGATAGCAAATACCCCCCGCAACGTCATATCAAAAATTTGTTTCTTGCAAATTATATTTAGGGGGTTAAACACGAATTTGTTTTTTCTACCCTCTCTAACTATGAAGTCGGGGGCTGAGGCGAGCCGAGCTACGATTTTCGAAAAATTCGCGTGAGGAGTAGCAAATACCCCCCGCAACGTCATATCAAAAATTTGTTTCTTGCAAATCATATTTAGGGGGTTAAACACGAATTTGTTCTTTCTACCCTCTCTAACTATGAAGTCGGGGGCTGGGGCGAGCCGAGCTACGATTTTCGAAAAATTCGCGTGAGGAGTAGCAAATACCCCCCGCAACGTCATATCAAAAATTTGTTTCTTGCAAATCATATTTAGGGGGTTAAACACGAATTTGTTTTTTCCACCCTCTCTAACTATGAAGTCGGGGGCTGGGGCGAGCCGAGCTACGATTTTCATAAAATTCGCGTGAGGGGTAGCAAATACCCCCCGCAACATCATATCAAAAATTTGTTTCTTGCAAATCATATTTAGGGTGTTAAACACGAATTTGTTTTTTCTACCCTCTCTAACTATGAAGTCGGGGGCTGGGGCGAGCCGAGCTACGATTTTCGAAAAATTCGCGTGAGGAGTAGCAAATACCCCCCGCAACGTCATATCAAAAATTTGTTTCTTGCAAATCATATTTAGGGGGTTAAACACGAATTTGTTTTTTCCACCCTCTCTAACTATGAAGTCGGGGGCTGGGGCGAGCCGAGCTACGATTTTCGAAAAATTCGCGTGAGGAGTAGCAAATACCCCCCGCAACGTCATATCAAAAATTTGTTTCTTGCAAATCATATTTAGGGGGTTAAACACGAATTTGTTTTTTCCACCCTCTCTAACTATGAAGTCGGGGGCTGGGGCGAGCCGAGCTACGATTTTCATAAAATTCGCGTGAGGGGTAGCAAATACCCCCCGCAACGTCATATCAAAAATTTGTTTCTTGCAAATCATATTTAGGGGGTTAAACACGAATTTGTTTTTTCTACCCTCTCTAACTATGAAGTCGGGGGCTGAGGCGAGCCGAGCTACGATTTTCGAAAAATTCGCGTGAGGAGTAGCAAATACCCCCCGCAACGTCATATCAAAAATTTGTTTCTTGCAAATCATATTTAGGGGGTTAAACACGAATTTGTTTTTTCCACCCTCTCTAACTATGAAGTCGGGGGCTGGGGCGAGCCGAGCTACGATTTTCGTAAAATTCGCGTGAGGGATAGCAAATACCCCCCGCAACGTCATATCAAAAATTTGTTTCTTGCAAATCATATTTAGGGGGTTAAACACGAATTTGTTTTTTCCACCCTCTCTAACTATGAAGTCGGGGGCTGGGGCGAGCCGAGCTACGATTTTCATAAAATTCGCGTGAGGGGTAGCAAATACCCCCCGCAACATCATATCAAAAATTTGTTTCTTGCAAATCATATTTAGGGGGTTAAACACGAATTTGTTTTTTCTACCCTCTCTAACTATGAAGTCGGGGGCTGGGGCAAGCCGAGATACGATTTTCGAAAAATTCGCGTGAGGAGTAGCAAATACCCCCCGCAACGTCATATCAAAAATTTGTTTCTTGCAAATCATATTTAGGGGGTTAAACACGAATTTGTTTTTTCTACCCTCTCTAACTATGAAGTCGGGGGCTGGGGCGAGCCGAGCTACGATTTTCGAAAAATTCGCGTGAGGAGTAGCAAATACCCCCCGCAACGTCATATCAAAAATTTGTTTCTTGCAAATCATATTTAGGGGGTTAAACACGAATTTGTTTTTTCCACCCTCTCTAACTATGAAGTCGGGGGCTGGGGCGAGCCGAGCTACGATTTTCATAAAATTCGCGTGAGGGGTAGCAAATACCCCCCGCAACGTCATATCAAAAATTTGTTTCTTGCAAATCATATTTAGGGGGTTAAACACGAATTTGTTTTTTCCACCCTCTCTAACTATGAAGTCGGGGGCTGGGGCGAGCCGAGCTACGATTTTCGAAAAATTCGCGTGAGGAGTAGCAAATACCCCCCGCAACGTCATATCAAAAATTTGTTTCTTGCAAATCATATTTAGGGGGTTAAACACGAATTTGTTTTTTCTACCCTCTCTAACTATGAAGTCGGGGGCTGGGGCGAGCCGTGCTACGATTTTCGAAAAATTCGCGTGAGGAGTAGCAAATACCCCCCGCAACGTCATATCAAAAATTTGTTTCTTGCAAATCATATTTAGGGGTTAAACACGAATTTGTTTTTTCCACCCTCTCTAACTATGAAGTCGGGGGCTGGGGCGAGCCGAGCTACGATTTTCGAAAAATTCGCGTGAGGAGTAGCAAATACCCCCCGCAACGTCATATCAAAAATTTGTTTCTTGCAAATCATATTTAGGGGGTTAAACACGAATTTGTTTTTTCCACCCTCTCTAACTATGAAGTCGGGGGCTGGGGCGAGCCGAGCTACGATTTTCGTAAAATTCGCGTGAGGGATAGCAAATACCCCCCGCAACGACATATCAAAAATTTGTTTCTTGCAAATCATATTTAGGGGGTTAAACACGAATTTGTTTTTTCCACCCTCTCTAACTATGAAGTCGGGGGCTGGGGCGAGCCGGGCTACGATTTTCGTAAAATTCGCGTGAGGGATAGCAAATACCCCCCGCAACGTCATATCAAAAATTTGTTTCTTGCAAATCATATTTAGGGGGTTAAACACGAATTTGTTTTTTCTACCCTCTCTAACTATGAAGTCGGGGGCTGGGGCGAGCCGAGCTACGATTTTCGAAAAATTCGCGTGAGGAGTAGCAAATACCCCCCGCAACGTCATATCAAAAATTTGTTTCTTGCAAATCATATTTAGGGGGTTAAACACGAATTTGTTCTTTCTACCCTCTCTAACTATGAAGTCGGGGGCTGGGGCGAGCCGAGCTACGATTTTCGAAAAATTCGCGTGAGGAGTAGCAAATACCCCCCGCAACGTCATATCAAAAATTTGTTTCTTGCAAACCATATTTAGGGGGTTAAACACGAATTTGTTCTTTCTACCCTCTCTAACTATGAAGTCGGGGGCTGGGGCGAGCCGAGCTACGATTTTCGAAAAATTCGCGTGAGGAGTAGCAAATACCCCCCGCAACGTCATATCAAAAATTTGTTTCTTGCAAATCATATTTAGGGGGTTAAACACGAATTTGTTCTTTCTACCCTCTCTAACTATGAAGTCGGGGGCTGGGGCGAGCCGAGCTACGATTTTCGTAAAATTCGCGTGAGGGATAGCAAATACCCCCCGCAACGTCATATCAAAAATTTGTTTCTTGCAAATCATATTTAGGGGGTTAAACACGAATTTGTTTTTTCTACCCTCTCTAACTATGAAGTCGGGGGCTGGGGCGAGCCGAGCTACGATTTTCGAAAAATTCGCGTGAGGAGTAGCAAATACCCCCCGCAACGTCATATCAAAAATTTGTTTCTTGCAAATCATATTTAGGGGGTTAAACACGAATTTGTTCTTTCTACCCTCTCTAACTATGAAGTCGGGGGCTGGGGCGAGCCGAGCTACGATTTTCGAAAAATTCGCGTGAGGAGTAGCAAATACCCCCCGCAACGTCATATCAAAAATTTGTTTCTTGCAAATCATATTTAGGGGGTTAAACACGAATTTGTTTTTTCCACCCTCTCTAACTATGAAGTCGGGGGCTGGGGCGAGTCGAGCTACGATTTTCATAAAATTCGCGTGAGGGGTAGCAAATACCCCCCGCAACGTCATATCAAAAATTTGTTTCTTGCAAATCATATTTAGGGGGTTAAACACGAATTTATTTTTTGCACATGCTCTAAATATGAAGTCGGGGGCTGGGGCGAGCCGAGCTACGATTTTCGTAAAATTCGCGTGAGGGATAGCAAATACCCCCCGCAACGTCATATCAAAAATTTGTTTCTTGCAAATCATATTTAGGGGGTTAAACACGAATTTGTTTTTTCTACCCTCTCTAACTATGAAGTCGGGGGCTGAGGCGAGCCGAGCTACGATTTTCGAAAAATTCGCGTGAGGAGTAGCAAATACCCCCCGCAACGTCATATCAAAAATTTGTTTCTTGCAAATCATATTTAGGGGGTTAAACACGAATTTGTTCTTTCTACCCTCTCTAACTATGAAGTCGGGGGCTGGGGCGAGCCGAGCTACGATTTTCGAAAAATTCGCGTGAGGAGTAGCAAATACCCCCCGCAACGTCATATCAAAAATTTGTTTCTTGCAAATCATATTTAGGGGGTTAAACACGAATTTGTTCTTTCTACCCTCTCTAACTATGAAGTCGGGGGCTGGGGCGAGCCGAGCTACGATTTTCGTAAAATTCGCGTGAGGGATAGCAAATACCCCCCGCAACGTCATATCAAAAATTTGTTTCTTGCAAATCATATTTAGGGGGTTAAACACGAATTTGTTTTTTCTACCCTCTCTAACTATGAAGTCGGGGGCTGGGGCGAGCCGAGCTACGATTTTCGAAAAATTCGCGTGAGGAGTAGCAAATACCCCCCGCAACGTCATATCAAAAATTTGTTTCTTGCAAATCATGTTTAGGGGGTTAAACACGAATTTGTTCTTTCTACCCTCTCTAACTATGAAGTCGGGGGCTGGGGCGAGCCGAGCTACGATTTTCGAAAAATTCGCGTGAGGAGTAGCAAATACCCCCCGCAACGTCATATCAAAAATTTGTTTCTTGCAAATCATATTTAGGGGGTTAAACACGAATTTGTTTTTTCTACCCTCTCTAACTATGAAGTCGGGGGCTGGGGCGAGCCGAGCTACGATTTTCGAAAAATTCGCGTGAGGAGTAGCAAATACCCCCCGCAACGTCATATCAAAAATTTGTTTCTTGCAAATCATATTTAGGGGGTTAAACACGAATTTGTTTTTTCCACCCTCTCTAACTATGAAGTCGGGGGCTGGGGCGAGCCGAGCTACGATTTTCATAAAATTCGCGTGAGGGGTAGCAAATACCCCCCGCAACGTCATATCAAAAATTTGTTTCTTGCAAATCATATTTAGGGGGTTAAACACGAATTTGTTTTTTCCACCAACTCTAACTATGAAGTCGGGGGCTGGGGCGAGCCGAGCTACGATTTTCGAAAAATTCGCGTGAGGAGTAGCAAATACCCCCCGCAACGTCATATCAAAAATTTGTTTCTTGCAAATCATATTTAGGGGTTAAACACGAATTTGTTTTTTCCACCCTCTCTAACTATGAAGTCGGGGGCTGGGGCGAGCCGAGCTACGATTTTCGAAAAATTCGCGTGAGGGGTAGCAAATACCCCCCGCAACGTCATATCAAAAATTTGTTTCTTGCAAATCCTATTTAGGGGGTTAAACACGAATTTGTTTTTTCCACCCTCTCTAACTATGAAGTCGGGGGCTGGGACGAGCCGGGCTACGACTTTCGTAAAATTCGCGTGAGGGATAGCAAATACCCCCCGCAACGTCATATCAAAAATTTGTTTCTTGCAAATCATATTTAGGGGGTTAAACACGAATTTGTTTTTTCTACCCTCTCTAACTATGAAGTCGGGGGCTGGGGCGAGCCGAGCTACGATTTTCATAAAATTCGCGTGAGGGGTAGCAAATACCCCCCGCAACGTCATATCAAAAATTTGTTTCTTGCAAATCATATTTAGGGGGTTAAACACGAATTTGTTTTTTCGACCCTCTCTAACTATGAAGTCGGGGGCTGGGGCGAGCCGAGCTACGATTTTCGAAAAATTCGCGTGAGGAGTAGCAAATACCCCCCGCAACGTCATATCAAAAATTTGTTTCTTGCAAATCATATTTAGGGGGTTAAACACGAATTTGTTCTTTCTACCCTCTCTAACTATGAAGTCGGGGGCTGGGGCGAGCCGAGCTACGATTTTCGTAAAATTCGCGTGAGGGATAGCAAATACCCCCCGCAACGTCATATCAAAAATTTGTTTCTTGCAAATCATATTTAGGGGGTTAAACACGAATTTGTTTTTTCTACCCTCTCTAACTATGAAGTCGGGGGCTGGGGCGAGCCGAGCTACGATTTTCGAAAAATTCGCGTGAGGAGTAGCAAATACCCCCCGCAACGTCATATCAAAAATTTGTTTCTTGCAAATCATATTTAGGGGGTTAAACACGAATTTGTTCTTTCTACCCTCTCTAACTATGAAGTCGGGGGCTGGGGCGAGCCGAGCTACGATTTTCGAAAAATTCGCGTGAGGAGTAGCAAATACCCCCCGCAACGTCATATCAAAAATTTGTTTCTTGCAAATCATATTTAGGGGGTTAAACACGAATTTGTTTTTTCCACCCTCTCTAACTATGAAGTCGGGGGCTGGGGCGAGTCGAGCTACGATTTTCATAAAATTCGCGTGAGGGGTAGCAAATACCCCCCGCAACGTCATATCAAAAATTTGTTTCTTGCAAATCATATTTAGGGGGTTAAACACGAATTTATTTTTTGCACATGCTCTAAATATGAAGTCGGGGGCTGGGGCGAGCCGAGCTACGATTTTCGTAAAATTCGCGTGAGGGATAGCAAATACCCCCCGCAACGTCATATCAAAAATTTGTTTCTTGCAAATCATATTTAGGGGGTTAAACACGAATTTGTTTTTTCTACCCTCTCTAACTATGAAGTCGGGGGCTGAGGCGAGCCGAGCTACGATTTTCGAAAAATTCGCGTGAGGAGTAGCAAATACCCCCCGCAACGTCATATCAAAAATTTGTTTCTTGCAAATCATATTTAGGGGGTTAAACACGAATTTGTTCTTTCTACCCTCTCTAACTATGAAGTCGGGGGCTGGGGCGAGCCGAGCTACGATTTTCGAAAAATTCGCGTGAGGAGTAGCAAATACCCCCCGCAACGTCATATCAAAAATTTGTTTCTTGCAAATCATATTTAGGGGGTTAAACACGAATTTGTTCTTTCTACCCTCTCTAACTATGAAGTCGGGGGCTGGGGCGAGCCGAGCTACGATTTTCGTAAAATTCGCGTGAGGGATAGCAAATACCCCCCGCAACGTCATATCAAAAATTTGTTTCTTGCAAATCATATTTAGGGGGTTAAACACGAATTTGTTTTTTCTACCCTCTCTAACTATGAAGTCGGGGGCTGGGGCGAGCCGAGCTACGATTTTCGAAAAATTCGCGTGAGGAGTAGCAAATACCCCCCGCAACGTCATATCAAAAATTTGTTTCTTGCAAATCATGTTTAGGGGGTTAAACACGAATTTGTTCTTTCTACCCTCTCTAACTATGAAGTCGGGGGCTGGGGCGAGCCGAGCTACGATTTTCGAAAAATTCGCGTGAGGAGTAGCAAATACCCCCCGCAACGTCATATCAAAAATTTGTTTCTTGCAAATCATATTTAGGGGGTTAAACACGAATTTGTTTTTTCTACCCTCTCTAACTATGAAGTCGGGGGCTGGGGCGAGCCGAGCTACGATTTTCGAAAAATTCGCGTGAGGAGTAGCAAATACCCCCCGCAACGTCATATCAAAAATTTGTTTCTTGCAAATCATATTTAGGGGGTTAAACACGAATTTGTTTTTTCCACCCTCTCTAACTATGAAGTCGGGGGCTGGGGCGAGCCGAGCTACGATTTTCATAAAATTCGCGTGAGGGGTAGCAAATACCCCCCGCAACGTCATATCAAAAATTTGTTTCTTGCAAATCATATTTAGGGGGTTAAACACGAATTTGTTTTTTCCACCAACTCTAACTATGAAGTCGGGGGCTGGGGCGAGCCGAGCTACGATTTTCGAAAAATTCGCGTGAGGAGTAGCAAATACCCCCCGCAACGTCATATCAAAAATTTGTTTCTTGCAAATCATATTTAGGGGTTAAACACGAATTTGTTTTTTCCACCCTCTCTAACTATGAAGTCGGGGGCTGGGGCGAGCCGAGCTACGATTTTCGAAAAATTCGCGTGAGGGGTAGCAAATACCCCCCGCAACGTCATATCAAAAATTTGTTTCTTGCAAATCCTATTTAGGGGGTTAAACACGAATTTGTTTTTTCCACCCTCTCTAACTATGAAGTCGGGGGCTGGGACGAGCCGGGCTACGACTTTCGTAAAATTCGCGTGAGGGATAGCAAATACCCCCCGCAACGTCATATCAAAAATTTGTTTCTTGCAAATCATATTTAGGGGGTTAAACACGAATTTGTTTTTTCTACCCTCTCTAACTATGAAGTCGGGGGCTGGGGCGAGCCGAGCTACGATTTTCATAAAATTCGCGTGAGGGGTAGCAAATACCCCCCGCAACGTCATATCAAAAATTTGTTTCTTGCAAATCATATTTAGGGGGTTAAACACGAATTTGTTTTTTCGACCCTCTCTAACTATGAAGTCGGGGGCTGGGGCGAGCCGAGCTACGATTTTCGAAAAATTCGCGTGAGGAGTAGCAAATACCCCCCGCAACGTCATATCAAAAATTTGTTTCTTGCAAATCATATTTAGGGGGTTAAACACGAATTTGTTTTTTCCACCCTCTCTAACTATGAAGTCGGGGGCTGGGGCGAGCCGAGCTACGATTTTCGAAAAATTCGCGTGAGGAGTAGCAAATACCCCCCGCAACGTCATATCAAAAATTTGTTTCTTGCAAATCATATTTAGGGGGTTAAACACGAATTTGTTTTTTCCACCCTCTCTAACTATGAAGTCGGGGGCTGGGGCGAGCCGAGCTACGACTTTCGAAAAATTCGCGTGAGGAGTAGCAAATACCCCCCGCAACGTCATATCAAAAATTTGTTTCTTGCAAATCATATTTAGGGGGTTAAACACGAATTTGTTTTTTCCACCCTCTCTAACTATGAAGTCGTTGGCTGGGGCGAGCCGAGCTACGATTTTCGAAAAATTCGCGTGAGGAGTAGCAAATACCCCCCGCAACGTCATATCAAAAATTTGTTTCTTGCAAATCATATTTAGGGGGTTAAACACGAATTTGTTTTTTCCACCCTCTCTAACTATGAAGTCGGGGGCTGGGGCGAGCCGAGCTACGACTTTCGAAAAATTCGCGTGAGGAGTAGCAAATACCCCCCGCAACGTCATATCAAAAATTTGTTTCTTGCAAATCCTATTTAGGGGGTTAAACACGAATTTGTTTTTTCCACCCTCTCTAACTATGAAGTCGGGGGCTGGGACGAGCCGGGCTACGACTTTCGTAAAATTCGCGTGAGGGATAGCAAATACCCCCCGCAACGTCATATCAAAAATTTGTTTCTTGCAAATCATATTTAGGGGGTTAAACACGAATTTGTTTTTTCTACCCTCTCTAACTATGAAGTCGGGGGCTGGGGCGAGCCGAGCTACGATTTTCATAAAATTCGCGTGAGGGGTAGCAAATACCCCCCGCAACGTCATATCAAAAATTTGTTTCTTGCAAATCATATTTAGGGGGTTAAACACGAATTTGTTTTTTCGACCCTCTCTAACTATGAAGTCGGGGGCTGGGGCGAGCCGAGCTACGATTTTCGAAAAATTCGCGTGAGGAGTAGCAAATACCCCCCGCAACGTCATATAAAAAATTTGTTTCTTGCAAATCATATTTAGGGGGTTAAACACGAATTTGTTTTTTCCACCCTCTCTAACTATGAAGTCGGGGGCTGGGGCGAGCCGAGCTACGATTTTCGAAAAATTCGCGTGAGGAGTAGCAAATACCCCCCGCAACGTCATATCAAAAATTTGTTTCTTGCAAATCATATTTAGGGGGTTAAACACGAATTTGTTTTTTCCACCCTCTCTAACTATGAAGTCGGGGGCTGGGGCGAGCCGAGCTACGATTTTCGAAAAATTCGCGTGAGGAGTAGCAAATACCCCCCGCAACGTCATATCAAAAATTTGTTTCTTGCAAATCATATTTAGGGGGTTAAACACGAATTTGTTTTTTCCACCCTCTCTAACTATGAAGTCGGGGGCTGGGGCGAGCCGAGCTACGACTTTCGAAAAATTCGCGTGAGGAGTAGCAAATACCCCCCGCAACGTCATATCAAAAATTTGTTTCTTGCAAATCATATTTAGGGGGTTAAACACGAATTTGTTTTTTCCACCCTCTCTAACTATGAAGTCGGGGGCTGGGGCGAGCCGAGCTACGATTTTCATAAAATTCGCGTGAGGGGTAGCAAATACCCCCCGCAACGTCATATCAAAAATTTGTTTCTTGCAAATCATATTTAGGGGGTTAAACACGAATTTGTTTTTTCCACCAACTCTAACTATGAAGTCGGGGGCTGGGGCGAGCCGAGCTACGATTTTCGAAAAATTCGCGTGAGGAGTAGCAAATACCCCCCGCAACGTCATATCAAAAATTTGTTTCTTGCAAATCATATTTAGGGGTTAAACACGAATTTGTTTTTTCCACCCTCTCTAACTATGAAGTCGGGGGCTGGGGCGAGCCGAGCTACGATTTTCGAAAAATTCGCGTGAGGGGTAGCAAATACCCCCCGCAACGTCATATCAAAAATTTGTTTCTTGCAAATCCTATTTAGGGGGTTAAACACGAATTTGTTTTTTCCACCCTCTCTAACTATGAAGTCGGGGGCTGGGACGAGCCGGGCTACGACTTTCGTAAAATTCGCGTGAGGGATAGCAAATACCCCCCGCAACGTCATATCAAAAATTTGTTTCTTGCAAATCATATTTAGGGGGTTAAACACGAATTTGTTTTTTCTACCCTCTCTAACTATGAAGTCGGGGGCTGGGGCGAGCCGAGCTACGATTTTCATAAAATTCGCGTGAGGGGTAGCAAATACCCCCCGCAACGTCATATCAAAAATTTGTTTCTTGCAAATCATATTTAGGGGGTTAAACACGAATTTGTTTTTTCGACCCTCTCTAACTATGAAGTCGGGGGCTGGGGCGAGCCGAGCTACGATTTTCGAAAAATTCGCGTGAGGAGTAGCAAATACCCCCCGCAACGTCATATCAAAAATTTGTTTCTTGCAAATCATATTTAGGGGGTTAAACACGAATTTGTTTTTTCCACCCTCTCTAACTATGAAGTCGGGGGCTGGGGCGAGCCGAGCTACGATTTTCGAAAAATTCGCGTGAGGAGTAGCAAATACCCCCCGCAACGTCATATCAAAAATTTGTTTCTTGCAAATCATATTTAGGGGGTTAAACACGAATTTGTTTTTTCCACCCTCTCTAACTATGAAGTCGGGGGCTGGGGCGAGCCGAGCTACGACTTTCGAAAAATTCGCGTGAGGAGTAGCAAATACCCCCCGCAACGTCATATCAAAAATTTGTTTCTTGCAAATCATATTTAGGGGGTTAAACACGAATTTGTTTTTTCCACCCTCTCTAACTATGAAGTCGTTGGCTGGGGCGAGCCGAGCTACGATTTTCGAAAAATTCGCGTGAGGAGTAGCAAATACCCCCCGCAACGTCATATCAAAAATTTGTTTCTTGCAAATCATATATAGGGGGTTAAACACGAATTTGTTCTTTCCACCCTCTCTAACTATGAAGTCGGGGGCTGGGGCGAGCCGAGCTACGATTTTCGTAAAATTCGCGTGAGGGATAGCAAATACCCCCCGCAACGACATATCAAAAATTTGTTTCTTGCAAATCATATTTAGGGGGTTAAACACGAATTTGTTTTTTCCACCCTCTCTAACTATGAAGTCGGGGGCTGGGGCGAGCCGGGCTACGATTTTCGTAAAATTCGCGTGAGGGATAGCAAATACCCCCCGCAACGTCATATCAAAAATTTGTTTCTTGCAAATCATATTTAGGGGGTTAAACACGAATTTGTTTTTTCTACCCTCTCTAACTATGAAGTCGGGGGCTGGGACGAGCCGGGCTACGACTTTCGTAAAATTCGCGTGAGGGATAGCAAATACCCCCCGCAACGACATATCAAAAATTTGTTTCTTGCAAATCATATTTAGGGGGTTAAACACGAATTTGTTTTTTCCACCCTCTCTAACTATGAAGTCGGGGGCTGGGGCGAGCCGGGCTACGATTTTCGTAAAATTCGCGTGAGGGATAGCAAATACCCCCCGCA
The DNA here is from genome assembly GCA_963924575.1 of Pycnomerus fuliginosus. NCBI lineage: Eukaryota > Metazoa > Arthropoda > Insecta > Coleoptera > Zopheridae > Pycnomerus > Pycnomerus fuliginosus. Next base: position 981,137 of record CAWUQC010000001.1, read on the forward strand.
ACGTCATATCAAAAATTTGTTTCTTGCAAATCATATTTAGGGGGTTAAACACGAATTTGTTTTTTCTACCCTCTCTAACTATGAAGTCGGGGGCTGGGGCGAGCCGAGCTACGATTTTCGAAAAATTCGCGTGAGGAGTAGCAAATACCCCCCGCAACGTCATATCAAAAATGTTTCTTGCAAATCATATTTAGGGGGTTAAACACGAATTTGTTCTTTCTACCCTCTCTAACTATGAAGTCGGGGGCTGGGGCGAGCCGAGCTACGATTTTCGAAAAATTCGCGTGAGGAGTAGCAAATACCCCCCGCAACGTCATATCAAAAATTTGTTTCTTGCAAATCATATTTAGGGGGTTAAACACGAATTTGTTTTTTCCACCCTCTCTAACTATGAAGTCGGGGGCTGGGACGAGCCGGGCTACGACTTTCGTAAAATTCGCGTGAGGGATAGCAAATACCCCCCGCAACGTCATATCAAAAATTTGTTTCTTGCAAATCATATTTAGGGGGTTAAACACGAATTTGTTTTTTCTACCCTCTCTAACTATGAAGTCGGGGGCTGGGGCGAGCCGAGCTACGATTTTCGAAAAATTCGCGTGAGGAGTAGCAAATACCCCCCGCAACGTCATATCAAAAATTTGTTTCTTGCAAATCATATTTAGGGGGTTAAACACGAATTTGTTTTTTCTACCCTCTCTAACTATGAAGTCGGGGGCTGGGGCGAGCCGAGCTACGATTCTCGTAAAATTCGCGTGAGGGATAGCAAATACCCCCCGCAACGACATATCAAAAATTTGTTTCTTGCAAATCATATTTAGGGGGTTAAACACGAATTTGTTTTTTCTACCCTCTCTAACTATGAAGTCGGGGGCTGGGGCGAGCCGAGCTACGATTTTCATAAAATTCGCGTGAGGGGTAGCAAATACCCCCCGCAACGTCATATCAAAAATTTGTTTCTTGCAAATCATATTTAGGGGGTTAAACGTGGATTTGTTTTTTCCACCCTCTCTGAATATAAAGTCGGGGGCTCGGACGAGCCGAGCTACGATTTTCGTTAAATTCGCGGGGGGGTTAGCAAATACCCCCCGCAACATGATATAAAAAATTCGTTTCTTGCAAGTCATATTTAGGGGGTTAAATGCGAATTTGTGTTTTTTACACACAGTAGCTGACCGTAGTTACAGGTGCAAAGTTTTGTTGGTTGCATATTTTCATTCGTTGTTATTGGAACTATTGGAACACAGATTGGCTTTTTTCTGTTTGTACGTTTTTAACCTCCCCACTCCACTTCAACATTTAAAAAAAAGGGAGGTTACTGCAATCACTAAAATTTTCGAATTCGAGATAAGACCGGATCTATACGTTTTGAGGTCTCAGGAACCCAAAAAAGTGGTTTTTAAAATGTGTCTGTATGTATGTACGTACGTACGTACGTTCGTACGTTCGTACGTTCGTAAACACGCCACAGCCCAAACTACTCGGCCGATTTGGCTGAAATTTGGTACGTGTGCATGTGATAACCCAACTTAGATCTGAAAAGCTTTTGGAGCCAATCGTGCAACCAGAAGTGCCATTTTGGCACATCAACTTTTAAATTTTAAATGTAAACCCCCATTTTTCACGTCATCATAAGAAAGACCTACAAATTCTGCGTCTAAAAATGTATTCATTCTTAGTGCCCTTTTGACTAAAAATTAAAAAAAAATTGATTATTTTCGGACTTTAAAATCGCGGTACAGCCCAAGCCCCGCAACCGATTGGTCTGAAATTTTGCACATGGAGATTGTATTACACGTCGAAGAGTTGAACAAATTTTGGATTCAATCGGCCCACGGAAAGTGCCGTTTTGGCACACCAATTTCGAAACTTAAAATTATTCTCTCATTCACCCATCAAAAACAACTTTTTGAAAGATTTATTGTTATCATCAGAAAGGTCTTCAAATTCTGGTTTTAAATGAGATAAAATTTATTCGCATTTAGTACCCTTTGGGTAGAAAAATCGAAATTTTGTAATAACACTGAAACCACGTTATAGCCCCAAACTACTGGAGCGATTTGTCCGAAATTTGGTACATGGAGGTTAGGTAACCCATTGAAGAGCTGAAAGACTTTTGGGAGCAATTGGTCCACGGGAAGTGTCATTTAGGCATATCAACTTTAAAATCTTAAACACAAGTCACGGAAATCAAAGACCCATGCGTTGGGGAGGTTCCAGCCGCTTCTCTGCTGGTTTTTTATTCTAAAGAGCCCACTAGTGGATGTAAATACAGGGTACGGGATGCAAGGGCGGATGGGCTCAACTAAAGCGGCCCGGAAAAACTTTTGAGGCGGCCCACTTTATTTTACGAGGGGGCAGCCCCTTGCGAAAAATTTTTCTCAAATAAAAATTAGGTAGCTATATTAGGTATTAATTGCTTTGTCAGGTTCGGTGTAGAAATATGCCGGCGGACTCATTGATGTACGATAATCTACATTTTTGAAAACAGTGCCCTAGTGAGATATGTGTTCCAAATCATTTACGGGCCCCTTGTTGCCAACTTTTAAGAAAAATTGTTAAAAAAGAAAATTGAAATGGCGCATTTTCCAAGCACTTAGAAGACACACCGGGTCCTCAAAGCTTCCCGGGCCCGTGTCTTTGGAACACTCTGAACACCTCCACACTACGCCACTGTTTGAAAATGTCATGAAAAGCGACACGTCGTCGGCCGCCGCTGCCGGCCCAAGCGGCCCACCAAGCCGCGGCCCACCGGGAAAATTCCCGTTCTCCCGCCTGGTTAAACGAGAAATAACTCGTCGTCGGTCTAAGAGTTGCCAATTTCTTGCTAAAATACACTACTTCTAGTGCTTTTGACCGCTTCCATTTGTCAATTCTGACAGATGATTAGGTAGTTGGTGATTTCCATAGGTGATTTCGATGCAGTTTGTATAATTGAGCTTGAACACTACACCTGGAATGTATGCAATCCAGCGCTCTATTGGACTAACATAAAGCCGTGCATAAAACTGACATTTTTTCTAACATATGCCATCAGTAGTTTATACATATTTTGAAGTTCAATTCTTTGAAGGACTGCCTTACGTGATAAGATTGGTCTGGATGTCATTATTGCTGTTGGACATGAAGGATGAGAATGCACTCGCACACAGGCACGCTTGCACGCACTCACTGAGAGAGACGCCATGACGAAACCGTGCGTGCGTTCTTTCGCAGAAAGATTACTGTACCCACAGTCTCCTGTCACTGTCCCTATTTCCTACTACAGGTGGGTGAGAGTCTTCCCTGTCTAGACGAACAAAACAGGTTACGCCAGGCAGTCGTCCTTGGACTAGTGCTATCGTGGGAACTGACGATATTCAGACAAATCGACAGGTTGCTGTCATGGTAGGAACGGGGATCCCCCACCACCTTCTAATTATGTCTATAGCAACTACAGAACAACTTGTTTAATGCCTGGTTACATTTTTGTTTGGCGACATAAGTTGTCTCTGGCGACATCAATTCGATTATTTATTACCACTCAGTTTTAACCTCCCCCTTCCAAACTAAAAAAGGGAGGTTACGGCAATCGCCTCAAAATTGAAAATCGAGATAAAGGCCCAACTTTATGTTTTCGGGTATGGAGATTGCGAAATAAAAAAATATATATCCGTGTGTGGTTGTCGTTGTCGTATTCCGCCGAAACTACCGAACCTATTTGCCTGAAATTTGGACAGAAGGCATAGTGGCAGCTCCTGCTGAGCTGAAAAGCTTTTGGTGAAGATCGGAGAATATTTACTGTCTTTTGGGCACATCAACTTTAAAATTTGACTATAAACCCCTATTTTTCACATTTCCGTACGAAAGGCATTCAAATTCTGTTTTTAAAAATGTATTCACACTTTGAGCCCTTTTGGAAAAAACTAAAAATTTCAAGATTGAATAGCATAAAGTGACAAATGATTTCTGACGTTACTATTACTAGAAACACTCCACTACACCAAAACACTTGATTTTCACTGCTAACGCGTTTCCAGTTGTCCAGTGTTTCCATTGTGACGTTAAAGGCACAGTAAACTAAAATTCTCATGTATTTTTTATTGCATAAAGGAACAGAAGATTACTGGAAACGAGCGCTAACATGCCCGCAAAAAGAAAATAATTTTATTTTCAACTCCAAACAGCGCCGCAAAGATCCGCCATGACGTCATATGTGCTTGCACTTGGAAAGCATTGTCGCTGCATTAAAGCATTTCCTAATTAGGAAATTTCAAGCTTCAACCCCTCACTTGCAATACATCACTTGAAAGCTAATTTCAGTACCAATCCAACGCTGTAAATATTTTTAATATCCGGCTACCTTCCAGCCCGATCAACGGTAAAATTTTAAATTACATTTGGACCTTTTGTGATATATCATTTTAAAGGGTATGAAATCCTCTGTAAACCAATGCAACTATTTTTGAAATCCATCCACTCGTTCAAAAGTTACAGAAGAAACAATAATTATTTCTACGGCGAGAGATCCATAAGATCACTGCACGCTGGCAAGCACGAGCGGGCAACTGGGTACTGTATCACGGATGACGTCACGCGCCTCACTCAAACCGATCCTAGCAACGAATTGAAGTTCTTTGGGGCAATTCTATTTAGGGCAACATTTATAAAATACTATAATCTATCAATTAGACTGATTTTTGAAAAAGTAATATTTTAGAGTTTACTGTTCTGTTCCTTTAACCTTAAAGGGGAGACATGAAACATGTGTGTCAAAATGTGATAGGTGTGTCATCAAAATGATTAATTCGAGGTGGGATGTGGTAGAATTATTTGTCGAGGATTCACCATTGGGGAGGTTCCTGTCGCCTCACTGGCTGTCTTTTTTTACAATGTATTAATTAATTCAAAACTATGTATTAGGTATGTACAATATATTAAAAAACAACAAAACAAAAAAAAATACAAACATTCTTAAATACGGCACTAAAACTAATTTGGTACAAACAAAACAAAAAAAAATACATTCATCATTGCTTAGTAGCGTCCCCAACGGCCGCGGAAGCTTCCACGACCACCGCGGAAGCTACCACGACCACCGCGGAAGCTACCACGACCACCGCGGAAGCTGCCACGATGATCGTCGAAGCTTCCGCGGCCACCTCGGAAGCCACCCCTGCCTCCCCAGAAGCCGCCGCGACCACCGCGGTATTCACCGCCGTGAGAAGCCCCGCACAGAGAAAAAAAATTTGTTGGTCCAACAAAAAAAAATGGTTAATATAAGGACAACAAATTGACTTGCTACAAGAATTATCACGAATTTGTTAAAAGCACTATGTTAAAATATTGTTAATATAACAAAGAAATTTGTTATAGACAATAGCCGTCTTGGTTAAGTCAACATACGCGTTTTTGTTAGCCCAACAAACTGGAAGCGCTATGGGTACTAAATTGATTTAGCACTGCCAGCTATTCAATTTGTTGTTGTAATTAAACCATTTTTGATAACGTAGCTAATTGCGCTTTGGCTAGAGTAGCAAACTCTTGGTCCCCACAGCAAAGAAGAATAGTAGATCAATGACCTTTATTTTGCACTACTACATATGTATACCGGCTGTCCCAGAACGGTCGCATTTTCTTTCAATGGAGTATTCAGCATTGAATACTGAGTCGATCGATCCGTGTATTCTAAAATCTCCATCAGGGTCCAACATTTCTCCATCAGTATAGTTATAATAAATTTAAGTAGACCAATCAGATTTCAGTTCTGAGCTGTTTCAGAAGGTAATTTAATGTTAGATGCAGTTCTTCGTAGGTAATAAGATACCATGGTATCTTGTTACTTATTAAATAGTGCATGTAATATTAAATTACCTTATGAAGCAATTCCGAACTGAAATCTGATTGGTCCATTTAAATCTCTTAACTGCAGAACAATTGGACCCTAAAAGTTTTCGAAAAAAGGATGGTACGAAGATCCCTAAATTGCCTGTGCCAACAACTTATCACCCTATAAAAAAAAATTGCATGCAGTAAATCGATATTTCTGAAATCAAAATCAAGATTATTCACTATGGTCTAGGCGGATACGTCCAGATAAGAGCTATGCTAACGAAAGACACGAACCTCGAAGTATATATTTAGCATAATAATTATCACAAAATAATGAATTCAATAATTGACAGTGACATCACGTGGAAGGTCTGATAATAAGGATAGCTGGAGCATTATAGGAAGTAAACGCAGTTTTTTATTTTTCAATAAACAGAAAATTTATTTAATTTTATAAAAACTGAACGAAAACAAAAAAACAACTCTGGAATATAAATGTAACGAGAAACTAAACTATATGACGCACTGATATATAGTCAGTGTCCTTAGTGATTGAAAATAAAGCATGATGCGGTAACATGTGCTTTGCATTAACCGCAGAGTATTTACAAGTTTTGGAAACCTCATATGCATGAAAATGAGTTTTAAAGGCAAGAGTGTTTAAACTTAAGTATATAAAATAAACATCATTTTCAGGATTTTCTAGAATGTATTTTAAAATGCCAAACTGTGGCAAGGAATCAAGTATGCCAATAATGATTATATCACTTTCAGTAAATCGTAATCCATTAATTTCTATCCATTTTATAAGAAAACTTTCTTCACTAAAATTATCGGGTAACATAGTTTGAAAATCAGCATAGTTTGTCAGTTTTTTGGTACAAGTAATTTCGCCTGTCCCTATTAAATACATGTTTGAAAAGCAATCTTTTGAATGAAGGAAGGAACATAATTTTAATTGGTTTTTAAATAGCAACGTGTGTCAAATTTTTTCTTGACATAGTTGCAACTGCAGTAAGTTTAGAATCTCTGTGTTTTGATTCGAAACGCATGCTCCAGATGTGTTTTAATGGACCTACGGCTAACATTATTGATGGATAATGGGTTAGAATATGGTGTTTGAATACCAATGATTTGTTCTCAAACAAGGAAGATGTATAAATTTGGTGATGTTCTTGAATTAAAGTCTGTAACAATTTAGAATATTCACTGGACACAAAATCGGCAAAAACTATATCCAATATTTCTCGTAAAACTAGATATAACTGCCATGCTGCGTCATTTTCAGGTATTAAATCCCCTACTAAGAAAACAAAGTACCGAGTAAAGCACAACATTTGCGACGCAGTCATAGAAAATTTATTTTTTTTAATGAAGTTTGGATCAATTTTCGGAGGTTTATTTTGAAATTCATAGCCATAATTAAATCGTTGAATTCTAAGATTAAGTTCATCAACAGAAAAATATTTCTTTTTATAAATGTAGTATTCTAATAGTGCCATAAAATCGTAATGACAAACTCCCTCTAATAAGTCATGCATGATGTCAACTGAAACGTTCGTCGCTACATGAAAATTTGGTAAACTGTTCCACATGCAATTTTCTTTAACACCTGAAGCAGAAAAATTATTTAATAGCAAATCATTTTTATAGTTATCTTTAGTTCTAAGCAAATTTCTATTTTCAACACAGGAACTTTTTAATTCTGTCTTTGATATTTTACAAAAGCGGCAAGGATAATTTGCGATAAAGCATTCACTGAAACCTAGCATTCCGTGCAACCCTAAATTATCTCCCAGTATTAATCCTAAACAAAAACGTATCTCTATTTCCTCATTTTTGAAATTTACAGAAATACCTGTTTTTTCTAGAAACTCAAACTCGTCTAGCAGAACTTTAAAAACTGCATTGTTTCCAAAGGCTTTGCGATCATCGGCATGATGAAGACCGGCGATAAATATTTTGTTTAGCTGGCTACGATTTTCAGGTGGAAGAAATGGTAAATTGTAATATACGCCTCCTATTTTATGCAGCCCGGAATTGGGGCCTAACGGGTTACCCGTTTCGAAATCATCACAGTATAAAAACAAAGGCAATACAAGGGTATTTTCTGAAAAGCTGGTGATAATTTCTTGCCATAATTCACACTGCATAAAATTCACTTTTTGAGGGGATGTTTCTAAAAAAGTTTTGTATGAAATAACAGTATCCATGACATTTTCTATTTGAAGAAACTGCTTTAAAACATCTCTCAAAGGTACATAATGACCCTTAATATCATTTGTGAGAACTATAACTTTATTGTGTTTTTTAATTTCTTCTTGTCTTTGTCCTATTAAGTACTCAACAGGAGGGATGAAACTTCTGGTTTTTGTTAGAGCTTTAATCCGAAGATATTCTGACTTTAAATGTTTAAAAGGTGTTTGTATAAAACTAATCAAGCCGTTAATATCATCTTGACAGAAGTATGAATTCAATTTAGGTTCCAGAAACTTTTTTATGATTTCGCACATGTCCTGAAAAAAGGAATTAAATTGTTCTATTACCACTTGAATTATATTTCTAGGGACAGACGACTGGTTATATAATTTCCAACGAAAGAAAGAGCAGCTTTTTGCAGTAAATTTTCCAGGATGTCTATCCCTACTTGTTCGAAAATTTCTTCACTCGTGGAATCGTTATGACTGCTACTCTGCGTTTTGACACCTTCGTCATTGTTAGAATTATAGGTATGATTATTACGTTCATCCTTAAGAGGACTACTTTGTTTTTGCAAAAAAATATGTTTAGAATTGAAATGTTTTCGAAAAGAATTGGCAGAAGAAAATGTGCGACAACATCCATCTTCTTTACATTTATAGATAGAATATTCTGACAAACTGTGCGTAATTTTCAAGTGAAGAAATAAAGATTTTAAATCAACAAAATTTTTGGCGCATACGTAACAGTTTGGCATTTTAAAATAACAGCAAAACCTGAACAATGAAGAAACAACAATTAAAACACAACAAGGTATAAAATTCCTACATTACAATCAAGGTATGTAATCAATCGATTGAATTTAACTCACTTAATAGTTCATTTACACCGTTATAAGTATGGTCCCATGTAGTGGTCAGCTCATATATAAATTTTTGGATTAACATCCACACCTGCGCGGCTTCTGGTGGGTAGTCTAAGTATAGAACATGAAAGCTCTTGAAAAGAAGATCCAGAGCAGATTTGATGTGTTCTATGAGATACAACTGCTGTTCGATATAAATGTAGACAGTGCTTTCAGCAATACTTTCTCCCTCCAAGATTAATCTGGGTTGAAGTTTGAAATTATGTTCTTCAAGGACACTGGTTTTCCTCTTCAACACTTCTTCCAACTCCACCATCGACTGAAAATGAAAATTTAACTTGAAATAACAAATTAAAATATATCTAATTATTATACCCTAACATGTATAAAAAGTCCATCCTGGACCTCAGTCCGTGAGGGGCGCCATTGCATATTTTTAGATTTTAAAGTGATTGTAGGCAACACATATGTTAATAAAATTAAAACGTACAACGTGTTTTCTTCTAGAAGAAATAGATTACTTTATAAAAACTTCTACCAAATAAATCATAACAAACCTGCAGTCACATCTTTGCTTAATATTTCTAATATTTCTTTGCTTCCTTTGGCCTCCCTTTTTTGTGCAATTTTAAGCAAGTTAGTTGAAAATTTTTCCCAATTGGCATAAAATTTTAGTGTTTGGTCTGGAAGTAAGTACTTGAAGTCAATATCAAACTACAAACAGAATAGTTTAGAGGTTTTCCAGCTTTATATTCAATATTTACCAATAGATATCCCTTCCTGGATGTTAAGGCAGGAAACTCATTGAAGTATTGATTGATGGTATATGCTGTGTCCGTTTTTAATTTGTTTAGTCTTTTGGAGCAAGTTTCGCTCCAGTATGTTTCAACTGTGGACCAAGGGTCTTTCACATTTTTCAGCCAATTGAGTTTTTCGTTTTCACCTTCATCATCTGCAAATAAAATTCGATAAAAATATAACATCAAATTAAAGTTAAATTACTTATTAGTTCTTCTACTGGCTCTAATCTTGGTTTCTTAGCTCTCTTCTCAATGAGGCCTGTAGAACTGAACTGACGCCTTAGATTATAATAAGTTGTATGCAGTTTACCACTGGCAACTGTTACGACTTTATCATTAACTTTCTTCTGCGTTTTTACGTAATAGGTTTCCTTGAAGATTATCAAAAAATATAAACAATTCACAGGAATTCAAAAGCCAGACATTACCTTTCTTTCATTTGGAAACAAATCAGAAATCATCTCAGCCCACATGTTTAATCTTGAACTCGGTAACCTATATCAACATTCAAAAGTTTTATTTCGAAACTTTTGCTACCAACATTGTAAATTAACTATTACCTATTATCTGCATTGTCTTTCAGTTCATACCGAATAATTAAATTCGTCAATTCCTGTCTGTCCTTTCGCATGAAAGACCCTAAATGCCTCTTATATTTTTCTATCAGGTTTCTGCCTACGCTGGACGACTCCAACAGTGATTTTAGGGGTTCACTTTTCGAAGATGACAATGGAGGCTTATTTGCCCATTGCAAATCTGCACCCTCTTTCACATCAAAGCTTTTGTGAGGTGTAGGGTCTGAAAAAAAATTATGAAATCTTCTCTTTCAAATTAAATAAATGCAAAACAAACCCAGTTTTTCAGCAAACATTTCGGTTAATCGAGCGTCCATTTGATCACCTAAAATATCACTGTTATTTCCACCTGATGGAGTTCCAATAGATCTATCAGACGCCGGGTCAGAAACATATGTCGCAGTAGAGTTGGAGTTACTAGCAAAACTAGTCTGATCTGATAGGTCGTCAAAATTTGCTGGTATTTGCTATTTTTGAAGAGCCAAAAAGAAATGGTAAGTATCTGTGAAAAATTCACAAAAACACTTACCTGACCATCATTTGATTGCGGTTGTTGAGTGAGAATTACATATTCAATATTTGGCATGATTGGGCTTTGTTGTTGGTTTTGTTTCCACCTCTGAAGAGAATTAATAAATTTCAAACGGACGCCGATTTTAGGAATTAATTCTTTAATGAGATCATCCGTTAAAGACTGCAAAATATCAGCAGTCTTTATTTCTTGTTCTGTAAAGAAAAGTAAATTTTGAAAATACGAAAGACCAATAAGATTCATCAGCCCTCTATTCGTTTTCAACTCGATTTAAAAGAAATTACATTGAAAGATACGGTTTGGTTATATACAGGACATACCTAATATAAGGGTGTATTTCAAAAAGGACATTTTTTAAATCTTCAATTTCATCATCCGATTACCCATAATAAATGACGGGCCTTTGTAAATTGTTCAAAATACTCTATGAAATGTGGTATAATACATACATAATAAATACAAAATTTTCATAAATTCTATGAAGAAAAAACGATAAATGTGGAGGGCATTTCATAGAATTACTTCAAAAATGTTTACCTCGCCATTTGGAAAAAGAACGAGCCTTCTCCTTCCGCAGACGTTACGCTACTGAAATTCCTCTGATTACCCCTAGGATTACAGACTACCTCATTTCAACGGATGAAAATTGGGACCGCTATCAAGTGGATCTTTTTTAATGTACATCCTCTATATTATCCTCCTATCCTGTGGTTCATGTCATTATTTGATTTTCCTCATGAAAAGCCGATAACAAAAAACATAAACACTACCTGCATTATAACCTTGCCCTTGAACACAAATCATTTCTGAAAAGAAAACGCATCCTGCCGCCCGGAGATCAAATTGAATAACCCAACTTCGCATTAAGTAGTCCACATCTAATTATTTTCTTTGTAAAATGAATGGCAACCCCCACATTAGACTATAGATTACTCCACGTAAAAATTACCACAGAGTTGCATCATGCATGGAAAATTCCCAGATGCATAAAAATTAAAAACCACTTACCTGTGAATACAGGGATAAGTTCTGGCACCCCCCACTCATGTAAAATCGCATTTACTTCACCTTCACCGATGGGGATGGCTTCCATTATCTTATTGTCACTTCTCACTAAATTACTTTTGCAAAACGTAACTTTCGCGTGCACGCGAGCACATGGAAATGTAGAATGAAAAAATGGCAAAACTAGCGGGACGTCTGGACGTTGTGCGCATGAGCGGTATAAAACATTTTGCCAGCGCTGCAAACTTTTTTTGTTGGGAAATGCCTTTAGTTCCAACAGCAAACTGTACTTGTTAAATCAAATAGTTTTTTTCTAACAAATTCTGATCATTCCAACTGACAAATTATGATTTGTCGAACGAGGCAAACATTAAAATGAAATAGTCGGATTAACAAATTTTATTTGTTGCTGCCGACATTTCGTCTGTAGCAAAGTGTACTCTTGCTATAAGCACAACTATATTTTTTTCTGTGCGCGATTGTATTGGCGGAGCGTCTCGCGACGGCGGACACCGCGGCCGAAATCGTAATTGCTTCTGGGCAGGCAGACTTTAATGTGTAAATTCTGTTTGCCCTCGCATATCAGCTGGATGCTGGTCTTAACATAAGGCCATTGAAGGCCGTCAAGACCACACCCCAGCTTGGGCATAGCTATAAATGCCAATTTATGATCTGCGACTTGCCGGAACAAGTCGCGCAGGGCCGCCACCAAATTTTCAAATTTTGGCTTGTCCTCACTCTGCTCTTTAGTGACCAGGGCAAAAATTTTGCGGCCCTGGTCGGTGGTGAGGACGGTCGCCTTGCCCACTTGGCGGGGCCCAGAATATCCCGCCGTACCATATAGGTCTCTGAAACACCAAATTAAAATTTAAAAGATTGCAGCTAACGTGACATTTTTTAAACTTCTAATTAGAGTGGGCTGTGCGCGGAATGACATGTTTCAATTTAGTGCAGAATTCAAAATCTGTCAACTTAGTTGACATAACCTAACTAAGTTTCGACATGAGTCACCTCGGGCACCGCTAACTGCAATTAGAAATTTAAAAATTGTCACTTTAAAACTATGCGACTGGATGTAGAAATTTAAAAATTCAAATTATGCCGCGTTTCACGAGATTTTGAAACGGCAGGCTCCCTATGTTTTGTACAAAAAAAAATATTCCAAGAAATTGGCGGAAAAAAACCGGGCGTATATCATGAATGAGCCTGTTTCAGCGTGTATAGTGTAATACTTTTTTTGGACCGGGCAACTAACTAGACATGTTTTCAGGTAGGTAATTCTTTTCACTTTCGGTTTAACCGGAAATTATTATAGCCTTCAATAAATTAATGAAATAAAGACATACAGGTTTAGTCAAACAAATGTATGGACCATGTCGATTATTGCCTAAATTATCAATTTAAAAAAAAATCATCAACTGAATGTTTAATGGCAATGATCAATTTTTTTTTACATGAACATGAGCAAGTAAAGAAGCCATAATTTTTTTTAACTTCTGCGCTGCGCGAAGCAGTTACTGGAATAGATCGAATAATTCAGAAAAATCGAATCGGTCTTGGGAACATAAAAAAGTGGTTTTTGAAAAAATGTCTGTCTGTCTATGTGTCTGTAAACAAGCTACAGCTCAAACTAGTGAACCGATCTGGCCGAAATTTGGTATGTGCAGCTTGCATTGGAAAAGGAGGAATTGATTAGATTTTGGGACAAATCGGTCTACAGAAAGTGCAATTTTGGAACATCAACTTCAAAATTTTAAATGCAAAACCTCCATTTTTGACACCACCATAGGAAAGCTCTTTGAATTCTGCTTCCAAAAATGTATTAACACTTAGTGTCGATAGTTCCATAGAAACAAAAAATAACAGTGCCGTCATGAACCATTACAGCACACATGCGCGGTAAGTAAAACAAATGAAATTCGTAAATAGCGCGTGAGATGTCAAATAGGTTTCAAAAACGTTTTAATTTAATAAAGCTTAGGTTTTATGTGATTGGCAACTACCATTACCTAATGGTAAAATTCGATTGTGCGAAAAATTATCTACGATACACGGTTGTTTTAACAGTCTTGAAATTTCCAAAAACTCGGCTCCGCCTCGTTTTTGCAAACTATTCCTCGATTCTGTTAACATGCACTTACCAACTTAATATTGTTAATAACTATTTTCTCAGGAGATTAAGAAAAATGAATTTGTGGAAATTTTAAGAGTCAAGAACGATGGTCAGATAGAAAATTAAAACGAACAAATCTTTTTCTATATTGCTCTATGCTCAAGTTTGAGAAAATCTCGAAGTGGATAAAATTTTGTACTTGAGTGATATTTTCTAGTAATTCTTCAAGTATATGCTTCTGAGCCTAAATAAAATATGGAAACACAAAAAAATGATTTCAATAATGTAAAATTGAAAAACTTACTTAAAGCGGACGGCGATCCCGGCGCCAAGACGGAAGTCGGCCGCCACACAATGGACCAAAGTCCATTTTGCTTCGAGCTCGAAGAGGTCCTGCTGGACCTCTTCCAGTCGGAAAGGCTTCTCCTCGTCGGTGGTCTTTCTACGGTCACATTTTTCTTTAATTTCATTTACTATAACTGGGACTATAACTTTTCGTTAAATTACCAACATTATTCTCTTGATTAGAAAAAGTCCTTTAAAATACAGGATTGGGCAAAAGTATGGAAGAATGCACATAATTCTTGAATCGTAAATTTTCTGCAAGGATCCTCGAAGGATCGAGTAAGGATAGCGTTTTTTCATATTCTATGTCCGATGTCAATTTTTTGTTGTTGAGTCGTTTTTGACATAATGATCGTTGTTTTAACCTCCCCAACCCCAACACAATTTTAAAAAAAATGAGAGGTTACTGCAATCACTAAAATTTTCGAATTCGAGATAAGACCGGATCTATACGTTTTGAGGTCTCAGGAACCCAAAAAAGTGGTTTTTAAAATGTGTCTGTATGTATGTACGTACGTTCGTACGTACGTACGTTCCTACGTACGTACGTTCGTACGTTCGTAAACACGCCACAGCCCAAACTACTCGACCGATTTGGCTGAAATTTGGTACGTGTGCATGTGATAACCCAACTTAGATCTGAAAAGCTTTTGGAGCCAATCGTGCAACCAGAAGTGCCATTTTGGCACATCAACTTTTAAATTTTAAATGTAAACCCCCATTTTTCACGTCACCATAAGAAAGACCTTCAAATTCTGCGTCTAAAAATGTATTCATTCTTAGTGCCCTTTTGACCAAAAATTAAAAAAAAATTGATTTTTTTCGGACTTTAAAATCGCGGTACAGCCCAAGCCCCTCAACCGATTGGTCTGAAATTTTGCACATGGGGATTGTATTACACGTCGAAGAGTTGAACAGATTTTGGATTCAATCGGCCCACGGAAAGTGCCGTTTTGGCACACCAATTTCGAAACTTAAAATTATTCTCTCATTCACCCATCAAAAACAACTTTTTGAAAGATTTATTGTTATCATCAGAAAGGTCTTCAAATTCTGGTTTTAAATGAGATAAAATTTATTCGCATTTAGTACCCTTTGGGTAGAAAAATCGAAATTTTGTAATAACACTGAAACCACGTTATAGCCCAAACTACTGGATCGATTTGTCCGAAATTTGGTACATGGAGGTTAGGTAACCCATTGAAGAGCTGAAAGGCTTTTGGGAGCAATTGGTCCACGGGAAGTGCCATTTAGGCATATCAACTTTAAAATCTTAAACACAAGTCACGGAAATCAAAGACCCATGCGTTGGGGAGGTTCCAGCCGCTTCTCTGCTGCCTTTTTTTGACATAATGATCGTTGTTTTAACCTCCCCAACCCCAACACAATTTAAAAAAAAATGGGAGGTTACTGCAATCACTAAAATTTTCGAATTCGAGATAAGACCGGATCTATGCGTTTTGAGGTCTCAGGAACCCAAAAAAGTGGTTTTTAAAATGTGTCTGTGTGTATGTACGTACGTACGTTCGTACGTTTGTAAACACGCCACAGCCAAAACTACTCGACCGATTTGGCTGAAATTTGGAACATAGGCATCTCGTAACCCAACTTAGATCTGAAAAGCTTTTGGAGCCAATCGTGCAACCGGAAATGCCATTTTGGCACATCAACTTTTAAAATTTAAATGCAAACCCCCATTTTTCACGTCACCATAAGAAAGACTTTCAAATTCTGCTTCTAAAAATGTATTAATTCTTAGTGCCCTTTTGCCCAAAATTAAAAAAAAAATAGATTTTTATCGGACTTTAAAATCGCGGTACAGCCTAAGCCCCTGAACCGATTTGGCTGAAATTTTGCACAAGGGGATTGTATTACACGTCGAAGAGCTGAACAAATTTTGAATTCAATCGGCTCACGGAAAGTGCCGTTTTGGCACATCAAGTTATAGATTTAAAATTTTTCTCTCATTTAACATACAAAACAAGCTTTTGAAAGATTTATTGTCACCATCAGAAGTGTCTTCAAATTCTGGTTATAAATAAGACAAAATTCATTAGCATTTAGTGCTCTTTGGGTCAAAAAATCTAAATTTTGTAATGACACTAAAAACACATTATAGCCCAAACTACCGGATCAATTTGATTGAAATTTGGTACATAGAGATTGGGTGACCCGTTGAAGGCCTGAAAGACTTTTGGAAGCAATTGGTCCGCGGGAAGTGCCATTTAAGCATATCAACTTAAAATTTTAAATACAAGGCCTCCTCTTTTTATGTCGCCATTAGAAAGGCGATAAATTTCTGGTTCTAAAAAAGTATTCACAGTTTCTACCATTTCAGTGGAAAATAGAGAAAAAATTCGTTCTCATTAAAAGGGATATTAACCTTAAAAGAAATTTTTTGTTGAATTTTCTGTTGAACTGACTACTATCTACACAGAATATAAAGATCCACGCGATGGGGAGGTTCCAGCCGCTTCTCTGCTGCATTTTTTTCCACTGAAATGGCAGAAACTGTGAATACATTTTTAGAACTAGAATTTGATCGTCTTTCTAATGGCGACATAAAAAAGGAGGCCTTGTATTTAAAATTTAAAGTTGATATGCTTAAATGGCACTTCCCGTGCACCAATTGCTTCCAAAAGCCTTTCAGGTCTTCAACGGGTCACCCAATCTCCATTTACCAAATTTCAGCCAAATCGATTCACTAATTTGGGCTATAATGTATGTAAATGTAATGTAAATTTCGATTTTTTGACCCAAAGAGCACTAAGTGCGAACGAATTTGCCTTATTTAAAACCAGAATTTGAAGACCTTTCTGATGGTGACAATAAATCTTTCAAAAACTTGTTTTGGATGGTTAAATGAGTGAATAATTGTATAGTTAGAAATTGGTGTGCCAAAGCGGCACTTTCCATGGGCCGATTGAATCCAAAATTTGTTTAGCTCTTCGACGTGTAATACAACCCCCATGTGCAAAATTTCAGCCAAATCGGTTCAGGGGCTTGGGCTGTATCGAGATTTTAAAGTCCGATAAAAATCAATTTTTTTTTTATTATCATAATTTTTCAACCCCCGAGCGTTAATTTTATAAAATTCGCCCAATTTTGCCTTTTTTGGGTCATACATCTTATACACATATGGACTCTGTTTGCCTTATTTTTCACTGTTCCGACACGCTTCGCAAGATTTCAACCCTCAAAAGGCAAATTTGCATAATTGGCTTATTTTCGTGTTATTTTCTGTAATTCTAGTTAATTACGATTAATTCTCATCCCCTTCAACTTTTCATCCCCCTTTACAATTTTTCAACCCCCAATGTGTTTATTTTGCAAAATTCGCGTAATTTAGTTTTAGTGCCGTAGCAGAATGCGGAGGTACTCTTGTCTTAGCTTATTCGCTCGCTCGCTCCTCAGTCTGTCCGTCAGATAACTTGAGAACGGATTGAGATATCGAGCTGAAACTTGATATACGGCTTTGCCTCCCAAGAAGTAAGGCGGGGATTGCTTTTGGGCCATATCGGACCAAGGGGGTGGGAGTTAGGGGTGAAAAACCGAAAAACTATTAATTGCAATAACTCGAGAACTACTGGAGCTATCTTACTGAAACTTGGTATGCATGTTCTTCCTTCAAGTCCGTTGAAAGTGAGAAGGGTGCCAATTTCGGGGGATGATATTTAGGGGATGAAAATCACAAAAAATGTGATAATTCCGCGAGGGTTGCACGCATCCATCTAAAACTCAACATACACATATATTTCGATGAAACCTTACGGGGGATGTTTTTTTCGCAAACTCGGATTGAGGGTGTGGAAATTTGGGGTTGTAACTCAAAATTTTGCTTAATAAGTATTGGTCGAAATTGGCCTAATTCGATAGCTTTTCGTTAATGGTTCAAAAAAGGTGTTACTCATATTTTACGAAAAACCGCCCTTAAAGGCGCTACAACCCCTAACATGCAAAAATACGAGAACTCAACAACCACTCAGCGTATCAACGCAGAATTTGATGCGGTAATTTTCAGTGACTCTGGAGGGGGATGGACGAATTTTTACTAACATCCAATAAAGGGGATGAAATTTAGGGGTTGAAACTTGAAATTTCTTCAAGTAAATGGTAGTATAAAATTGCGGGGTTCGATAGATTTCTATCAACCATTGAAAAAAGTCATGAGTTTTCAACCTAAAATCAACCCCTAGGCTACTAACAACCCCTAACGCTTTGTCAGTGGTTAAATAGGTTTTATTTATTAACCTCCCCACTCCACTTCACCATTTAAAAAGCCAACGAAAGATGTATATCAATGCGATGTGTGTCCCTGTAGATGTTTACCTTGTTAATGTGTATGTAGGGGCGAGCTGAATTTACTGGTGGAGTCGGGTGCAGATTTTATAAATCTGCACCTAGTAGTAGTGCCTCCGCAGACGCACAGTGGTGTTAAAAAGACGAAATTATGAAAATTGGCCGTACATAATTAAACAGTAGAGAGTTAACAAAAAACCATCATATTTGCGAAGTAGGTATGTAGAATTAGCACTAAGGGGGTTGAAAAAGGGAATGAGAAGTCCAAGGTAATGAAAAAAGGTGATGAAAAGTCAAGAGGAATGAAAATGAAGTGTGGATTAAGTAGAATTACGAAACAAAACACTAAAATAACCAAATTATGCAATAAAAACTTTTGTGGGGGTTGAAATAAGCACTTATACCTACCTATTGCGAAGGAAACTGAAAAATTGTAAAAGGTAAACTGAATCCCAAATGCGTTCAATTTTATAACCGTCGAAAAACGAAATTATGCGAATTTTGCAAAATTAGCACTTAGGGGGTTGAAAAATCGTAAAGGTGGATGAAAAATCAAAAGGTATCAGGATTAACCGTGGCTAAGTAAAATTACGGAAAATAACACCAAATTAACCCAATTATGTAAATTTAGCATTTGAAGACTTGAAACATTGCGATGGGGGATGAAAAAAGTGAAAAATTTAATCATCATCCAAATGGGTTCAATTTATTACAGAAGAAAAACGAAAATATCCGAATTTGTCAAAACTAACACCTAGGGGGTTGAAAAATTGTAAAGGGGGATGAAACGTCAAAGTGGATGAGAATTAATCGTAATTAAGCAGAATTACAGAAAATAACACGAAAGTAAACCAATTATGCAAATTTAGATTTTGGGGGTTGAAATGTTGCGAAGGGGGTTGGAAAAGTGAAAAAGATAAACATAATCCAATTGAGTTCAATTTATTACCGAAGGAAAACTAAATTATGTGAATTTTGCAAAATAAACACTTAGGGGGTTGAAAAATTGTAAAGGGGGATGAAAAGTTAAAAGGGATGAGAATTAATCGTAATTAAGTAGAATTACAGAAAATAACACGAAAATAAGCCAATTATGCAAATTTGACTTTTGGGGGTTGAAACATTGCGAAGGGGTCGAAAAAGTGAAAAAGGCAAGAACAATTCATAAGGCAAAACTGCGCGAATTTTACAAAATTAATCAGCGGAAATCACCCGAAAAAGAAGCGGTCTGGGTAAATTTTGCTCTTTGAGGGTTCACATATCATGAAAGGGGTTGAAAAATTGTGGATGGGTCAAAAATTAATGAAAATCACTTTAAATTAATAACAAATTAGAAGAAAGCAAAAAAAAAATAAATGAAATATATTTACTCCGCTTGCTAGGGCTTAGGGGTTGTTAGTAGCGTAGGGGTTGGTTTTAGGATGAATTTTTCAATGGTTGACCGAAATCTATTGAACCCCATAATTTTATTCCACCACTTACATGAAAAAATTTCCAGTTTCAACCCTTAAATTTCATCCCCCTTGTTAGATATTAATGAAAATTTGCCCATCCGCCTACAGTGGCGCTGTAAATTACCACATCAAATTTAGCCCTGATACGTTGAGCAGTTTTTGAGTTCTCGCATTTTTTTGTTTCGGCATGTTAGGGGGTTGTACCGCCTTTAAGGGTCGTTTTTCGCGAATGATGAATAAGACCTTTTTTGTACCATCAATAGAAAGCTATCGAATGGTAATATTTTCAACTATACATTCTTCATTGAAAATTCGAGTTTCCACCCCTAACTTTCATCCCCTTTGATAATTTTCTCCTAAAATTCGATCTTCCCTTCTCGAAGATGCAGTGTGTAAGATGTCACAGTTTCGCAGAAGATATTGCTTCTCTGTGTCAAATTACAGGGCTTTATGGACGTTTCAACCCCTAAACTCCAACCCCCTATTTCACCACCCCCACATGCCCTAAAGGAAGTTGTGTTTTCAATTTCACCACCCTAACCCAATTCGTTTAAAAATTAAGGTAATTTGTAGATTCATGTTTTCAACACCTCATGATTTCACCCCTTTATGATTTACAGGGGTGAGTTTATTTTCCGGTGTGACATAACTCCTTGCGTATTTACTGACTTCAGTTGTTCATAAATAAACCAATAGGGTTTCAGAAAAAATAAATAAAATATAATTATCGACTTGCAAAGAGTTGGTGGTTAATGGCCCAGGGGTTGGTTTTAGATTGAAAACTCATAAGACCTTTTTTCAATAGTTGACCGAAATCTATCGAACCCCGTAATTTTAGGCTACCATTTACTTGAAGAAATTTCAAGTTTCAGCCCTTAAATTTCATCCCCTTTGTTAGATATTTTTGAAAATTTGTCCATCCACCTATAATGTCACTGGAAATTCACAAACCAAATTCTGCCTTGATACGTTGAGTAGTTTTTGAGTTCTCGTATTTTTGTGTTTCTGCATGTTAGGGGTTGTAGCGCCTATAAGGGTGGTTTTTCGCAAAATATGAATGACACCTTTTTTGAATAATTAATGGAAAGCTATCGAATGACGCCAATTTCGACTAGTACTTATTAAGCGGAATTTCGAGTTGCTACCCCTAATTTCCACCCCATTTGTTCGATTTTACGAAAAAACGCATCCCCCACAAGATTTCACCGATATATGTGTGAATGTTGAGTTTCCGACAGCTGCGTGCAACCCTTGCGGAGTTATCATATTTTTTGTGGTTTTCATCCCCTAAATTTCATCCCCCGAAATTGGCACCCCCTCACTTTCAACAGACTTGAAGGTCGAACGTGCATACTAATTTTCAGCAAGATATCTCCACTAGTTCTCGAGTTATTGCAGTTAGTAGTTTTTCGGTTTTTCACCCCTAGCTCCCACCCCCTTGGTCCGATATGGCCCAAAAGCAATCCCCGCCTTACTTTTCGGGAGACGAAGCTGCCTACCAAGTTTCAGCTCGATACCTCAATCCGTTCTCAAGTTATCCGACGGACAGACTGAGGAGCGATCGAGCGAGCGAGCGAATAAGCTAAGACAAGAGTACCTCCGCATTCTGCTACGGCACTAAAAAAAAGGGAGGTTACTGCAATCACTAAAATTTTCGAATTCGAGATAAGACCGGATCTATACGTTTTGGGGTCTCAGGAGCCCAAAAAAGTGGTTTTTAAAATGTGTCTGTGTGTATGTGCGTACGTACGTACGTACGTACGTGCGTACGTACGTTTGTAAACACGCCACAGCCAAAACTACTAGACCGATTTGGCTGAAATTTGGTACGTGTGCATGTGATAACCCAACTTAGATCTGAAAAGCTTTTGGAGCCAATCGTTCAACTAGAAATGCCATTTTGGCACATCAACTTTTAAATTTCAAATGCAAACCCCCATTTTTCACCTCACGATAGAAAAGGCCTTCAAATTCTGCTTCTAAAAATGTATTCATTCTTAGTGCCCTTGTGATCAAAAATTTAAAAAAAAAAGATTTTTATCCGACTATAAAATCGCGGTACAGCCCAAGTCCCTGAACCGATTTGGCTCAAATTTTGCACACGGGGATTGTATTACACGTCGAAGAGCTGAACAAATTTTGGATTCAATCGGCCCACGGAAACTGCCGTTTTGGCACACCAATTTGTAACTTTAAAATTATTCACTCATTTAACCATCCAAAACAAGTTTTTGAAAGATTTATTCTCACCATCAGAAAAGGTCAAAATTAGTTCGCATTTGGTGCTCTTTGGGTCAAAAAATCGAAATTTCATAATAACACTAAAAATACATTATAGCCCAAATTAGCGAATCGATTTGGCTGAAATTTGGTGCATGGAGATTGGGTGACCCGTTGAAGACCTGAAAGGCTTTTGGAAGCAATTGGTCCACGGGAAGTGCCATTTAGGCATATCAACTTTAAATTTTAAATACAAAGGTCTCCCTTTTTATGTCGCCATTAGAAAGACGATCAAATTCTCGTTCTAAAAATGTATTCACAGTTTCTGCCATTTCAGTGGAAAAGAGAAAAAAATATTTTTCATTAAAAGGGAGCATGCTGACAGTGGATTACATAAAGTATCAGTTATTGTCAAAAGGGTGGCAAACTGTTAACCTTAAAAGGAACATATTGTCAAATGTGATGGGTGATGTCGGTATTTGTCAGAAAATTGCGAAATTAGTCACAGACGATAAGCATAAAGATTTTTTTGTTGAATTGACTACTGTCTACACAGAATACAAAGATCCGCGCGATGGGGAGGTTCCAGCCGCTTCTCTGCTGCATTTTTTTTACTGAAATTCTA
The DNA here is from genome assembly GCA_963924575.1 of Pycnomerus fuliginosus. NCBI lineage: Eukaryota > Metazoa > Arthropoda > Insecta > Coleoptera > Zopheridae > Pycnomerus > Pycnomerus fuliginosus. The sequence goes on from CAWUQC010000001.1 coordinate 1,003,977, forward strand.
TTGACTTATTTATGAACAACCGAAGTAAGCAAATACACAAAGAGTTATGTAACAGCGGAAAAATAAATTCACCCCTGTAAATCATAAAGGGGTGAAATCTTAGGGGATTGAAACTGAAAATCTATTAATTGCTATAACTCGAGAACTGCTGAAGGTATCTTACTAAAACTTGGTACGCATGTTCGACCTTCAAGTCTATTGAACGTGAGGGGGTCCCTAGTTGGGGGATGAAATTTAGGGGATGAAAATCTCAAAAAAAGTAATAACTCCGCAAGTGTTGCACGCATCCATCTGAAACTCAACATACACATATATTTCGATGAAACCTTACAGGGGATGTTTTTTTCGCAAAATCGGAAGGAGGGGGTGGAAATTGGGGGTTGTAACTTAAAATGCTGCTTAATAAGTATTGGTCGAAATTGGCGTCATTCGATAGCTTTCCGTTAATGATTCAAAAAAGGTGTTAATCATATTTTACCAAAAACCACCCTTAAAGGCGCTACAACCCCTAACATGCAGAAATACAAAACGTCGGATAACTTGAGAACATTGAATGAGGTGTCGAGATCAAATTTACTATACGGCTTTGTGCCCTAAAAGTAAGGCGGGGATTGCTTTTGGGCCATATCGGACCAAGGGGGTGGAAATTAGGGGTTGTAACCCACAATTCCGATCTATAAGTATTGGTCGAAATTAGCGTCATTCGATAGCTTACCGTTAATGATTTAAAAAAGGTGTTATTCATACTTTGCAAAAAAGCACCCTCAAAGGCGCTACAACCCCTAATATGCGGAAACACAAAAATACCAGAACTTAAAAACTGTTCGACGTATCAATGCAGGATTTGGTGTTCTAATCTACAGTGACATTGTAGGTGGATGAGCAAATTTTCATTACGATCTAACAAAGGGGGTTAAATTTAAGGGTTGAAACTGGAAATTTCTTCAGATAAGTGTTGTATTAAATCACAGGGTTCAAAAGACTTCGTTAATCATTGAAAAAAGGTCTTATGAGTCTTCAACCTAAAACCAATCCTTAGGCTACTAACACCCCTAACCTCGATATGTGAACCCACAAAAAGCAAAATTTCCGCAGACCGCTTCTTTTTAGTGTAATTTTCGAAAGTTCTACTTTACTACAGTCACTTTTCACCCCCTTAACTTTTCATCCCCCTTCACAATTTTGCAACCCCTCGAACGTTAAATTGGCCAAATTCGTGCAATTTTGTCTTTCTTCGGTAATAAATTTTACTCTTTTGGATAATATTTACATTTTTCACTTTTTCAACCCCCTCGCAATATTTCAACCCTCCAAGGGCTAAATTTGCATAATTGTCTTATTTTTGTATTATTTTCTGTAATTCTACTTAACTTGGGTTAATTTTCACCCTCTTTGACTTTTCATCCCCCTTTACAATTTTTGAACCCCCTAAGCACCCATTTTACTAAATTCGTCCAATTTAGTTTTTTCTTTGGCCATAAGTTGAATTTATATAAGTAGCTTGTGTTTTCCTTTTTCACTTTTTCCACCCCACTCGCAATATTTCAACCCCCCAGAAGAAACATAAAAATACCAGAACTTAAAAACTGTTCCACGTATCAATGCATCAGGATTTCGTGTTCTAATTTATAGTGACATTGTAGGTGGATGAGCAAATTCTCATTACAATCTAACAAAGGGGGTGAAATTTAAAGGTTGAAACTGGAAATTTCTTAAGATAAATGTTGGTATTAAATCACAGGGTTCAAAAGACTTCATTAACCATTGAAAAAAGGTCTTATGAGTCTTTAACTTAAAACGAACCCTTAGGCTACTAACAACCCCTAACCCTGATATGTGAACCCACAAAAAGCAAAATTTACGCAGACCGCTTCTTTTTCGTGTAATTTTCGAAAGTTCTACTTTACTACAGTCATTTTTCACCCCCTTAACTTTTCATCCCCCTTCACAATTTTGCAACCCCTCTAACGTTAAATTGGCGAAATTCGTGCAATTTTGTCTTTCTTCAGTAATAAAGTTTACTCTTTTGGATAATATTTACATTTTTCACTTTTTCAACCCTCTCGCAACCTCGCAATTTTTCAACCCTTTAAGGGTTAAATTTGCATAATTGCCTTATTTTTGTGGTATTTTCTGTAATTCCAGTTAACTTCAGTTAATTTTCACCCCTTTGACTTTTCATCCCTCTTTACAATTTTTCAACTCGCTAAGCACCCATTTTACTAAATTCGCCTAATTTAGTTTTTTTCTTTGGCAATAAGTTGAATTCATATAGTTTATGTTTTCCTTTTTCACTTTTTCCAGCCCAATCGCAATATTTCAACCCCACAGAAGCTAAATTTGCATAATTGCCTTATTTTCGTGTTATTTTCTATAATTCTACTTAACTACGGTCAATTTTCACCCCCTTTGACTTTTCATTCCCCTTTACAAATTTTCAACCCTCTAAGCACCCATTTTGCTAAATTCGCCTAATTTCGTTTTTCTTTGGCCATAAGTTGAACTTATACATATAGCTTATGTTTACCTTTTTCACTTTTTGTTAACTCTCTACTGTTTAATTATGTACGGCCAATTTTCATAATTTCGTCTTTTTAACACCACTGTGCGTCTGCGGAGGCACTACTACTAGGTGCAGATTTATAAAATCTGCACCCGACTCCACCAGTAAATTCAGCTCGCCCCTACATACACATTAACAAGGTAAACATCTACAGGGACACACATCGCATTGATATACATCTTTCGTTGGCTTTTTCTTCGGTAATAAATTGAACTCATTTGGACTATGTTTATCTTTTTCACTTTTTCAATCCCCTTCGAAATATTTCAACCCTCCAAACCCTCTCAAAAAAATCCATAGATTTTTAATTAGTTGACAAAAAAGTGTCTTAATTTAATAGAACAATGAAGACGTCATTATGCCAAAAACGGTTGGACCAAAAAACCAAAAAAATTACAATTGCACCATCGGGTGCAGAACGCAACAAAACACTAATCCTTCGACTAATCCCTTTGTGGATTTTTGAAAAAAATTTACGATTCGACAATTGAATTTAAAAAAATCGAAGATTAAGAATTCTTTGAGTAAAGCCACTTTTGCATTTGAAAAAAACAAAGTTTTGTAGCTAAATCGGACGGGCAAAAAAAATTCGAAAAAAACTTTTGAATTCTTTACCTTCGACTGTGCCTGGGTCTAAACTTGGATGAACCAGCCGTCTTTCTTTTAGTTATGAAATAAAAAGGATGGTGCAATTTCGTTGAACCACCCTGTATATGGTGAATATCAATTATCAGTGGTAAATAACAATGGTAAATTAAGTTCGTAATTTACCGAAAATGTAAATAATGGTAATTTCACGTCACAGCCCCTAGCTACTTTAACTAAATTTATTTTTTATGCTTACCTCGCTTCCTGCTGCTGGGCGAGCGCCTCCACCTCCTTCTGCAGCTCTATTAGTTTTCCCCGGAGGCTGTCCATTTTTTTTTAAACTTAACGCGAACAATCCTTATTCGACACTGACAACAGTAACCAGGGAGCGTTCGCGCCCCCACCACAAACGTCTAGACGGTACCGCGTGGGAAATTTAGAGCAGGGTTGCGATTCCATAGGGCATAGGAGGAACTAGGCCTTCTTTTTTAGGGACACAAACTCCTCAACAATTTGCGAAGTCTGTCGAATTAGCGCTTAGGGGGTTGAAAAATTATTTAGTACCGTAGCAGAATATGCAGGTACTCTTGTCTTTGATTATTCGCTCGCTCGCTCGCTCGTCTAGTCTGTCCGTCGAATAAGTTGAGAACGAAAGCAGATATCGAGCTGAAATTTTGTACACGGGTGTATACCCGGAAAATCTCGGCGGGGATTGCTTTTGGGCCATATCGAAGCAAGGGGGGTGGAGTTAGGGGTGAAAAACCGAAAAATTATTAATTGCAATAACTCGAGAACTACTGGAGGTATCTTACTGAAACTTGGTGTGCACGTTCGACCTTCAAGTCTGTAGAAACTGAAGGGGTTCCAATTTCGGGGGATAAAATTTTGGGGATGAAAACCACAAAAAATATGATAACTCAGCGAGGGTTGCACGCAGCTATTTCAAACTCAACATACACACATGTTTCGATGAAATCTTACTATGGATGCATTTTCAATAAAGGTTGTAACTCAAAAAATTTGGCTTAATAAGTATTGGTCGAAAATAGCGTCGTTCGATAGCTTTCCGTTAATGATTCAAAAAAGAATTATTCATATTTTGCGAAAAACTACCCTTAAAGGCGCTACAACCCGAGTGAGTGATCCGAGGCCTCCAGGTTAACCACACAATGCGATTTAGCGAAAGCGAGAGCCAATTGAAATGGAAGACTTCGGTCGACGAAACAAACAAATAACCCCTAACATGCAGATTCACAAAAACACGAGAACTCAAAAACTAGCGTATCAAGGCAGAATTTGGTGTGGTAATTTCCAGTGACATTGTAAACTGGACACAATTTCATTGAGATTTAACAAAGGGGATGAAATTTAAGGGTTGAAACTGGAAATTTCTTCATGTAAATGGTCGTATAAAATTACGGGGTTTGATAGATTTCGGTAAGCCATTTAAAAAAGTCTTATGAGTTTTCAACCTAAAGTCAACCCCTAGGGCACTAACAACCCCTAACCCTTAGCAGGCAAATAAAAACATTTTATTTATTTTTTCTGAGATCCTATTGATTGATTTATGAACAACCGAGCTAAGTAAATAAATACACAAGAGGTTATACAGTATAAATAAACACTCCTGCAAATCATAAAGGGGTGAATTGATAAAGGGTTAAAAACACGAATTTCTAAATTGCCGCAATTTCTCAACGCATTGGATTAGGGTCGTGAAATTGAAAACACAACTTTCTTTAGAGCATGTGGGGATGGTGAAATAGGGGGTTGGAGTTTAGAGGTTGAAACGTTCACGAAGCGCTGTAACTTGACACAAAGAAGCAATATCTTTGTGAAACTGGACATTGCATCTTCGGGAAAGGAGGAGTGAATTTTGGGACAAATCTATCGAAGGGGATGAAATTTAGGGGTGGAAACTCGTATTGTCACTGAATAATGTAGGGTTTAAAGTAAGCCCATTCGACAGCTTTCTATTGATGGTACAAAAAAGGTCTTATTCATTATTGGCGAAAAACGACCCTTAAATGCGGTACAACCCCAAACATGCCGAAACAGAATAATGCGAGAACTCAAAAAGCTCAACGTATCAGGGCTGGATTTGGTGTGTTAATTTACAGCGACACTGTAGGCTGATGGGCAAATTTTCATTATGATCTAACAAGGAGGGTGAAATTTAAGGGTTGAAACTGGAAATTTTTTCATGTAAATGGTGGAATAAAATTATGGGGTTCGATAGCTTTCGGTCAACCATTGAAAAAAAGTCTTATGAGTCTTCAACCTAAAACCAACCCCTACGCTACTAACAACCCCTCCTAAGCCCTAGCAAGCGGAGTAACTACATTTTATTTATTTTTTCGGGCTTTCTTGTGATTTTTCGATAATTCAAAATCATTTTCATTAATTTTTAACCCATCCACAATTTTTCAACCCTTTTCATGATGTGAACCCTCAGAAAGCAAAATTTACCCAGACCGCTGTGTTTTTCGCTAGTTCCACTTAACTACAGTTAATTTCCATCCCTCTTGACTTTTCATCCCCCTTAACAATTTTTCAACTCCCCGAGCGTTAATTTTGTAAAATTCGCGCAATTTTGCCTTTTTTGGGTAATAAATTTTACTCATATGGATTGTTCTTGCCTTTTTCACTTTTTCAACCCCCTTCGCAATATTTCAATCCCCAAAAGCCAAAGCATAATTGACTTATTTTCCTGTTATTTTCTGTAATTCTACTTAATTACGATTAATTATCATCCCCTTTGACTTTTCATTCCTGTTTACGATTTTTCTACCCCCAAGTGTTAATTTTGCAAAATTTGCGAATTTCGTTTCTCTTCGGTAATAAATTGAACTCATTTGGGATGTTTACATTTTTCACTTTTTCAACCCCCGTCGCAAAATTTCAACTCTATCAAATGCTAAATTTAAATATTTGTATTATTTTGGTATTATTTTCTGTAATTTTATTTAACCACGGCTAATCCTGATACCCTTTGACTTTTCATCCACCTTTACGATTTTTCAACCCCCTAAGTGCTAATTGTGCAAAATTCGCGTAATTTCGTTTCTCGTCGGTAATAAAACTGAACGCATTTGGGATTCAGTTTACCTTTTACAATTTTCCAGTTTCCCTATAGCATAATTTGGTTATTTTTCTGTTATATTGTGTAATTTTACTTAATCACAGTTAATTTTCATTTCTCTTGATTTTTCATTACCTTTCGTAATTTTTCAGCCCCTTGAGTGCTAATTGTTCAAAATTCGCCGATTTTGTTTTAATTCCGGCAATTCTTTTCACTTACTCATTTGGTTTATATTGTCATTTTTACTTTTGTCGTTTTTACTTTTCAACCCTCTAAATTTTTGTGTGAGTTTTCTTTCCATTTTCAACTTTTTAATTCTGTAACAATTTTTATTATTTCGCCTTTTTTTGACACATCTGTGCGTCTGCGGAGGCACTACTACTAGGTGCAGATTGATAAAATCTGCACTCGATTCCACCAGTAAGACCAACCGCCCCTACACACACATTAACGTGATAAACGTTTACAGGGATACACATCACATTGATATACATCTTCCGTTGGCTTTTATATGGTCATATGGTCATATGTTGTCAACAATGAGTCGCCATGGAAATTGGGTGAATCTTGGTCGTGTGGATCCCGGACAGAGTATAGTTATTTTCATGCTGGAGATTACTAAAACGGAGTCTATTATAAATCCTGTGGGACAGGGGCTAAAGGCTGCCATTTCAATGTCTCAAAAATTGACATCTTGGAAACGGTAAAAGATACGAAATTCTATTAAATTAGAAAAAAGTTGTGTTTTTCAGTGTAGAAAAGAAAAATCAAAATCAAAGATGTGTTACTGAAATATTCTGAACGGACGGAAAATTGGCAGCGTGTGATAATTTGGTTACTAATCTGCAGATCACTGACATTTTTTTCAATTACATTAGGCACCTATCTTGCACGAAGAACAAAGTGACACGACGGAAACTTTTCTAAACCTTCTAGATTAAAATTTTACATTTTTCAGTTTTTACAGTATATTTCGGGAACTAAGCCAGATATCGTGTATTTCTCTTCAGATTCTACACGGAAAAGTAAATTTTTTTTCTAAATTCAAAAAAAATCGTATCTTGTCATGAGATGTCAATTTCCGTTTTGTAATCTCCATCATGAAAATAATTTCAAAATTGTTAAACCACGTTTGCTGAAATGGCATGCGCAAAATGTTCACTGCGCCCCGGACCAATAAGGCAATTTTGCAAAATTAAAGCTCAGGGTGTTCAAAAATATTGTAAAGGGAGAGGAAAGGTCAAGTAAGAGGCGTGAAAATTAACTGAAGTTAAGTAGAATTACAGAAAATAACACCAAAATAACCCAGTTATGCAAATTTAGCTTTTGGGGGTTGAAATATGCGAAAGGGGGCGAAAAAATGAAAAAGGTAAACATTAGTCCATATGAGTAAAATTTATTACAGAAAAAAGGCAAAATTGCGCGAATTTTACGAAGTTAACGCTCGGGGGGGTTGAAAAATTGTGAAGTGGGGATGAAAAGTCAAGAGGGGTGAAAATTAATTATTGTAAGTAGAACTAGCAAAGATACCCGAAAAAGAAGCGGTTTGCGTAAACCTTGCTTTTTGAGGGTTCACACATAATATCATGAAAGGGGTTGAAAAATTGTGGATGCCTTAAAAAAATTAAAATGACTGAATTACCGAAAAATCTGAAAAAAGCCCGAAAAAATAGATAAAATGTATTTACTCCGCTTGCTGACTTAGGGGTTGATAGTAGTCTACAGGTTGCTGTTAGATTGAAGACTAATAAGACCTTTTTTCAATGGTTGACCTAAATCTATCGAACCCCATAATTTTATTCCACCATTTACTTGAATAAATTTCTAGTTTCAACCCTTAAATTTCATCCCCCTTATTAGATAGTGAAAATTTGTCCATCCGCCTACAATGTCACTGAAAATTGACACACCAAATTCTATCTTGATACGTTGAGTATTTTTTGTGTTTCTGTGTGTTAGAGGTTGTAGCGATTGTAAGGGGGGCTTTTCGCAATATATGAATAAGACCTTTTTTGAGTCACTAATGGAAAGCTATCGAATGAGCCAATTTCGACCGATACTTATTTAGCGGAATTTCGAGTTGCAACTCCTAATTTCCACCCAATCCGTTAGATTTTGAGAAAAATGCATACCCAGCAAGATTTCACCAATATACAGGATGTCCCGAAATTAGCGGTCAAAACTTTACCAGTAGATTTTTCTATGAAAAATATGAAAAAAGTCCCTATAAACATTTCGAAAAGTAAGTCCTAAGGGAGCTAAGGCCCCTTAAAGGGGCCACTTTGAAAGAGTTTTTTTTCTAAATATCTTCAAAACGGTTAAAGATAGCAACTGTGAAGAATATTTAAAAATTTTGATCATAAGCGTCTCGTACAGGAGGGGCTTAGGACTAAATTTTCTCAAACATTTTTCTAAGTCTTTTTTTCTCTAATTTGATTCTAGAATCTGAGGTTTTTTAAGTAAAAATGGTACTCTTGTTTGACATCTATAGAATGCCCCCTTTTCGAAAAAAAAATAGCTTTTCATTAGTTCAGGGCTCTACAATTTGTGACAGAAGGCATCAAAATATCGTAAACAAGTTCATGGGACGGTTCCTTACTTCGTTCTAGAAAGAAAAGTTCTTATGAGCTATAGAATCCTTCAAACAACATGCTTTGAGAGACCATAGCTCCATTAGGAAGCATTTTTCGACCCACACCCATAAGAACTTTTCTTTCTAGAATGATGTAAGGAACCGTCCCATGAATTTGTTTACGATATTTTGATGTCTTCTGTAACAAATTTTGGAGCCCTGAACCAATGAAAAGCCATTTTTTTCGAAAAGCGCGCATTCTATCGATGTCAAACAAGAGTTCCACTTGCACTTAAAATACCTCAAATTTTCAGGTCCTGGAATCATGTTTGAGAAAAAAGTACTTACAAAAATGTTTGAGTAAATTTAGCCCTAAGTACCTCCTGTACGAGACGCTTACGATCAAAATTTTGAAATTTTCTCCACATTAGTAAATTCAGCATCAAAAGTTTAGTAAAAATACCAAATTTCACGTCATGTACCTACTATATTTGACTGTTCTGAAGATATTTAGAAAAAACATTTTCAAACTGGCCCCTTTAAGGGGCCTTGGCTCCCTTAGGACTTATTTTTCGCCGTATGTTTACAGGGATTTTTTCTCATATTTTTCATAAAAGGTCAAGGTTTGCCCACTTCGGGAGACCCTTGTGGTTTTCATCCCCTAAATTTCAATCATCCCCGAAATTGGCACCCCATCACCTTTAGCAGACTTGAAAGTCGAACGTACATGCCAAGTTTCAGCAAGATATCTCCACTAGTTCTCGAGTTATTGCAATTAATAGTTTTTTTGTTTTTCATCCCTAACTCCCACCTCCGTGGGCCGATTTGGCCCAAAGGCAATCCCCGCTGAGATTTTCAGGGTACACACCTGTGCAGAAAATTTCAGGTCGATATTTCAACCTGTCTCAAGTTATTCGACGGACAGGCTAGACGAGCGAGCGAATAATCAAATACTGCTACGGCAGTAGTACAGGCTACGTGCCTGTATTCTCCCCCACTACCACACCTGTGGTGCTCCAGTCTTGCAGACAATGTGGTAAAACAGGTTTTTTGTAATTTCGCGTGCGATATCGGCACTTTAATGTAGTAGCTCACCTGTCTCTTCCGTATTTAGGCGTAGTGGGTTGTGGTGTGGATTCTTATCATTCTAGAGCTTTAGCCTAAAGCTTTTGATAGTGTGGTTGTGGTCGTAGTTGTGGCTTTGGTTTTGGTATTTTTTGGTATTTTTTGCTTTTCTTACATTTTCTTTATCTTTAACTTTTTCTTTTAACAATGTCTATTAAAACTTTAAAACGTGACTTTGTTGCAATAATATTTAACATTGTGAAAGAGATTGCACCCGAAGTAAAAACGTATGGTCAATTAAAGGATGCAATTCTGAAAGAAGAGTTAACGGCGAATATTTGTTATGAATTAAAATCACGAAAGTATAGAATGAAATCTTTTAAAAGTGAAATAACGCGTTTAGTATTGCGAAGATCTGAGGAATTTACAGATTTGTTTAAAATGGATAACGATAAAAAAGTTTTTGGTACAAGTACCATAGGATCGAGTGATAAAATCCTTGAAAGTTTTGCTGATAACATTAATAATAATAATACCCTTAATATAACCCTTTCGTTCCCAAATTAATGTTTGGTCTGCGAAAAAATTTTTTTTCACTGAAACTCGCTTAGTCTTATTTATTTATGTTACAGAAAATTGAAAAAAAAAATTGACGATTGCCCTAATCAAAATTTTGACTGATGCCATATGGAGTCATTGGGAATATGGATAGGTCATTGGTAAAGAAAAAAGTGAAATTATAAGAAGCAAATTTACTTGAAATGGTAACTTTTGAAACAATTTCTATCTTTGGTAAGACAAAGTGGTATGCCGCATTTTTCACACTTCATTCTTGTGTATGCTTTGCAGTACCGACATCTCATTTTTGGCTCAAGGTGTTGTGGCCAATGGTCTTTGTTGTCGTACCTGACATCTTCAATAGGATGCGGCACTGTAGGTTTCCTTGAAATTGATTTTGGCGGAGTTCCTTCTCTTGATGAACTCGGACTTCCTTCCCTTGAACTCGGGCGCCCACGCTTCCTAATATCCACTAGAAAGCATCGTAATAGAGCCTGTCCAATTTCACTTCTAAATACAATGAGAGTTTTATATTTTTTCATATTCAATAGTTTGAACTGCCTTCTATACAACAACCATGCGTTCACGATGCAAATATTCAGCAAATGATAGAAAATTTTCAAATAGTATCTTTTCACTCCAATTTTGGTACGATATAATGCTACTAGCATATCATTTAGATCAACTCCTCCCATGTTAGTGTTATAAATCTTTACAATATTCGGCCGTGGAACTTCAACATGTTTTTTTTCGGATTGTGACCATCTTTTTACGGTTTCGACAGGTTCGACACCAACGTATGTAGACACTAAAGTTACTGATTTATTGTCGAACCATTTTACAGCAGTAACATTTTTTTCCGCCGCAGTGTACTGATCAAAAGCACCCCGTCCCTCTTTTTTGAGCACTTTATCGTCTTTTGCTTGGAATCCCTTCAACCTGTTTGTTCGTACAGTACCTGCACCGAGAATACCCATATCTTTCAATGAGAGGAACAAATTCATAGATGTGAAAAAATTATCCGTGTAAATTTTGAAGTTGCGATTACGTGGTAGGTTTGTTGATAGCTTCACTACAATATCTCCGCTAATTCCCAATTCGGTTTGATCGTCTGTAGTTCCTTTTCCAGTATAAACTGCGAATTCATATACTATACCACTTATTCCTGCTCTGGCAAACATTTTTATGCCCCACTTATGTGGTTTATTTTTGATATATTGTTTTAGAGAAGAGTGCCCTTTGAAAGGGATCATTATCTCGTCGACAGAATTATTGTAAAGTTGTGTTTAAATGGGAAAAGTGTAATAAAAAAGTTGCATTAAGTGGAAATTCGTGGGGAATATATTTTCCACTTAATGTATACTAATTCCGGATCACAACTTGCTTTAAGTGGATTTCCCAAAGCACAATACTAAAATATTTTTCCACTCAAAGCAGAGTTATTATTTTGCGCTCATGTTCCGAAAGATGTCGCTACCAACGACTCGGTTCTGGTCATTGTATTTTGTGTTGTCGACTTGTCCCGGTCATTGCATTGAGGAATTAAGACAGATTGTTTTGGTTGCTCGGGAGCTCCAGTATGGTACTTGGTGCTTGAGTGTGTGTCGTCCATCAGCACCGAGATGAAGCTTGTAGTAGCCAAAAACGCAACAAGGATTGAAAGTGCCCTTCTCGGTGTCATTTTAAAGGGGGGTAAACTGACCTTTAAGCAATTAATCGCAGTTTTCAATATTTCAAATTAACCTGGTTTGGGATTGGAGGTTAGGTTTCGGCAATCTGTTGATAATTATTAAGATTTCCACCTGGCTCTTCAAAAGATACCAGGTAATGACTAATAACCATAATCTTATTATGTTGTATTTGTTTCTGCTTTAATTGCAGCGGGAAAATACCTACGATGAATCACAGAGTAGCTGAACTTCAATTGCCAGTTGACCACCTTGGCCCCTATCTTACAGGTGTGCCAATACCTGCCAGCGAACCGTGAATATTGGCAGACGAACTGAAGAGCATTTATTTCAATGATAGTTCTATGGATCAGAAACTTTATACGTTGTTTAGGAGAAACCAATTTGTGGTGCTTCTGATGGTGTTTCGAGTCATGAAAGGTTGTGCGAGAGCAGACGGAGACCATGGTTCTCCAAAGTTATTGTGCACTCCTTGATAGAAGAAAACAAGTCGACAGTAAAATTCATCAGTGACCGTCCAGTGTCGTGAAGCATGTCTTCAATTGCAGTGGAGCTTGGGTTGTATAATCCGAAAATTTCTGGTTTTTATCTAATATAAGTAGGTATTTAAGTACTTAAGACATTTGCACAATTATTGTCAATTGCAACACTGTTTTTAATATTTAAAGATGCCTTCTAAAAAATGCTTGTTTCATTGTATTATTTGTAATGTATCGTTCTTTATTTTACTTGTTCGTTTAGTTATTACTGTGGCTATTTGTCATTCATTAGTTAGTTCTTAATTTTGTTACCAGAGAATATTGGAGTTAGTTTTGTTTAACACTTATTTTACTTTTATTTTTTGTTTAAGGTAAATAAAATCACATTAAAGACTTTAAACATTTCTTTTACATTTCCACTTGAAAAATGGATGACATTCCGGCGGCTAACGAACAGGCTTTAAGTGGAAATTCGCATTAAGAATGATTGTTATTCGGGTTTAAGGGGTTACCCGAGTCTGCCAAAAATCAGTTTGGATCCAAAAACGTGCAGTTGATGAACCGCTAGGTCTTAGGGGCACTTGATTCTTCTCTAGTGATGTGTTTTGCATTTCGGTTCGAAAATTGGATGATATTCCGGCGGCTAACGGACAGGCTTTAAGTGGAAATTCGCATTAAGAATGATTGTTATATGGGTTTAAGAGGTTGCCAAAAATCAGTTTGGATCCAAAAACGTGCAGTTGATGAACGGCTAGTTCTTAAAGGTGCTCTTTGCGGCCTTATTGGAGCTTTTGGAGACCCGCTGGACCGATTGCACATTTTCGAAGCCACAAAGCCGCAAGAAAATGCCCAGCACACATTTACGACCCTACCATCGTCTTTACTTTACATTTCAACACAGTAAAAACTTAAAAATTTGATTATAGACTGCCAAAAGAGCCACAAGTGGCTCACTTGCATTAAATTCTCCTTCAATGACCAATTTCTTGCATTTCAGTTCGAAAATTGGATGATATTCCGACGGCTAACGGACAGGCTTTAAGTGGAAATTCGCATTAAGAATGATTGTTATTCGGATTTAAGGGGTTACCCGAGTCTGCCAAAAATTAGTTTGGATCCAAAAACGTGCAGTTGATGAACCGCTAGGTCTTAGGGGCACTGGCTTCTTCTCCAGTGATGAGTTTCGCATTTCGGTTCGAAAATTGGATGATATTCCGGCGGCTAACGGACAGGCTTTAAGTGGAAATTCGCATTAAGAATGATTGTTATATGGGTTTAAGAGGTTGCCAAAAATCAGTTTGGATCCAAAAACGTGCAGTTGATGAACGGCTAGTTCTTAAAGGTGCTCTTTGCGGCCTTATTGGAGCTTTTGGAGACCCGCTGGACCGATTGCACATTTTCGAAGCCACAAAGCCGCAAGAAAATGCCCAGCACACATCTACGACCCTACCATCGTCTTTACTTTACATTTCAACACAGTAAAAACTTAAAAATTTGATTATAGACTGCCAAAAGAGCCACAAGTGGCTCACTTGCATTAAATTCTCCTTCAATGACCAATTTCTTGCATTTCAGTTCGAAAATTGGATGATATTCCGACGGCTAACGGACAGGCTTTAAGTGGAAATACGCATTAAGAATGATTGTTATTCGGATTTAAGGGGTTACCCGAGTCTGCCAAAAATTAGTTTGGATCCAAAAACGTGCAGTTGATGAACCGCTAGGTCTTAGGGGCACTGGCTCCTTCTCCAGTGATGAGTTTCGCATTTCGGTTCGAAAATTGGATGATATTCCGGCGGCTAACGGACAGGCTTTAAGTGGAAATTCGCATTAAGAATGATTGTTATATGGGTTTAAGAGGTTGCCAAAAATCAGTTTGGATCCAAAAACGTGCAGTTGATGAACGGCTAGTTCTTAAAGGTGCTCTTTGCGGCCTTATTGGAGCTTTTGGAGACCCGCTGGACCGATTGCACATTTTCGAAGCCACAAAGCCGCAAGAAAATGCCCAGCACACATTTACGACCCTACCATCGTCTTTACTTTACATTTCAACACAGTAAAAACTTAAAAATTTGATTATAGACTGCCAAAAGAGCCACAAGTGGCTCACTTGCATTAAATTCTCCTTCAATGACCAATTTCTTGCATTTCAGTTCGAAAATTGGATGATATTCCGACGGCTAACGGACAGGCTTTAAGTGGAAATACGCATTAAGAATGATTGTTATTCGGATTTAAGGGGTTACCCGAGTCTGCCAAAAATTAGTTTGGATCCAAAAACGTGCAGTTGATGAACCGCTAGGTCTTAGGGGCACTGGCTTCTTCTCCAGTGATGAGTTTTGCATTTCGGTTCGAAAATTGGATGATATTCCAGCGGCTAACGGACAGGCTTTAAGTGGAAATTCGCATTAAGAATGATTGTTATACGGGTTTAAGGGGTTGCCAAAAATCAGTTTGGATCCAAAAACGTGCAGTTGCTGAACGGCTAGTTCTTAAAAGTACTCTTTGGGGCCTTATTAGAGCTTTTGGAGTACCGCTGGACCGATTGCACGTTTTCGAAGCCACAAAGCCGCAAGAAAATGCCCAGCATACATTTACGGTCCTACCGTCGTCTTTACTTTACATTTCAACACAATAAAAACTTAAAAATTTTATTCTAGACTGCCAAAAGAGCCACAAGTGGCTCACTTGCGTCAAATTCTCCTTCAATGACAAATTTTTTGCATTTCAGTTCGAAAATTGGATGATATTCCGGCGGCTAACGACGGACAGGCTCTAAGTGGAAATTCGCATTAAGAATGATTGTTATACGGATTTAAGGGGTTGCCAAAAATCAGTTTGGATCCAAAAACGTGCAGTTGCTGAACGCCTAGTTCTTAAAGGTACTCTTTGGGGCCTTATTAGAGCTTTTGGAGTACCGCTGGACCGATTGCACATTTTCGAAGCCACAAAGCCGCAAGAAAATGCCCAGCACACATTTACGGTCCTACCGTCGTCTTTACTTTACATTTCAACACAATAAAAACTTAAAAATTTGATTCTGCACTGTCAAAAGAGCCACAAGTAGCTTACTTGCGTTAAATTCTCCTTCAATGACCAATTTTCGAACGGAAAATTGGATGATATTCCGGCGGCTAACGGACAGGCTTTAAGTGGAAATTCGCATTAAGAATGATTGTTATTCGGATTTAAGGGGTTACCCGAGTCGTCCAAAAATCAGTTTGGGTCCAAAAACGTGCAGTTGATGAACCGCTAGGTCTTAGGGGCACTGGCTTCTTCTCCAGTGATGAGTTTTGCATTTCGGTTCGAAAATTGGATGATATTCCGGCGGCTAACGGACAGGCTTTAAGTGGAATTTCGCATTAAGAATGATTGTTATACGGGTTTAAGGGGTTGCCAAAAATCAGTTTGGATCCAAAAACGTGCAGTTGATGAACGGCTAGTTCTTAAAGGTACTCTTTGGGGCCTTATTAGAGCTTTTGGAGTACCGCTGGACCGATTGCACATTTTCGAAGCCACAAAGCCGCAAGAAAATGCCCAGCACACATTTACGGTCCTACCGTCGTCTTTACTTTACATTTCAACACAGTAAAAATTTAAAAACTTGATTCTGGACTGTCAAAAGAGCCACAAGTAGCTTACTTGCGTTCAATTCTCCATCAATGACCAATTTTTTGCATTTCAGTTTTTCAGTTCGAAAATTAGATGATAATCCGACGGCTAACGGACAGGCTTTAAGTGGAAATTCGCATTAAGAATGATTGTTATTCGGATTTAAGGGGTTACCCGAGTCTGCCAAAAATCAGTTTGGATCCAAAAACGTGCAGTTGATGAACCGCTAGGTCTTAGGGGCACTGGATTCTTCTCCAGTGATGAGTTTTGCATTTCGATTCGAAAATTGGATGATATTCCGGCGGCTATCGGACAGGCTTTAAGTGGAAATTCGCATTAAGAATGATTGTTATACGGGTTTAAGGGGTTGCCAAAAATCAGTTTGGATCCAAAAACGTGCAGTTGCTGAACGGCTAGTTCTTAAAGGTACTCTTTGGGGCCTTATTAGAGCTTTTGGAGTACCGCTGGACCGATTGCACGTTTTCGAAGCCACAAAGCCGCAAGAAAATGCCCAGCACACATTTACGGTCCTACCGTCGTCTTTACTTTACATTTCAACACAATAAAAACTTAAAAATTTTATTCTAGACTGCCAAAAGAGCCACAAGTGGCTCACTTGCGTCAAATTCTCCTTCAATGACAAATTTTTTGCATTTCAGTTCGAAAATTGGATGATATTCCGGCGGCTAGCGGACAGGCTCTAAGTGGAAATTCGCATTAAGAATGATTGTTATACGGATTTAAGGGGTTGCCAAAAATCAGTTTGGATCCAAAAACGTGCAGTTGCTGAACGCCTAGTTCTTAAAGGTACTCTTTGGGGCCTTATTAGAGCTTTTGGAGTACCGCTGGACCGATTGCACATTTTCGAAGCCACAAAGCCGCAAGAAAATGCCCAGCACACATTTACGGTCCTACCGTCGTCTTTACTTTACATTTCAACACAATAAAAACTTAAAACTTTGATTCTGCACTGTCAAAAGAGCCACAAGTAGCTTACTTGCGTTAAAGTCTCCTTCAATGACCAATTGTTTGCATTTCCGTTCGAAAATTGGATGATATTCCGGCGGCTAACGGACAGGCTTTAAGTGGAAATTCGCATTAAGAATGATTGTTATTCGGATTTAAGGGGTTACCCGAGTC
This sequence comes from Pycnomerus fuliginosus, assembly GCA_963924575.1. Lineage (NCBI taxonomy): Eukaryota > Metazoa > Arthropoda > Insecta > Coleoptera > Zopheridae > Pycnomerus > Pycnomerus fuliginosus. The sequence goes on from CAWUQC010000001.1 coordinate 1,021,324, forward strand.
TGCCAAAAATCAGTTTGGGTCCAAAAACGTGCAGTTGATGAACCGCTAGGTCTTAGGGGCACTGGCTTCTTCTCCAGTGATGAGTTTTGCATTTCGGTTCGAAAATTGGATGATATTCCGGCGGCTAACGGACAGGCTTTAAGTGGAATTTCGCATTAAGAATGATTGTTATACGGGTTTAAGGGGTTGCCAAAAATCAGTTTGGATCCAAAAACGTGCAGTTGATGAACGGCTAGTTCTTAAAGGTACTCTTTGGGGCCTTATTAGAGCTTTTGGAGTACCGCTGGACCGATTGCACATTTTCGAAGCCACAAAGCCGCAAGAAAATGCCCAGCACACATTTACGGTCCTACCGTCGTCTTTACTTTACATTTCAACACAGTAAAAATTTAAAAACTTGATTCTGGACTGTCAAAAGAGCCACAAGTAGCTTATTTGCGTTCAATTCTCCATCAATGACCAATTTTTTGCATTTCAGTTTTTCAGTTCGAAAATTGGATGATATTCCGACGGCTAACGGACAGGCTTTAAGTGGAAATTCGCATTAAGAATGATTGTTATTCGGATTTAAGGGGTTACCCGAGTCTGCCAAAAATCTGTTTGGATCCAAAAACGTGCAGTTGACGAACCGCTAGGTCTTAGGGGCACTGGCTTCTTCTCCAGTGATGAGTTTTGCATTTCGGTTCGAAAATTGGATGATATTCCGGCGGCTAACGGACAGGCTTTAAGTGGAAATTCGCATTAAGAATGATTGTTATACGGGTTTAAGGGGTTGCCAAAAATCAGTTTGGATCCAAAAACGTGCAGTTGATGAACGGCTAGTTCTTAAAGGTACTCTTTGCGGCCTTATTGGAGCTTTTGGAGACCCACTGGACCGATTGCACATTTTCGAAGCCACAAAGCCGCAAGAAAATGCCCAGCACACATTTACGACCCTACCGTCGTCTTTACTTTACATTTCAACACAATAAAAACTTAAAAATTTGATTCTAGACTGCCAAAAGAGCCACAAGTGGCTCACTTGCATTAAATTCTCCTTCAATGACCAATTTTTTGCATTCTCCAGTGATGAGTTTTGCATTTCGGTTCGAAAATTGGATGATATTCCGGCGGCTAACGGACAGGCTTTAAGTGGAAATTCGCATTAAGAATGATTGTTATACGGGTTTAAGGGGTTGCCAAAAATCAGTTTGGATAAAAAACGTGCAGTTGCTGAACGGCTAGTTCTAAAGGTACTCTTTGGGGCCTTATTAGAGCTTTTGGAGTACCGCTGGACCGATTGCACATTTTCGAAGCCACAAAGCCGCAAGAAAATGCCCAGCACACATTTACGGTCCTACCGTCCGTCTTTACGTTACATTTCAACACAGTAAAAATTTAAAAATTTGATTCTGCACTGTCAAAAGAGCCACAAGTGGCTCACTTGCGTTAAATTCTCCGTCAATGACCAATTTTTTGCATTTCAGTTCGAAAATTGGATGATTTTCCGACGGCTAACGGACAGGCTTTAAGTGGAAATTCGCTTTAAGAATGATTCTTATACGGGTTTAAGGAGTTGCCAAAAATCAGTTTGGATCCAAAAACGTGCAGTTGATGAACGGCTAGTTCTTAAAGGTACTCTTTGCGGCCTTATTGGAGCTTTTGGAGAACCGCTGCACCGATTGCACATTTTCGAAGCCACAAAGCCGCAAGAAAATGCCCAGCACACATTTACGACCCTACCGTCGTCTTTACTTTACATTTCAACACAATAAAACCTTAAAAATTTGATTCTAGACTGCCAAAAGAGCCACAAGTGGCTCACTTGCGTTAAATTCTCCGTCAATGACCAATTTTTTGCATTTCAGTTCGAAAATTGGATGATATTCCGACGGCTAACGGACAGGCTTTAAGTGGAAATTCGCTTTAAGAATGATTGTTATTCGGGTTTAAGGGGTTGCCCGAGTCTGCCAAAGATCAGTTTGGATCCAAAAAGTGGTGAAGTGAAGTGGGGAGCTTAAAACGTGCAGTTGATGAACCGCTAGGTCTTAGGGGCACTTGCTTCTTCTCTAGTGCTGAGTTTTGCATTTCGGTTTGAAAATTGGATGATATTCCGACGACTAACGGACAGGCTTTAAGTGGAAATTCGCTTAAAAAATGATTCTTATACGGCTTGCCAAAAATCAGTTTCGATCCAAAAACGTGCAGTTGGTGAACGGTTAGTTCTTAAAGGTACTCTTTGCGGTCTTATTGGAGCTTTTGGAGAACCGCTTAACCGATTACACATTTTCGAAGCTTTAAAGCCGCAAGAAAATGCCCAGCACACATTTACGACCCTACCGTCGTCTTTACTTTACATTTCAACACAATAAAACCTTAAAAATTTGATTCTAGACTGCCAAAAGAGCCACAAGTGGCTCACTTGCGTTAAATTCTCCGTCAATGACCAATTTTTTGCATTTCTGTTCGAAAATTGGATGATATTCCGACGGCTAACGGACAGGCTTTAAGTGGAAATTCGCTTTAAGAATGATTGTTATTCGGGTTTAAGGGGTTGCCCGAGTCTGCCAAAGATCAGTTTGGATCCAAAAAGTGGTGAAGTGAAGTGGGGAGCTTAAAACGTGCAGTTGATGAACCGCTAGGTTTTAGGGGCACTTGCTTCTTCTCTAGTGCTGAGTTTTGCATTTCGGTTTGAAAATTGGATGATATTCCGACGACTAACGGACAGGCTTTAAGTGGAAATTCGCTTAAAAAATGATTCTTATACGGCTTGCCAAAAATCAGTTTCGATCCAAAAACGTGCAGTTGGTGAACGGTTAGTTCTTAAAGGTACTCTTTGCGGTCTTATTTGAGCTTTTGGAGAACCGCTTAACCGATTACACATTTTCGAAGCTTTAAAGCCGCAAGAAAATGCCCAGCACACATTTACGGTCCTGCCTTCGCCTTTACTTTAGATTTCATAGCAACAAAAACTTAAAAATTTGATTCTGGACTGCCAAAAGAGCCACAAGTAGCTTACTTGCGTTAAATTCTCCATCAATGACCAATTTTTTGCATTTTAGTTCGAAAATTAGATGACAATTCGACAACTAACGGATAGGCTTTAAGTGGAAATTCGCATTAAGAATAATTGTTATTCGAGTTTAAGGGGTTACCCGAGTCTGTCAAAAATCAGTTTGGATCCAAAAACGTGCAGTTGAAGAACCGCTAGGTCTTAAGGGCACTCGCTTCGGCCCCAGTAATGAGTTTTTGCATCTCGGTTCCAAAATTTGATGATATTCTGACGGCTAACGGACAGGCTTTAAGGGGAAATTCGCATTAAGAATGATTGTTATATTGGTTTAGGGGGTTGCCAAAAATCAGTTTCGATCCAAAAACGTGCAGTTGGTGAACGGCTAGTTATTAAAGGTACTCGTTGCGCCCTTATTGGAGCTTTTGGAGAACCACTGTACCGATTGGACATTTTCGAAGACACAAAGTCGCTAGAAAATGCCCAGCACACATTTACGGCCCTGCCTTCGCCTTTACTTTAGATTTCAACACAATAAAATCTTAAAAATTTGATTCTGGACTGCCAAAAGGGCCATAAGTAGCTTACTTGCGTTAAATTTTCCATCAATGACCAATTTTTTGCATTTCGGTTCGAAAATTGGATGATATTCCGACGACTAACGGACAGGCTTTAAGTGGAAATTCGCATTAAGAATGATTGTTATTCGGGTTTAATGGGTTGCCCGAGTCTGCCAAAAATCAGTCTGGATCCAAAAACGTGCAGTTGAAGAATCGCTAGGTCTTAGGGTCACTTGCTTCTTCTCCAGTGATAAGTTTTGCATTTCGGTTCGAAAATTGAATGATATTCCCACGGCTAACGGACAGACTTTAAGTGGAAATTCGCATTAAGAATGATTGTTATACGGGTTTAAGGGGTTGCCAAAAATCAGTTTGGATCCAAAAACGTGCAGTTGCTGAACGGATAGTTCTTTAAGGTACTCTTTGCGGTCTTATTGGAGCTTTTGGAGAACCGCTGGATCGATTGCACATTTTCGAAGCCAGAAAGCCGCAAGAAAATGCCCAGCACACATTTACGGTCCTGCCTTCGCCTTTACTTTAGATTTCAACACAACAAAAACTTAAAAATTTGATTCTGGACGACCAATTTATTGCATTTCAGTTCGAAAATTAGATGATAATCCGACAGGTAACGGACAGGCTTTAAGTGAAAATTCGCATTAAGAATTATTGTCATTTGGATTTACGGGGTTACCCGAGTCTGCCAAAAATCAGTTTGGATTCAAAAACGTGCAGTTGATGAACCGCTAGGTCTTAAGGGCACTCGCTTCGTACCCAGTGATGAGTTTCTTCATATCAGTTCGAATATTGGATGATATTCTGACGGCTAACGGACAGGCTTTAAGTAGAAATTCGCATTAAAAATGATTGTTATTCGGGTTTAATGGGTTGCCCGAGTCTGCCAAAACTCAGTTTGGATCCAAAATCGTGCAGTTGAAGAATCGCTAGGTCTTAGGGGCACTTGCTTCTTCTCCAGCGATGGGTTTTGCATTTCGGTTCGAAAATGGGATGACATGTGTTTAAAGGGTTATTCGAGTTTGTTGCACAAAGATCAGTTCAAAAAATGGTGGTATTTCATAAACTGCTCGGTCTTAAAGGTACTCGCTGCTCCCTTATTGGAACATTTGGAGAGCCACTGATCCGATTGGACGTTTTCGAGGACGTTTTTTGCATTTTTGTTCCAAAATTGTTTGATAGCTAGTCTAGCTTTCCCCTTCCAATAATACCCCCCTTCGATTTGCACAATTACACTGCGGACCCACTTCAAAAAAAAACTTAAGATCACCCCAAAAAGCAACCCCTACGAACTGTCCCAAAAAAGCCATCTCCAATAAGCATCTTGAAAAAGCCAACATAAAACAAAACGGAAACTCTTGAAATTACCCCGAAAGAAAACCGCAAAAGGCAGTTTTAAAACTCGCCCCAAAATGAAACTTCTAAAACACACCTCAAGAGCCACCCTTAAAAACCACCCCAAAAAATTACCACAGAAGGAACCCCCAAAATATCCACTCCAGAACAACCACTAAAACCCACTCACAAATATATCCTCAAAAGCAACCCCTAACACAACGCCAAAAAACCCGACCCCTAAATACCACAACAATATCTATAGAGTGCCCTTCCCACGATCCGATTATTCAGCCAAGTTCTTAGAAAATACCTACGGAACGTCGACCGAGCCAACCACTACCCAAGCCATGTGACAGCGCAGCGGTAGTACTATTTAACCCCCTTCCCTTGGGCCAGTTAGGAACATATAATAATGATATCTATCTATCTGCCATCCATATTTCAATTACATCTCAAAGCTCTCGAAACCCGAAATTTATCGCGTCAGAAAAATTGTGAAAAACAACCCCACAGCTATGCGAAATGAATCCAAGGAGAAAAGCTGCAGATATGCTGGTTCAGAATGCATTCAATGCAAATTCCATTTGTTGAACTGTGAGATCAGGCAACAAGTAATACATTTAATAAAATTGATTTTTTTAATTACAGACGGCACTAAACCCGTCTATAAAACATTCTCATTTCCTCTTTAGATTCTAGATCCTAATGTTAATGTATCAGCTAAAGATTTTAAATAATAAACGACTATGAACGATTATTTGTTTAAATGGTAAATTTTACATTGGCGACACTAGTGACATCTTGCGTCGATGCGGACAAAAAATCTGAACCTCTTTAAAACATACATTTTAGTAGCTACTATTATTTAAATTATTTTTCCACTTAATACTTTTCGGGTTAACGCAGACTTCGCGCTAGGGGGTATTATTATTATTATTATTATTATTATTATTTCCAGCCCTCGTGACTTTTCATCCCCCTTATCAATTTTTCAACCCCCCGAGCGTTAATTTTGTAAAATTCGCGCAGTTTTGCCTTATTTCGGTAACAAATTTTACTCATATACATTGTTCTTGCCTTTTCACTTTTTCGACCCCCTTCGCAATATTTCAACCCCCAAAAGCCAAATTTCCATGATTGGTTTATTTTCGTGTTATTTTCTCTAATTCTGCTTAATTATGATTAATTTTCATCCCTTTTGACTTTTCAACCCCCTAAGTGCTAATTTGCCATAATTCGCGTAATTTCGTTTTTCTTCGGTAATAACTTATTCGGATGATGATTTCATTTTTCACTTTTTTCATCCCCCTTCGCAATGTTTCAACTGTTCAAACGCAAAATTTACATAATTGGGTTATTTTGGTGTTATTTTCCGTAATTTTTCTTAGCCACGGTTAATATTCATATCTTTTGACTTTCCATCCGCCTTTACGATTTTTCAACCCCCTAAGTGGTAATTTTGCAAAGTTCGCATAATTTCGTTTTTCGTCGGTAATAAAATTGAACGCATTTTGGGATTCAGTTTACCTTTTACAATTTTCCAGTTTCCTTCGCTTATTTCAACCCCCGCAAAAGTTTTAATTGCATAATTTGGTTATTTTCGTATTAAATTTCGTAATTCTACTTAATCACTAAGGTCCGGATTCTAGGTAAAATACCTATTGAGAAGTTCTAAAGGTATTGCAAATTAAATGTGATATAAATCCAGATCTCGAAGAAATGAGTCATTTGATGCCCACTTTATTTTACCTAAAATACCTAATACTACATTTTGTCACCTTAATGTAGTTTTATAGAACCTAAAGTAGTTTTTTTTAAATATGATAATAACAGAAATGTTCCCGAATTTTTGTGTTTAGGTTGAGATCAAGTCTTCAAGTCTTTCGTTACACATGCTTACTCCCGTTATACTTAGGGCGGGTTGTATAAAACATTTAATCCTGGAATTAAAGCTAAGCAAGCCCCTTACGATATCATAAAAACAATTGTTGTCAACACGTTGTTCCTATGGAATTCTTGAAGCCTAAGGCTCTAATTGCTTAAACTAGACAATACTAAAGCTGGATTATATAAAACATTAATCCTGCCTTAAAATTAATAATTCAAAAATTCTATAGCAACAAATTGTTGACAACAATTGTTTCTATGGTGTCGTTAGGGGCTAAGGGTTAAGTCCAGGATTAATGTTCTATACTATACAACCCACCATTAGTATTGTTTAGTTTAAGCAATTAGAGCTTTTCCTTTGAAATATTTGTATCCTACAGTTTAACACAATAAAATTATTCGCACTTGTTTCAAAAGCCAACGGAAGATGTATATCAATGCGATGTATATCTCGGTAGACGTTTAACAAGTTAATGTGTATGTAGGGGCGGCTGGTCTTACTGGTGGAATCGGGTGCAGATTTTATCAATCTGCACCTAGTAGTAGTGCCTCCGCAAAAACGCACAGATGTGTCAAAAAGGCGAAATGTTAAATAACTGTTGTTACAAAATTTAAAAATAGAAAATGAACAGGAATGAGTAAATGAAAAGAATTACCGGAATTAAAACAAAATTTGGCGAATTTTGAAAAATTAACACTCGGGGCTGAAAAATTGTGAAAGGTGATGAAAAGTCAAGAGGAATGAAAATTAAGTGTGATTAAGTAGAATTACGAAATAAAACATGAAAATAACCAAATTATGCAATTAAAACTTTTGTGGTGGTTGAAATACGCACTTAAACCTACCTATTGCGAAGGAAACTGAAAAATTGTAAAAGGTAAACTGAATCCCAAATGCGTTCAATTTTATGACCGACGAAAAACGAAATTATCCGAATTTTGCAAAATTAGCACTTAGGGGGTTGAAAAATCGTAAAGGTGGATGAAAAATCAAAAGGTATGAGGATTAACCCTGGCTAAGTAAAATTACGGAAAATAACACCAAATTAACCCAATTATGTAAAAGCATTTGAAGACTTGAGACATTGCGAAGGGGGATGAAAAAAGTGAAAAATTTAATCATCATCCAAATGGGTTCAATTTATTACAGAAGAAAAACGAAAATATCCGTTTTTTTCAAAATTAACACCTAGGGGGTTGAACAATTGTAAAGGGGGATGAAACGTCAAAGTGGATGAGAATTAATCGTAATTAAGCAGAATTACAGAAAATAACACGAAAGTAAACCAATTATGCAAATTTAGCTTTTGGGGGTTGAAATGTTGCGAAGGGGGTTGGAAAAGTGAAAAAGATAAACATAATCCAAATGAGTTCAATTTATTACCGAAGGAAAACTAAATTACGTGAATTTTGCAAAATAAACACTTAGGGGGTTGAAAAATTGTAAAGGGGGATGAAAAGTTAAAAGGGATGAGAATTAATCGTATTTAAGTAGAATTACAGAAAATAACACGAAAATAAGCCAATTATGCAAATTTGACTTTTGGGGGTTGAAACATTGCGAAGGGGTCGAAAAAGTGAAAAAAGCAAGAACAATCAATAAGAGTAAAATTCGGTAAAATTTATTACCGAAAAAAGGCAAAACTGCGCGAATTTTACAAAATTAACGCTCGGGGGGGAGAAAAATTGTTAAGGGGGATGAAAAATCAAAAAGGATGAAAATGTACTGTAGTTAAGTAGAACTAGCGAAAATCACACGAAAAAGAAGCGGTCTGGATAAATTTTGCTCTTTGAGGGTTCACATAATTATCATGAAAGGGGTTGAAAAATTGTGGATTTGTTAAAAATTAATGAAAATGACTTTGAATTATTAACAAATCCGAAGAAAGCAAAAAAAAAAATAAAATGTATTTACTCCGCTTGCTAGGGCTTAGGGGTTGGTAGTAGTGTAGGGGTTGGTTTTAGGTTGAAGACTCATAAGACTTTTTTTCAATAACGACCCGAAATCTATCGAGCCCTCTAATTTTATTCCACCACTACATGAAAAAATTTCAAGTTTCAACCCTTAAATTTCATCCCCCTTGTTAAATCATAATGAATATTTGCCCATCCGCCTACAATGTCGCTGTAAATTACCACACCAAATCCAGCCCTGATACGGTGAGCAGTTTTTGAGTTCTCGCATTTTTGTGTTTCGGCAGGTTGGGGGGTTGTAAGTCCTTTAAGGGTCGTTTTTCGCGAGTTATGAATAAGATGTCACGTTCAATTTCGAGCTCCCGAGCGGTTCTACCTTCAAGGGTGGAGATTGCTCGTATTTCCTTCTCCGCTGCTACTTTGCATCATCGGGTATAATTTTCGGCCTCCCTCTGCAGGCGTTGGGTGGTGGCGGCGGAAGATCGGTGTCTTTTGGGGGCGCTTCGGATGGCGGTTGTGCCTCAAAGTTTAGTGTCGATAAGTAAGTCACATGGTAAAGAATCTCTTACCTGGTGATTTAATGGGGATTCGTGACCCCGTTTCGGGAATTAAGGCTGGGTTTCACGGCCAATTTGGCAGAATTATCATTAATTTGCGGACTATCAACAACTGTCAGATTTCGAGGTTAAGTTGACATCTGCAACCTAGAGAATCGGGGCTACCAACGTTACTCTGTCTGGGGAATTTTAGTTCCTTAAAATGGCGAGCGAGGGCGCTGTGTCTCTCGTCGGGGTTCGGCCATTTTGCTAAGTCTCTTCCGGTGTAGTCAGCCATCGTGTTAAGAGGTCAGAGACGGCGTCCTGGTATTTGTGTAAATTCCCTCAGGAGATTGCAGGATTCCGCCCCAGATTGGTGAAGTGCCCTTGATTGGCGTTCCCATCACACCGTTTATCGGGTTTTGACGACCTCGAAACCAAATTCCATCGTCGGTTGATTGATAGTACACCCTCTACACGAGGTATTGCTTTGATTAAGTATTTCTTGTTCTAATATTTATTTTAGGGTTTTCTGGTAGGGCTTAATTGCCTTAGTAATTTCGGTTGGGTTTGGAGTACCCTCCGTTACGTGTTTCGAGGGGTTGAAGACCACCCTGTGTTGGTGATTTATAGGGTTGGAAATTCTCCCCCCATCTTCGTGTGATTCCGGTTAGAATCTTGTCGATTGTTGAACCACCAGTTCAGTACCTCCACTGTGGCGAAAGTAATCCTCAGCTTAAAACACCTAGCCGAAGGCATCGAGGGATCGAGGCCGAGTCAGCCACATTTGCTCGTAGCCACCACCCAGGCAAGGGGGCGACGATCTTGGCTCAGCACAGCTGGTCACTGCAGTCCTCGACTCCCGCCCGCTCTGTATTTGGTGAGTCCGTCCCTTTTTCACATCGAAGGGCTTCGCCACATTCGGATTGACCCTTCGATTTATTGTTGAAGTGATCGAACACAATCGACACCCCCTTGAGTTATGTTGTATTGTGTATTTGGGCTTCACCCCCTTTAATTTGTGTTATTTAGTACGAATTTGTCTTTTCTTACTACTTTATTTAAATTTTGCCAGTTAATTGTAACTTCATAAACTTTAATTGTTATTAGTTTGGCCCTCAGCCATTTAGTACCAAAAATATCCGTTCGTGGCGGTACTTAACGTGTGGCCGGTTTTGGCCTCCGCTTAATCCGACCCTTCACCAACTTGCGCGAACATTTGCGTCATCTTGCGGCTTAGTAGGTACCTGCGACCGCCAATTTGCGCTCGAGACATAATCGGTCAATTAAGTTGGAGCTCCGTGAAGGCTCTGTTTCGTCCGGATTGCGGTACGTTTTGCTGTCATCATTTTTAATTGTGAAATTATCCGCTTAATAACTGGTAAACGAATTTTTGTATCAAACTGATATATATAAATGTACATAGTTTTAATGTTTGTGCGTTATTGCTAAAGTTAGCCACTCCCTTCAATTTATATGAGATTTATATTGTGATTTCTGGCTTTCGACGTCGTCGCATCAGGGTAAATAAAGCCAGTGGCGTCCTTAAGTACCAACTTCAAGTAGTAGCCTGCCTATTTGCTACCTACCTCCTGTATAGGAGAAGATCCACCGCCCTGGGATCGGGCTTGCGATTTATTTTTCAGAACTCCTTTTTTTTTGTGTATGCACTAATCAGTTGTGGGTCCTCTTGACCAGTGGACCTACCCAACGCCCTGCGCGATCTGATTGTGTCAAAGACCTTTTCTGTACCATCAATAGAAAGCTATCGAATGGTATTAATTTCAACCCTACATTATTCAGTAAAAATTCAAGTTTCCACCCCTAACTTTCATCCCCTTCGATAAATTTCTCCTAAAATTCACCCTTCCCTTCTCGGAGATGCAGTGTGTAAGATGTCACAGTTCCGCAGAAGATATTCTTCTCGTGTCAAATTACAGGGCTTCAACCCCTAAACTCCAACCCCCTATTTCACCACCTCCACATGCCCTAAAGGAAGTTGTGTTTTCAATTTCACCACCCTAGTCCCTAACCCAATTTGTTGAAAAATTAAGGTGATTTGTGGATTCATGTTTTCAACACCTCATGATTTCACCCCTTTATGATTTACAGGGGTGAGTTTATTTTTCCGGTGTGACATAACTCCTTGCGTATTTACTGACTTCAGTTGCTTATAAATAAATCAATAGGGTTTCAGAAAAAATAAATAAAATATAATTATCCGCTTACAAAGAGTTAGGGGTGGTTAATGGCCTAGGGGTTGGTTTTAGATTGAAAACTCATAAGACCTTTTTTCAATAGTTGACCGAAATCTATCGAGCCCCGTCATTTTAGGGTACCATTTACTTGAAGAAATTTCAAGTTTCGACCCTTAAATTTCATCCCCTTTGTTAGATATTATTGACAATTCAACTTTTACTTTATAAACCAATACGAATTAACCGCTTAAGCCAATCACAGCCTGACTAATTTGGCAATTTGTACATGTGGTGATTGCCAGGCAGTTGTCAAAAACGAGAAACGTCAAGTCGTTGAATTGTCTTGCTGAATACAACTCATGGTCTCAATATCTTGGTAATTTTTCTCACTTTGATTATGACTCGCCTGCTCGTTGCATCAAAGTGACAAAAATTGCCGGCAATATTGAGACCACTTGTATTATATACGAAAATTTGTCCATCCACCTATAATGTCACTGGAAATTCACACACCAAATTCTGCCTTGATACGTTTAGTAGTTTTTTTCGTATTTTTGTGTTTCTGCATGTTAGGGGTTGTAGCGCCTATAAGGGTGGTTTTTCTCAAAATATGAATGACACCTTTTTTGAATCATTAATGGAAAGCTATCGAATGACGCCAATTTCGACCAATACTTATTAAGCGGAAGAGGGAGGAATAATTGCTAATATCCACTTGATGATTCACTTTTACTGTGGCCTTCAGCATCGAATAGCACGACCAAAGGGATGAAGGTTTTTTGTCCTTAGAAAGGTTGTAACGTAACGTGGTGCAGAGTAATAACATTCAGTCAAACATTGCAATAATTTAAGTTTGCCGCCACCACGTGGCCTCGTGAAATTGGCGCGAAACTGATGGGGAGAGGAGATAAGAAAAGAAAAAAGTGACAATCAAAGAATTTTCGCTGGGTGTGACCATTCTAAAACGAGAAGAACGCTTTCAGAACACCTAAAGGTACAAAATCTGTTAAATAATTAAACTAAACTCAATTTGTAGGCTCTAAATAAACTCAACTGTCACTAAACTCTTTCTAACGATAGATTAAACATCTTTTATTCAAAAGACCTTATACGAGCTGAGGTATGTCCATGCACAATCAATTTTCTGGGCCTCAAGTAGAGATTTCAGGTCTTTTGGTACATTCCATCTCAAGAACTTCTAGTTTCGGCGCAGCCCAGCCCCTACGTTAACTTATTAAGTCGACCACATCTCCGTCCACCAGTTTCACCCGAGAACTTGAACAGCCAGCCTTCGGCTACTAGTCCAGTCGCCCCAATTCACTATCTTTCCTCTCGTAGGAGAGACGTCACCGTCAACGCTTCGATTTGTGAGTACACCTCATCGTATTACTTCGAAAGTCTCCTTCGTGGCTGATGTCCTCGCCACTTTCAAACCACAACTTTTGAACTGCGGCCATAGCTTCGAACCATTTTATTTCACGTTAGCAATCTAAATTTAATATTTGTGAGGGGAGCAGCTGCTGCCACGTAGAAATCCATTGTAAATATAAGGCCTACCTCATTACGTTGTGTCAACATCTACAACTTTTTAATACAAATTTTAATACACCCCCAAATTGAGTTGTTGACTTACTAGTGGTGATTGTGGTATTCTGGGGGGGTGGCCAAGGGTTTATTTGAGGCTGAACAAAATAATTTAACATTCTTTCACTTAACTTCGTCGTTTACGTCACGTCAGGTGACAAGTGACACTAGTGACATTGGTCACGTGGTTTAAGCAAGCTACTGTCATCTCAGCAACCCCGACCCGACCGGCTAGAGGTGGGAGCGGTCGGAATCACAGGGTAGGTAGTACTCGGCTCCATTTTCCTTTGACATCGAATGGTGTCTGGCGCCCAAGGACAAATAGTCGGAAATCAGAACACCTGAACTAACGACCAGAGCTAGCGGGGTGGTCACAAGGTGCCAGAAATAAGCCAAAAGACTCTTTTCGCAATGGTAATTTTCAATACAGTCTTTCATATTACACCACTTCACATAGTCGCTGTACGTTTTCTCGTAGAGTTGCTTGGATTTTTCGGGTAGCAGCCCACAACTTCTGGCTTTCTCAGCGGCCTCATCAATTTCGTTAACTTCCATACTTTGTATATAAACACAGAATATAAAGCAGAGCTCAAAATTTTTGCACAAATTGACAAAATGGCTACCTTTGTTACTGTCAATGCTATAGTTACGCAAACAAAATCTATCTGAACGACGTGATGATCATTTTATTTCTTGCAATTTTTAGATTTATTTTATTTTAGGGACAACGATTGTGCATAAAATAGTGTAGGTATACACTACGGGCATAACTTGCTTTTATGACCCTACAGCATTTTCCTAGCCCTCGCTAGCGCTCGGGCTCGAAATAACGCTTCGGGTCATAAAAGCCTTGTTATGCCCTTAATATATAAATAACTATTATGTCACCTAAAATCCGGGCCTTATTAATCACACTTAATTTCCATTCCTCTTGATTTTTCATCCCGTTTCGCAATTTTTCAGCCCCGAGTGTTAATTTTTCAAAATTCGCCAAATTTTGATTTAATTCCGGCAATTCTTTTCATTTAATCATTCCTGTTCATTTTCTATTTTTAAATTCTGTAACAACAATTTTTTAACATTTCGCCTTTTTGACACATCTGTGCGTTTGCGGAGGCACTACTACTAGGTGCAGATTGATAAAATTTGCACCCGATTCCACCAGTAAGACCAGCCGCACCTACATACACATTAACTTGATAAACGTCTACAGGATTATACATCGCATTGATATACATCTTCCGTTGGCTTTTTTCGCAAAACTAACTCAGTTTTCCCCATTTAACTGCACAACGAAACCTTCTTATCCACAAGATTAGTACATTCGCAGAAATTTATTTAAGAATTAGATGCTAAATGAGTACATAATAAACTATGTAATAAGATAAGAATATAAGATATATATTTCAGCACTACAATTACAAAAATTTTTGGTAACGCCTTTACAAATTTTCACAATAAAATCACAAATAACCACAGATTGAACAATTAAACAAATATATGTCTAGCGAACTGTTTTGAGGTTAACTAGTCCATGTCATAAATGGCGGCCTTCATCAATGCATTCTTTACAGCTAAAGAAAAGGCGGGGAGCGGCAAAACCGCCACCTCCCTAGGAAGAAGATTGAAAAGAGCTGGTCCGTGGTAGTTAGCGAAAATTCTAGTTTTCAGTAAACGTGTGTTATCTACAGGATGGTCGTTTTATCTTGAGACTGGCAAATATCTCGGAAAGGAAGCCTTTTAGAAAAAAATGTTTTTTATAAAAGTTTTATGACTTCGAGGGGCAAAATAGATGGAATCAACGCAATTTGATTCAAGGTCATTTTCAAGGTCAAATGAAGGTCAACTTCATTTTTTTAATGGAAACCTAAATTTTTTTATTGCAGATTTATACTCCCCGTAAAAGAACAAACAACTGTCATCTAAACTATTTTTGGATCCGACGTCAGATATTTAAATGTAAATTTTAATCTTCTTCGAAATCTATTGCCTTCCCTAGCAATAACGGCATGACAAAAACAAAATCTACAACAATTTTTGTAGTTTATATTTTTAGAATTCATCGTTGCTAAGATACAACGGTTGTTCATTTGTTTTGTAGTGCCGCTGTTACTATACAGGGTGAGTCTGAAACACTCCACATCCTTTATACCACAGAATCTACTGTTCAAATGATGAAGCTTGGTGCAAAAATTATTGGTCAATTGTGATTCCTCTTGATGTTATAAGCCCCCAAAGATCTTCATTTTTAAAAGTTTTTTTAAATATCTTTCGAAAGGTGTATCGTAGAATTTTCAATTTTTGCACAGCATTATTACAGACTAAGATGCAACTACTGATGGTACTTAAGACATTATCCAAAAAGCGGATCCCTGTTATACAGGGTGGTCCCAATTTTATTTGCCCTTGAACTTTTTTATGTTTGAAAATATTGCTAATTTGCCTATGCGGCCGTATTCGCCGTTCAATTCTAAGACTTTCTTGGCTCTTAAATTTTTTCGAAAAAGCTAAGCACTCACGAGGAAAATTGAAAAAAACGAAAACATGATCATCGTGAAAATATATAAATCAAAGTGTACGTTGACACGCATCACATTTCAACTGTTTTTTATGCATTGAAGGTTTGCCCAGAACCATTGCTCACAACTGAAGAAAAAACATTGAGGGTAATTTCACTTTTTTATGAGGTAGACTCCTCATTGGTTTTAAGGTGATTACCTGCATCACACTGAAAGAAAAACTGTTCTGTTATTTAACAAATATATGTTTCGTCCTCGTTAATTTAATGTTATCAAATATTGGTTTTTATAAAAAAAAGTAGTTTTATTATAACTATACGGCAAATTTCGATATGTTTGGGCTTAATGTACGATTTGTTATAGCTGGATTTCTTAACAGTGAACTTAGAATATTCTTTGTTAAATATTATTTATTAACAAATTGCGCAATCGAAACTTTGTTTATATGTAATAGCAGATAATTTATATTTTAATGAAGAATATATTAGCTATTAACTAATATCTTGTAAAAAAAGGTATCTCTTCCTTGCAAAAATATTTGTTAGCAATTAACAAAGATAATATAATTTTATAACATAACGCTGCTTATGCGCATGCTCGGCCTTGGGCGACGAAGAGCCAGACTGGACTGTTTGGCGGTCTAAGGTTTGGCGCCGTTGCTCCACGTGTTTTAGTTTTGTGTTGATGTGCCGAGTTCGTGCGCCTAAACCAAAAATATTAAATATGAGTGATGCTGCTAGTACTGAAGGCATACCTAAGCAGGAGGAATCGATGATGGAAGAGGATTTGAAAAACAGCGGTTTGCAAGAACTTGCAAGCATTTTAAAGGGTAAGTTTTTTCTGAAACCTCGTATTTTTGTTATGCCGCGCCGGTTGGTCTCGCCGTTGTCGTCGTGTACCAAACGACTTACTTAACTTGCAGAATCTTATAACAAACGTTTTTTTTGTTGTAGGTAGTTAAGTAGGTATAGGTAGGTACCATTTATTTTATCTTCGATTTTATAATTCTTATATTATCTCTAAATTTATTTATCTAACAGCAGCCATTGTTTGTGCGGCAAAATTAGACGGTGGTGTGCTAGGTATAAAATATATGTTAACTAAGAAAATATTTCCTGACTGTTGATATAGGTGTGTTAACTATTAAAAAATTTCTTTGTATTAAATATGTCATAGTAATTATAAAACGGGTTAGATTAACATTTATTTTGCCATGTTGTTTATAATCAAATCAGTCATCTGCTATTCAATTGTACTACCTACCTACTACGTTCTGGTGTAGTTCTGCTTGTGCCAATTTTAGTAAGTTTGTTTTGGGTATACTATTGACATCGTTTACTTGTACCTGCTATCTAAGTACTTATTTTAATTTTTTTTTGTTCATCTAGGCCAAGAGCTGTTAGATGAACATTTGCTGCGACTGCTTGTGAAAGATGAAAGCGAGCTTAAGGAGGTAATCTCAAAAGCAGCATTGAGACTGAAACTGAAGAAATTTTTGGCTGATCGTGTAGTCGAAAAAGGCTTCTCAGTGCCCGCTGAATCTGACCTCATTGAAACTCCAGCAGCACAGGCACTCGCAGAGATAGTCTCTTCCCCCAATGCCCCATCCTTGACTTTCACCAGGTCAGTAAATCATTTTCTTATTTAATATTTTGTTTTTATCAAAATGTTTCCTTATAGTGATGAAACCGTAACCAGTGACACTGATCCTCTATCGAATGCCCTAATTATTTTCGAGTCAGCAGGGCCTGAAGGCGTAGGTGTAGAAGAGCCTGAACCCTTGAGCAAACGGGTAAAGTTGTCTGAAGGGATCTATATAGATCTCAAGGAATTACTCAGTGAGAGTATAATTGGAAAGGCAATTCTTTCATACTACAATATTAAAGGGGAGTTGAGCAGCATTTGCCAAAGTTACTTGGTATACATCATAGTTCAGAATTTTCTGAATATTGAACCATTTAGGTAAATAGTGAAAGATTTCAATTAGGTACTTAGTATAACTTATTTTTAAATTTCAGAAGGTTAAGGGCACCTGATTTTGAGAGGTTATCGATTATTATAGAAGAAACTTTTCCAACTGAAACAAAAGAACTGTATTACATCCCAGCTGTTCTAAAGAAGAACTCTCGTGATGGGAAGTCAGGTGTTTGTAAGGGAAAGCTGGTAGACAGGTACCGGAACACACTTACATTTTTGAGAACTGCAAATATTTTGGAATCTCGAACAAGTGCTGGACCTAATCCGCCTGAAATATCAGTTGATGACGAGGAAGTCCGAGAAGGTATAGCTAAATATTACATAATACATATTATATGCTAATGTGGTAATTTTGTTTTAGATGTAATTTGGTTAAAAAATAATATCGAGCCGTGGACTGATGTCAAAGAGAAATGGATTAACACATTCAAATACAGGTGTTCTCTAGTCAGCAGGAAAGAAATTGAGTTAAGCCACATATTGGAAGAGTTTCCGGTCATTGGTAATGCTCTTGGTTACACACTTTTTGATTTCGACATCAAAGAGAAATATTCGATTGAAAACCAACTATTTCTAAATTTCAACACCAATTTTGATAAACTGGTGGAATTACGAAAAGGCGTCCTAGGCCAAGGTGACCAGTTGCTGCTGGAATTAATAAACAGTGGAAACCTGCCTGAGAGTAAGTTTTGATTATTTTCATACTGGAAATAATGATTTTTTTTTCAGACTCTAAACAATATTTACAAATTATTTTATTAGTTTCTCTTTTACCTCAAAAAGTTTCGAAAAAAGGGAAAAATAAATGGATACCAACTTTAAATGAAACAAGAAATGGGATTTTGACTTTACTTCCTGACGTATGTTACCATGTTTCAAATAATACGATTTACATAATAAATGTATTACAGGCTGCTGCAAGGGTGCTTAGCACCATAGAGGAAAGACAGAAGAACAATGAGAAGTATGGACTGCCTACATTACCGTTTGTGATCGTACAAGGACCTGCGTATGAAGAGATTAAAAAAGTTTTTGTGAGTTTCAATACGTTTTTATATATGTCAGTACTGTTTTAAAAGCCGTTGATGTCTGCTTTAAGTTGACTCATACACGTAATTTAGAATATCCATTTGAGTGTGCTCACATTTGGTTATTTCTTCAAGTGGCAATGTACCGCATGAAAACCAAATATGACGATATCCCAAATATTTTAAATCTTGCAAATAAAATCACGCAAGTGTGAATCGCGTTAATAAACTTAAAGTTGAGTTCTACCTTGATTTCAAAAATGCTGTTCTGTTTTTTGTTCAATGTTTAAACTTAGGTTAGTTTTTGAATTTAACTATCAATGACTTGATAGCTTCAAAGTTTATTTCTTTTCGTTTTCATTTTTATAGTATTTAACACTTAAGTATAAGCAATTTTTCCTTTTATAATAATCACCATGAAATGCCAACTGTGCTTCAAAATGTTTAATTATGATGAAACCTTTATATTACACACAAATATTATTCATAAAGTCTCAGACCATTATCCGTGCGGACACGAATTTTGTGATAAAATTTCAAATACAATATCAGCCTTAAAAAGACATTTACGTTACTCTCATACTGTTCAATCTCATAACATTTCAATCGCCCGCGAAGAATTGTCTTTACCTCAGTCTTCATTAACTATGATTTCTCACCAATATTTTGAGAATATTCCAAATCTGACAAGAAATGTTTCACAAAATGTTTCAAATTCTGCATGCATTAATGAACACAAACTAAACCCGAAAAATGAAGTAGAGTTCATTATTCTCAATTTCATTTCAAAGTTATATAGCACTAATACAATTGTCAGATCTGTAATCCAAACCGTTGTAGATGCAACCTCTGAACTTCTCAATTCTCTCTTTGGTCAGTTAAATCTCCTTCTATTGCTGTTGCTAGAGAATGCAAATGATGAACAAAGGAAAGAATTAACATCGTTTCTATCTGAAAATCCTTTTTTCCCGTTTTTAACAGAATACAAGAGATTTCAGTACCTTGAAAACTCAAACTATTTTGTTAAACCGAAAGCATATTATGTTGGAAGCATTCTAGATAAAATAACCAATATTGATGGGTCGTCTATAAAAAGTAAAGATTGCGAAGAACAGGTTATACCACTAAGAATATTACTTAAAAGTTTGTTAGAGTTGCCAAATTTTTTATCAGAGATGTTAAATTACATGAACGAAGAGATGATGTCGCCAAATATTTCGAGTATATTCAATTCAAATTTATGGAAACAGATAACAGCTAATAACAAGGATAAAGAAAATCTTCTCCCTATATTTGTATATTTTGACGATTTTGAGACTAGTAATCCCTTAGGAACTCAGGCTGGTGTCCACAAACTTGGGGGGGTTTATTTTTCTTTCCCAGCTATACCATCTAAATATGCCTCTAGACTCGAGAACATTTTCCTTTTCGGTTTATTTTATTCCTCTGACCACAAGCAGTTTTCAAACGACATCATTTTCAAGCCTTATGTTCAAGAACTACTTTTTTTGTTCAACAATGGGATCTCAGTGTCTGGTAAGCAAATCTATATTGTAGCTCCATTAGTACTTGGCGATAATTTAGGTTTAAACACGATACTGGGTTTAGTCAAAGCTTTTCATCTAGGTTCTTTTGCCGGAGTTGTTTTTCGGATAAGACTGAAACGCAAAAAATGTCTGTCGAGAACCCAATGACTTTACGAAATAAAGAAAATTATAATTCACACAGTGCTGATAAAAGTTATGGAGTTAAAGAAGTATGTATTTGGAACGAACTTCCCTATTTTCACGTAACTGTAAATATTAGTTTTGACATGATGCATGATATATTCGAAGGTATTTGTCGATACGAATTTGCAAAGATACTACAAAATTTTATTGTTGAAAAAAAATACTTCACTATTGATGAGTTAAATAATCGTATTAAATACTTCGACTTCTATCAGGGTACTGATGTTGGAAATACTATTCCTTGTATAAACAGGAATCAAATAGACAAGGGCTCTGTAATAATGAGTGCTTCTGAAATGCATGCCTTTGTAGCATATTTTAGCCTTATAGTAGGAGATTTAATTGATCCAGAAGATGACGTTTGGAAGTTATATCTTTTACTTTTTAATATTATAAAAATTGTTATGAAAGACGCTTCAACTGACAAAGAGTTAATTTTACTGCAATTTATTATTAAAGAACACCACGATTTGTACATGGAACTTTTTAATGCAAATCTTGGTCCTAAGTACCATTTTTTAGTGCACTACCCTAGAATAGTACGACATATAGGAATGCTTTCTAAGGTTTCGTCAATTCGTTTTGAAAGCTTCCATAAAGTTTCTAAAACGAATGCTCGTGTAGTTTGCTCGAGAAGGAATATACCTTTAACTTTAGCTACAAAAATTCAATTAAAAATAGCACACCGGCTAATATGTAAAAGAGGTCTTATTGATGATCTAAAGTTTGGCTCACTTTATTTGGGCGAGGAGAATTTTATAAAAGGCCACCGTGATTTATCTGGAAGGTATTCATTTACAAAAGACACAGAATACCTCAATTCTATAACTTTAAACGGAATTACATATAAAAAGGGCCTTGCAATTAACTATGGCATTGATGAATACGGTGAACCAAAATTTGGGATGATTTGTTGTGTATTAAATCAGGAACCAGATATTTTTTTAAGTTTTAACATAATAAGTTGTTTCGGTGTGGATAAACATTTTGAAGCATATGCGGTTGAAGGAGTAGATACTGTTCATTTTTATCTCATTCATTTAAATGAAATTTCTAATCATAGTCCTTGTTATATTCATACAGGTAATAATGGAAATAGATATATTTCTAATATGAATATAGACTGATGAGAGTGAGACTGTAAATACGTTGCTGTTTAATAAATGTTTTTGAATTATTGTACATAGCACTTTTAATTCACACATTTATTCCTAATTTTTTATATAGGCGCTCAAATTAACGGATAATTGAATTATGATGGTTTGTTTCACATTATGCGTTGACTTACCTATATTATTCATCCCTTTAATATTTGTGTTTTGGAGAATATTGTATTCATTTATCGCTTTATTCTTCGGAATAAAACGAGAAAGAACTTTTTATACTTTCTCTTATACGTTCAAAATCATAAAATATAATAATATAAAAAAATACAGGCTATCCTAGAACTCGTGTAATGGTATAGACTACTGGAGTCAATCTAAAACTAAAATTTCTTTGCGAAAATTGCCTGGGCGCCGGCGATCGAGGTGGGCGAAATAGTTTTTAAATGGGAAGCATCACTGCAAATTCGCTAATCAGAATGCATAACTTAATTAAATAGTAAGGTAAAATAAGGATGTGCAGGGTTGCTGCTTCATTTTTGCGCCATTATAATTTTTTTGTTTATCCCAGCCAGCATTTTATACCTTGCCGCGTCGAATTTACAGATTGCTCCCTATTGACTATTGGCTTCCCATTTGAAAGCAATTGAACCCTCGCAATTTTCGCAAAGGAATTTTCGTTTTAGATTGGATCCAGGAGTCTACCATTACCTGCTCTTATTACACGAGTTCTGGGACACCCTGTATTGGTAATCTACTATAGAGCCTACAGAAATTTAAAGTTAACATATCATTTTGTAATAAAACATAAACCCGTTCTAATATTCAATATGTACAGATTAATAATGAATAAATAGTAATATTAGTTGACATACATATATTAATTGTTAACTAAAAATAGTTTACTAATGCTACTCACGTTAAAGATGCAGTTGTTACTGTTAATATAGTTTATTAATAATTGAAAAATATATTCTTCACACAACATTTCACATATTTCCTCTAAATAATTAAATATTCATCCCAAATTGATATTCGTTGACTGTTAATAAATAATAGTTTTTTATGAAACTTATTATGCATTGTGCCTTTAACAAATCCTAAGTTCATGTCTAATAAATACTTATTTGACCATATATCAGTATGGCGTTTGTTAATAGTTAATAAATTTTATTAACATCTAATATGCCGTTTTCTCAGTGCATGTTTTCGGTTTTTTCAATTTTCCTCGTGAGTGGTTAGTTTTTTCGAAAAATTTTAAGAGCCAAAAAAGTTTTAGATTTGAACGAGGAATACGGCCGCAAAGGCAAATTAGCAATATTTTCAAACATGAAAAAGTTCAAGGGCAAATAACATCGGGGCCACCCTGTATAACAGAGATCCGCTTTTTGGATAATGTCTTAAGTACCATCAGCTGTTGCTTCGGTCTGTAACAATGTTGTGCAAAAATTCAAAATCCTACGATGCACCTTTCGAAAGATATTTAAAAAGAATGTATAAAAATGAAGATCTTTGGCGGCTTATGACATCACAATTGACCAATAATTTTTGCACCAAACTTCATCATTTCAACAGTAGATTCTGTGGTATAAAGGATGTGGAGTCTTTCAGACTCACCCTGTATATGTCTAGCGAACTGCTTTGAGGTTAACTGGTCCGTGGTAGTTAGCGAAAATTCTAGTTTTCAGTAAACGTGTATTATCTATACACAGATCTTCCTTATGACGCTGATGCACCTGCGCGCAACGGGTAATTTGAAAGATTTCTTTTTACAAAGGGCAGACAGTTGTATTCAAATCAAACATTACTATTTAAGGAAAATTAGCCAAGAATTTATTAACGGTAAAACGCCAACATGATTGGAATACATCTCCACTTCGACCATCCCTCTAGCCGACTAGCCTTCCAGCATCCGTTGCTCCCCACTAATCAGCCCATGTCACATGTCCTCGAACGTCATGGGTAAACTACGGCGCCAGGGGTACGGGGCGCTTCAGTTCTTAATAGTTGTAAATGTATAAGGACAGCACCGTCAGAATACCAAGCTCCCTAAAGTGTTCCTTAACGTCATCCCTAAACCCCAAGCCCAACATAACACGAATGACTGCACTGTAGACCAAATATTCTTTTAATGTGGGAGGAATGGCCCCAGACCAAAATTTAAGGTTACTAATGTGGTGTCATCAGCAAAAAGGACTGCTTTTGTTAACATATGCTCAGGAAAATCATTAATAAACTGCTCAGCAAACGAAGTGGAACACCTGAAAATTTTTTCATTTTTCAAATTGTTGTAACTCTTGAACGAATTGTTTGATTTTGATGCGGTTTTCGATGTTCGATAGATTGTTTCGTTGGCTATAGGCGGTGAATCAAACAGCGAGGGTGCGTGGTCCTCGTGGCCTGCAGAAAAACAACCATGAGCCTCCTGCAGAAATGGTTAAAACTTATGGTGCGATTCTCTAAAAATGCATTTTATCCTGTTGCGATAACATAAATGTTAGTAACATAGCTCTGTTGCATCTCCAATAACAGTTTCTTAACATTGTTGCAAAAAATGAAATTCTCTAAAGTTCTCTGTTACGTCGACTATAAAGTTTGGCTCAATAGAATTTGCAACCGGTCGCTAACGTTTGACACTTAAGTGTCAAAATTCTGTTTTGTATTTGTGTTCCTTTGCGCGATGGCCAAAGCTGCACAAAAAAGGAGGCGGTTGGCCAAAACCACCCCAGAGCAATACCAGGAGTATTTAAGAGTGATGGAAGAAGACAGCATTTTTCGAAGTGGAACTATAAATCCGTCTGTGGAACACGACTATTTATCCAAAAGATGGGAAAGTTTAGCCCAGAAGCTAAATTCCCAAGGATCCGGTCCCGAGTTATCGGTGATGGAATGGAAGAAGGTATGCATAAGTTTTTCTTATTTGTATTTAAGAAAATAACTTGAAACGGTTTCATAGCGCTTCAGCGATTGGAAAAATACCACCCGATCGAAATATAGAAGAATGGTCGAACATAGTAAGGGAACGGGCGGTGGCCCTCTTTGTGAGATAAAGTTAACCCCTCTTGAAGACAGGGGATTGGCCGTTTGGGGGAAGGTAACCGTAACTGGCACTCCAAAAGTTCTTGTTGTCGGAGGAGGACTTGAAAATATTCAATCTTTGAACCAGCCTCCAGAAGCCCCCATATCTTCTGAACACGTATTTTTGGAGACAGCTGAAAAAGATGAACTGGTCTTTGACGTTGACCTGCCTGCTGCAGACACGGAATGGCCTCATTCATCAAAACATGGTTCGAATTCTTCTTTTCCTCAAGATTCACCTCGGCGGGTTGAAAATCAAGCTTCCATCAATACTTAAAACCAGAATTTGTAGACCTTTCTGATGGTGGCAATAAATCTTTCAAAAACTAGTTTTGGATGGTTAAATGAGTGAATAATTTTAAAGTTACAAATTGGTGTGCCAAAACGGCAGTTTCCGTGGGCCGATTGAATCCAAAATTTGTTCAGCTCTTCGACGTGCAATACAATCCCCGTGTGCTTAATTTCAGCCAAATCGGTTCAGCGGCTTGGGCTGTACCGCGATTTTAAAGTCGGATAAAAATAATTTTTTTTTTAATTTTTGATCAAAAGGGCACTAAGAATGAATACATTTTTAGAAGCAGAATTTGAAGGCCTTTTCTATCGTGAGGTGAAAAATGGGGGTTTGCATTTAAAATTTAAATGTTGATGTGCCAAAATGGCGTTTCTAGTTGCACGATTGGCTCCAAAAGCTTTTCAGATCTAAGTTGGGTTATCACATGCACACGTACCAAATTTCAGCTAAATCTGTCTAGTAGTTTTGGCTGTGGCGTGTTTACAAACGTACGAACGTACGAACGTACGAACATACACACAGACACATTTTTAAAACCGCTTTTTTGGGTTCCTGAGACCTCAAAACGTGAAGATCTGGTGTTATCTCAAATTCGAAAATTTTAGTGATTGCAGTAACCTCCCTTTTTTTTAAATGGTGAAGTGGAGTGGGGAGGTTAAAAATATAGATACTAAACATACTTATTTGCTTTATTTTTTGGAGGTAAGCCCCTAATTATTGTTATAATTTTCCCTAATGTAATTATCTCTGGCCACTCTGCCTAATTCCAATAGATGGTCATTTGCTATATCTGTAAGCACAAAATACATAATAAATATTATTATAATATGTAAGCACGCACCTGCGGGTACAGCTTGTTGGTCTTCATTCTCAATTATTTCGTCTTCGTCTAAAAGTAGATTTGCTACTAAAGCCATGTCATGCAGGACACATGCAGCATATACCGGGTGGACCAACACTATTGCCCACCTCAAAAATTGCCCTTTATTTTAAAGCTGGGACTTCGAAATTTTTACAGTGTATATGGCTACCAAGCACCCTTCAAATGAGGGCAAAAGTTTATCTGTCATGCAAAAACTGTGACGTCACGAAATTTTGAAATATCGTTTTTCCAAGAAAAAAAAAATTTTTACCCATAAAAGCGTTTTTTGGGCTAATACCTTTATGTTAAGCCCATTTTTTTAAATTTCCGTCATCAGATTAGCCAACTGTAGCAAGCTAAAAATGGTCCATTTTTATTCACAAGTCGGCCACGTAAACAATTGACTACTATGCGAGGGCTTTCTTGGATAACAGCGTACGCTTTTTTCATCTGTCACCAGTTGACAGCGACACGACGCGGCCATTGAACTGCGAAATTGTTTTTAATTTTAATAAACGTGGATTTTTGTAACGAATAATGTTGAAATATCGGTTTAAACTGGGCATCCACCATTTAATTCGCCCACCCAAGGTGCCAGGAGAGGTTACGAACACGGACATTTTATCAGATGGCGGTGGCGGCGTGAAGAGGGGCTCCAGTTTGTGTGAAGGGCTCCGGTTTATGTGAGGGGGTTTTTTCAAATAGCCATTTCCATAATTCGCATTATTCCATACTTATGTAATTCCACAGGTAATTATTTTGTTGTTATGGCTTGTTTTTTAGTTGGCATTTTTAGGTTAAGTGAGTCGACTTAGTTTGCCCCGTTGAGACTAATATCGAGGACTAAGATATTCACAGCCCAGAATTTAACAGCAACTCGTGTCAAATAAGGACCAAGGAATCGTTTTGCATAACATAATTCATATTCAAAGATAAACTGTAATCGAAGGTGGTGCAAATGTCAGTTTTCGATTGGCAAATACCTCGTAGGTACCTCCTAAACAAAATCAAGACGTTAATAATTGATGCTTTGAAGTTGGTGAAGCGCAAGTTATTATTTGAACAGCAGAAGCAAAAAGGTGCAATGTGGAATTTAATAATCATCATGGTGGGCAAATAAGGACTAATTAATCATTGATCACATACGACAAGCCATCCAGTGCATAAACAAGATGTGTGTGTGTGCCTGAGTTTCAATTTTTGTCATTAGAATGAACTAAGAATACTGAGATTATTCTTTCGTTTATTAAACAATAATTGCCTATTAAGTAAATTTAATAAATCAAGCTTTCATATTTTTACTTGAATTTCGCGCATTTATTTCATTACGCGCGTTAATTTCCCGCTCAAACTCTTCCAACCCCTTTAGCTAATCATTAGTCACCCACTAGTGTGATTAGTGTGTGAATTACAATAGTGTTGCAGTGTTTAGGTTGCTAATTTTGAGAAAAATTGCTATTTTGTGAAATCTTCAACCTCTTGAAGAGAAGTGTTTTCCAAGTTAGTTTTACATACCTACTTGTTAGCTGTTTTCACAGCTCTTATCCTGGTTTCCCTCCAGGGAAGCTTTCACGCGTTTTTCTGTGTTGTGAGTGTTAATTATAATTACGTGTAGAAGTGAATCTTGGTGAATTTCCTATACCTAGTGTTAATTAATAGTTTTATTCTATTTTAGTGGAGTGCATTTAATTTTTATCATGCCGATGCAACATCTTTCCTTTTCAGACAAGGTCGACATGATCTTGATTTTTGGAGAATGCCTGCAAAATGCAATGCAAGCAGCAGAATTGTATGCCCAACGTTACCCAGACAGACTTCAACCAGATAGACGAACATTTAAAAGAATTGTAGAGAAACTTAGAGAGACAGGCAGTTTGAAGCCCAAGAAAAAGACTGATAAATCCCGCTGTGACTCATGAAATCAATCAAGCTATTGTTTTGAACATAGCTGAAAATAATCCCCAAGTCAGCAGTCGAGAAATGAAGCAATCAAGCGGCATAAGTAAGTCATCGATTTTAAGAATATTAAAAAGGCACAAATTCCATGCATATCACATCGAACTGCATCAGGAACTACATGGAGAGGATTTTATGAACAGGGTGAGATTTTGCACGTGGGCCCAAGAGAAACTGCAGGAAAATCAGGACTTCTTCAAGTTTGTGCTTTTCACCGATGAATGCACATTCAAATCTAATGGGCACGTAAACAGGCATAATATGCACTATTGGTCGGTGGTTAACCCACATTGGATGAGAGAAGAAAAAACACAAGACATTGACAAGACATTGACAACCGATTAATTGGTCCATTCTTTTTTGAAGGCCATCTGACTGGTGCGATGTATGCAGAGTTCTTAAGAAATTCATTAGATGACTTACTAGAAGATGTGCCATTAAATGTGATCCAAAATTTGTGGTTTCAGCAAGATGGTGCGCCTCCACATTTCAGTCGAGAAGCTCGTGGTGTGGCAGATGAAAAGTTTCCAGATAAATGGATTGGTCGTGGTGGTCCAATTGCTTGGCCAGCTAGATCTCCCGATCTCACACCTATGGATTTTTTCACATGGGGAGTTGTGCAAGAAATTGTGTACAGAACACAGCCAACCACGAGACAAGACATGCAGCAACGACTCGTAGATGCCTTCCAGACAATCAATGAACGAAATACAGCAGCTACAGTCCAAAATTCATTTCAGCGACGTGCTCAGATGTGCATCGAAAGAGAAGGCCACCACTTTGAGCAGTACCTGTAATCAGGTAAGTACTTTTTGTGAAGTGGTTGCAGTGCAGTGAATTTGGTGATGATTGTGTAGTGATGGGTTGTGGTAGTGAGTAATGCATCACTTTAGGTAAGTACAAGCCGTAAGTTCCTTGTACACAATTTTGTCTATGATGATTAGAAGAGCTCTTTCACAATATTTGAAGGATCCACAATTCTGAGACATCCAAAACAGCTAAAAGACCATAGTTTATGTAACACAATCAGTCAATCAAATTCAATTTATTGTTGTTAGTTTGATCATACAGGATTTAAGTTTCAATTTATATCCTTGAAAAATTATAATTATTGTGATTGCAACTTCAACTTTACAGCAACACACTTTCGCCAGCTAAAAACACTTGGTTTTACATCACCTTACAATTTACCAAACAATTTAACCCAACTAGTTAAGAAATTGGCATCGGGCTATAATTCTTCTACCTTCGGCTACAGTTTATCCCTGAATTTTAATTATGTTAGTTGAAACGATAGTTTAACCCTTATTTATTTAGATCAGATGATGTTAAATTTAGAGGCTGTAAATATCAATTTTGTTATGCAAAACGATTCCTTGGTCCTTATTTGACACGAGTTGCTGTTAAATTCTGGGCTGTGAATATCTTAGTCCTCGATATTAGTCTCAACGGGGCAAAGTAAGTCAACTTACTTAACCTAAAAATTCCAACTAAAAAACAGGCCATAACAACAAAATAATTACCTGTGGAATTACATAAGTATGGAATAATGCGAATTATGGAAATGGCTATTTGAAAAAACCCCCTCACACAAACCGGAGCCCTTCACACAAACTGGAGCCCCTCTTCACGCGCCGCCACCGCCATCGGCGCCATCTGATAAAATGTCCGTGTTCGTAACCTCTCCTGGCACCTTGGGTGGGCGAATTAAATGGTGGATGCCCAGCTTAAACCGATATTTCAACATTATTCGTTACAAAAATCCACGTTTATTAAAATTAAAAACAATTTCGCAGTTCAATGGCCGCGTCGTGTCAACTGGTGACAGATGAAAAAAAAGCGTACGCTGTTATCCAAGAAAGCCCTCGCATAGTAGTCAATTGTTTACGTGGCCGACTTGTGAATAAAAATGGACCATTTTTAGCTTGCTACAGTTGGCTAATCTGATGACGGAAATTTAAAAAAATGGGCTTAACATAAAGGTATTAGCCCAAAAAACGATTTTATGGGTAAAAATTTTTTTTTTCTTGGAAAAACGATATTTCAAAATTTCGTGACGTCACAGTTTTTGCATGACAGATAAACTTTTGCCCTCATTTGAAGGGTCCTTGGTAGCCATATACACTGTAAAAATTTCGAAGTCCCAGCTTTAAAATAAAGGGCAATTTTTGAGGTGGGCAATAGTGTTGGTCCACCCGGTACAATTCATGTTGAACTTTTAGAGTCCGTGTTGCGCAGGTTTTGTAAATTTATTTACTTTAAAATGTATGGTCACTATCCGACTAGGCACTGTGACCAGAAGGCTCTAACTAGTATTGTTAATCAGTGCTCTTTGAAATCGAGAAGGTGTGTCAACTCCCTTGTGTTTCTTCAGAAAATTCTCCTAGGCGAGATAAATGCTCCTGAATTACTACATGAAATTCGACTTATCGTTCCTAGAGCTAACACAAGAACCGCTGTCACTTTTTATTACGATATTCCTAACACCTTTCATCATTATAATTGTCCGCTCTTAAAATGTTTCAAATTGTACAATTGCCTTCCTAAAGATTTATGCGATATCTTCAACGTTCATTTTTCTCTCAACAGCACTAAACGAACGCTGCTTGAATTTTATAACAAATAAGTTATTTTTCTATTATTTTTAATTTTCTCAAAGTTGTGTTTTTTTTGTATGAAGTTGTATAGATATATAGTATAATTTTTTTTTGTATCCTGTATCCACTATGGACAGACATTGTCCGTTGGATATAAAATTTATTATTATTATTATTATTAATTACATTGCACCTACATTTCCTGTGCCACCTCCTGTATAGGAGAAGACCCACCGCCCTGGGTCCGGGTAAAGTTTGCGACTTTGATTAACTTCCCCCTGAGGCACTGTCGGCCCACCGCTTCGCACCACCCGACGTTTTTAGCCCGTGTCAACATATTCGTATTTCCGCGCCTTTCGCTCTAGTGTCATTAAGGTTGTTAAGTTGGCGACTTGGCGAACGGCCATTGTTATTGACAAGACGTCAAATAACGTTTGCCCGTTTGACATACGACTTCTTGTGAAAAGCTATTTGGATCGATGCGATAAAAGAATTTCAGCATTTAAAAACAACTTCCCTGGTGTTGAGTGGATTGGAAGCTTCCTAAAACGTCATTCTAGATAATTGAGTTTACACCTTTCAGAAAATATAAAAAGAGCAAGTGCCGATGTTTCCAAGAAAATAGTTAGTGATTATTTTCGAGAATTAGAAAAATCTCTAGTCGGTGTTGATCCTCAAAATATTTATAATTTCGATGAAACTAATTTTAGTGACGACCCAGGTCGTCTAAAAGTTGTGTCCCATTTAAAAAAAAGTGAAGTTGTGTATATTCGAAAAGTTAAAGGAACGATTCGAGAGAACCGGACGCGTTCAATACGAAAAACACCAACGTCTAAAACCAGTAACTAATGAGGAGAATGAATTTCTGGTATAGGAAAGCCTTGTCGAAAATCCACATGCAAGTACTAGTACTAGAGAAGTTTGTCGAGCTTTAGACATTAGTCAAACGTCCGTATCAAAAATAACCAAAAAACATAAGTTTCATCCGTATCATATTCAGCTGTCCAAGAACTCGACGAGAACGATTTTGAGAAGCGTTTGGAATTTTGTCAATTGTCCTTGGAGACAATACAAAATCAAAATGGTTTTTTTTGATTACGTGTTGTTCAACAGACACAATTTCCATTATTACGAGACGCGCAATCCGCATTTCATACGGCCAATAGATCACCAACATCGATGGTCATTAAACGTGTGGGCTGGAATAGTAGGAGAATATTTGATGGGACCATTCTTTTTCGAACAAAATGTCACTGGATAAAATTATCTAAATTTTTTACAAGGAGAGTTTCAAAATTTACAGGAAATTTTGCCTCTAAATGTTATTCGTCACTTGTGGTTTCAACAAGATGGTGCCCCACCGCACTTTAGCAGAATAGTAAGGGATTATTTGAATACTGAGTTCTACGGCAGAAATCTAGACCAATCATTATTCGCCTCCTTTCTTTGAAGGTAAAGGAATTAATTTATAAAAATAAGAAGATACTGAAGAAAACGGGAATTGTTATTCGTGAGGACTTAAATGACTACCGTAACAATCTTCTGAAAATTGCTTTGGGAAAAATAAGGTGTGAACAGCTAATTGCAGGATCTTTGTTTCTTGCAACGACGAGGTTCAAATTATCAAACGTGCGGAGGATCTCAATAATTTAATCCGAATGTGCGCGCCTTGATCGTGCTGGTAGTCGTAGCTGCAAAATTTGTTTCTTTTTTTTTGTTTCTAGTTTAGGATAAAGAGGGTTAAACTCATGAATTTATAAAATTAATAATCTTGTTTATTTATTAATAATTTGTATTTATAAAATTTGTTTAATCTTTAAGTGATTTCGTATTTTGGTTAATTTATTTATACTGCGTTGGGGAATTTGGGCAGCAATAGTGCTGTTTTGCTATTGTATTTGCTTTCTTTTCTTTTTTTTTGCATTATGAGACCGGCTAAGGTTGGTCACTTAAATGTAAGGTCTCTAGTAAATAAAGTTGCTGATTTAGCGGGGATTATTAATAGTGAATGCTTTGATGTGTTCGGAGTTTCAGAAACCTGCCTTTCTCCCACTGACGATCAGAGCTTGGTCAATGTTGAGGGGTACACGTTGGTTAGGAATGATCGTATTGGACGGGGTGGTGGCCCTGGCATATACAGGGTGGTCGAAATGTATTAATACAGGGCTCTCACGGCGAAACGGTAAGATAAATGAGTAAAATAAAAAATCCAGGGTAAATTAGAATTAAATACCTTTATTTTCTCGCAATTTGGAACTCCCCATCTTATTGTATAATTTAGCAACAAACAATAAATACATTTTTTTAAATGGCACCATGCATGTTTCAATTTTTTTTTGGATTCCCTTTGATCCCCTCTTTATGGGGGTGATTTTATTTTTTTTTGACAAATTGAGCAGTGAACGTAGAAATTTTTGTTGATTCAAATTTCGGGCGGTGATCCGGCAACAATGCGCTTCACCATTACTTCGATGGAACCGCCCTCATCTCACCGTATGCCTCCCACTACAGGGTAGTTGTACTGTGTACACGCCCTCTGGAAGAATCTGACCGGGCCTAATAATAAATAGCCTGTTTACTTCATTAGGTACAAAAGAAAGGATGTTCTTCAGAGTGCAGGATTAGTATAGATTAGTAGGAGATTAGTAAGTAGTACATTAGATTTCGGTACATCCGTTCGAAGAATTATGGCCGATCTTGCACCAGAGAAAATTACCGTTGAGATACACGATACAGGGCAGAACCCTGAACATCATAGCGATCCACCGATAGATGCTAAAATCACCAAAAAGCGACATCGATTCAAGAAAGATGCAACGAAAAATCCTGAAGACCTAAATGCAATCGCACTGGCACTAGACACACCAATCGTGGAAGAAAAACAACCACCCCAAAACTCCATCCAAGGAATGGAAGTGGATAGTAATGAAGAAAACCTCGAAAATAACACAGGTATGACCAAAAATTCAACTAAAACCCCCCGGGTCCCGACAATATTTGTATTCGAGGACGATAAAGCAAATAAAATAATTAAAGCGATCTGCGACCTCAAAACAATATCCAAAAAACCGAACTTCCATATCAAAACAGATCATTTTCAATGCCACCCCCACACGCTAGAGGATCATAAATTCATCACAGAATTACTAAAGACAGCAGGAATGGAGTCCTTCTCCTACCTCCCGGAGAATCAAAAACCAGTCAAACTAATATTAAAATATATCCACCATACGACCACGATAAAAGAAATTGAACAAGAATTGAAAGAAAAGAATCTAGGTTTCATAAAAATAACCCGACTAACCAGACCTATAGTCAATGACAAAAATGAAATTGTAAAAATGCCCTTGGACATACTACTACTCACAATTCCAAAGCAATATGCGGAAGAATACTATAAAATTGATGAAATCGGTAACGTTAAAATAAGAGTAGAACCATATACAAATAAAAACACCCCCCAATGCTATAATTGCCAACAGTTTGGACACTCATCAGAATGCTGTATGAGAAAGACTGTATGCGTAAAATGCTCAAAAAATCATAAAGCGAAAGATTGCACACTAAAGTCTAGCGACGACCCGAAATGTGCCAACTGCAGCAAAGCTCATCCAGCTAACTACAGAGGATGCGAGATGCATCTGTTGTACCTTCAAAAACTTAACGAATCAAAACAAACCAGACAAGAAAGAGAAAACAAGAACCAACCACCACCACCTAATCCCACCAATGAAAATTTCCCCAAACTTAAAAATAAATACGACATATTATCAGAACTATCTACTGACGATGAACAAACAGAATCCGATTCAGATGAACCCAGCAGCAAAAGACCAAAAACCATCCCTAAACCAAATGCAAGAGTGAAATACGCTGAAGCATTGAAACAAAAACAAAAACAAGCGAAAAATATAAAATTAACCCTAAACAAAAATAAAAGAAATAAAACAGATGAAGAAAATACACCAAACAAATCAGGAAAGTCTACCACAACTAAAGAAAAAGAGGACGAAAACCCTATAAAAGAAATCATCCAAATGATAAAAGAATTCAAACTAAAAGAAATATTAAAAAAAATCAAAATAACTTTCAAAAAATTAAAGAATACCAAAGATCCTGTTGATAAATTATTTATCATAATTGAGGCTATTACCGAAGTACAGACAATGAATAAGAGAAATCTAGATTCAATCAAGCTAGCGCACTACAACGCCAATGGACTACAAAAGCAAAAACAACAAATAATATCAAATTATTGTAGGTATTAATAAATAACCCTTAACTAGATAGCTAATTTGAGTGTTCCTTTATACAAAAATTTTGTAGTTTATTGATTAAAATTGGATCTAAAATTTTAGAAGTATTCATAATTCTTTGTTCAAAGCGACTTCTATCTAAAGCTACTTTTGGTTGTGGGGAGGTTAGGACGCCTGTCCTTGGCAACCACAATAAAAATTTACATTTTGATTATCTTTTTTTAATGTACCCCCACCACTTTCTTTCTTCTAATATATTAATCTACCATAAATTAATTTAGTATTATAAAAATCTTTGTTTCATCAAGGTTAGTACATCTCTGTTGAAATTTTAATTAGTTCCTTGTATACTTACTACCAATCGCCCTACTAGCGATTACAAGCACAACTCACGAAAAAGTGCATGCGAGCTGTTCACGAGTATTTTAAAGTTGTTATTCAGCATTATGTGTGAGAAAGCCGATCCATCGAAGCCGCTGGAAAAAATGGATGAAGAAGAAATATTTGATGAGTCACCCTCCCACGTAACACACATCCATCCTTTGTACGCTCTTTGGATGCCGTAAACCGGACCAACGATGGTCCGAAGGGCATCCATTGTTTACCCCGTAAAGGTCCGATTTGCGTCCCTCAATGGTCCGCAGTTCACTTTTTTGTACGCCCAATGTATACCCGTTATTCGGCATGAATTGGATCCTCGCGGATGCACTTCGGGCATTCATCGGACGCACGACTCGGGGACTCGCGGAGCGTTTTTAGATTATACATCGGACGTCCTAAGCAGGACATTTAAAGGATGGTTTTCGGACGTTTAATGGACGTTCTTCGGATGCTCAGTTTCGGCTGCATTTTGTACGCTTTTAGGATGATTTGATAGATCCGTCTGAAGTATACCCTTAGTTTATCCATTGAGTGTTCTTTGCACAACCAATTTACGTTACTAACTGGACAGTTTTCGGACGAATTAAATTTACTGGTTTAATTAAATAATATATATATTTATATATGTATGCGTATTGATCCCTTTGGGGAGGCAAATTCAGGGGGTTCTTTTATCGACTGAAATCAAAGAATTGACCGCGATTGTTGATTTGCTCCGACTTTTACTGCCCTAGGGCAATCCGTTTCGAAACTGTGCTCATTAATCATATGGTCAGTTTGGGGAGGTGACCTGGTTCTGATCTCGGCTAGTGATTCTGCGTTCCCAAACTGACCATTATATATTTTTCTCCAATGGATATATAACTGGTTGTCTAAATTGACAAATCCATAGACAACAGTATATGTACAACGATCCCTTTGAGGAAGTATTCCTTAACAATTACTGCAAATAGAGACGTTTTTTCTAGAGGAACATATCAATAGTTCCCACTTTCTACAGATATGTTTCATGACGTTTGGGGTACTTGGTTTTAGTGGACAATAGGCTTTTGATACTACTTTTTACACTGAAAGAACCCTTAGGGTGATCCGACTTATTACTCGAAGTAAGGATTCGCCCTGGGGAATGTAACGCCCCTATTTGTGGAAAGAGTAACTCCCTACTCAATTAGGAAACTTCATGAGGCAATCGTGCGGTGATTACTGATTTTCTGAGAAAAACCTTAGGAACGGCGCTTTGGCGCTTTTGGTGACAGTCACATTTTTGGACATTTCTGCTTTGAAAGGGTTCTGTTCACCACAAGTAGGGGGACGGGAGGTAGTTCTGTGAGCTTTTCTGCGAACAAATAATTTTATTATGTTTGGGGTAGTGATTTGAGGTGGCTCTTGTGAGGTTTCTGCTAGGAAACCTCAAAGATGTTGTATTTATCGATATTAGGGAAAGCTTCCCCAAAGGGATCAATGTACATACCCTATTGACATATATTGTCTATCTATTGGTCCCTTTGGGAAACTCTAATTTTAGAGAAAATCACATTTTTGGGCGTAAGCTATTTTTTTCTACATTGGGAGGACTCCTGAACAGGCCCGTTCACCACCCGGAAGGGAGAGTCTATTTGGGGAATGTAGCACCCCTATCTGCGGAAAGGGATTAGCTTTGAGTACGACACTCCCTTAGAAACCATCATGAGGCTTCGGGCAACGGTTTGAGGTGGTTCTTGCAAGGTTTCTGCCTCAAGAATGTTGCATTTCTAGATATTAGAGAAAGCCTCCCCAAAGGGATCAATGTACATACCTTATTGACGTATATTGTCTATCTATTGGTCCCTTTGGGAAACTCTAATTTTAGAGAGAACCACATTTTTGGGCGTAAGCTATTTTTTTCTACATTGGGAGGACTCCTGAACAGGCCCGTTCACCACCCGGAAGGGAGATCTATTTGAGGAATGTAGCACCCCTATCTGCGAAAAGGGATTAGCTTTGGGTACGACACTCCCTTAGGAACCATCATGAGGCTTCGGGCAACGGTTTGACGTGGTTCTTGCAAGGTTTCTGCCTCAAAAATGTTGCATTTCTAGATATTAGAGAAAACCTCCCCAAAGGGATCAATGTACATACCCTATTGACGTATATTGTCTATCTATTGGTCCCTTTGGGAATTTAATTTTATAATAAAAAATCTATTTCACCCTTTCTGGTGCTTTATTGTGCCCTAGTAGCTTTCAACTGTTTTGTAGTATAAAACTAGGGTTCCTAGTATTGGTCAGTACCAAAAGTAGGTACGCGAGTTCCAAAAATCTTCGGATTGTACCCTATACTAGCATCCTACGGATTATCTACTAGTTTGGACAAATTTGAAGCTTTAATTCAGATATGACATTGCAATTGAGTACGTCAATCACTTAAAAGACATCATGAAACTTCAGGCCGTGATTCGAGGTGGTCTTGTGAGGTTTTCTAGCACAAAACCTCAAAAGTGTTGCTTTTCTCGATATTAGGGAAGGCTTCCCCAAAGGGATCAATGTACATACCCTATTGACGTATATTGTTTATCTATTGGTCCCTTTGGGAAACCCTAATTTTAGAGAAAATCACATTTTTGGGCGTAAGCAATTTTTTTCTACATTGCGAGGACTCCTGTACAGGCCCGTTCACCACCCGGAAGGGAGAGTCTATTTGGGGAATGTAGCAGCTCTATCTGCGGAAAGGGGTTAGCTTTGAGTACGACACTCCCTTAGAAACCATCATGCGGCTTCGGGCAATGGTTTGAGGTGGTTCTTACGAGGTTTCTGCTAGGAAACCTCAAAAATGCTGCATTTCTCGATATTAGAGAAAGCTTCCCCAAAGGGATCAATGTACATACCCTATTGACGTATATTGTCTATCTATTGGTCCCTTTGGGAAACTGTAATTTTAGAGAAACTCACATTTTTGGGCGTAAGCTATTTTTTTCTACATTGGGAGGACTCCTGAACAGGCCCGTTCATCACCCGGAAGGGAGAGTCTATTTGGGGAATGCAGCACCACTATCTGCGAAAAGGGATTAGCTTTGGGTACGACACTCCCTTAGGAACCATCATGAGGCTTCGGGCAACGGTTTGAGGTGGTTCTTGCAAGGTTTCTGCCTCAAAAATGTTGCATTTCTCGATATTAGAGAAAGCTTCCCCAAAGGGATCAATGTACATACCCTATTGACGTATATTGTCTATCTATTGGTCCCTTTGGGGAATTTAATTTTCTAATAAAAAATCTATTTCACCCTTTCTGGTGCTTTATTGTGCCCTAGTAGCTTTCAACTGTTTTGTAGTATAAAACTATTGTTCCTAGTATTGGTCAGTACCAAAAGTAGGTACACGAGTTCCAAAAATCTTCGGATTGTACCCTATACTAGCATCCTACGGATTATCTACTAGTTTGGGCAAATTTGAAGCTTTAATTCAGATATGACATTGCAATTGAGTACGTCAATCACTTAAAAGACATCATGAAACTTCAGGCCGTGATTCGAGGTGGTCTTGTGAGGTTTTCTAGCACAAAACCTCAAAAGTGTTGCTTTTCTCGATATTAGGAAAGGCTTCCCCAAAGGGATCAATGTACATACCCTATTGACGTATATTGTCTATCTATTGGTCCCTTTGGGAAACTCTAATTTTAGAGAAAATCACATTTTTGGGCGTAAGCTATTTTTTTCTACATTGCGAGGACTCCTGAACAGGCCCGTTCACCACACGGAAGGGAGAGTTTATTTGGGGAATGTAGCACCCCTATCTGCGGAAAGGGGTTAGCTTTGAGTACAACACTCCCTTAGAAACCATCATGCGGCTTCGGGCAATGGTTTGAGGTGGTTCTTACGAGGTTTCTGCTAGGAAACCTCAAAAATGTTGCATTTCTCGATATTAGAGAAAGCTTCCCCAAAGGGATCAATGTACATACCCTATTGACGTATATTGTCTATCTATTGGTCCCTTTGGGAAACTCTAATTTTAGAGAAACTCACATTTTTGGGCGTAAGCTATTTTTTTCTACATTGGGAGGACTCCTGAACAGGCCCGTTTACCACCCGGAAGGGAGAGTCTATTTGGGGAATGTAGCACCCCTATATGGGTTAAGGTATTAGCTTTAACTACGACACTCCCTTAGGAACCACCATGAGGCTTCGGGCAATGGTTTGAGGTGGTTCCTGCGAAGTTTCTGCTAAGAAACCTCAAAAATGTTGCATTTCTCGATATTAGAGAAAGCTTCCCCAAAGGGATCTATGTACATACCCTATTGACGTATATTGTCTATCTATTGGTCCCTTTGGGAAACTCTAATTTTAGAGAAACTCACATTTTTGGGCGTAAGCTATTTTTTTCTACATTGGGAGGACTCCTGAACAGGCCCGTTTACCACCCGGAAGGGAGAGTCTATTTGGGGAATGTAGCACCCCTATATGGGTTAAGGTATTAGCTTTAACTACGACACTCCCTTAGGAACCACCATGAGGCTTCGGGCAATGGTTTGAGGTGGTTCCTGCGAAGTTTCTGCTAAGAAACCTCAAAAATGTTGCATTTCTCGATATTAGAGAAAGCTTCCCCAAAGGGATCTATGTACATACCCTATTGACGTATATTGTCTATCTATTGGTCCCTTTGGGAAACTCTAATTTTAGAGAAAATCACATTTTTGGGCGTAAGCTATTTTTTTCTATATTGGGAGGACTCCTGAACAGGCCCGTTCACCACCCGGAAGGGAGAGTCTATTTGGGGAATGTAGCACCCCTAT
This sequence comes from Pycnomerus fuliginosus, assembly GCA_963924575.1. Classification (NCBI taxonomy): domain Eukaryota; kingdom Metazoa; phylum Arthropoda; class Insecta; order Coleoptera; family Zopheridae; genus Pycnomerus; species Pycnomerus fuliginosus. The sequence goes on from CAWUQC010000001.1 coordinate 1,060,888, forward strand.
CTGCGAAAAGGGATTAGCTTTGGGTACGACACTCCCTTAGGAACCATCGTGAGGCTTCGGGCAACGGTTTGAGGTGGTTCTTGCAAGGTTTCTGCCTCAAAAATGTTGCATTTCTCGATATTAGAGAAAGCTTCCCCAAAGGGATCAATGTACATACCCTATTGACGTATATTGTCTATCTATTGGTCCCTTTGGGGAATTTAATTTTCTAATAAAAAATTATTTCACCCTCTCTGGTGCTTTATTGTGCCCTAGTAGCTTTCAACTGTTTTGTAGTATAAAACTAGGGTTCCTAGTATTGGTCAGTACCAAAAGTAGGTACACGAGTTCCAAAAATCTTCGGATTGTACCCTATACTAGCATCCTACGGATTATCTACTAGTTTGGGCAAATTTGAAGCTTTAATTCAGATATGACATTGCAATTGAGTACGTCAATCACTTAAAAGACATTATGAAACTTCAGGCCGTGATTCGAGGTGGTCTTGTGAGGTTTTCTAGCACAAAACCTCAAAAGTGTTGCTTTTCTCGATATTAGGGAAGGCTTCCCCAAAGGGATCAATGTACATACCCTATTGACGTATATTGTCTATCTATTGGTCCCTTTGGGAAACTCTAATTTTAGAGAAAATCACATTTTTGGGCGTAAGCTATTTTTTTCTACATTGCGAGGACTCCTGAACAGGCCCGTTCACCACCCGGAAGGGAGAGTCTATTTGGGGAATGTAGCACCCCTATCTGCGGAAAGGGGTTAGCTTTGAGTACGACACTCCCTTAGAAACCATCATGCGGCTTCGGGCAATGGTTTGAGGTGGTTCTTACGAGGTTTCTGCTAAGAAACCTCAAAAATGTTGCATTTCTCGATATTAGAGAAAGCTTCCCCAAAGGGATCTATGTACATACCCTATTGACGTATATTGTCTATCTATTGGTCCCTTTGGGAAACTCTAATTTTAGAGAAAATCACATTTTTGGGCGTAACCTATTTTTTTCTACATTGGGAGGACTCCTGAACAGGCCCGTTCACCACCCGGAAGGGAGAGTCTATTTGGGGAATGTAACACCCCTATCTGCGAAAAGGGATTAGTTTTGGGTACGACACTCTCTTAGGAACCATCATGAGGCTTCGGGCAACGGTTTGAGGTGGTTCTTGCAAGGTTTTTGCCTCAAAAATGTTGCATTTCTCGATATTAGAGAAAGCTTCCCCAAAGGGATCAATGTACATACCCTATTGACGTATATTGTCTATCTATATGTCCCTTTGGGGAATTTAATTTTCTAATAAAAAATCTATTTCACCCTCTCTGGTGCTTTATTGTGCCCTAGTAGCTTCCAACTGTTTTGTTGTATAAAACTAGGGTTCCTAGTATTGGTCAGTACCAAAAGTAGGTACACGAGTTCCAAAAATCTTCGGATTGTACCCTATACTAGCATCCTACGGATTATCTAATAGTTTGGGCAAATTTGAAGCTTTAATTCAGATATGACATTGCAATTGAGTACGTCAATCACTTAAAAGACATCATGAAACTTCAGGCCGTGATTCGAGGTGGTCTTGTGAGGTTTTCTAGCACAAAACCTCAAAAGTGTTGCTTTTCTCGATATTAGGGAAGGCTTCCCCAAAGGGATCAATGTACATACCCTATTGACGTATATTGTCTATCTATTGGTCCCTTTGGGGAATTTAATTTTCTAATAAAAAATCTATTTCGCCCTTTCTGGTGCTTTATTGTGCCCTAGTAGCTTTCAACTGTTTTGTAGTATAAAACTAGGGTTCCTAGTATTGGTCAGTACCAAAAGTAGGTACACGAGTTCCAAAAATCTTCGGATTGTACCCTATACTAGCATCCTACGGATTATCTACTAGTTTGGGCAAATTTGAAGCTTTAATTCAGATATGACATTGCAATTGAGTACGTCAATCACTTAAAAGACATCATGAAACTTCAGGCCGTGATTCGAGGTGGTCTTGTGAGGTTTTCTAGCACAAAACCTCAAAAGTGTTGCTTTTCTCGATATTAGGGAAGGCTTCCCCAAAGGGATCAATGTACATACCCTATTGACGTATATTGTCTATCTATTGGTCCCTTTGGGAAACTCTAATTTTAGAGAAAATCACATTTTTGGGCGTAAGCTATTTTTTTCTACATTGCGAGGACTCCTGAACAGGCCCGTTCACCACCCGGAAGGGAGAGTCTATTTGGGGAATGTAGCACCCCTATCTGCGGAAAGGGGTTAGCTTTGAGTACGACACTCCCTTAGAAACCATCATGCGGCTTCGGGCAATGGTTTGAGGTGGTTCTTACGAGGTTTCTGCTATGAAACCTCAAAAATGTTGCATTTCTCGATATTAGAGAAAGCTTCCCCAAAGGGATCAATGTACATACCCTATTGACGTATATTGTCTATCTATTGGTCCCTTTGGGAAACTCTAATTTTAGAGAAAATCACATTTTTGGGCGTAAGCTATTTTTTTCTACATTGGGAGGACTCCTGAACAGGCCCGTTCACCACCCGGAAGGGAGAGTCTATTTGGGGAATGTAGCACCCCTATCTGCGGAAAGGAGTTAGCTTTGAGTACGACACTCCCTTAGAAACCATCATGCGGCTTCGGGCAATGGTTTGAGGTGGTTCTTACGAGGTTTCTGCTATGAAACCTCAAAAATGTTGCATTTCTCGATATTAGAGAAAGCTTCCCCAAAGGGATCAATGTACATACCCTATTGACGTATATTGTCTATCTATTGGTCCCTTTGGGAAACTCTAATTTTAGAGAAAATCACATTTTTGGGCGTAAGCTATTTTTTTCTACATTGGGAGGACTCCTGAACAGGCCCGTTCACCACCCGGAAGGGAGAGTCTATTTGGGGAATGTAACACCCCTATCTGCGAAAAGGGATTAGTTTTGGGTACGACACTCTCTTAGGAACCATCATGAGGCTTCGGGCAACGGTTTGAGGTGGTTCTTGCAAGGTTTTTGCCTCAAAAATGTTGCATTTCTCGATATTAGAGAAAGCTTCCCCAAAGGGATCAACGTACATACCCTATTGACGTATATTGTCTATCTATAGGTCCCTTTGGGGAATTTAATTTTCTAATAAAAAATCTATTTCGCCCTTTCTGGTGCTTTATTGTGCCCTAGTAGCTTTCAACTGTTTTGTAGTATAAAACTAGGGTTCCTAGTATTGGTCAGTACCAAAAGTAGGTACACGAGTTCCAAAAATCTTCGGATTGTACCCTATACTAGCATCCTACGGATTATCTACTAGTTTGGGCAAATTTGAAGCTTTAATTCAGATATGACATTGCAATTGAGTACGTCAATCACTTAAAAGACATCATGAAACTTCAGGCCGGCATTCGAGGTGGTCTTGTGAGGTTTTCTAGCACAAAACCTCAAAAGTGTTGCTTTTCTCGATATTAGGGAAGGCTTCCCCAAAGGGATCAATGTACATACCCTATTGACGTATATTGTCTATCTATTGGTCCCTTTGGGGAATTTAATTTTCTAATAAAAAATCTATTTCGCCCTTTCTGGTGCTTTATTGTGCCCTAGTAGCTTTCAACTGTTTTGTAGTATAAAACTAGGGTTCCTAGTATTGGTCAGTACCAAAAGTAGGTACACGAGTTCCAAAAATCTTCGGATTGTACCCTATACTAGCATCCTACGGATTATCTACTAGTTTGGGCAAATTTGAAGCTTTAATTCAGATATGACATTGCAATTGAGTACGTCAATCACTTAAAAGACATCATGAAACTTCAGGCCGTGATTCGAGGTGGTCTTGTGAGGTTTTCTAGCACAAAACCTCAAAAGTGTTGCTTTTCTCGATATTAAGGAAGGCTTCCCCAAAGGGATCAATGTACATACCCTATTGACGTATATTGTCTATCTATTGGTCCCTTTGGGAAACTCTAATTTTAGAGAAAATCACATTTTTGGGCGTAAGCTATTTTTTTCTACATTGCGAGGACTCCTGAACAGGCCCGTTCACCACCCGGAAGGGAGAGTCTATTTGGGGAATGTAGCACCCCTATCTGCGGAAAGGGGTTAGCTTTGAGTACGACACTCCCTTAGAAACCATCATGCGGCTTCGGGCAATGGTTTGAGGTGGTTCTTACGAGGTTTCTGCTATGAAACCTCAAAAATGTTGCATTTCTCGATATTAGAGAAAGCTTCCCCAAAGGGATCAATGTACATACCCTATTGACGTATATTGTCTATCTATTGGTCCCTTTGGGAAACTCTAATTTTAGAGAAAATCACATTTTTGGGCGTAAGCTATTTTTTTCTACATTGGGAGGACTCCTGAACAGGCCCGTTCACCACCCGGAAGGGAGAGTCTATTTGGGGAATGTAGCACCCCTATCTGCGGAAAGGAGTTAGCTTTGAGTACGACACTCCCTTAGAAACCATCATGCGGCTTCGGGCAATGGTTTGAGGTGGTTCTTACGAGGTTTCTGCTATGAAACCTCAAAAATGTTGCATTTCTCGATATTAGAGAAAGCTTCCCCAAAGGGATCAATGTACATACCCTATTGACGTATATTGTCTATCTATTGGTCCCTTTGGGAAACTCTAATTTTAGAGAAAATCACATTTTTGGGCGTAAGCTATTTTTTTCTACATTGGGAGGACTCCTGAACAGGCCCGTTCACCACCCGGAAGGGAGAGTCTATTTGGGGAATGTAACACCCCTATCTGCGAAAAGGGATTAGTTTTGGGTACGACACTCTCTTAGGAACCATCATGAGGCTTCGGGCAACGGTTTGAGGTGGTTCTTGCAAGGTTTTTGCCTCAAAAATGTTGCATTTCTCGATATTAGAGAAAGCTTCCCCAAAGGGATCAACGTACATACCCTATTGACGTATATTGTCTATCTATAGGTCCCTTTGGGGAATTTAATTTTCTAATAAAAAATCTATTTCGCCCTTTCTGGTGCTTTATTGTGCCCTAGTAGCTTTCAACTGTTTTGTAGTATAAAACTAGGGTTCCTAGTATTGGTCAGTACCAAAAGTAGGTACACGAGTTCCAAAAATCTTCGGATTGTACCCTATACTAGCATCCTACGGATTATCTACTAGTTTGGGCAAATTTGAAGCTTTAATTCAGATATGACATTGCAATTGAGTACGTCAATCACTTAAAAGACATCATGAAACTTCAGGCCGGCATTCGAGGTGGTCTTGTGAGGTTTTCTAGCACAAAACCTCAAAAGTGTTGCTTTTCTCGATATTAGGGAAGGCTTCCCCAAAGGGATCAATGTACATACCCTATTGACGTATATTGTCTATCTATTGGTCCCTTTGGGAAACTCTAATTTTAGAGAAAATCACATTTTTGGGCGTAAGCTATTTTTTTCTACATTGCGAGGACTCCTGAACAGGCCCGTTCACCACCCGGAAGGGAGAGTCTATTTGGGGAATGTAGCAGCCCTATCTGCGGAAAGGGGTTAGCTTTGAGTACGACACTCCCTTAGAAACCATCATGCGGCTTCGGGAAATGGTTTGAGGTGGTTCTTACGAGGTTTCTGCTAGGAAACCTCAAAAATGTTGCATTTCTCGATATTAGAGAAAGCTTCCCCAAAGGGATCAATGTACATACCCTATTGACGTATATTGTCTATCTATTGGTCCCTTTGGGAAACTCTAATTTTAGAGAAAATCACATTTTTGGGCGTAAGCTATTTTTTTCTACATTGGGAGGACTCCTGAACAGGCCCGTTCACCACCCGGAAGGGAGAGTCTATTTGTGGAATGTAGCACCCCTATTTGCGAAAAGGGATTAGCTTTGGGTACGACACTCCCTTAGGAACCATCATGAGGCTTCGGGAAACGGTTTGAGGTGGTTCTTGCAAGGTTTCTGCCTCAAAAATGTTGCATTTCTCGATATTAGAGAAAGCTTCCCCAAAGGGATCAATGTACATACCCTATTGACGTATATTGTCTATCTATTGGTCCCTTTGGGGAATTTAATTTTCTAATAAAAAATCTATTTCACCCTTTCTGGTGCTTTATTGTGCCCTAGTAGCTTTCAACTGTTTTGTAGTATAAAACTAGGGTTCCTAGTATTGGTCAGTACCAAAAGTAGGTACACGAGTTCCAAAAATCTTCGGATTGTACCCTATACTAGCATCCTACGGATTATCTACTAGTTTGGGCAAATTTGAAGCTTTAATTCAGATATGACATTGCAATTGAGTACCTACGTCAATCACTTAAAAGACATCATGAAACTTCAGGCCGTGATTCGAGGTGGTCTTGTGAGGTTTTCTAGCACAAAACCTCAAAAGTGTTGCTTTTCTCGATATTAGGGAAGGCTTCCCCAAAGGGATCAATGTACATACCCTATTGACGTACATTGTCTATCTATTGGTCCCTTTGGGAAACTCTAATTTTAGAGAAAATCACATTTTTGGGCGTAAGCTATTTTTTTCTACATTGCGAGGACTCCTGAACAGGCCCGTTCACCACCCGGAAGGGAGAGTCTATTTGGGGAATGTAGCACCCCTATCTGCGGAAAGGGGTTAGCTTTGAGTACGACACTCCTTTAGAAACCATCATGCGGCTTCGGGCAATGGTTTGAGGTGGTTCTTACGAGGTTTCTGCTAGGAAACCTCAAAAATGTTGCATTTCTCGATATTAGAGAAAGCTTCCCCAAAGGGATCAATGTACATACCCTATTGACGTATATTGTCTATCTATTGGTCCCTTTGGGAAACTCTAATTTTAGAGAAAATCACATTTTTGGGCGTAAGCTATTTTTTTCTACATTGGGAGGACTCCTGAACAGGCCCGTTCACCACCCGGAAGGGAGAGTCTATTTGGGGAATGTAGCACCCCTATCTGCGAAAAGTGATTAACTTTGGGTACGACACTCCCTTAGGAACCATCATGAGGCTTCGGGCAACGGTTTGAGGTAGTTCTTGCAAGGTTTCTGCCTCAAAAATGTTGCATTTCTCGATATTAGAGAAAGCTTCCCCAAAGGGATCAATGTACATACCCTATTGACGTATATTGTCTATCTATTGGTCCCTTTGGGGAATTTAATTTTCTAATAAAAAATCTATTTCACCCTTTCTGGTGCTTTATTGTGCCCTAGTAGCTTTCAACTGTTTTGTAGTATAAAACTAGGGTTCCTAGTATTGGTCAGTACCAAAAGTAGGTACACGAGTTCCAAAAATCTTCGGATTGTACCCTATACTAGCATCCTACGGATTATCTACTAGTTTGGGCAAATTTGAAGCTTTAATTCAGATATGACATTGCAATTGAGTACGTCAATCACTTAAAAGACATCATGAAACTTCAGGCCGTGATTCGAGGTGGTCTTGTGAGGTTTTCTAGCACAAAACCTCAAAAGTGTTGCTTTTCTCGATATTAGGGAAGGCTTCCCCAAAGGGATCAATGTACATACCCTATTGACGTATATTGTCTATCTATTGGTCCCTTTGGGAAACTCTAATTTTAGAGAAAATCACATTTTTGGGCGTAAGCTATTTTTTTCTACATTGGGAGGACTCCTGAACAGGCCCGTTCACCACCCGGAAGGGAGAGTCTATTTGGGGAATGTAGCACCCCTATCTGCGAAAAGGGATTAGCTTTGGGTACGACACTCCCTTAGGAACCATCATGAGGCTTCGGGCAACGGTTTGAGGTGGTTCTTGCAAGGTTTTTGCCTCAAAAATGTTGCATTTCTCGATTTTAGAGAAAGCTTCCCCAAAGGGATCAATGTACATACCCTATTGACGTATATTGTCTATCTATAGGTCCCTTTGGGGAATTTAATTTTCTAATAAAAAATCTATTTCACCCTCTCTGGTGCTTTATTGTGCCCTAGTAGCTTCCAACTGTTTTGTAGTATAAAACTAGGGTTCCTAGTATTGGTCAGTACCAAAAGTAGGTACACGAGTTCCAAAAATCTTCGGATTGTACCCTATACTAGCATCCTACGGATTATCTACTAGTTTGGGCAAATTTGAAGCTTTAATTCAGATATGACATTGCAATTGAGTACGTCAATCACTTAAAAGACATCATGAAACTTCAGGCCGTGATTCGAGGTGGTCTTGTGAGGTTTTCTAGCACAAAACCTCAAAAGTGTTGCTTTTCTCGATATTAGGGAAGGCTTACCCAAAGGGATCAATGTACATACCCTATTGACGTATATTGTCTATCTATTGGTCCCTTTGGGAAACTCTAATTTTAGAGAAAATCACATTTTTGGGCGTAAGCTATTTTTTTCTACATTGCGAGGACTCCTGAACAGGCCCGTTCACCACCCGGAAGGGAGAGTCTATTTGGGGAATGTAGCAGCCCTATCTGCGGAAACGGGTTAGCTTTGAGTACGACACTCCCTTAGAAACCATCATGCGGCTTCGGGCAATGGTTTGAGGTGGTTCTTGCGAGGTTTCTGCTAGGAAACCTCAAAAATGTTGCATTTCTCGATATTAGAGAAAGCTTCCCCAAAGGGATCAATGTACATACCCTATTGACGTATATTGTCTATCTATTGGTCCCTTTGGGAAACTTTAATTTTAGAGAAACTCACATTTTTGGGCGTAAGCTATTTGTTTCTACATTGGGAGGACTCCTGAACAGGCCCGTTCACCACCCGGAAGGGAGAGTCTATTTGGGGAATGTAGCACCCCTATCTGCGAAAAGGGATTAGCTTTGGGTACGACACTCCCTTAGGAACCATCATGAGGCTTCGGGCAACGGTTTGAGGTGGTTCTTGCAAGGTTTCTGCCTCAAAAATGTTGCATTTCTCGATATTAGACAAAGCCTCCCCAAAGGGATCAATGTACATACCCTATTGACGTATATTGTCTATCTATTGGTCCCTTTGGGAAACTCTAATTTTAGAGAAAATCACATTTTTGGGCGTAAGCTATTTTTTTCTACATTGGGAGGACTCCTGAACAGGCCCGTTCACCACCCGGAAGGGAGAGTCTATTTGGGGAATGTAGCACCCCTATCTGCGAAAAGGGATTAGCTTTGGGTACGACACTCCCTTAGGAACCATCATGAGGCTTCGGGCAACGGTTTGAGGTGGTTCTTGCAAGGTTTTTGCCTCAAAAATGTTGCATTTCTCGATTTTAGAGAAAGCTTCCCCAAAGGGATCAATGTACATACCCTATTGACGTATATTGTCTATCTATAGGTCCCTTTGGGGAATTTAATTTTCTAATAAAAAATCTATTTCACCCTCTCTGGTGCTTTATTGTGCCCTAGTAGCTTCCAACTGTTTTGTAGTATAAAACTAGGGTTCCTAGTATTGGTCAGTACCAAAAGTAGGTACACGAGTTCCAAAAATCTTCGGATTGTACCCTATACTAGCATCCTACGGATTATCTACTAGTTTGGGCAAATTTGAAGCTTTAATTCAGATATGACATTGCAATTGAGTACGTCAATCACTTAAAAGACATCATGAAACTTCAGGCCGTGATTCGAGGTGGTCTTGTGAGGTTTTCTAGCACAAAACCTCAAAAGTGTTGCTTTTCTCGATATTAGGGAAGGCTTACCCAAAGGGATCAATGTACATACCCTATTGACGTATATTGTCTATCTATTGGTCCCTTTGGGAAACTCTAATTTTAGAGAAAATCACATTTTTGGGCGTAAGCTATTTTTTTCTACATTGCGAGGACTCCTGAACAGGCCCGTTCACCACCCGGAAGGGAGAGTCTATTTGGGGAATGTAGCAGCCCTATCTGCGGAAACGGGTTAGCTTTGAGTACGACACTCCCTTAGAAACCATCATGCGGCTTCGGGCAATGGTTTGAGGTGGTTCTTGCGAGGTTTCTGCTAGGAAACCTCAAAAATGTTGCATTTCTCGATATTAGAGAAAGCTTCCCCAAAGGGATCAATGTACATACCCTATTGACGTATATTGTCTATCTATTGGTCCCTTTGGGAAACTTTAATTTTAGAGAAACTCACATTTTTGGGCGTAAGCTATTTGTTTCTACATTGGGAGGACTCCTGAACAGGCCCGTTCACCACCCGGAAGGGAGAGTCTATTTGGGGAATGTAGCACCCCTATCTGCGAAAAGGGATTAGCTTTGGGTACGACACTCCCTTAGGAACCATCATGAGGCTTCGGGCAACGGTTTGAGGTGGTTCTTGCAAGGTTTCTGCCTCAAAAATGTTGCATTTCTCGATATTAGACAAAGCCTCCCCAAAGGGATCAATGTACATACCCTATTGACGTATATTGTCTATCTATTGGTCCCTTTGGGAAACTCTAATTTTAGAGAAAATCACATTTTTGGGCGTAAGCTATTTTTTTCTACATTGGGAGGACTCCTGAACAGGCCCGTTCACCGCCCGGAAGGGAGAGTCTATTTGGGGAATGTAGCACCCCTATCTGCGAAAAGGGATTAGCTTTGGGTACGACACTCCCTTAGGAACCATCATGAGGCTTCGGGCAACGGTTTGAGGTGGTTCTTGCAAGGTTTCTGCCTCAAAAATGTTGCATTTCTCGATATTAGAGAAAGCTTCCCCAAAGGGATCAATGTACATACCCTATTGACGTATATTGTCTATCTATTGGTCCCTTTGGGGAATTTCATTTTCTAATAAAAAATCTATTTCGCCCTTTCTGGTGCTTTATTGTGCCCTAGTAGCTTTCAACTGTTTTGTAGTATAAAACTAGGGTTCCTAGTATTGGTCAGTACCAAAAGTAGGTACGCGAGTTCCAAAAATCTTCGGATTGTACCCTATACTAGCATCCTACGGATTATCTACTAGTTTGGGCAAATTTGAAGCTTTAATTCAGATATGACATTGCAATTGAGTACGTCAATCACTTAAAAGACATCATGAAACTTCAGGCCGTGATTCGAGGTGGTCTTGTGAGGTTTTCTAGCACAAAACCTCAAAAGTGTTGCTTTTCTCGATATTAGGAAAGGCTTCCCCAAAGGGATCAATGTACATACCCTATTGACGTACATTGTCTATCTATTGGTCCCTTTGGGAAACTCTAATTTTAGAGAAAATCACATTTTTGGGCGTAAGCTATTTTTTTCTACATTGCGAGGACTCCTGAACAGGCCCGTTCACCACCCGGAAGGGAGAGTCTATTTGGGGAATGTAGCACCCCTATCTGCGGAAAGGGGTTAGCTTTGAGTACGACACTCCTTTAGAAACCATCATGCGGCTTCGGGCAATGGTTTGAGGTGGTTCTTACGAGGTTTCTGCTAGGAAACCTCAAAAATGTTGCATTTCTCGATATTAGAGAAAGCTTCCCCAAAGGGATCAATGTACATACCCTATTGACGTATATTGTCTATCTATTGGTCCCTTTGGGAAACTCTAATTTTAGAGAAAATCACATTTTTGGGCGTAAGCTATTTTTTTCTACATTGGGAGGACTCCTGAACAGGCCCGTTCACCACCCGGAAGGGAGAGTCTATTTGGGGAATGTAGCACCCCTATCTGCGAAAAGTGATTAACTTTGGGTACGACACTCCCTTAGGAACCATCATGAGGCTTCGGGCAACGGTTTGAGGTAGTTCTTGCAAGGTTTCTGCCTCAAAAATGTTGCATTTCTCGATATTAGAGAAAGCTTCCCCAAAGGGATCAATGTACATACCCTATTGACGTATATTGTCTATCTATTGGTCCCTTTGGGGAATTTAATTTTCTAATAAAAAATCTATTTCACCCTTTCTGGTGCTTTATTGTGGCCTAGTAGCTTTCAACTGTTTTGTATTATAAAACTAGGGTTCCTAGTATTGGTCAGTAGCAAAAGTAGGTACGCGAGTTCCAAAAATCTTCGGATTGTACCCTATACTAGCATCCTACGGATTATCTACTAGTTTGGGCAAATTTAAAGCTTTAATTCAGATATGACATTGCAATTGAGTACGTCAATCACTTAAAAGACATCATGAAACTTCAGGCCGTGATTCGAGGTGGTCTTGTGAGGTTTTCTAGCACAAAACCTCAAAAGTGTTGCTTTTCTCGATATTAGGGAAGGCTTCCCCAAAGGGATCAATGTACATACCCTATTGACGTATATTGTCTATCTATTGGTTCCTCTGGGAAACTCTAATTTTAGAGAAAATCACATTTTTGAGCGTAAGCTATTTTTTTCTACATTGCGAGGACTCCTGAACAGGCCCGTTCACCACCCGGAAGGGAGAGTCTATTTGGGGAATGTAGCACCCCTATCTGCGGAAAGGGGTTAGCTTTGAGTACGAAACTCCCTTGGAAACCATCATGCGGCTTCGGGCAATGGTTTGAGGTGGTTCTTACGAGGTTTCTGCTAGGAAACCTCAAAAATGTTGCATTTCTCGATATTAGAGAAAGCTTCCCCAAAGGGATCAATGTACATACCCTATTGACGTATATTGTCTATCTATTGGTCCCTTTGGGAAACTCTAATTTTAGAGAAAATCACATTTTTGGGCGTAAGCTATTTTTTTCTACATTGGGAGGACTCCTGAACAGGCCCGTTCACCACCCGGAAGGGAGAGTCTATTTGGGGATTGTAACACGACTACCTGAGGATAGGGATTAGCTAGGATATTGCAACTGAGTACGTCACTCACTTAGAAAACATCATGAGGCTTCATGCAGTCATTTGAGGTGGTTCCGTGAGGTTTTCTCCGAGGAAACATCAAAAATGTTATTAATCTCGATATTAGGGAAAGCTTCCCCAAAGGGATCAATGCACATGCACTATTGACATTTATTGTCTATGAATTGATCCCTTTGGGGAACTCAAATTCAGGAGAAAATTTAATTTTCCGGCTTATGCTAAATTTTTCTACGTTAGAAGGGCTCCTGGATAGACTCCGTTCACGGCGCGGAAGGGGGCCCGATTTGATTAATGTAACACCCCTATTTGTGGAATGTAACGCATCTATTTGTGGAAAAACGTTAGCCTTGAGACCCCTACTGAGCGGGGAAGCATTTATTCAGTGTCCTGGACGGTAGCATCCCTATTTGTGGAAGATGGGTGGGGCTCTGAATTCCTCATTCGCTTAGGAGCCACCATGAAGCATTTATGCTATGATTTAAGGTGGTTTTATGGTTTTATGGTTTATGAATTTATGGTTTTATGGTACCTTTTTCAACATTGGAAGGGCTTCTGCACAGTCCAGGATCACCACGTTGAAGAAGAGGTTCATTTTGGGAATGCAACACAACTATTCGTGGAAAGGGGTCAGCATTGAGCCTCCTACTCGAATAAGAACCATTATGAAGCGCTTATGTAATGATTTGTGGTGGTTTCCTGTGATTAATCCTGAAAGATGTTGCTTTTTTCGACATTAGGGAAAGCTTTCCCGAAGGGATCATTGCACATATACTTTTGTCTATGCATTGGTCAATTTGGGGAAGTCAGATTTTTGAAAAATTTATCCTTAATGGCCCGTTGTTCAAAATGAGGGGTTTTCGGTAGTGGACGATGATAAAACCCGTGTTTGCAATAATTCTAATAAGCGATCGTTTAAAATGCATCTATTCAGCAAAATTCAGGGGTAGATTCCGGGGGGGGAGGGTGACAAAATCCGGCTTAGCTAATTGAAAGTGTGATCGAAGATGGAGCATTTATTTTTGTTTAAAATGTCTATTCAAGAAAATTTGGAAAAAAATCTAAGTGCCCAGGGACAGCCTCGGAAGGTTAGAAGCACCAATTTTTGAAAATACGTCAGTTTAGCGAAATTTAGTAGTATTCAGGAAATTATGAGGTTCCGATACTATCCCGTATATAACAATTACGAAAATACGTTCCGTGACAGAATTTTAATAGAGTGGGAGCGTTTTGGGACAACCTGTATGTTGTTATCGTTAAACAACCACATTTTCATAGCTGAAACCATTATGATTATTAATATTATTATTAGTATGTTTGGTTGCCATTTTATTTGCATCAGGCGTTTGAGGATTACGCTGTCTGTAATACCGACTGTCTTCCGGTAATTACATGCTATGCCGCTGAGGCGGTGCGGATGCACTCCCCAAAGGGATCAATATCTAGCTACGGCAGTTCGAGGAGTTCCCCAAAGGGTCCATTGGCTCCCCAAACGGATCATAGTATAAACATACCCTCCCCAAAAGGATCAATACGCATACATATAACTACATACACTTAATTTATCAATTAGACTGTACATAATATAGAACACTCCAAATATCTAATTTTTCCTTCTTCTTTCTGGAGCTCTCCTCAACCATTTTGCTATTACGGCCTCGATTTCTCGGTCTCCTTCGTCCTTAAATTTACTGCACAGTCTCGTTGCCTCTGAAATTAAAAAAATATTGCTAAATAATATGTAAGTAGATAATTGTATATATTTTGTTTGCTTATGATTTTTTCCGCTTTATGATGTGCAGGTGGTAGAAACTAAATTTTCTGGATTATTCAATAAATAGTGCGAGTGTAAAGTATGGAATGCCTAATATTCATAAATTTTTTACCGTTCATTTCTGTCAAAATCCGTACGCAAAGTCGTTTTTTTTAATGCGGATTTGATGGCGTAGTCAATCATTTTCTTCTATTTCCGGAAATAGCCTTAAATTTGTGTTCTCAAATGGAATGATTGTTTTTTCTCATCGAATTCGAAATCTACAATTTTTTCTGAGTTGAAAACGCCCATTTCACCGGACGTGGAGTCACGGCCTCCAGATTTTCAATAACACCGAAGGAACTGGTTAAAAATCAAGATTTTTGAAAATCGCAAATACAATTGTCAGTCTTATTTTTTTGAGTCAAATTCAACTGCGCAATTACATTTCGTCTTATTCGTCTTTGCTCTTTTAATTTTTTCTTCACTTTGACAATCTGCCAAAATTGCGAAAAGCATTTTTTTAAAATGTGTAATCGCACAGTTAAATTTGTATCAAAAAAATTAGGTTGACGTGTATTAATTTTTATTTTTTACCGATTAATTTTTTCGATGTTTTTGAAAGTCAGTGGTGGTCATGAGTCCACTTCCGGTCAAGCATAATAGATGTTTTTAACTCAGAAAAATTTGTAGATTCCGAACCCGATGAGAAAAAGCTATATCATTCCAGTTAAAAACAATAAATTTAAAGCCATTCCCGGTTAACCCGGAAGTGGAAAAAATAAGTGACTATAAGGCATCCAATTCGCATTAAAAAAATAAAATAGACCCATCCAAGGAATTTTGGTAGAAATCAACCATAAAAGATTTATGAATAAATTTTATTCCATCATACTTTACACTCGCACTGTATTTAGAACTTTATTCTCGTTCTCCCGACCGATTTTTGAGGAATTTAATTTGTATTATCTTTAAGAATCTATTTTTGCAACTAGGTAACTAATAACTAAAAAATGTTCTTGGTTTGACACTTACCAACGATAAGTGCCGTAACGTGCAGGTCTGCGAAACAATACTTCGCGTTCATCCCTGTGCTGTTGTATAAGGCAGCTACACTATCTGACAATATTCGCGTCAAGAGCCTTCTAACAAATTCCATCAAGTCTTTCCCGCCGACAGTGGACAACTGGACGGCCTGTAATCAAAAAAGTTAACGAAAATGTTATGAAATAATAATCAGGGCTATTTACCGCAGAAGACATGTTTTCCTTTGAAGACAGATCGATACTTATCGAATTTTCTCAGTTCTAGTAGTATACACTGTCTGCAGGTATCCATCACCCCTCACGTGCACATATTTGGCATTTTGATTGGTTGAGATCAAGTGACGACTGCGCAGTGATCCCTCAGCTACACTTGCCTTAAAGGGATGAAGAAAATATCGATCGAGGTTTTGGGGAAAAGTACCGGTACCCACGCCATGCCACGCTATTCTATGATTTACGATTACAAAAGATGGCGGCGCTTTGGTACTGAGTGGTATTCATTCATTAATAATAACAATTTTTCAAACATTTACGTCTCGCAAACTCACTTTGTGCATGAAGCACAAAGTTAAAATAATATGACATTTTTCAGTTTTTAGCTTTTTCCGCATATTTCCTATATTTCAAAAACCAAGCCAGATATCTTGAATTTCTTTTCAGATTCTAAATATACACGGAAAATGACAACTTTTTTGTAACTTGATAAAATTTTGTATCCTTTAACGTTTGCGCGATGTAAATTTTTCTAAAATGGAAGAAAATGCTCTGAGAAATAATTATAGCCATCGACTGGATGAAGTAGGTATAAATGATTCTAATTCCCGAATATCTGAATAATTTCCCACTTGTGATAATAAATATTAGATGAAACGCATAGTAATTTTTCTGTGAATCGGCGGCTGATAGATGCTTGAATAAACATGCCAAATTACGTCCATTTGCGGACGGTTCATTGTTAATACGGAATTAGATAAACTTTGTATGCTCGATTTCGGTCATCCGAAGACTATCCGTAATCAGGCATTCAATGGATGCACGTATTACGAAAAACTTTGTACCGTCCAAAATCTTCCGCCGATGGTTTATTCAAAGAACGCCCAATTACGTCCGTCTTGTGGACGGTTCATAATTAACCCGGACTTGGGATGTACTTTGTACGTCAGATTCTGTGCATCCGAAAAGTATCCGTAATCAGGCATCCATTGTGCATCCATTTCTTGTCGGTCCATAAATAGTCCGGAAATCGGCATCCAAATAGCATACAAACACGCCCGCAATCGGACTGTCCGAAGATTACCCACAGCGGTTCTTCCAATGGACGCCCTTTTTTCGTCCGCATCAGGACGGTTCAAAAAGTGCCCAGAAAAATGCGTTCAATGGATACCCAATTTTAGTCCGGGACGGTTCGACAGTAAATCGGACCAACAATGGACCGACTCGGGCGTACATTGTACGTCCGTGTGTTACGTGGGCTATTGTTGGGTTCCCGAATGTATTGGTTCGGGGTATTGGGACCCAACCTTATTTGAAATTTGGGAACAGACAGGTGAATTACCAGAAAACGCCATCGTCTGCGATTTCCACAGCTACTACCTTAGTGACTCCTCCTAAATTTGTACATTAATAAATTATAATAATTTTCTTTCATGAAGAGTTTTATTTAAACAAAAATGGATAAAAATATTTTCAAGGTGAAATTGCAGTAAATTGTGCATGGTTTAATACAAACGAGAAGCTTGCATCTGCTTAAAATGTTATAATTATAGCTCTAATTATGGAATTGCAAGTTTTTACTTTTAACCTCCCCAACCCCATCAAAATTTAAAAAAAATGGGAGGTTACTGCAATCACTAAAATTTTCGAATTCGAGATAGCACCAGATCTTCACGTTTTGAGATCTCAGGAACCCAAAAAAGCGGTTTTCAAAATGTGTCTGTGTGTGTGTACGTACGTACGTACGTTTTTAAATACGCCACAGCCAAAACTACTAGACCGATTTGTCTGAAATTTAGTGCGTAGGCATCTCATAACGCAACTTAGATCTGAAAAGCTTTTGGAGCCAATCGTGCAACTAGAAATGCCATTTTGGCACATCAACTTTTAAATTTTAAATGCAAACCCCCATTTTTCACGTCACGATAGGAAAGGCCTTCAAATTCTGCTTCTAGAAATGCATTCATTCTTAGTGCCCTTTTGACCAAAAATTTAAAAAAAAATGATTTTTATCGGACTTTTAAATCGCGGTACAGCCTAAGCCCCTGAACCGATTTGGCTGAAATTTTGCACATGGGCATTGTATTGCACGTCGAAGAGCTGAACAGATTTTGGATTCAATCGGCCCACGGAAAGTGCCGTTTTGGCAAACCAATTTCCAACTTTAAAATTATTCACTCATTTAACCATCCAAAACAAGTTTTTGAAAGATTTATTGTCACCATCAGAAAGGTCTTCAAATTCTGGTTTTAAATAAGACAAAATTCGTTCGCATTTAGTGCTTTTTGGGTCAAAAAATCGAAATTTTGTAGTACCACTAAAAATACATTATAGCCCAAATTAGTGAATCGATTTGGCTGAAATTTGCTACATGGAGATTGGGTGACCTGTTGAAGACCTGACAGGCTTTTGGAAGCAATTGGTCCACGGGAAGTGCCATTTAAACATACATATCGACTCTAAATTTTAAATGCAAGGCCTCCTTTTTTATGTCGCCATTAGAAAGACGATCAAATTCTGGTTCTAAAAATGTATTCACAGTTTCCGCCATTTCAGTGGAAAATAGAGAAAAAATTCTTTCTCATTAAAAGGGAGCGGGCTGACAGTGCATGACAAATTCTGTTGAATTGACTACTATCTACACAGAATACAAAGATCCACGCGATGGGGAGGTTCCAGCCGCTTCTCTGCTGCATTTTTTAGTGTTTGTTACTCGTTTATTTTTTTAGTGTTTAGCAATAGCCCCGTGTTAAAATGCACAAAGAACAGTCAAGATTTGTTAAAAATAGCTAGGGGTTCAGACAAAATAATAATTATTTATAATGGTCATGTACCATAACGAAAGTTACAACAAACAGACAGCAACAAAAACAGGACAGACAGCAACAAAAACAGGACAGACAGCTAGAAAAACAGGCTGTCCTGTCTGTTTTGCCTACCTGTTTGCTTGACTGTCTTCTGTCTGTCCTGTCCATATATGCTCAGTCAAAGAGCTCAGGGAAATTACAATTAAGTTAAATACCTACATTAAGCAAAGTTATTTTTGCATTCCGTTTCTCATAAATATGTCAAAAACAAAACAATATTTCTAATAGGTTTTTTTTAAATGACATTCCAGGAACACTAAATATAACAAAAAATGTCAAAAAAGAACAGCTTGCATGACACCCAACAGGTCAAGATAACATAACATGACACCTGTAATTCAGGCAGACGCTACAGGACAGACAGCTACAAAAACAGGCTGCTCACCTGTCTGTCTATCCTACCAATCTGTTGTGTTCACCTGTCACGCGACCATATATGCAAATAACATGGAACCATTAATTTTTTTATTCTTTTAACTACCTAAGAGGAGCAGATGAACAGAAAAAAATCTGAAGAGGTACAAGCTACTCCATACTACTCTCCACACACGCTAAAACTTTTGGAGTTAATTCGTGGAAGCAAGAAAAACAAAATTAATTTTAAGAAATTTGAAACTTGAATTTATCACAGAATTTGTTTCAGTCCTATTTTTTTTAAATTATCGTATAAGTACTACATTGTAGTTTCTTAAGTGAATAAAACAACATTAGCTTATTAAAATAATTTTATTACAAAACATATGGAATAGTCACATTGGATGTAATACATTGAGGGAAGGTACTTTTATAATCTTCCAGTTGTGTGGATGGTCATTTTACACAACAGGGGCCTGATGTCCACCCCAGTACCTCACTTGGATTTTCTTGACCGTTCGCAGCGTTTTTTTTTTATGCATCCAACTTAGGATTCTGTCATGTAGCAGGGTCATATTAATAGGTCAAACCCCTTTTACCAAATATGGTTACATTTTTCTCAAAGTATTGGGGCTTGCATAGTAGGCAGCTTTGCGAATCACTACATAAACCAAAAATAGAATTTTTTATAGTTTTTGAGGATAATTTCCACAGAGTTCTCCCCACAGTTTATTTATATTTTCACTTCAATCCATGGGATCAGAAATGCAACATGTGTGCTTTATTGAACTCTGAGTTAACTCGTGTCCATGTGGTCATGGTCAGCATGTTTATTAGGTTTGCTGACTAAGTATCCCCAAGGTCTTGTATCAGTGCACCCGAAAGTTAACATCCTTTTGTCATCGCACGGATTTAATACAACTTTATTTTGTCGAATGGTGTAGACCAAATGTTTTTTTGATCTTATAAGATTTTGTGGACGAGTCAGGTTATTCTGGTTTCTTTCAAAAGTGTAACTAAATAATGTCTTTTTGTAATCTTCAATGGTTATTTTGTTAATACTGGCCTTAGTACAGCCTTTACATTTTTTTACTTCCTTGTCTTTTTCTCGTTGAACTACATTAGCATACATTTTAGAACGTAGGCCTGCATATTCTAACATCATTTTGCCTTTGTTTTCATCTTTCATGAGACCAGGGACTTTTTTGTTTTTAAGCGGTATCTGAAAGATGTTGTTGGGCTCATAATCCGACGTATCGAATCTATGAATATCGGATTTTATGTGTTCATAAATGTTTATTCCAAAAAAAGCATACGTTAAAGAGTCAGTGTCGCTATACATCAACTTAGCTTTATCTCCAAATTTCTTCAAAATGTAGTCATAGTGGAATTCATATAAAAATATTTTCGATATGTCTAGTATGGCAAATCCTACATAAATTGGTTTGCTCAAAAATATCTCAAGACGATTCATTTCTATCGCAGCCGTATTTTCATCAAAGATCATGCAACTATGAAAATTTGGTTTGGAAATATAAGATTCGGCACCATATCGTCCTCCCCATTTCGTAACTAGGTGAATGTCTTTATATTTTCTAACGTTCTCCATACATTTTCCAAAAACCGCGTTAATCATTAGTTTGTAAAAATTTTTATCGAATTCATTTGTGGCCTGCTGTCGCATGTCTGTGTTTAAATCAATATATTTTTTAAGCCAAGAGGACTGTCTAAATTTTAAAACTCTATTTATTTTTATTAGCTTAATACCATGTTCCAAATAAAATTTTAAGTTTCTGTAATGCACAATATAATTATACCGGGTGGACCAACACTATTGCCCACCTCAAAAATTGCCCTTTATTTTAAAGCTGGGACTTCGAAATTTTTACAGTGTATATGGCTACCAAGGACCCTTCAAATGACGGCAAAAGTTTATCTGTCATGCAAAAACTGTGACGTCACGAAATTTTGAAATATCGTTTTTCCAAGAAAAAAAAAATTTTTACCCATAAAATCGTTTTTTGGGCTAATACCTTTATGTTAAGCCCATTTTTTTAAATTTCCGTCATCAGATTAGCCAACTGTAGCAAGCTAAAAATGGTCCATTTTTATTCACAAGTCGGCCACGTAAACAATTGACTACTATGCGAGGGCTTTCTTGGATAACAGCGTACGCTTTTTTCATCTGTCACCAGTTGACAGCGACACAACGCGGCCATTGAACTGCGAAATTGTTTTTAATTTTAATAAACGTGGATTTTTGTAACGAATAATGTTGAAATATCGGTTTAAACTGGGCATCCACCATTTAATTCGCCCACCCAAGGTGCCAGGAGAGGTTACGAACACGGACATTTTATCAGATGGCGGTGGCGGCGTGAAAAGGGGCTCCAGTTTGTGTGAAGGGCTCCGGTTTGTGTGAGGGGGTTTTTTCAAATAGCCATTTCCATAATTCGCATTATTCCATACTTATGTAATTCCACAGGTAATTATTTTGTTGTTATGGCCTGTTTTTTAGTTGGCATTTTTAGGTTAAGTGAGTCGACTTAGTTTGCCCCGTTGAGACTAATATCGAGGACTAAGATATTCACAGCCCAGAATTTAACAGCAACTCGTGTCAAATAAGGACCAAGGAATCGTTTTGCATAACATAATTCATATTCAAAGATAAACTGTAATCGAAGGTGGTGCAAGTGTCAGTTTTCGATTGGCAAATACCTCGTAGGTACCTCCTAAACAAAATCAAGACGTTAATAATTGATGCTTTGAAGTTGGTGAAGCTCAAGTTATTATTTGAACAGCAGAAGCAAAAAGGTGCAATGTGGAATTTAATAATCATCATCATGGTGGGCAAATAAGGACTAATTAATCATTGATCACACGACAAGCCATCCAGTGCATAAACAAGATGTGTGTGTGTGCCTGAGTTTCAATTTTTGTCATTAGAATGAACTAAGAATACTGAGATTATTCTTTCGTTTATTAAACAATAATTGCCTATTAAGTAAATTTAATAAAGCAGGCTTTCATATTTTTACTTGAATTTCGCGCATTTATTTCATTACGCGCGTTAATTTCCCGCTCAAACTCCTCCAACCCCTTTTAGCTAATCATTAGTCACCCACTAGTGTGATTAGTGTGTGAATTACAATAGTGTTGCAGTGTTTAGGTTGCTAATTTTGAGAAAAATTGCTATTTTGTGAAATCTTCAACCTCTTGAAGAGAAGTGTTTTCCAAGTTAGTTTTACATACCTACTTGTTAGCTGTTTTCACAGCTCTTATCCTGGTTTCCCTCCAGGGAAGCTTTCACGCGTTTTTCTGTGTTGCGAGTGTTAATTATAATTACGTGTAGAAGTGAATCTTGGTGAATTTCCTATACCTAGTGTTAATTAATAGTTTTATTCTATTTTAGTGGAGTGCATTTAATTTTTATCATGCCGATGCAACATCTTTCCTTTTCAGACAAGGTCGACATGATCTTGATTTTTGGAGAATGCCAGGAAAATGCAATGCAAGCAGCAGAATTGTATGCCCAACGTTACCCAGACAGACTTCAACCAGATAGACGAACATTTAAAAGAATTGTAGAGAAACTTAGAGAGACAGGCAGTTTGAAGCCCAAGAAAAAGACAGTGATAAATCCCGCTGTGACTCATGAAATCAATCAAGCTATTGTTTTGAACATAGCTGAAAATAATCCCCAAGTCAGCAGTCGAGAAATGAAGCAATCAAGCGGCATAAGTAAGTCATCGATTCTAAGAATATTAAAAAAGCACAAATTCCATGCATATCACATCGAACTGCATCAGGAACTACATGGAGAGGATTTTATGAACAGGGTGAGATTTTGCACGTGGGCCCAAGAGAAACTGCAGGAAAATCAGGACTTCTTCAAGTTTGTGCTTTTCACCGATGAATGCACATTCAAATCTAATGGGCACGTAAACAGGCATAATATGCACTATTGGTCGGTGGTTAACCCACATTGGATGAGAGAAGAAAAAACACAAGACATATGGTCACTGAACGTGTGGGGAGGAATTATTGACAACCGATTAGTTGGTCCATTCTTTTTTGAAGGCCATCTGACTGGTGCGATGTATGCAGAGTTCTTAAGAAATTCATTAGATGACTTACTAGAAGATGTGCCATTAAATGTGATCCAAAATTTGTGGTTTCAGCAAGATGGTGCGCCTCCACATTTCAGTCGAGAAGCTCGTGGTGTGGCAGATGAAAAGTTTCCAGATAAATGGATTGGTCGTGGTGGTCCAATTGCTTGGCCAGCTAGATCTCCCGATCTCACACCTATGGATTTTTTCACATGGGGAGTTGTGCAAGAAATTGTGTACAGAACACAGCCAACCACGAGACAAGACATGCAGCAACGACTCGTAGATGCCTTCCAGACAATCAATGAACGAAATACAGCAGCTACAGTCCAAAATTCATTTCAGCGACGTGCTCAGATGTGCATCGAAAGAGAAGGCCACCACTTTGAGCAGTACCTGTAATCAGGTAAGTACTTTTTGTGAAGTGATCTGTGCTATAGTGGTTGCAGTGCAGTGAATTTGGTGATGATTGTGTAGTGATGGGTTGTGGTAGTGAGTAATGCATCACTTTAGGTAAGTACAAGCCGTAAGTTCCTTGTACACAATTTTGTCTATGATGATTAGTAGAGCTCTTTCACAATATTTGAAGGATCCACAATTCTGAGACATCCAAAACAGCTAAAAGACCATAGTTTATGTAACACAATCAGTCAATCAAATTCAATTTAGTGTTGTTAGTTTGATCATACAGGATTTAAGTTTCAATTTATATCCTTGAAAAATTATAATTATTGGGATTGCAACTTCAACTTTACAGCAACACACTTTCGCCAGCTAAAAACACTTGGTTTTACATCACCTTACAATTTACCAAACAATTTAACCCAACTAGTTAAGAAATGGCATCGGGCTATAATTCTTCTACCTTCGGCTACAGTTTATCTCTGAATTTTAATTATGTTAGTTGAAACGATAGTTTAACAATTCCTTTGCCCTTATTTAGATCAGATGATGTTAAATTTAGAGGCTGTAAATATCAATTTTGTTATGCAAAACGATTCCTTGGTCCTTATTTGACACGAGTTGCTGTTAAATTCTGGGCTGTGAATATCTTAGTCCTCGATATTAGTCTCAACGGGGCAAACTAAGTCGACTCACTTAACCTAAAAATGCCAACTAAAAAACAGGCCATAACAACAAAATAATTACCTGTGGAATTACATAAGTATGGAATAATGCGAATTATGGAAATGGCTATTTGAAAAAACCCCCTCACACAAACCGGAGCCCTTCACACAAACTGGAGCCCCTTTTCACGCCGCCACCGCCATCTGATAAAATGTCCGTGTTCGTAACCTCTCCTGGCACCTTGGGTGGGCGAATTAAATGGTGGATGCCCAGTTTAAACCGATATTTCAACATTATTCGTTACAAAAATCCACGTTTATTAAAATTAAAAACAATTTCGCAGTTCAATGGCCGCGTTGTGTCGCTGTCAACTGGTGACAGATGAAAAAAGCGTACGCTGTTATCCAAGAAAGCCCTCGCATAGTAGTCAATTGTTTACGTGGCCGACTTGTGAATAAAAATGGACCATTTTTAGCTTGCTACAGTTGGCTAATCTGATGACGGAAATTTAAAAAAATGGGCTTAACATAAAGGTATTAGCCCAAAAAACGATTTTATGGGTAAAAATTTTTTTTTTCTTGGAAAAACGATATTTCAAAATTTCGTGACGTCACAGTTTTTGCATGACAGATAAACTTTTGCCGTCATTTGAAGGGTCCTTGGTAGCCATATACACTGTAAAAATTTCGAAGTCCCAGCTTTAAAATAAAGGGCAATTTTTGAGGTGGGCAATAGTGTTGGTCCACCCGGTATTTGGGAAAGAGCGTCAGCAACAGTTTTTTAGATTTGCTCTTAGAAGTGGGTATAGGGGGTAACATATGTTCTGGTGCTAACGGCAAATCACTATGAGTCTCATGGAGATTTACAGGGTATTCAAGATCACAATCAAAAATGTAACCAAAGTCTGACTGATCAGATATTTTCATTATATCCAAAGATTTTACTTCTTTGTCATTGGGTTCCAAAAATTGAAATTCTCCATAGGGCAAATATTCAGACATAGCTGCACCATATAAATTGTTTATATCGAAATACATTAGGTAAACATCTTCTTGAGTCGGGTCATAATTCTCCTCCATATAGGCATTATTAGCCTTAGCATACCTGTTTGAACACTGGGATACACCACCACGTATCCCTCTTTCCACAAATAAAACTTGGTCAATATCGGTCATCAGTTCAAGTTTAATTTCTGTAGTTTTGAGCATTGCATCAAACGCTAATCCTGGTGCAGTATAGTAATGTAGAGGGTCCAGTTTGTAGGTATGCATGCATGTATCACGGAAATTCTCGAATATGTCCGTCAAAAGGAGGATGTCACATTTTAAATACAGATCGGCATATTCCCCCAAGGACTTAATGTTAAAGACGTTCCAAACCTTTACTGCACGTTCGTATTCCTCTTTATCTATATGTGAATCTGATAACTTACTGTAAAAACATTCTTTTGGAGGCAAGTTCGGCTCCAAAAGTTTATCAAAGGAATCGATATAGTCATATGGAAAGACCCCTTTACGAGTCAGCAAATCGAACTCAATTGCACTGTTACAAAATTTTCTCGTAACAGTCTTTTTATCTTTACTTAAATACGAAGACAATTTATCAAGACTATCACTCATAAACCTAAATGAATCTATAAATCTAAATTTAACTAAAGTATTATCCACTGTTTTAGTAAACGAAATATATTTCTCCTTGTTAAGAGGAAGGAGTTTTACTGCACCAGGAAACCCATGAGCAACTTGTTTAATAATAAAATGGGAATCATAACCACTTAAGTTATGAAATGCAACACAGACTGTGTGACTGTCCTTATAGTTAATGTTACAGCTTTGATGTGCCATACCGCGGAATTTTGAGGTTAAATGACAATGGTCGCGCACTCTAATTTGGCCAGGTTCAAATGGCTTCCTGCAAATGTGACAAGTCATTGAATTCTTCCCAAATTTTTCCTCGTCCGAATCATGTTCCATCGGCTTAATATCCTTCAGTGTACAATCTACCATTAGAGCAATCTCATGGAGCTTTTTTATAAACCACTCAACACAATCTGTACCCCTATACAGTTGAAAATCAGAGAGCGAGTCATCAAATGAACACTTTAAATAAAAGGCAATACTAAATGGGATGTGTTTTTGAAACTTCACAGTCTTGGCGTTTTCATCTGATGGTTCACAAGGTTCCAAAATACTTTCAATGTCGGCATAAATCGCAAAAGGTGCCCGCTCGGAGTTTTTGAAATTTTTAAATTGTACAAACTTTTCACCCTCATCAGGTAATTTTAAGCAACATTTATTTAATGTCCCACAATGGACCATATGTCTATTAAGATAATTTTGAGAGCTAAAGCTATTTAGACATCGAAAACAAATAAAAGTTTTATGACCATGTGAAGACAACTGCTTGGAAAATAATCCAGACATATTTTTTATCCATGCAAAATGTCGTATGTGATTATAATTGTGTACACTGAGATTCAACATTTCTTCATCCACCATCAGGCCTCACGCTTTTTTATCATGTTTGAAACAAGCAACAAATTAATCGCTTCTCTTTTACTCTGCAAGTTCTTGCTCAAAATAAATGGTAAAATTTTCTTACCCTGAATGTAATAAACGTTGATTGAAAGGTGGTTCATTTTTTCAAATCTGCTTATATCTCTTAACTTTATTGGAAATTCTATACCCTCATATTTTAATACCTGTTTAAAATGCGGATAACTGGAGGTTCTATTTGAATTTAATTTAGCAATAAACAATGCAGATGTCACGGCCCACAAGAAACAATATTCATCATTATTTTTAACATTCACGACTGCTTTTTTGGACTGAATAAATGGTGGTAGATTTATAAACGTAGAAACGCCACCTTTAATGGGTGAATGTTTATTAATATGTACTTTCAAATGTAAAATTTCTTGAAGGGCCCAACCCGAGTCCTTCTCACTGAACTCCTGCAATTTTGTGATCAATTTATCAATCACATGTTCTTTATACCAATTTCTTAAATTGGTGCAGGCATCAACAATACTGTTTTTCGTTGGGAACGTTTTCATGTCAATTTCCCCTGTTTGGGGTTTAATACAGTTACCCACCAAAATTACATTTATTTTAAGCATTGAGGACTTCACAAGAGTCACAATCTTTCGCTTAAAACAATCAAAGGTTCTTCTTAAAAACTCATGGGGATCTTTTATTTTTAAGTTGGCAATTATACCTGTTCTTAACCTATTATTAAAGCATGATTGTACATTATGCCATACTAAGTTTCTACTAGCACGTTTTTGTGAAATACTTCCACCTCCTATCTTATCATGATTTCGCTTCAAGTACTTCAATTTAGCCAAATAAGTTTCAAGAACGGCTAAGTTACTTTCTAGTCTAATTGGATTTTCAAAATTTTTTTCCTTATAAACCTTATTGTTGATTGCTTTTTTCACTAAATTTATATGCGTTTTAATTATGCGAATGTAAGTAGTAATTTCTTCAGGAGTCTTTAATAATTTAAAAGACTTATCAAAATAATTTAATGGCTTGGGAACTAATAGAGGAAACATTCTCAGTAGCCATTGTTTCAGAATTGGATGCAATATTCACACTTAACAGTACCACACATTTACTTGTTGCGCTCACTGGACTCCTGCTTATATATCAAAAGTTGCTTTCTATCCTTTTCTAACTTGCTATCTCTTCTTTCACGGAGGGGTTAGCAAGTTAAAAAAGAATAGAAACATCACGTTAATAGGTCTCATGTTACCTTGCCTCATACGTATTGTATTACATGAGTGTGTTGGGACACTAGCAAGCGTTTTTTATCACAGGCATTGATCCTTATCAGATACCTGTGTGTATCATCAGGCCACAAGTAGGTGTCGGATTGCAGGTGCCATGTTACCTTTGCATCTATCAGATTACATGTGTCCGGTGTCATGTTACTTTTTGAGTCGTATCACAAGTGGTACGCATCGGATTACATGATTGTGTAATGTTACTTTAATCTGCTTCAGATTACATGTGTGTTGCATATTGTATTACATACAGGGTTGGCACAGGGATGTCATGTTACACGTCATAATAGGGATTATGTTGAAATTTATAATACGAATAAACCATTAATTTTTATTAATTTCTTTTATTAGAAAACGCTGGACACGCCAAACATAATAAAAAGAATGTTATTATTACCTGTATAATATTTTACTTAAGAATTCGGTTAACTACCTACTTATAAAATAATAAATAATTGCATTAAATGAATTTATTTGGAAGTAGCATTATATTAACAAAATTAATAAGCACTTTATTGTATTCAAGTTTTTATTTGCTATTAGAAAACAAATGGTTTATATATTTGCTTCCGTTTATTAGAATTAAGTGGGCTTCTGTTGCACAAGGTATGCACGTCCGACCTTCCATCTCTGTTTCTCCTTTACATTTCGGGCATTTATGTTTTGCAGGTACCGGCATGGTTCAGGTTTACTTAGGGGTTTACTTCTCCCTCATACGCTTTTCCAACTGATAGTATTTACTGGCGTGTAAATGTAGCGACTTCCACAGATCTTCTCGTTGATCCTCGTCACTTTTGGAATATGATGGTTCTGAGTTCTCGTCAGGCTTAATGGTAGATTCGTTTTCTTGGAGGATGTCTTTATTTGAGGCTTGATTTAAGGATATTTGATTCGCGGAACTTGCACTTAGCGATATGTTTGTCTAAACGCCAACGCAACACACGGTGACTGGGAACCAGTGGACAGTCAACAAAGTCAGTGTGGTTGTACATATAGAATTGGTTCATACTGAGGACGGTTGTGTTGGAAACTAAGAATAAGTTCACCCAATTACCCTTCTACTTATATACCCATTATGGGCGTGGTGTCAATCCTACCACAACCGGTAGAGGGTTTGACAGTTGGAAAAATTTCAGAGTGGGAAGTTGTTTAGTGGGGATGTGGTATACATATGTATATTGAAACCAATGTTTGGTTCAGAACTCAGAAGCACAGATCATCGTTCGGTATACTTAATATTAAGTGAGTGTGTGTGTAGCTTGAACAGAGATTATGGATTATTTGGAGCAGCTGAATCAAAGCACTAAATGCAAAGTGTTGGTGAACGTTAAGAGTTTAACCATCAGTGAGAAGTTCAAGCTGTTAGAGCTTACTGTGGTAACAACCAAATATGGTGAGAGAGTACTAGCGGAGACCTCCGATTTCAAGTGCTTTTTGCCAGCCCGATTTTACACTGCCCTAAAAGAAGAAGGGGTGAAGAAGTTTAATGAGACATTGGCAAGCAAGCCTATATTTCTAGTCAGCCGAGGAGTTCTGGGAAACACGACCTATCTTGTGTTTGTTGAATAATGACTCGCTATAACAAAAAAATTAATAGATACGCTAGGAATCATATAGTTATTAATTACTTCAGAGCTATAGAGAAATATGTTAAAGAAATTGATAAGATTAAGGGCCGGTTTATCGATGCTCAGTTAAAACTGGCTGTTATCTATCTGACGGTTTACTATAACTTACAGATAAATCAGATTCACGTTTATCGACATCGAATTTGTCTGTCAGTTACGTGCCTGACAGTTTAAGTTGTGTTGGCAACATTTGGGGTAGCGGAAGTTGAATTCAATTGGACAGATTTAAATTTCGCGCTAATATAGTCAACTGTTTCCATAGCAATGCCTTACGGTCTTTGTTTACTGTGGCAGGTGCTGATGCAGTTGAAATTTGTATTGGTGACAGAAAAGAAACGAGGAGTAAACTTTTCTGCCTACGATCCAGACGTGCTTTGAAAAGTAACTAGCAGGAGATGTAATTGAGGATAAGAAAACGGATGGTAGAAGCAATAGGTCTGAAAGAAAGTTGAGGAAATCTTAAGTAGTGGCAAATTCCTCAAAATAGTTTCAGGTACTTTCCTAAACTTTATATTGGCTAGATTAATGTTGAAGAAAACCAAAGATTCATCTTCTTCGTCATTTAAATGACTCTGGGCGATGCTAACCGTCGGTTTTCTGCCCTAGCTGACACTTCGAACTGTCAGTCAGTTTGCTCAGCGCTTTAGCAAAGACCTTGCAGTCAACTTGCTGTCGATAAACAGTTTAACTAGCGGATAACGCAAACTGACAGATATTTTCATTTAGCTGAGCATCGATAAACCGGCCCTAAGTCAAGTATTGAAATGTATGAACTTACAAAAAGAATTATGAATGTAACATTAAATAAATAAATTAAAGAATATCGAATTCAATTACCATTTTCTCTTGTTAGTGGTGGGGGACAAACTGGTTCATGCAAAATAGCAGTTTTGGGACTAGTTTGGAAGTAGGTAGGTAGGTAATAATCATCATCATCATGGAGCGGAAGAAGAAGAAGAACAACCAAAACACCATCTCCTTTAATGATTCGATTGAAAGATTTTACATAAACGATTGGATCGATGAACATCTTGAGGCTCGAAAATCACAATGGATGCAAGTAGCTTTAGATAGAAGTCGCTTTGAACAAAGAATTATGAATACTTCTAAAATTTTAGATCCAATTTTAATCAATAAACTACAAAATTTTTGTATAAAGGAACACGCAAATTAGCTATCTAGTTAAGGGTTACTTATTAATACCAACAATAATTTGATAACATAATGTTTCACTATCTTTTTAAATAAATAGAATAAATACAAAATAAACCTTTTTTTGATACCCAACACATGTAATATGATATCCGGCAAATGTAACATGATATGGTCAAAGTAACATGACACCCAACGCTAAGGTAACATGATACCTATCAAATGTAATCTGATACGGGTCTCGGTAACATGATACCCACCACATGTAATATGATACCCAGCAAATGTAACATGATATGGCCAAAGTAACATGACACCCAACGCTAAGGTAACATGATACCTATCAAATGTAATCTGATACGGGTCTCGGTAACATGATACCCAACACATGTAATATGATACCCAGCATATGTAACATGATATGGCCAAAAGTAACATGACACCCAACGCTAATGTAATCCGATATGGTTAAGGTAACATGATACCCAACAAAATGTAATTTGATACGAATCTAGGTAATGTGATACCCAGCACATGTAATATAATAAACTGCTCAACAATTCAATTGGTCCAACCGGAAATTTGAGTCGAATTCAAAATGCCGCAACTTCTCAAGCAGTTGATCGATTTGAATGAACCTTTTTTCCACGGATAGCCCATTTCATTGGCTTAGACATGACATGTTCCGCATTTTATGCAGGGTGACAGAGCCGGGTACTGCAAAATGGAGAAAATTTAAACCACCCCCGATTCTGAAAGAAATTTTTTTTGCCTGGTTGAGAAGACGTCTCAGGTTCATACCTCCAGACGTTTTTTTGAAATTTGCTCCATCTCCTGTTGACCTGGACGAAAAAAAATATTATCTTCTAGAAAGGCGTATGAGAGAAAAGTGACTCTATATTATCTAAGACTAATAAATAAATAAAATTCCCTTCAAGTGTAGAGACATACATACCGGGTGGACCAACACTATTGCCCACCTCAAAAATTGCCTTTTATTTTAAAGCTGGGACTTCGAAATTTTTACAGTGTATATGGCTACCAAGGACCCTTCAAATGAGGGCAAAAGTTTATCTGTCATGCAAAAACTGTGACGTCACGAAATTTTGAAATATCGTTTTTCCAAGAAAAAAAAAATTTTTACCCATAAAATCGTTTTTTGGGCTAATACCTTTATGTTAAGCCCATTTTTTTAAATTTCCGTCATCAGATTAGCCAACTGTAGCAAGCTAAAAATGGTCCATTTTAATTCACAAGTCGGCCACGTAAACAATTGACTACTATGCGAGGGCTTTCTTGGATAACAGCGTACGCTTTTTTCATCTGTCACCAGTTGACAGCGACACGACGTGGCCATTGAACTGCGAAATTGTTTTTAATTTTAATAAACGTGGATTTTTGTAACGAATAATGTTGAAATATGGGTTTAAACTGGGCATCCACCATTTAATTCGCCCACCCAAGGTGCCAGGAGAGGTTACGAACACGGACATTTAATCAGATGGCGGCGCGGCGTGAAGAGGGGCTCCAGTTTGTGTGAAGGGCTCCGGTTTGTGTGAGGGGGTTTTTTCAAATAGCCATTTCCCTAATTCGCATTATTCCATACTTATGTAATTCCACAGGTAATTATTTTGTTGTTATGGCCTGTTTTTTAGTTGGCATTTTTAGGTTAAGTGAGTCGACTTAGTTTGCCCCGTTGAGACTAATATCGAGGACTAAGATATTCACAGCCCAGAATTTAACAGCAACTCGTGTCAAATAAGGACCAAGGAATCGTTTTGCATAACATAATTCATATTCAAAGATAAACTGTAATCGAAGGTGGTGCAAGTGTCAGTTTTCGATTGGCAAATACCTCGTAGGTACCTCCTAAACAAAATCAAGACGTTAATAATTGATGCTTTGAAGTTGGTGAAGCTCAAGTTATTATTTGAACAGCAGAAGCAAAAAGGTGCAATGTGGAATTTAATAATCATCATCATGGTGGGCAAATAAGGACTAATTAATCATTGATCACACGACAAGCCATCCAGTGCATAAACAAGACGTGTGTGTGTGCCTTAGTTTCAATTTTTGTCATTAGAATGAACTAAGAATACTGAGATTATTCTTTCGTTTATTAAACAATAATTGCCTATTAAGTAAATTTAATAAATCAGGCTTTCATATTTTTACTTGAATTTCGCGCATTTATTTCATTACGCGCGTTAATTTCCCGCTCAAACTCTTCCAACCCCTTTTAGCTAATCATTAGTCACCCACTAGTGTGATTAGTGTGTGAATTACAATAGTGTTGCAGTGTTTAGG
Source organism: Pycnomerus fuliginosus (assembly GCA_963924575.1). NCBI lineage: Eukaryota > Metazoa > Arthropoda > Insecta > Coleoptera > Zopheridae > Pycnomerus > Pycnomerus fuliginosus. The sequence continues at coordinate 1,093,718 of CAWUQC010000001.1, forward strand.
TTGCTAATTTTGAGAAAAATTGCTATTTTGTGAAATCTTCAACCTCTTGAAGAGAAGTGTTTTCCAACTTAGTTTTACATACCTTCTTGTTAGCTGTTTTCACAGCTCTTATCCTGGTTTCCCTCCAGGGAAGCTTTCACGCGTTTTTCTGTGTTGTGAGTGTTAATTATAATTACGTGTAGAAGTGAATCTTGGTGAATTTCCTATACCTAGTGTTAATTAATAGTTTTATTCTATTTTAGTGGAGTGCATTTAATTTTTATCATGCCGATGCAACATCTTTCCTTTTCAGACAAGGTCGACATGATCTTGATTTTTGGAGAATGCCAGCAAAATGCAATGCAAGCAGCAGAATTGTATGCCCAACGTTACCCAGACAGACTTCAACCAGATAGACGAACATTTAAAAGAATTGTAGAGAAACTTAGAGAGACAGGCAGTTTGAAGCCCAAGAAAAAGACAGTGATAAATCCCGCTTTGACTCATGAAATCAATCAAGCTATTGTTTTGAACATAGCTGAAAATAATCCCCAAGTCAGCAGTCGAGAAATGAAGCAATCAAGCGGCATAAGTAAGTCATCGATTCTAAGAATATTAAAAAGGCACAAATTCCATGCATATCACATCGAACTGCATCAGGAACTACATGGAGAGGATTTTATGAACAGGGTGAGATTTTGCACGTGGGCCCAAGAGAAACTGCAGGAAAATCAGGACTTCTTCAAGTTTGTGCTTTTCACCGATGAATGCACATTCAAATCTAATGGGCACGTAAACAGGCATAATATGCACTATTGGTCGGTGGTTAACCCACATTGGATGAGAGAAGAAAAAACACAAGACATATGGTCACTGAACGTGTGGGGAGGAATTATTGACAACCGATTAGTTGGTCCATTCTTTTTTGAAGGCCATCTGACTGGTGCGATGTATGCAGAGTTCTTAAGAAATTCATTAGATGACTTACTAGAAGATGTGCCATTAAATGTGATCCAAAATTTGTGGTTTCAGCAAGATGGTGCGCCTCCACATTTCAGTCGAGAAGCTCGTGGTGTGGCAGATGAAAAGTTTCCAGATAAATGGATTGGTCGTGGTGGTCCAATTGCTTGGCCAGCTAGATCTCCCGATCTCACACCTATGGATTTTTTCACATGGGGAGTTGTGCAAGAAATTGTGTACAGAACACAGCCAACCACGAGACAAGACATGCAGCAACGACTCGTAGATGCCTTCCAGACAATCAATGAACGAAATACAGCAGCTACAGTCCAAAATTCATTTCAGCGACGTGCTCAGATGTGCATCGAAAGAGAAGGCCACCACTTTGAGCAGTACCTGTAATCAGGTAAGTACTTTTTGTGAAGTGATCTGTGCTATAGTGGTTGCAGTGCAGTGAATTTGGTGATGATTGTGTAGTGATGGGTTGTGGTAGTGAGTAATGCATCACTTTAGGTAAGTACAAGCCGTAAGTTCCTTGTACACAATTTTGTCTATGATGATTAGTAGAGCTCTTTCACAATATTTGAAGGATCCACAATTCTGAGACATCCAAAACAGCTAAAAGACCATAGTTTATGTAACACAATCAGTCAATCAAATTCAATTTATTGTTGTTAGTTTGATCATACAGGATTTAAGTTTCAATTTATATCCTTGAAAAATTATAATTATTGTGATTGCAACTTCAACTTTACAGCAACACACTTTCGCCAGCTAAAAACACTTGGTTTTACATCACCCTACAATTTACCAAACAATTTAACCCAACTAGTTAAGAAATGGCATCGGGCTATAATTCTTCTACCTTCGGCTACAGTTTATCTCTGAATTTTAATTATGTTAGTTGAAACGATAGTTTAACAATTCCTTTGCCCTTATTTAGATCAGATGATGTTAAATTTAGAGGCTGTAAATATCAATTTTGTTATGCAAAACGATTCCTTGGTCCTTATTTGACACGAGTTGCTGTTAAATTCTGGGCTGTGAATATCTTAGTCCTCGATATTAGTCTCAACGGGGCAAACTAAGTCGACTCACTTAACCTAAAAATGCCAACTAAAAAACAGGCCATAACAACAAAATAATTACCTGTGGAATTACATAAGTATGGAATAATGCGAATTAGGGAAATGGCTATTTGAAAAAACCCCCTCACACAAACCGGAGCCCTTCACACAAACTGGAGCCCCTCTTCACGCCGCGCCGCCATCTGATTAAATGTCCGTGTTCGTAACCTCTCCTGGCACCTTGGGTGGGCGAATTAAATGGTGGATGCCCAGTTTAAACCCATATTTCAACATTATTCGTTACAAAAATCCACGTTTATTAAAATTAAAAACAATTTCGCAGTTCAATGGCCACGTCGTGTCGCTGTCAACTGGTGACAGATGAAAAAAGCGTACGCTGTTATCCAAGAAAGCCCTCGCATAGTAGTCAATTGTTTACGTGGCCGACTTGTGAATTAAAATGGACCATTTTTAGCTTGCTACAGTTGGCTAATCTGATGACGGAAATTTAAAAAAATGGGCTTAACATAAAGGTATTAGCCCAAAAAACGATTTTATGGGTAAAAAATTTTTTTTTCTTGGAAAAACGACATTTCAAAATTTCGTGACGTCACAGTTTTTGAATGACAGATAAACTTTTGCCCTCATTTGAAGGGTCCTTGGTAGCCATATACACTGTAAAAATTTCGAAGTCCCAGCTTTAAAATAAAGGGCAATTTTTGAGGTGGGCAATAGTGTTGGTCCACCCGGTATAATTATGGACCATTTTATTTGGAAATAAATGAGTGATTGAAATATTATTTATCGACTTTTATTTATCACCTCGGCAAGCACGTAAGAGTATAAGTATGTGAAACAAAGTTGAAGACCGCAGAGCGTGTAATGTAACTTGAAGCTGACGATAAGCAAAGACGCGTAAACGATTTTTAAAACGGACGCCTTTATTATAATCAGGGCGAGAATCAGGGAAATGAAATAAGCATATATGAGTTAATTTTATAAATTATTTATTTACTGCTATTCTCAAAACATCCCATATCGCATTACAATAGCGTGGGGTGTCATGTTACCTTGATCCGTGTAAAGTTAGAATGGGCTTATAGTTATTATGGAGAATTAAACACCTTGTATGTAGATGAAATAAATTATCTAAATAAAAATTGAATGCCTCTTATTTCCCTTGCTCAACGGAAAATAATATTAAACAATCGCAAACGAATTTTCTGCTCGGTAACATGATACCCACCACATGTAATATGATACCCAGCACATGTAACATGATATAGCCAAAGTAACATGACACCCAACGCTAAAGTAACATGATGCCTATCAAATGTAATCTGATACGGGACTCGGTAACATGATACCCAACACAGGTAATATGATATGGCCAAAGTAACATGATACCTATCAAATGTAATCTGATACGGGTCTCGGTAACATGATACCCAGCACATGTAACATGATATGGCCAAAGTAACATGACACCCACCGCTAATGTAATCCGATATGGTTAAGGTAACATGATACCCACCAAAATGTAATTTGATACGAATCTAGGTAATATGATACCCGGCACATGTAATATAATATGCTCAAGGAAACCTGACCCTCAACGCATGTAATTTAATACTCGTAATAAAAGTGGATTGCATTAAAACAGATAATAAATCGTTAAGGCGCGGATTACCTAAACAAAAATTATTATGAGGTACCGAATCGAGGCTCTCGCTTGCCATAAGCAACATGACACCCAACAAATGTAGGTAATCTATCAAAACAGACAAATAGGACAGACAGGTAGAACAGACAGAACAGACAGGACAGACAGGTAGAACAGACAGGACAGACAGGTAGAACAGACAGGTCAGACTTATGGGCGGTATTAAATCGACGTTGCGCAGGAGTCAAATTTTCGTTAGAAAATGTTGTCATTAACCATGGCTCTAGAGGGTAGCCAGAATCACCTAAAATTTATTAAGTTATTTAGCTATAAAGTTAGGCTACTTGTACCAATAAGCCAGCAATTTCGATGACCTGCTCCATGTATTCTAATCATTTCTTGCCTTGCTAAGCTTGTGGACCAAATCGCTGAGTCATGTACCGATCCTGGGCATCTTGCATTGACGTTCAAAATTAATAATTCAGCATTAATTATCTTAAAAAATATTTGTGAGGGTTAAACAAAATGGGTAGCTATAATTCTTACCGTCTGTACATTTAAACTGAAAAAACCTTTTCTAGTTAAAAAGACAGCCCTAGGAAATTCCTCATCCCCTACAGGAGGGGCAACAATTCCGATCTGGCTGCAGTCAATGGCACCAACAACCCCTGGATATCCATTATGATGGTTCATGAATCTAAAACTATTACCATCAACAAGAATGTACATTTTAATGCAGAGTAAGCACTGAAAGTTGGAGAAACAAATACTGTTAACTTAGATCCATAATTTAGTAAAACAAACCTTTGCTTTTCAACATTTAGCTCCTCTTCCGTTCTTGGGAAACTAATAAAATGCGCTAAATTCATCAGTGCTGTGTTTACATCCAGAATACATCTGCTTACTGACGATTGGCTCATGCTTAAACAGACATCGGTTCCAATTCCTTTCTGGTATGCCCCTTGAGCAAAAAAGTGAAGCGCCGTAAATATCTGTAAATAAATTAAATAACCATCTAGCTACCACCTCTTATGCTTTCCCAAGGGCCGTCCTATAAGATACGAGAGTGGGTTTAGAGATGACCTCCCTAGAATTTCTTATCAAGACTGCCCTTGTGTGTACCTGCTGCTTACCCTTATAGTATTCGGAATGTATGTGTTTCTTGAACCCTCTGGCATATGGGGAAGAAGATCTTCTATTAGATTCCTTGCCAAATGTCTAGACACTCGGTAAATTCCGCGAAATGAGCCCTCTGGCAACTGAAATGGGTCGCTGGCATCACGGAGATTGCGACGCATTAATCTAAATTCATTTCTGGACAATCCAAAATTAATTAATTCTAAAGAATCCGAAATTTAAAGTAAGCACTTACTGTTGTTCTAAATTGTTTACTTCCATAATCACCAAACGAAGCATCTTGAGGTTAGTTTTCTGACATTTGAGCTGTCGAAATGGTAAGATTTTCAATATTGAACTCGCAACAAGTACCCCTAAGCACTTGTTATGACTTTCAATAAATTGAATCCTAAATTGAACATCGCGTTCAAGCGAATGGCATCCAGAATAACCAAGATTGAATTTTGTTCAATAATTGAAAGATTTTCAACATTGAACCCCTTTCAATGGCATCGTGAATAACACTGAATACTTGAAGGAACAATAAAACTAGGCAAAAATCTTCCTGTTATGCAGAATACCAGATTTGGATATATCTTATCAGGGGCATATCTGGAAAATCCATTAGTCCAACCCAAATTTCAGAATGTAACAACTCTTTGCAATATAACAGCTGATGTAACAATAGAAGATCAGGTAGAAAATTCAATTATCAATTTATGGCATTTAGACGAACCAAAATTAAATGACCCTTTAAAATCCGAGGAAGAAGCAGCGTGTGAAAGTCATTTTCTGAAAACATATACCCGTGATTCCTCAGGAAGGTTTATCGTTTCCATTCCATTAAAGAAGTCAGTCGAAGTCATAGGTGACACTAAACAATCAGCATTGCGAAGATTTTTTAACTTGGAAAACAAATTAACAAAAAATCCTTCTCTAAAAGTTGAGTACATTAAGTTTATGACAGAATACGAAACTTTAGGTCATATGACATCAGTAAGTGATACATCAACAATCGAAACTAAATCTTATTTTCCTCATCATCCTGTAGTACGAGAAACGGCTGTATCCACAAAGCTGAGGGTAGTCTACGATGCATCGATGAAAGGCGATAAAGGAGTATCTCTCAACGAAATACAAATGGTGGGACCAGTTGTCCAACACGACTTATTTTCAATAATGCTCAGATTTAGACAATATCAGTACGTAATAACAGCAGACGTAAAAATGATGTAGGTATCGTCAAATATTAATACAGGAAAATGAGAGACCACTTCAACTCATTTTTTGGAGAAAGGACCCTGAAAACGAATTAAAAGAGTATCAGTTAAATACTGTCACGTATGGCACTGCTAGCGCGCCGTTTTTAGCCACTAGATGTTTATTTCAATTAGGCATAGATCATGAACAATCTCATCCGTTGGCTAGCAAAGTAATCAGAAATGACTTCTATGTAGACGACCTGATAACCGGGGCAGACAGTTTACAAGAAATAATCAATCTTCGAAATGACGTCTGCAATATTTTGCAAACGGGTCAATTGGAACTTCGTAAGTTTATGTCAAACAATAGTCAAGTGTTAGAAGGGCTCGACTCAAATTCAGAATTAAAATTGTTGAACATTAGTCAAATTGAAGGCAGCAAAATATTGGGGATTAAGTGGAATGCAACAAAGGATACAATAGAATTTAAAATAAATGCAGTGCCTTGCAACAAGATTACGAAAAGGTCGATTCTGTCCTTCACTGCAGCTATCTTTGACCCTCTAGGGATGTTATCACCTATCATTGTAGTAGCGAAACTAGTTATTCAGAAGCTGTGGGAGTTGAAAGTTGAGTGGGATGAAAAATTGCCCGACAATCTGCAAAATAACTGGAAAATGTTCCATGATCAGTTAGTTCAACTTCAAACGATAAAAATTCCAAGACACGCTATTATTATGAATGTTGTCAGAATTGAGCTGCACGCCTTTTCGGATGCAAGCGAGAGCGCTTATGGAGCGTGCGTCTATTTAAAATCATCTGATGAGTTAGCCAACGTATCGGTAAATTTAATCTGTTCCAAATCACGAGTGGCACCATTGAAAAAAATTACATTGCCTAGGCTGGAATTATGTGCAACATTCATTTTGGCTCAACTAGCAAATAAAGTTGTAAAATCATTAACTGCACAAATTCACAAACAATTTTATTGGTGTGACTCCACAATCACGTTAGCTTGGATTCAAGGCGAACCTCACAAGTGGAAGACATTCATAGCGAATAGAGTCGCGGAAATACAAAGACTGACAAAAGTAACAGACTGGTATTATGTTAAAAGCTCAGAAAACCCAGCTGATCTCATTTCTCGAGGGGTAGCTCCTTCTAAGTTAACAGAAACAACACTATGGTGGCTAGGGCCAGATTTCATACATGATCATAATATACAAGAATTGCCTTATTCCTCAAAAGGAGAGTGCGAGATTGAAAACATGCCCGAAACTCGAAAAATTAATCACAGTCAGTTGATTGACGAATTCGCTGTTGATGCTCAGACAACTTTAGTAGCCCAAAATCAAGACACAGCAGCATTGTTTTCGCGATTTTCTAGGTGGTCAAAACTCCAGAAAGTTGTAGCATATTGTTTACGTTTCAAAATCAATTGTAAAAATACAAATTCTAAGCAAATTGGTCCATTTAGTGTCAATGAATTAATTGCAGCAACCAAGACAATTGTACGATTAGTTCAAGCGTCAGAATTCAACGAAGAATTGTTAGCGTTACGCAAAGGTCAGAAAATAAGCTCCAAGAGTAAGATTTTAGCATTAAAACCATTCTTAGATGACGCAGGATTATTAAGAGTAGGAGGTAGATTGGAAAATTCCTCATTTCGTTTTGAAAAGAAGCATCCTCTCCTGCTTCCACAAAATCATGTCGTGGTTTCGGAACATCAAAGAATGCTCCATTGTGGGCCTCAGCAACTTCTAGCCTCTGTCAGGCAGAGGTTTTGGCCAATTGGAGGTAGAATTCTTGCACGACATGTCTATCACAAATGCATAAAATGCTTTTCCGTGAATTGTTCATTTATGGGTTTCGTTAATGTATACAAAATCGTGCATTAATAGGCTCTGTTAATGCACGATTTTCTATTAATCAACGATTTTAGTATAGGCAATCAACTATACATGTCCTGACAATAAACAAGAATTTAAGTGACATCTGTCAAATTTTCAAAATCTTAAAATTTAAATAAAAGTCCCATCAATGGATACTCAGAACTTTAACTTAACACCACCTGAAGTGCTAGTAAGTGCAAATCTTGCGAGCTTAAGTTTGTTTCCAGAAAAAAGCTGTAAAATTTATGAAAAAACTTATGCCAATTTCATTTCATGGTGCGAGAAGAAAAATGAACTGATGCGACACTCAGAATCTGTGCTTTTGGCAAGGCAATTGACATTTAATTTCTCACGTTTTGTTCATCGAGCTTCGGCACTTTTTAAATTGGATGCATGTTTGGTTGCATAACCGTTTATCAAACGCAATTTTGAAAAACAAATTTCGCCAATTTAATGATAATACAATCCACGGAAAAATATTGAAACTAACTCGAGTGTTAATAGGCGATTAATAATCTCTATCATTAACGCGTTCGCTGCGCTCACGCGTTAAAATCTCTCGATTATTAATCGCACTCATTAACACTCTTGTTCGTTAAATAACTATTAGAGCATTCCCTCCTAAACAAGCACCCCCAATAATGGGCAATTTACCAACTTGCCGAACGTCGTCTAAGCTACTTTTTGACAATGTAGGAGTTGATTATGCTGGACCTATCATGCTAAAGGATAGAAAGCTTCGTAATCATAAGTTGATCAAAGGCTACATTGCTGTATTTGTTTGTTCAAGCACAAAAGCTTTACATTTAGAATTGGCAAGCGACCTAACGACCGAAAATTTTATTGCAGTTCTTAGAAGATTCAACTCAAGAAGGGGAAAACCCAGTGCTATTTACTCTGACAACGGTTCCAACTTCGTTGGCGCTAATTCTGAATTACAGGAGGTAGGTAACTGGCTAAAAAGGCCTGAAATTAGAAATTCCATAACTGAACAGTCAACTTCGGATGGAATTGAATGGCACTTCATTCCGCCTCGCTCACCTCACTTCGGTGGAGTGTGGGAGGCAGGAGTGAAGTCCGTCAAGCTGCACTTAAAAAGAGTCATAGGGAATGTACATTTAACATTTGAGGAAATGTCCACTGTACTAAGTCAAATTGAATCTGTTCTAAACTCGCGTCCAATTGCTCAATTGTCGTCTGATCCTAATGATTTATGTCCACTGACACCAGGCCATTTTTTAATTGGGCGTCCGATGTGCAGTTTACCCGACAATGATTTAACAGAGGTTAAAGAATCAAGACTATCTAAATACCAGTTCATGCAACGACTAGTCCACCAATTTTGGCGAAGATGGAGTACCGAATACATAAGCCAACTCCAACAGCGACCGAAGTGGTTACAAAATTCCCCACTCAAACTGGACGTTGGAACTCTGGTATTACTAAAGGACGATAATCTCCCTCCGTTAAAATGGCAACTGGCGAGAGTTACTGAACTACACCCCGGAAAAGACGGCGTGGTGAGAGTGGTGTCCCTACGCACTTCAACCGCGTCACTCAAAAGGTCAGTCACGAAAATCGCAATTCTGCCAACCGAGTGACCGTCGGATTGGTGTGTGAGTGAATAGTGATGTTAAAGACACACTGGTCAACATCACACTTTTGAATTTCTTATTTTTATTACTATGTATTAATGAGTTAAAAACTACTTTTGTTAAGTTATTTGGTTACGTCACTTGTCCTGTTTCGAAAGCTTAGAGCTTTCAAGGCGGGCGGCATGTTTGGGCCTAATGAGCGTCGCTGGAAGTTTGGTTGCATACGACTAAGTCCACCGCGTGATATTATAGGTGGAGCCACTAACGTACAGATTTGACAGTCAAGATTCAAAAAACATGGCGAACAAGTCGACATGAAATTAATATTGAATAAACATTTTTAAACATACATCAAGGCATGGGTGTTATTAATGAAGATTAACCATCCTCCGCAACAAGGATGTAAGCTGTTGCTGGGATAGGTACACAAAAAATAAAGCGTCAAAAATAAGAGTTTTCCAACTGTTTTTTGTGTATCCTTAGCAACAGTTTTCTTGTCTTAGATTGGCTCTAGGAGTCTACCAATCGGGCTTGTTACGGTGACTTCTAATGATTGAGATTGAGATGAAATTATAGCAATACATATTGTTGCAACAATTATATCCATTATGGAAACACTGGGCAACTTCGGTGGAAAAATGCACTATCACTAGAAACACCCCACTACACGGAAACACTTGATTTACACTGCTGACGCGTTTCGAACACAATGTGCTCATTATCAAAGCCGAAGCTAAAACTTCTTATCCATAGCAATTTTTCAATGACTGAGAATCACCGTCATGAATCCGATTAACTACCGGATTTTGTACGAGTTCTTGAACATCCTGTATAAGTTTTGACTTTTGAGCAGACCATATACAATATCATTGTACCTATGTTATTTTTGAAAAGAACTATTTGTAAAAATTATCAATTTCTAGATCAACTATGGTTCGTCGAGAATACCAATTTCAACATATGGGAGATTCCACGTCAAATCAGCCACATCCTGACCCCATAGAAACCGATTTCATTGAAATTTGGGCACGAGGTAGATACCTATTTTCTATGATTAATGGCTATCTTATTTTTGTTTAATTTTGACACATACGGATTTTAGGCCACTTTGTACATCGTCCAAAATTCGCGATACTCATCTAATTCTTGGCTATAACTTCATCCAGTTAACTGTAATGTGCAGACCGATTCTGATAGAAAATTTAATGCTCTTTCAGACCATGACATCGACAATCGGCCCAAGGTACAGTTTCTGCATCAAAATTGCAACCAACTCAAAAAAGGCAGCAGAGAAGCGGCTGGAACCTCCCCAACGCGTGGGTCTTTGATTTCCGTGACTTGTGTTTAAGATTTTAAAGTTAATATGCCTAAATGGCACTTCCCGTTAACCAATTGCTCCCAAAAGCCTTTCAGATCTTCAACGGGTCACCTGACCTCCATGTACCAAATTTCAGACAAATCCTTCCAGTAGTTTGGGCTATAACGTGGTTTCAGTGTTATTTCAAAATTTCGATTTTTCTACCCAAAGGGTAATAAATGCGAATAAATTGTATCTCATTTAAAACCAGAATTCGAGGACCCTTCTAATGGTGGCAATAAATCTTTCAAAAATTTGTTTTGGATGGGTAAATGAGAGAATACTTTAAATTTGGAAATTGGTGTGCCAAAACGGCACTTTCCGTGGGTCGATTGAATCCAACATCTGTTCAGCTCTTCGACGTGTAATACAATCCCCATGTGCAAAATTTTAGCCAAATCGGTTCAGGGGCTTGGGCTGTACCGCGATTTTAAAGTCCGATAAAAATCTCGATATTTTTAGTTTTTGGTCAAAAGGGCACTGACAGTGGATACATCTTTGGAAGCAGAATCTGAAGGCCTTTCTTATTGTGACGTGAAAAATGGGGGTTTACATTTAAAATTTAAAAGTTGATGTGCCAAAACGGCATTTCTGGTTGCACGATTGGCTCCAAAAGCTTTTCAGATCTAAGTTGGGTTATCACATGCACACGTACCAAATTTCAGCCAAATCGGTCGAGTAGTTTGGGCTGTGGCGTGTTTACGAACGAACGTACGTACGAACGAACGTACGTACGAACGAACGTACGTACGTACATACATACAGACACATTTTAAAAACCACTTTTTTGGGTTCCTGAGACCTCAAAACGTACAGATCCGGTCTTATCTCGAATTCGAAAATTTTAGTGATTGCAGTAACCTCCCTTTTTTTTTAAATGGTGAAGTGGAGTGGGGAGGTTAAAATCCAATTTTCAAAAAACATGACACTTTTTTTTTCTACTTAACTGGTCTTAAAAAAGAGCTTACTATATTGGCTTTTCAGCAACCAAAGCATTATGTTGGGATCTCCTTTCAGTTTCATGCTATGATTTTATTACTGACATAATTATGTAAGTAAGTGCATAGTGTGTTTTCCAAAAAAATAGATTTTTGCCAATAAGTTTCTTATGCTTTATTTTTTTTTATTTCTTCTTTTGAACTAGCCTGGCGAGGTGGAGAAGGAACCTATTGCATGACACATTTTTTCAAGGAGGAGATTATTAAGAGTGGTAATCCAACCGACAGGATTCAGTGTAATCCTGTCTTTGCAAAGACAGCACAAGGCGGCGCTAAACCTGTAAGCAAATTCTTGATACAGAACTCAGAAAACCCTGAAAACTCCCCAATTAGCGTCAATGAAATAGGCAAATGGGTGAAATCTTCTGCAAAAGAAGTTGGTTCAGATGTAAAGAGAAGAAGAATTACAAACCACTCCATAAGATCCTCAGCTGTATCTGTTTTGGCTACATCTGGAGTTGGCGAACAACAATTAATGAAAATCACTGGCCACAGCAATCAAAGTTCCATAAAAACTTATCTACAGCTCGACAGTGATCATCACCAAACCATTATTGAACAAATGCGGGGAAACATCGCTACCAAAAATACTGCCCAAGAGCCCCAAGACACATTATTGCCAGTTCAGTCGTATTATACTTCTACATTGACATCTAGCGCTACATCTTTGATGCAGAATTGCAGAAATATTACTTTCACGAACTGTCATTTTCATTAAATATTACGTAGGACTTTAGAATTTAGTTTAGAATTTTGATAGAAATGTTATAGATATATAATCGATGTTCTTATTGGGTTATCGGACTACTGAATACAATAAAACTCTTCAAGTTATAGCCAACGTTTCGGCCTTTATTTAAGACCTTCTTCAAGGGCAAAACTTAATTATTTGACGAACTTTTAAAATTTGTGTTTAAAGTGAAAACCACCGGAACTTTTATTATTTAGTAACTGCCTCCTATTTTCAATGTTACAACCCTACCATTCACGTTATAAGAAACAATAAATCCTGTGTATCCGTGGGGGGTTTGGCACTTTTTAGGGGTTTTTTCGTCTGCGACAATTCTGAACACAAAATGGAGGGAGTCTATGCGGACCAACTAGAGACGGTACTACAATCTTACGAAATTTTTATGTCCAGCCTGTACTCGAGGACGACCCCTATACGAATTGAATTCGTCGCGGATATTGTGGGGTACAAAAATATTTAAAAAATTATGTCAACACCAAATTCACCATCAGTTCCCTTCGTCGCCAATGAAGAATCTGTAGATTCGGTGGTGGGCTTCATGATAGTCAGTCATCAAGCACTAATGAAATTCAAAAATAATAAAATGTGGCGCGACCACATGAAATCAACGGGAGTCAATTAATTATTTATCAGCCACCCTTCGATCGAATGACACTACTGGCGCTCTTGTCAAAAAACCAGACGTATTTCAATTTGGGGAATTAGACAACGCCCAATTGAAATTTGTGTATTCCGTGGAAGATAGCAGCAACAATTTTGGTAAAAGATACAACCTTTTTACAAGACCCCTACACACACAGAAGTAATTGTTCACGTCAAATATAATTATATATTTGAATAAAAATACTTCATTTAAGTAAGTCTTGCTTATATCAATAATATGCTGATTACTACAAATATTAACGTATGTTTGAATCCAGTGTAGAATATCCTTAGTTCATCCCTTAAATTTAAATATAACGTTATTTTGGAGCAAGCCGATTTAAAATCTATTTTATTTGAAAATAGTTTTGGTTTCTAATATTCAATTTCATTACATCCATTATTTAAATCAAATGAAGGTTTCAAGCAATTGATTTAAATGCAAAATACTAATCGTGCGATAATTTTAAATATACGGATTTTGCATAAGTTTGGTTTAAGCATAACATCCCCACTTTTCGCTAATCAGCGCCGCTCTGTCTGGTGTTCCCCACGTTCCCCACCGCCCTTGCCCTTGCATTTTTAATTTTCACGTGGCCGTTGATTCTTCACCAGTCTTCCCATAGTGTGTGGATTTATTTCTGTGATGTGAAAGAAAGACAAGGTAAGTTAACAATTTTAAGTTTGGGGGATATTATTTAGCAAGTAACACGTCTTGTGTTATCAAATTAAAAAGCCACATTAGTAGGTAAGTGTGGCATGTGCGGACTGTTTATGTTTTGCCATCTTTATCTCGGCTACTTCATGCCAACATTTTGCTAGGATTTGGTGGTTTTATCTTGACCGGTTTAAACATAAAAAAGTATGGTATCTTATCTGCAGTAGGGCCTATTGTTTATATGCGTTTACATGAGGTTAGAAAAATGAGGCGAAAACGACGTTCAGTTTCGCAGGAAAAATACGTCAGTGAAATAAATAATAATAGGTCAGTTTGTTTTGAAATAACAAATCTTCACCTTTATTTATTTTTTTGTAAATTCATTCATTTGACAGAGAATAAAGTTGAGCAATACCTATAATGACATACTTAAGTAGACGGCTGAAGTAACCCTCTACTGCAAATTGAATTAAAATACCTACCTATATAGGGTATGTTTTCGTTTATTCAAACGATGTTTTTTTTAAGTGCTCTTTTTAATGCAGCTGTTTTTATTGAAGTTATGATGGAGGAGATCTTGGAGGAGTTAAACTGTGCTGAGCTGATTTCGATTTTTAATAGTAAGTCAGAATTTTTTTGTACTACCTATAGGTGATTTTTTACTTCCTTTCTTAATTATTATACAGTGTGTCCATAAAGTATGGAACAATGGAAATAAAATTTGAACGGACGTTTTTTAGAAAAAAATCCTCGAACAGGTCAACTTTTATTTTAAAAGGGGCATCTATCTGCACCACCACCTTGTCATGACATGAGAGTGTTTTGTTTTTGAGCTATGACGTCATCGACGATTTTTTTAAATGGCACTTACATTTTTTTGACGAATTTGGATGGAGCTTCACATTCTGAGTTTTTCGATATGCATAATAGTGACTTTTGTCCGGCAAATTTTTGAGATAATCATTTTTAAAATTAAACAACCGAATATTATTTCGGAAAAAGCCTATTTAATCATTAAATTTTCAAAGGCAACAACTGAAAACATGGATCGTGCAGGACAATCAACTGTGAGAAACTTTCGTCTTCAATTAACGATTAATTTCAATTTTTCTGAAATAAAATTCCGTTACCTAGGTATGTGTTTAATTTTAAAAATGATTATGTACCTCAAAAAATTTTCTGTCAAAAGTCATTAATATTGGTATGGCTAGATTCAGAATGCCAAGCTCTCACCAAATCCGTCAAAAAAAAGTGGGTTGCCATTTAAAAAAATCGTCGATGACGTCATACCTGAAAAACAAAACACTCTCATGACATGGTGTTGGCGCAGATAGATGCTCCTTTTAAATTATTTCCATTGTTCCATACTTTATGGACACACTGTATGTATTCTCTATTTAATTTCCTCACTTCCAATAAATTAGCAGAAAATGTACTGCAGGTACTTATCTTTTCGAAAATATGATGCCATTTTATCAACAGTTTGTGATCATGTGCAATGTTTAATGGAAACTGTAGTACAGCACCCGTAATGGGATCAAATTTTTAATTCCCATAATCCAAATTGTCAACCTTTTATGCCTATGCTTTTCTATTTTAAACTGCCAAATACTACCTACTCAAATGATTGTTCAAAGAATATGAAAACACTATGTTAAGTACTTGTATCTACCTAAAAGTTTCTAAAATAATGTTTTGCTTAACGAGCGTTCTAAATTTTCATGTGTAGAATCGTATGTAACTTCAGGGCGACTTTTTTGCGATAAATAGGTATTGTGTAGACATATTCCAATAAAATATGAATTCAATACTTCTGTTTGTTCTAGAAAATCACATTGACCTTACCAACTTCAAGGATCTGACAGATGCTGATTTAAAAGAATTGGTTGAATCTGTAGGGCATAGGAAAAAAATTAAAGAAAAAATCAACAGTCTTCAGTCGACGAGTGACGATTCATCGTCTACAACGGTATGAATTTTAAAAATATGTAGGTTTCTTATTTTTTTTTAGGTCTTTGTTTTAGAAAATCTGAGTGACACATCAAGCCTGGCGTCTACTGTGACGGTGGAAGAGGAAACTACCGCACAAGGAACATCAGAAAAATCTAATCTGGAAGAACTGTTAAAGTCTGCAGTTGATTTATTTTTTAAAAACACCCGCCCTTCACTACCCGAGTTTGACCTAAACACGCTCTTGCAAACAAGCCCTCTAGGCAAAAGTATTTTGTTTTCGTTGTTTTCTAAAATGTATTTGTTCACGGTAAAATATAATATGTTTTTGTAGTTGTAAGCTAATTAAGTTAATAAAATATTGTTTCCTATGAGTTGTACATACAGTAAACTTTTTCTTTAACCTATTTTGAGTAGGTAAACTAAGCATAGGGAGGAAGAGGGGGTTGGATCACAAATCTCCCCCTCCTCGCCACCCCCTGTGCAGTAGGTACTCAACTATATTTGACCTAAGTATAAACCGCGAATTGATCTTGAATAGAGGGTACGCTTAATTTAAGCAATAAAAAAATTATTTATGAACATACGCTACGCTTGACAGAAACGTAAGTATTAATTAAATGAATCATATAACAAATTTATTGTAAGTAAATTATAAAACACTATATTTAAATTTAAATATAAGATATATTAAATTTAATTAAACACCGTATTCAGATTAAAGTACTAATATACTTAAAATGAATATACCGGGTGGACCAACACTATTGCCCACCTCAAAAATTGCCCTTTATTTTAAAGCTGGGACTTCGAAATTTTTACAGTGTATATGGCTACCAAGGACCCTTCAAATGAGGGCAAAAGTTTATCTGTCATGCAAAAACTGTGACGTCACGAAATTTTGAAATATCGTTTTTCCAAGAAAAAAAAAATTTTTACCCATAAAATCGTTTTTTGGGCTAATACTTTTATGTTAAGCCCATTTTTTTAAATTTCCGTCATCAGATTAGCCAACTGTAGCAAGCTAAAAATGGTCCATTTTTGTTCACAAGTCGGCCACGTAAACAATTGACTACTATGCGAGGGCTTTCTTGGATAACAGCGTACGCTTTTTTCATCTGTCACCAGTTGACAGCGACACGACGCGGCCATTGAACTGCGAAATTGTTTTTAATTTTAATAAACGTGGATTTTTGTAACGAATAATGTTGAAATATCGGTTTAAACTGGGCATCCACCATTTAATTCGCCCACCCAAGGTGCCAGGAGAGGTTACGAACACGGACATTTTATCAGATGGCGGTGGCGGCGTGAAGAGGGGCTCCAGTTTGTGTGAAGGGCTCCGGTTTGTGTGAGGGGGTTTTTTCAAATAGCCATTTCCATAATTCGCATTATTCCATACTTATGTAATTCCACAGGTAATTATTTTGTTGTTATGGCCTGTTTTTTAGTTGGCATTTTTAGGTTAAGTGAGTCGACTTAGTTTGCCCCGTTGAGACTAATATCGAGGACTAAGATATTCACAGCCCAGAATTTAACAGCAACTCGTGTCAAATAAGGACCAAGGAATCGTTTTGCATAACATAATTCATATTCAAAGATAAACTGTAATCAAAGGTGGTGCACGTGTCAGTTTTCGATTGGCAAATACCTCGTAGGTACCTCCTAAACAAAATCGAGACGTTAATAATTGATGCTTTGAAGTTGGTGAAGCTCAAGTTATTATTTGAACAGCAGAAGCAAAAAGGTGCAATGTGGAATTTAATAATCATCATCATGGTGGGCAAATAAGGACTAATTAATCATTGATCACACGACAAGCCATCCAGTGCATAAACAAGATGTGTGTGTGTGCCTGAGTTTCAATTTTTGTCATTAGAATGAACTAAGAATACTGAGATTATTCTTTCGTTTATTAAACAATAATTGCCTATTAAGTAAATTTAATAAAGCAGGCTTTCATATTTTTACTTGAATTTCGCGCATTTATTTCATTACGCGCGTTAATTTCCCGCTCAAACTCCTCCAACCCCTTTTAGCTAATCATTAGTAACCCACTAGTGTGATTAGTGTGTGAATTACAATAGTGTTGCAGTGTTTAGGTTGCTAATTTTGAGAAAAATTGCTATTTTGTGAAATCTTCAACCTCTTGAAGAGAAGTGTTTTCCAAGTTAGTTTTACAAATGCAGGATATACTTCATCTGAAGAAAGGTCTTTTTTTCACATTGATTGTATGAAGTACTTGCGTATATAGGAACATATGATATAGTCTAGTCGTCCCCTGGGAATAAACTGAGTAGATTCAGATACTACCAGTTCCATAATTTTGGAGGCTTTAACTTAGGCGGCACGATCTCCATTCGAACGAATATTTACTACCCAGGCAGAATTACGTACATGCAGGGGTACGAACCCGGCGTACACGTAATTAAGCTGCATAAACTGACCCTGTCCTTTGCCTCGGCGATGCTCCTAAATGTCGAGAAAGCGAGAGTGAAAATTCTCCAAAATATGCATCACGAAGTTCGTAACGCCTTTCAGGCTTACAGTGAATATTTAAAATACATCAGTACAAGCGCACCCAAAATTCGTTTAGAAATAGTGCAAACAATTACGGAATTAGAAGAGCTCTCCTGCCAGTATGTAACCGCCGATGGTGAACAACGAAAAAATTTTTTATTTCCCGACGATAATTTCCTCGTTCCTCTAGTGGAAGGAGTGATTGATTCCGGTATAATATACATCACTAAAGGTAAATTTTTCGGGAAACATCTAGAAGAAACGGGAGGGAGGTATCTTGAAATATTGACTGATGCATATTCCAAGCATTCCATACTGACTGATATACGGGAAGTTTTGAAAGCCCACGTCGCAGAAACCCTTTTGAAATATTATCTGAGCGGAACGTCAGAAGGGATTTCAAACACCACCCTTAAGATATGCTTTAGAAATGCCACACTGAGAGAAATAGTTTAATAAGAACAGTTTACAGAACCATTTCTTTTAAGAATAATAATTCGATTTAATTTAATAATAAGCCACTTTATTGGTTTACAGAATTAAATTAGCTGGGATAATAAACTTTGTTTTATATGCAGGGTGTTATACCGTTTGATTTTTTAAATTCTTCATCAAAGCAACCGTTGGAAAACAAAAGTCGAATCTTTGATTACTTCAGATGGTTCAGCAGATTTTGAAGCTGTCACTTAATTGTCACTGTCATTTCATTTACAAAACATTTTTGTGTTTTCGAGCGGATTTCTGATGGTTTGCTTGCCAGAGCACAAAATATTTGCCCTCGGGGCCACACTGGCACTCAAGACAATGGAGACTCGGCAGAGTAGTGGCAGAGGCTGACCCTCGGGAACTCCGGAAGGAATAACGATAACAGAAAAACATCATCACTGTAAAGTCTTCTTGTAAGTTGGATTCTCAGATGGTACAGGATGCAAAATTCTGAAAGATTTACTGAAATTATTTAGGATAAAAGGCGCCTAGATACCTGGACTGGAACCCAAAAGAGCCCCCTTGGAATTGAATCACCCCCTGCTCTTTCGTGCTTTGAAAGATACTGTAACTGCCATGAGTGCCATATCATGTGCCTGATGGCCTTATTTATTTATTGATATTTTAATAGAGCAATAAACAAACTGGTAAAATGCTAGGTTATTTAATTTGGCAGCTTCCAGCTTCAAGGTCATGTCGATGAACAGATTCATCAAAGTTCCTAAGTGGATTACAAATTCTTCGCGGGAACAAACAATAATTAGGGAATTTTTGCTAGTGCAGTCCTTTGTCCCTGCAAATAACCTCTAATAAACACGTGTTGAATTGATTAGTAAAAAAGATTGCATCCTATGTAACAACATTTATTTGGATATAAGAAGATTATCATCGTTCATTAGATGATCAGTAAACCAACGACAATATCTGACACGTCTGTCGGGATCACCTGGTAAAAGTTCGTGATAGCACTGCATTTTGTAGGGAAATAAATGGAGTTGATTCTTCACGATTTTGCGAGTGGTGCTATAGCATAGCTGAACTTGCTGGGCAGCTCTTCGCAGGGATGTGGTTGGTTCATTCTCGAAGACTTGTCGAACATTCTGGACTGCTTCTTCTGTCTGAACTGTCGGTCTGCCACTACCCTTCTTTCGTGTAATGCTGCCTGTCTCTTCAAACAAGCTTACTGAACGTCGAACCATTGAAAAGAAATCAGCATCAAGAATGGCAACATTTGGGAACTGCTGCCGGAATTCTTCGAGACACGCCCGCACATTGTAACGCCATTCCCCATTTTCTGCTTGAAAACCAGTGCGAAAGTAAGCTTTAACAGCGAATATTTTATGCTCAACCAAGAAAACCATCGTGAAAAACCGTGAAACTGTAAACAAACTCGAAAATATTTATTTCTGCAAATGACAGATGATGACAGATTAAAGTGACAGCTGTAAAATCTGAACCATCAGAAGTAATCAAAGATACGACTTTTGTTTTCCAACGGTTGCTTTGATGAATAATTTAAAAAATCATACGGTACTAATGATTATAAGAAATTATAAAATATATAAACCAGTTTATGAATATGCCAATTTACAGCCCTAAGCAAATAACTGTTATAAGACGTATTGTTTGGGTTATAAGAAATCTTATGCGGGTAGTAAAATGCGTCACATCCTGTCCGCTTCTGCAACAATCATTGTGTGATGTGCTGTCGTGTTGTGTCCCGTGTGTCTATCCCCTGGCTATTTTTCTCAAATATTCTGCATAAAAATATAAGGTAAGTTGCTATAATTAATTTGAAAGCTGCTGTGGTAAAAAAAATAATGTCGCGGTCTGCCTGATGCTGCTGGCTTTTGTATATTTACGAATGAAAACAATAAGCCGATAAATTGGCGGGTTATGATGGTGGATTTGTCTTGTGAATCATGGGTATCGGTTAATTTAGCTCTGCAAAAATACTTATTTTTACCAACTCGGAGGTGCTTAAAATCTCAATACCTTCTTACTTAATTAATTGCCACCTAGTATCTAATCGGCTTTTATTGAGATCTATCAAATTACGTGCCAAATGAACGCTTTTTTTGTGAAGTTTCTTAATTTCGGTTCCAATACCTACGTATTGACGCTCTTTTGTTGATTCTGCATTATGGCGATACCAATATAAAATTAAGTAGAATAGAAATTCTTACAATTCTGATGCCCCATGCAGGGATCGCACCACTGAAGAGCCCGTGACCGAGTCACGTGCCCTCTTGAAATTTTGAAGAAAAAAAAATGGCCGATAATTTTGTCGAAACTATACTAAAACAATGGAATATGGCTGAATTAATCGAAAAATTTAAAAATGAAGGAATAGATGAAGAAGCTTTCAAATTACTGGACAACGTCACGATAACGGAGACCCTGATAAAAGACAAGGCTGGAGTAAGACTGAAGTTTTTAAACAAATTAAAACAGTTCAATATTGACAACTGGGTATTGCATTGCAATGCGTCTGCTGCAACGAATACAGCATCACTATCACATGCAAGCAACTTTAGCAATTTGTCTTCGAATCAGGAAAATTATACATCTGATACTTCATCAACTCAGCCCATCGAGACATCAGATCCTGTTGGTGTTGGAGCTCTTGAGGAGGCAAATTTTATATTCATTCAAAATGAAGGACATGTGCAGGAACTGGGAAACCAGACATTATTTGCTGCCTTAATGCCATCGCAACCTTCAACTCATCAGGCTGTAGCAGAAACACCATCACACTCTGATCAAAATCTCAGCCAAACTGATGATCAGGCAATAGAATATTCAACTGATGCAAAAAGGCTCCGTACATCTGTTTTTCCTAACGTTCGAGCTGATGGCACTAAGGGATTGGAAGCTCTATGAGCAGAAAGCGTTGAAGGCCGCCAAATTTTAGCGAGAAAAGGGGAATGGTTTTTAGATAGTAACAATTTGAGAAACAAATTAGCAAACATAATTGTTAGCTCTCTTATCAATTTAAACATAAGGTAAAACATACTATAACGATCTTAATTCATACTTTAAAATCTTTTTCAGTATAAGTCCCAGCACTTTATTGGATGCAAGCGAAGAAATTGTAAACCTATTTCAAAAGGAAAAAAAAGAAACCTACTACATTCCTTATAGGCCCAAGAATGCGACTTCTCCAAAATTGGCACCTAAGGGAAAGCTTTACTCAAAGTACGTGAATTTAAGAAGTGCCATCAAAACTACTTCTACCCAGACCTCTTCTCCCTCGTTACCGTCATCAGATCAATGTAATTATTTTGCATTCCCTTCAAATTTTTAAAAATTTATTTTCAGCTCACTCTACTCACACCGAAGATTTATCAGATGAAGGCACTCTTGAAAATTTAGCGTTCTTAAAGAATGCTGTGGAGCCCTGGAACACCGTACTTGATTGTTGGTTTAAAACCTACAAGTTGAGGCAAAATGAGGCGAACTCAATCAGTATTACAGAATATTTGACCAGATACCCTGCCTTGAAACAAATAGAAGGATATGCTTTGGTGAGCAATATTTCATAATACTTAACACAGTTTTAAACTTGCCAATTTCTTCACCCTTTTAAAATTCCACTAATTTAAGATTGAACAAGATTTTGATCAACTCTACCCTGGGAGAGCTAATGCTTTATACCGGGTGATTCAGTTTGGTATTCGCCCCCCTGTAACTTTTTTATTTCAACAGAAAAATTTATAAAACCATATATATTTGTTAATCGCATGACAAACTCTATTAAATGACGTAATTAAATCTTCAATATGATGACATATGTCAAAATGACGATAGTCAATTTTTTTTCTCCAAATGACATGCTGTATATTTCTTAGCGGATTCTTGTAGACATTTGTTTTCTACATTCAATTATGTAAAAAAAGTCTACACTTTTACTAGAAAAATTCCGAAAAAAAAATTGATTTGATTAGGCATAATTTGAAAGTATCTTGTCAATAAAAGTAGTTAGCCATGGAAAAAATTGAATTATAGTGTAGTCTAAGTCACTCACATCGCAAGGACCGTAGTTTCTCAAAGAATTATTATTACTTACCCTTTTAATAACAATAATACCCCATTTACCTTATAACTAGTGAATAACAATAACATTATTACTATTAACGATTTAACAGGTAAATCAATTATAATTTTTGAAAAACAGGACCCTTCGTGTGAGGGCGACATTAGGCAACACCATAATTCAATTTTTTCCACGGCTCACTACGTTTATTGACAAGAAACTTTCAAATTATGCCTAATAAAATAAATTTTTTTTCGGAATTTTTCTAGTGAAACTGTGAACTTTTTTTAC
Source organism: Pycnomerus fuliginosus (assembly GCA_963924575.1). Lineage (NCBI taxonomy): Eukaryota > Metazoa > Arthropoda > Insecta > Coleoptera > Zopheridae > Pycnomerus > Pycnomerus fuliginosus. Next base: position 1,116,881 of record CAWUQC010000001.1, read on the forward strand.
ATAATTAAATGTAGAAAAAAAACGTCTACAAGAATCCGCTAAGAAACATACAGCATGTCATTTGAAGAAAAAAAGTTGACAATCGTCATTTTGACATAATGTCATCATATTGACGATTTATTGACGTCACTTCATGGAGTTTGTCATGCAATTTACAAATATTCTGGTGATCCCGGAGTACCCTATTTTCCCCTACTCCGAGCCCACAGTTACCCCCCCTTTTTACCCCTAATTACCCCTTTTCCAAGGCAATAAAACCTCTGCTTAATTAGTGAATTTTTCACTTACCGTGGTTTACCTTTGTGATCGTCTAGATGAAAGTTAGGACCATTGAGTTTACTCACCCCGTTGTGAAAGGTGGTTATTTGTTTAAACAAATTAATTGAACAAAAGGATTAAACTAATCTCCTATGTCCCCCCCCTGCAGGATCTTTTATTTAAAGTAGCACCTTGATGAGAGTCAGGTCAATAAAAGAGAGTGAATTATTTTGATTTTGATTTATTCAAGAAAATTTTGGTTTTTCTTTTTGTTTGCGGCCGCTGCCGTCTTGCAATGAATCTTTTAATCCAACTCGGATTCCCACAGATCGAAAACTCGATAGAGAAGTCCTTTCGTTTGCTTTGTGACACCGAACTCTAATAAACCATCCAGGAAGTGTGATTATTGTCATGATTTTTGAACTCGTGGAGATTTTTATGCGGGTAAGTAAGACGCATGCACCCTCAGATGATCGACTGTATAAAATGGATATGATCATCAATCGGCATAATGATTATCCAACAATTAATAATGCGAAACTAATGTTTATTCATTTTGTATGTGACTAGAAGTCCGTATGGCACCCTTTTGTTGAAAATACTCACTTTATGTGTATCTTAGGCTTAGGCACATATAAGATGAACCATACGATGAACAAATGCTACATAACATTGTTTTGCTTACAGATTTATTCCATGGTTGACATGACCCACAAAATGCATTTTGAAGAATTTTTTGAAAAATGTGAGGCCACGTAATTCAAATAAGGGATGTATGTCATGTAAGTCAGTTTTTATGATTGTTAGGTAATATTGATCACATATTTTATTGGAGTCAGCTGCTCATTGCAACTTAATGCAAAATTTGACTTGATTAAAACAAGACTTGTTCACTTGCATATCATCTTGTTTAACCAGTAAGATAATGTCACTTCGTATAAAATATCGATGCAAATACCCAAGCTGCAGTAATTGTTATCGTTGGTCTAAAAATCCGCAAAATAAAACTGAAAATAAACATTTCTTCAAATTTCCAAAAGACGAAAAACGGCAGGTAATTTGGAAACAAAAGTGCAATTTAAATATTAATGTCAAATGTTCCAATTTTTACGTTTGTGAAGAACATTTTAAAGACAGCGACTTTGTAAACAAAAATAAAAACGCTCTAAACCCAAATGCTAGTCCTACTCACTTTTGTTTTTTGCCCAATAATAATTTAGTTCCTATAACAATCAACGACTCTTTTTCTGGCGACCATTGCGACCATAATTATTGTGTTATCCAATCTACTGCTGTTCAATCAACAGAGCACTCTCTACTGGATCATGATTATACAATTTGTCATGCTGAACCAGAAAATACCGAGTTATCTATCATTGTCACAAATAGTCAGTCGGTAATTGAGGAAAATGTTGATTTGCGACCAGGTCATGACGTTCCCTGTGCTCCAAAGAAACGTAAATGCGGCTTTTTGAACAATCTTGGTGTCAAAAGTAAAGACTTGACACCAACAAAGAAACAGATGTATGCCATACATCGAACGACTAGGGCACAAATGTGCTCACTAAAAAAGAAACTGGAAAATGAGCAAAATAAAGTCAAGACTTTTAAAGACATGTATGACAAAAAAATCTTTGAAATTACAGAATCAAAACTGAATACAGTTACAAAGCATTTTTTAAATTCTCAATTACGAAATGTTGACAAAAAACCCGCAGGAAGACGCTGGACCGAAGAAGATAAGGCTTTTTCATTATCGCTTTATAAACGAAGTCCTCGCCTTTATCGGTATATGTCGCTATTTTTTGCTTTGCCTTCAACAAGAACTCTAAAATCAATTTTATCGAAAATACCTTTTGAGACAGGCATTAACAGTGTCCTTTTGAATGAACTAAAAATGAAAACAGCGTCAATGACCTCCAATAATCGTTTTTGTACGTTGATTTTTGACGAAATGTCACTTAGTCGTGGGTATCACTATGAAACAAAAAATCAATCTATATCAGGATATGTTGATCTGGGGGAATTGGGCAGGGCCAATAAAGAAGCCAACCATGCTCTAGTTTTCATGATAAGAGGTATAAGGCAAAACTGGAAACAAGTTCTTGCTTATTATTTCACAAAAGATGTCATCCCAACATCGAATCTGAAACACCTTATCAAAATTATCATTCCGCAGTTGCAAGACATTGGAGTGAAGGTTGTGGCAACCGTTTGCGATCAAGGTACATCCAATGTCTGTGCACTGAAGGAACTATGCCAAGAAAACAGGGATCGTACGAGCCCTTATCATTTTGTTATCAACGGAGAAGTTATTTACACCATTTTTGACGTCCCGCATCTTTTAAAAAACACTACAAAATTGTCTTCTTAGATGCAACATCCATTTTGGAAAAGATAAGGTCGCCAATTTTGAACAGATAAGAGACTTTTATTTTAACATAGATCAACACAACAAATTTAAAGCACTTTATAAATTAAGACCCGAGCACTTTAATTTTCAAGACTCATATGTCAAAATGAAAGTCAAAATAGCGGTAAGACAATTAAGCCACACCGTAGCGGTAGCTTTAGAGAGTTACTCGGTTGGGAACTGCAGTGGGCTTTTACCAGCCACAGCAATTCACACCGCCGAATTTGTTCACTTCATCGACAATTTGTTTGATTCCTTAAATGGGTTTGGCCCCACAGAGGACGGTGGTAAACTATATCGTCGAGGAGTAAGGGATGACACTCCACATTTGGAGTTGTGGGAAACTGCCCTTTCTGCTATTGAAAAATGGAAATTCACAGAAAAAAGTAGTGGAAAAGATGTTACCAATGACTATAACTTTCATAAAGGATGGCAATTGACTATTAGGGCAGTTCGAGATTTGTGGCGTCGTCTTCGTCTTGTAAAGGGTTTTGAATACTTAAGTAGTGTAGTATAGGGGGTTTGTACACATTATGCAAATTATGTGCAAAACCGGTTTTTTGTGCTACCCCTCCCGCCTTTGTCTAGACCCGGATGTGCCAGCTCCCCCGCCTTTCTCTACTGGTTGTGCTACCCCTCCCGCCTTTGTCTAGGGGGCGGATGTGCCAGCTCCCCCGCCTTTCTCTACTGGTTGTGCTACCCCTCCCGCCTTTGTCTAAGGTGGTTGTGCCAGCTCCCCCGCCTTTCTCTACTGGTTGTGCTACCCCTCCCGCCTTTGTCTAAGGTGGTTGTGCCAGCTCCCTACCTTTGTCTAGAGGTCGCTTCCACCTCCGCCTTTCCCTAGGCTGGTTGTGTTAGCTCTCTGCCTTTGTCTAGATTGGCTACGTCATCACTTTCACCCTCGACCACCCAAGTCAGCTCCTATTTTTTTTTCACCGCCGCCTTTTTGCCTAGGCTAGTTGTGTTAGCTCTCTGCCTTTGTCTAGATTGGCTACGTCATCACTTTCACCCTCGACCACCCAAGTCAGCTCCTATTTTTTTTTCACCGCCGCCTTTTGCCTAGACTGATTGCGCCATCGCCTTTACCTTATTTATGTGGAGGGGCGAAACTTAAAAGGGGAAACCCACCAACATCGAAAGGAGAGTACAATGTGTTTCCCAATAGAGCAGTGGTAAATTTCCAACATAAAAAATGAGTGAGCTGACTAACACACAAAAATTTAAACAACTTCTGAAACGTATGACCACCCCGAGTAAGTAAAAAAATTAGTTTTTTAGTGATGAATTCTGACGGCATTTTTTTAGGACGCTCTCAAAAAATTTGTATTTTTGCCTTCTGCGAGGAAGGATACAAGGACAGTCCTACTATTAACTGGGATGCCGTTTCGGAGAAGATGTTTTGTTATCAATGCTTTAAGACGGGGGAGACTCCCTACTATCTATGGCACTTTCGAACCAGAAGAATTCTGATCTGTAAAAACTGTGGGAAAACCATCGGGAGTCACACTCCAGAAGTTTGTATCTTCCAGGATACTATAAGTGCGAAACCCTTGAATTATGGCACCGCCGAACAACAATTTTTTCATCCAAGTCCTAGAGAGTCGGATGCTTCGATGCAAGATAGCGATATCGAGTGCGACGGTTTTGATTCGTCTTAAAAAAAATATGTAAATGTGAATAATAAAAAAATTTATATAAAAGGATTTGTTAATTGTTAGTACTATCAGAATGAAAGTATATAAGAGATCGAAAACATCTAAACAAAAAAAGAAAGGAAGTGGTGTCCTAAATACTCTTATTAATAAGCTACCCTTCGAAATTCATCTACCAGGTTATCAATATTGTGGACCAGGTACTAAATTAGAAAAGAGATTAGCTCGAGGCGATCCGGGTATTAACAATTTAGACAAAGCCTGTAAAGTGCACGATCTAGTTTACGCAAACGAAAAAGACTTAAGCAAACGACACGAAGCAGATAGAGTATTAGCGGAGAGGGCAATAGAACGATTGAAGGCCAAAGACTCTAGTCTAGGAGAGAAAGCAGCTTCATTAGTTATCAGTGGTTTGATGAAAGGAAAAACTAAATTGGGGATGGGGGTGAGACGTAAGAAGCGAGGCCGGATAGTACCGACAGCGAAACGAGGTGGAATTTTACCATTCTTGTTTCCTTTGTTAGGTGCTCTAGGTGCATTAGGTGGTGGGGCAGCTGGTATAGCAAGCGCTGTAAATAAGGCAAAGGCTGATAGGAGGATGTTAGAAGAAACCCAACGACATAATAAAGCAATGGAGGTACTAAAGAATGGTAAAGGGTTGAGAAAAAAAGGTGGAGGCTTGAGAAAAAAAAAAAAGTCCAAAGGAAAAGGATTGTACATAGGTCCATATCAATGGTATCAAAAAAAATACCAATAAAACTCCCTCGACACGCTTTAACAAATATAGAGATCAAAGATTATGCACAAAAATTACACATCCCCAATTTTAGAGGTGTCTATATGCGTGATAAATTGCCTCCAAAAATAAGAACTAGGGAATGTGGAGTAATTAATTTAGATGATCAACAAGGACCTGGAACACATTGGTCATGCTATATAAAAAATAAAAAAAGAATTTTATATTTCGATAGTATGGGACAACTAACTCCCGCATTAGAAATCAGTCAATATTTTCAAAGCGATGGTGAGCGAAACCGAGTTTTTTATAACTATGATAGGTATCAGAATATGAATACGTATAATTGCGGACACCTTTGTTTGAGATTTTTATATGAAAATACAAAGGAGAAAGAATTCAGTTAAAAGGTGGAAGGTCATCAGTGATGTTGTTTGTTTTATCGGGAAAATCATCAGTTCTAAGTAACTATATTAACCCCCCAATAAATTTGGAAGATGGAAGATACTCTTTAGGATTAACAAATTTTGAAGCCTATAATGCCATACCAAATATACAGGAAGGCAACAATAAATTTTATTATTCCGGGAGGGAATTTACAATCCCCACGGGGACATATCAATTACGGGATTTAAACGATTATTTGAAGAAAGTAGTAAATGAGATATTCGACAATAGCTACTTATCTATAACAGCAAACACCAACACTCAACATACTCACATAAAAGCAACGGCGGATATAGATTTTTCCAAACCCAATACTATCGCCCCCCTTTTAGGATTTAAGAATAAAGTGTTGCAGAAAAATGAACGACATCGTTCCGAGAATATCGCGGACTTGATTAGAGTTAATGCCATTCTAATAGAATGCGATATTACTACAAACAGTTATAGACAGGGGAAACCCGGTCATGTTATTCATCACTTCTTCCCCGATACGCCACCCGGGTTTATGATTTCTGAACAACCTCGAAATATAATTTATTTACCCATAACTGTAAATGTGATTAGAGGTATTACTATAAAAATAACAGATCAGAATGGAGACTTGATTAATTTTCAACACGAGACTGTAACAGTAGGTCTACATTTGCGGAAGGAATCATAGAGATATGGGACTAGATTTCCGGCGTAAAAAGTGTATAAAAAAACGTTCGCCGCAAACGTGTATTAGTAAGAAGAGGAGTGTTCCAGTGCTCACTACCACTAACAAAGCATTTTTAGAATCACTAGGATTAAAAGTACAAAATGTTAGAAATTGAGGAACCCGTTGGTTACGATGACTCGATAAGTGCTTATGAATTTCAATCATACGGATCAAGCAAAACAGTTTTTAATAATAATGATGAAATTAGAATATTGGTTAATGAAGCATTATGTACCAGACCAAGTGATAGTTACATATACATAGAGGGACGAGTTGATAAAGAAGTCGCCGACAAAATTGTCCCCGCAACATCGACAAAGTTCATCAACAACGGTGTAGCTTTCTTATTTAGTGAAATTAGATATGAAATAAACGGAATTGTGATTGATTCGTGTTCAAACCCCGGTCTAACTGGTACTCTTAAAGGATTAGTTAGTTTCGATCATAGTCAAAGTATGAAACAGGGCATCGGTGGATGGTATCCGATATCAGATAGTAAGATATTAGTGGACGGAAAATTTTGCGCCAGCATCCCCCTGAAATCACTGTTAGGTTATGCCGAGGATTATAACAACGTAATCTTATCCATGAGACAGGAACTAGTATTAATTCGAGCGAATGATGATTTAAATGCGCTAATAGATACTGGAACGGAAAAAGCTATTGTTAATATCGAGAAGTTGTGTTGGCGAGTTCCTACAGTTACCCCGGGTCTTGCAGACGAGCTTCGACTGACCAATTATATCAACAAAGGGAAGGAAACCCCGTTGGCGTTTAGAAAGTGGGACCTTTTCACTTACCCCGAATTACCGAATGCAACCGAAATTAATTGGAATTTGAAGACATCCCAACTGTTGGAAAGTCCTCGATATATAATTCTAGGCTTCCAAACGGGGCGAGAGAAAGATTATAAACAGAATATGAGTCGATTTGATCATTGTGATTTTAGAGATATTAGGGTTTATTTGAATACACAGTTTTACCCATATGAAAATTTGGGGATTGATTTTTCTAAAAATAAGTTTGCGAATCTCTATGAAATGTTTTCACGTTTTCGTCAAATATATTATGCTGGCACAGAAATGGAAACTGCCATTTCACCCGAACAGTTTAAGGATTATTTTCCCTTAGTAGTAGTCGATTGCTCAAGACAAAAATTCACCATTCCCACACAAGCAGTGGCATTACGTATAGTGATTCAGACCCATAAACCTATCCCCAAAGGTACGAATCTTCATTGTCTAGTGATTCATGATAGAATGTGTGCATATAATCCTCTAACCAAAGCTGTGAAACAACTATGAATGCGATAGTGGATATACAGGGATTTTGTGTGGCGAAAAAAGAGTTCATCCCCAAAGAACTCGCTATAATAAAGGAGGAAAAAATTGCACATTTTGTTTTCAAACCACCCTACCCTTTCGAATTTTTATCACCAAAAGATCAGTTTCAGACTAGATGGATTACCACAAATCATCATAGTCTAAAGTGGGGTGAGGGGGTGACGCCGTATAAAAATTTTGATACAATAATTAAATCTCTTACAAAAGATGTCAACATAGTCTATGTCAAAGGGCGGGAAAAAGCACTATTTCTACAAAAGTATATTAAGAAAAGTGTTGTGGAGCTACCTGAAAGACCTTCCTTGAAAGCGGATATACCATCATGCCTATTTCACACAACAAAGAAGCAGTGCTATTGCAGTTTAAGTAATGTTAAGTTTTTAAAAATTAATTTTATGGAAGAAAATAAAAAGCAACTATAGTTAGTAGCAATTAACAGTCTGTAAAAATGCCTCAAGGTGAGCGCTGGATTACATGTCCTCGCTTTGCAGGACATCGACTCAAACAGAAACATGTGCAACGACATTTACGAAAATGTCAAGGTTGGCAAAAACAGGGAAACATTTACTTGTATGAGAACACGGCAAATTCCTCGCCTCTCAATAACCTTCAGAGAGATTCATCCAGTATTTGGAACTCCAATGTCTGCAAAAATGCGTCAACCTTCCCATAATCGAGATGTATATATATAGAGTAGTTTCGATTCGAGAAAGTATCAGTCCAATAACAACTACCAAATGTTTTACCGATTCAAGAGCTCCGGTGCGGTGAAGTTTGTAGAGGTGGTCTACCAAAATCAATTGGGCCACATAGGTATGGAAGACGAGTGGTTAGACTATTGGCTTAAGAAATCCATCTGCCTCAGCTGCCATAGTGCCGATATCCTAGGGAGGGATGAGGAAATCCACCTAACACAGTCTAATAACGAAACGTTCCAAATAGATGTTGTGGTGGATTTGTATGAGTTGCGAGGATTGGTTCGTCGCTATGGCAGTGAGTGTGATAATTGCAAGACCCCGTTATTCACGTTGGAAACAGTTAACCCGAGGGAAGCCCTTCATCGCACAACGGAGCTAAGATGAAAATCATGAAAAAATAAATTTTTGTTTTTTTTTTGTAATCTTTTTTTTGTATTTTTTTTTCGAATCAATATATAAGCTGTGAACAAACGTGATCATTTCTAGTGTTTTTCTCACCACTGCTTGAAAATGTGTGGTAATTCGATAGATAAAATTCACCCCTTGGATTGTTTTGAAAAAAGATTGCTTACGTTTGAAGACTGGCCGTTACAAATACCTGATCCGATAACTTTAGCAAAATGCGGGTTTTATTTTGAAAAAAAAAGTGGTATGTTCGATCTGACAACTTGTTTTTATTGTGGAGTGGGTATTCGAAATTGGACCGTTAAAGATAGTGTGCAACATGAACATCTAAGATATTCCCCTCACTGTCCATATGCAAAACTAATTATAAGAGCGTCTAGCAACAAACCGGAAAGAAGAATGTGCGATCGCTGGTTGGTTGGGGTAGTTAGCACATTATCACTCGTCCTGATGACCTTGATTTATTTCCACTATTAAAAGTGGAGACGCGCTGATGTTCCTCAGTACTTTTACTTTCAAGATCATGAATACATCCAGTGATAAAAATGCGAGTGAAACGCTTATGCTTAACGAAAGAGTGTTTTTTCTGAATAATTCAAAAACTAAATATTTAAGCATCGGTTTAATAAGTGATGTAAAATTCACTCCAACTATTCGAATCGCTGGATTACCATCCAGACAGTGGATTGAGATGACAAAAGAAGATTTTGTGGAGTTTTTGAGATATCGACACTGGATGGAGGATATGATTAATGGGAAACCAGCTCCAACCCAAGAACATATTAGATTGAAAAAACTTGTGATTGGGTACCTTCACATCAATGCCTCTAACATTATTTCCCTTACCACATCTTCGAATGGTTCCATCATATATCTGGGCAATCCTTCGCTACAAACCATTTTTCAAATGTCTACCGTTATTCAGGAACATCTCGATGCTCTAGAGAATAACGATTTTCCACTTTTTTATAAAATGATTATACGTAAGGCGGCTCGCATGGAGGGTGATTGCTTGAGTAATATAGTGGAAAGCCTTCAAGATTATCATCCACAAGCCAATACCTGTGTTTTTAAGGAACTTATCAAAAGTGCTCCCGAAATAATTCGAAAAGACATTGAGAACTTAATTTAAAAAAAAAAGATCATGGGAAAAAGTGTTAGATTTAATGAAAAGGTAGTCGTGTATCAGTTATATCATTGGACTTATGCTTATAAACAGGCTCGAAAAGGCAGATGGACTGTTTTTGCCTTAGACAGAGATAGATTTCTTAGAAGAATTAATATGTTATGTAGTATTCTTAATCCAGTATTAGATTTAAAACATAGAAGTAGAATTTATAAAGAGAGGTTTGAGTGAATAAAAAAAAGATGACTAAAAAAAACATGTATTTATTTATTTATTTATTTCCAGCTGGTCGATAATAATTCTTAAGTTATATCCTTGGCATTTATCCAACTGGTTCCGTTCATGCCGAGAAATTTCACCAACAGTTTCTTTTTATTCTTGCGAATAATTTTTTCTATTAGATATACATCCTTATATTTAGCCTTCAATAGTTCTTCTTGATAAAAAGCACCTTTGATCAATTCACCGTCAGCATCGCGGATTAGATAGGTTCTAGGATTGGTGGTTTGTATTTTAGCTACTTCAAAAATTTCGTTGGTCCAATTAGGTGTATATTTCTTACTGAACAAGTGGCGATATTTAGAAATGCGAACCGGGTCCCCCACACGAAACTTTGGTGTACTCGGATCAATTGTTTTTAAATACCCATAAGCTCGATTTAATATTTCCTTCTCATTTCTCCTATTAACATCTTTCGGCTTTATACCGATAGTTCGATGAATCGTATTATTATATTTTGCAACGATTTCTGGAAGCAAATCTAACCATTTATGATTCCCCTGGAAACTAAATTCTCTCCACATCATATTCTTCAAGGTTCGATTAACTCGTTCAACGACTGAACTTTTCATGATCGAATACGTACTGTAATGATTTATCCCGTATTGCAACATTAGTTGGGTAAATGCCTTATTGTAGAACTCGCGACCTAAATCTGATTGAAGGTTGCGTGGAACGTGTTTCTTTGTTTGGAAAAGTTGCGATAAACTTTTAACAACCTCTTCTCCGGTTTTACTTTTTAAGGGATATGCCCACACAAATTTAGAAAATACATCTATAACTACCAATATATATTTATAACCCTTATTAATATTCTTATATGGTATCATTTCTACTAAGTCTATTTGCATTAAATCTTTTAAACCTTTCACAACAACATGACGTCGGCGAAAATTTCTGCGGGCGGGCGAATGCAATTCTTTAATAACGTGACGTCTAATTGATGAGTCACCATTCTCCTCCATATTTTATCGGTATTTTCAGCAACACTTCACAAAACAGATTGTTAACGGATCCAGATGGTAACTTCCGAAAGGTTAAAGTATCACCTTCGCGTAACGTCTGACCGATTGGTACTTGGTCGGGGATTCTATAATAATTATAACTGGTTGGATTGTTTTGATTCAGATAAAATCCCACGCTCGTGTTTACGAAAACTTTTTCAATTATTGCTTCCTGATAAGGAAAAGTATAGGATGTGTGTAGATTTTGTAAAGCATAAAGCTCTCCCTCCAATTTACCGAAGAGATGTAAATGCGTGTAATAAAAACCCTCTTTTCGAGGATGTTTATGTGTATAATTGTAAAATCGATCCAAGGGCATATTATACCAACGAAGGACTAGTGTGAAATAGTAGTTTTTATCAAAATGAAATTAATTTATTCCTACGACACAATTCGAGCATCTCGCAGTGCTTCCATTATTCTTAACACCTCGTTAGAGTGGCTACCATTTCCAGCCATTTTGGAAGCTAATAACAGACGCAGTCTGTCGACTAAATTATTGGGATCCCTCCATGGTACATATTCCAACTGCTTATTATTCAACTCCAACGTTTTTAGGAATGTACCGCGCTTGGGTGTGGCAACATCCGGCTTATCATCTTTCGCAAATATGGGCTTTATAATGCGCCTATATTTATAACCAACGTTGCCCGCAATCTGCTGATTTGGATCATAATTCTTTCTTGCGGCATGAGTGTTTCGAACAATAGTCTGATATTCCTTTAATTCAGAATCGTTATAGTCCTCGGGAAATTTTTTAAATATCAACTCTACTAGACCTTTTGTGAGTGGGAATGTTCCTTTTTTTACCAATATCTGACTTCCTCTGAAATCTATTGGTGTATCACCAATGTAAAATTTTCCATCGTGAGGATTGTGTCGCACTCCATATTGAAAATCATACAGATTTTGAGTATCATGAATCATGTCAGCGAAATATTGTGCTATTAAAGGTGGCATTTGTTGCAGATAATCATTAAAGAGTTCGGATTTAGATTGTTCCCTTAGATATCGATTCCAGTCTTCGACTGTCTGAACTGTTTCTTCTTGTGGGGCAGGAGTATGTTCGGCTATATCTATAGAAGGTATGAAGGATGGTTGCGGTGTTGTTTTATGTGCTGTAGGTGTTGTCAAGACCTGTTGCGATGGGGCGGTTTTCGTCATCGGGCTTGATTGAGCAATCGGCGAGGTAAACACTTGCTGCGGTTTAGTCTGCTGCTTTATTTCCGAAGGCTCCGTTTTAACCCTCAATTCTTCTTTTTTCACATGTGTTAACAAACTTTTAATAGGTTCTGCGATTGGGCGTAACTGCTTTTCCGTGAATAGTCTCGAGGTCTCTAAATCAGAGCGTAACTGTAAGACTTTTTGTCTAACATTCTTGCGCACCTTCAATAATTCCGATGTCAAACGCTTATCCATAGAGACGGTGGTAATCTAATACAGATTGAGTTTTGGTGAATTTTTTATAGGTAAAAATAACTATCGAAACCCTTTCTATATCGCCCATGACTAATATCAGATTCTTTGTCTACTACTAGAAAACCATATTTAGTCGCCCAACATACTGAACACATTTTTTGCAATTGCTCAAATGTTATATCAAAACTAGTGTGATCACTGTGAATATGTCTTAAATTAGTGATGTCTTGAGGGAAGATAATCAGAAAATTGGCATTATCCCGAATTAACTGCTTCGGAATCGATGAATAGGTCTGCGATAGATACAAACAACTAATGTTGGAGTGTCTACCATAACAAAAGTATTGTCTAACGGGGCTCTGATCCGAATGAGCGATATCATCGAATATTATCACGGAATAGGGTTGAGCATCTCGAGGATGAATAATATCTTCACCATTTTCATACTCATAATAATTAATCTCCTTCATCGGTTGTAAGACGTTTTTTAAAAATTTATATTTCGGTTGACTTAACGTCTTTGAATAGACATATACGTTTTGAAATGTTAAACCATTACGATGTAATAAAAGACTTATAGCCGCTTGAGTTTTACCCGAATTACTCGCACCAACAATTAAGGCTCGTTTTGGAGTCGTTCCTAGTAGGGTGTTGGGTTTCTGAAGGAGTGGGGTTGAAAATAAATCATTATTCATTACACTTAACGTTTGTTTTTGCTTTATTAGTTTCATTCTAAACTTATTTTTAAAAACTAAAATTATATTATACATACACACTTATTTATACCTCCTTATTTAGAAGGTCTAATAGAACATCTAGATTTTGATGACACTTTATATCTTTATGCCCCCAAGCGAGTGTTTTATAGGAATTCTTTATTAAAAAACGTTTATCATCAAAATGAGATAATGCTACCTTATTAGATAATTGACTGTACATTTCGTGGAATATTGATTTAAATAGCGTCATATGGCAATAGACTCTTTCCTTTTTCCCCGTTACCACATCCAGATAATCTGAGAACTCTAGTTGGGTTTTCACCGCATATCTACTAACTCCTTTCGCTTTTTTTTTCAAATCCTCGTCAAGAGGAAGTACTGCATATGCTTTGCTACCACTTCCCAAATAGGTTCTGAGAATTTCACCGTGATACTCATCTTTCATAGACCCTAATTTACTCATACTTGGAACAATATTATGCGGGTTGTCTAATGAATAATTTGAGGTATCGAAGCGTTCTGGATATAGCTTGATGTCTTCATAAAAGTTTTCTGTGGTAACTAGGGCTACAAACGAATCTGTGTCATGGTAACCTATTTCAACACCTAGCGGGTAAATTTTTTTTAAAAAGTCATAATAAAACTCATACATGACAGTCTTGGCTATTTCTAGGATAGAAAAACCAACATATATAGGTCTATTATACAAAATGCGTAATTTCGAGCATTCAATAGCCACAAAATTTTCTGAAAAAATTTGACTGCTTTTAAATTGCGGTTTCGCTATCCACGTATTTGCTCCCCACTTTCTTCCCTTGTTTTCCCAGTGGGTTATCAGTTTAACGTCAACACGCTTAGCTACATTCTCCATTGTTTTACCAAAGACACTATTATTCATCAATTTAAAAAAGTCTCTTTCAAATGTGCTTTGTGATCTATTACGTAAATCAGTGTTCAAAGTTATATATGGTTTCATCCAACATGATTGTTGAAACTGTAAAACCCTGTGAATTTTTGTCAGTTTTAACCCATGACTCAGACATTGTTTTAAACTACGATAATGAATTATATATTTAGATTTATTGTTCAAGTTGGGAATTAATTTTGAATGCTTCCCCCCAGGAGGGGTGATGTTTTCTGGACAAAACGGAAAGTCATTATGTTCATCATGCAATTCTTGAGGATATATAAGATCAACTTCGAAAACGTACCCATAATCCGCATCATCGGAAATTTGAGTAATGTCTAAATTTTCTATTTCCGAAGTTGTTAACCACCTAAAACCACCAAAAGGTAAGGGTTGACATTGGGCATAACCATACAGGTTGGTTACATCTAAATAGATGAGATATGTTGTAGGATCGTTTTGATTGAAATTAGGTAGAAAGGGATTATTGGCATGTAATTGACGTCGGGTTGCAATCGATACCCCACCGCGAATACCTTTCTTCCAAAAGTTGATTTCATCAATATCCTCACATAATTCTAGTTTCACTCTAGTATATTTCAACATGGCATCAAAGGAAAGGGAGGGAGCGGTAACGTAGTGAGCTGGGTCGAGGTCGTAATATGTTAGACAGGTATCTCGAAAGTTTTCAAATACATCAGCTAATAACAGAACATCACTTTTTAGATAAATTTCAGAATAGTCCCTGATAGATTCACATTTAAAAATTTGAAAAGTTTTGAGAGCTCGATCATAATCCTCTCTCTTAAGCGGTTCATCGCGTAATTTATCATGGAAATCATCTATACTTGGTAAAGTTGACTCGTTCAATTTATCAAAACTGTTTAAGTAAGAATATGGGAACACACCTTTCTGACGAATCAATTTAAATTCCTCATCCCGCTCGAAAAACTTTCTAATTTCTCTACACTGATATGAATCTAATGTCTTGGCCAAACTATCTAATGATGTAGATAAAAATTGGAATGAGTCAACAAAACGTAGTTTTAGATGTTGTTTAACGATTTCACCCACCCCATTTACTACATCCCCCACATAAATTTTCTTAGAAAATGTTATATATTTTTCTTTTGTTTTACCAACCACATCCAAGTCCGCTTCATTCATCGCTAGCTCCTTAATAAATAAATGACTGTCATAATTACTTAAATTATGAAAGAAAATTGGAATAAATTTTGGGATTTTGTAATTCAAATTACAATTGCTGTGTGCCACCCCAAAAAGACTACCATCCAAATGGTTATGATTTAAAACTCTAGTTTCACCCTCGAGAAATGGGTTATTGCAGATATGACACACGGTGGCGTTCTTGACATCGTTTTGTTGTTGAAGAGTGAGTGGCAGCATTTTTTTAACCACGCTTAAATAATTATCAAACAAAAATTTAGCTTGCTCCTCCAAGGTGTTTAAATAATTCTGGATGCAATCTGGACCCGTGAATGAAAAGTACTTTGAAAGACTATCATCGAAATTACATTTGATATAGAAGGAAATGGCGTATGGTTGATGAAAATAAGTATTTGTCTGAAATTTCTTACTAGGGTCTGGAGAACAAGTAGGTAAATCTATTAATAATGTTTCCGCATCACTATATATTACGAATGGAATACGCATCTGTCTGTCGAAATTCTCGAATTGCAAAATATTCCCTGGTACATTTACACCTATTCTATTTACTCTAATTTCTGGAGAAGGTAGTTTTACATAGACACCCCCGCAATCCATTGCCTTATGACGATCTAGTAATCTCTGTTCCGAAAAAAATACTAGACAACTGTCGCAAAGAAATTTTCGACCATGTCTTTTTGAAAGTTGCGTTGCAACTAGTCTAGACAAGTCGATAATTGTGCAATAATGTGAATTACCCTCCTCATCGCTGATAAGCAAAAGATTAACATGAGTAGGTTTCTTATTTTTTGTTAAGAATAGTGGTCCACATATCTCATACCTAATTTTTAGAGAAGTGGAATCATAGATTTGGTCTAAAGCGTAAACATTTATAGATAAGTTATTCATCTCTTCAAATATTGGGATAACTTCCAACTTTACCCCATATTCTAATGATATTCCCTCCGTTCGTAATACGTGCGTGAAATGTGGATAGGATGATGTTAGAGCCCGATCCCCAGTGGGTGGTATGAGTGCAGCAACCACGCTCCAAAAAAAGCAGCAGGTATCACGATTTCGAATATTGACAATGGCCCCCCTTTTTTGAATAGTGGTTGGAAGCTTGATGAATGAAGATGCTCTTAACGGATTATATTTGTTGATATTCATCTCTATATGCAACAGAGAAATTAATGCCCAACCTGAAAAAAGTCAAACAGTCGAATCAAATATTCTAACACCTTTCTAATACTAACCAGATCCCATATCCAAGAAACTCCTCATAAGTTCTAACAAATTTTCTTTAACTCCTCCTAACAGTTCTTTCAAATCAGAACCTAGGGTAGCTACTTGATTTTTCGAATTAAAATGTTTAATGTCAACCACTCCTTGACTTTCAATCGCATATAAACCACTCAATTGAAAGTTCACTTTTACGCTAGTGAATTTTTCAATTTGATATCTCAATAATTGAATTAGTTTATTATGGATCTCCGTAAAAAAGTCATTCAAATCAATATACTGATTCTTCGCAACAATTTTAAACGTAGCTATCCGTGACTTAAACGCTGTTCGAAGTTCAAACACATTATCTTCAATTTGTGTGGCCGCTTTCGCTTTGTGTGCAGTTGTCCTTATGTGGTGGAAATATTTTGAGGTTGGTGTTGTCACACAGCAAATTTCACACGTGACATGTTCTTCCTTAGCTACAAAACCTATTATTTAAAATTAGTGGTGGAAAGTTGAAAATCAAACCTTTGGGTTGTGAGGCTTTCTTCTGTTTACAGAACCCCTGATCCATGTGACGATTCGCCGTCCATCTCCGACCAAATGTAGCTTTACAGAATTCACACCCGAACAGTTTCTTTTTTTGTTAAAAAAAAAATTATAAAAGTATAGACTAAAAAACTAATAAAAATAAAACTTAACTACTTTACATTTAACAATTCACTACAAATTATTAAACGGGTCCACCCTGTTCATTGTCACGAGATAATTCAAAAGGTTGACTAAATTCTTTAATACCCTCGGGGCTTTGTAACCACTTTAAATCTAAATCTAAATCGGTTTCGGAAGATTTTTTTTGAATTATTACAAGATTATGGAAATTTTTACTTTTTGGAGTCTCATCGTTGTAATACCATTGAAGGTAGTCCTTTAAATTGATATCCGAAATAATTTTAATTTCCTTCTTAGATCTCGGAGCACTTACATTTTTAGTTTCGGTTTGATATTTTCCATTTGATGTACTTGGTAAACACATAACACACCCCGAGGGTGGAACACACGCACATGGAGGAGACATTATTTTCGACTGAATAAGGTAGACAGAGGATGCACATTATTGTGTCGCCTTAATATAGGTACTCACCCCACCTCATCCATGAAACCTTCAAACACAGACACCGCACTCAGAGAAAGAAAAGACCAGTACAGGTGATGAACTTTTCAAGTACCTACCTTGTTTAAGGTCGTTTGAAATGCCAATGGCATTTTTTTTAATTACCTGTAGACCTTGTTTATATATCTGTTTAGGTACTCACCCCTTGTCATCCTTCAAACACAGACACATCGCCCTCAAAGAAAGAAAAGACCAGTACGGGTGATGAGCTTTTCAAGTACCTTGTTTAAAGTCGTTTGAAATGCCTATGGCATTTTTTTATTACCTATAAAACCTTGTTTATATGTCTGTTAAAAATTTATTTGTATTGAATTTCAAATATTAGAAAATTTCTAAAAAAAATCCTATTTACATATTTGTTGCAACAATATGTGTGTTGCTATAATTTCACTCCAATTTCAATCATTAGAAGACATGGTAATAAACTAACTCTGAAATGTCATACTGTTCTTATTTTTTTTTATTTTTTTGCATGTCTTCAAGTTCTGTCTATTAAAATTTACTATCTAGGTATACCTAATGGAAATGAAACTTTTGTCCTACGTCACAACTAAAATAATTGCTACCGCTAACACAATTAATACCAGCTGTTACCAGTAAAGGCTATCCGAAAGGTAATTTTTCAAACTATTTTTGTAGGTATTCACATTGAACTCAAAATTCAAAATATGACAACGGGGGAATTTTTTCATCTGTGCGTAAGACAAAAGTTTCATTTCCATTAGGTATAGATTCTACAAAAAAACATATTCTTTTTTTCTATTATTTTTTTTAAATTCATATACATACATCGAACCTAAATCCTAAAACATTGAAAACCCGTTTACTCTAAAGAATGTCTATCCAAACCAAATTACGAAAAAAGTTATCTTGTATAAAAGCATGCAATTCTGAATCAATCCTTCAGTAAATCATACGCAGCAGTGTGAAACATGTGTAAACAACAATCCACCATGCAACCCACACCGAATGAATCCTCTACGGAGGAATCTATGGAGCCACTCAATCTCTCCATTCAACAATCTAGACCGCAATCACAGAATTTATCCACAACTCCGAAACGGGTTCTACAAATATTAGTGACTGCCGATGAAATGAGAGAGCTGGATGAAATGGCAATTCCTCAAAAACGATTGTGTTCTCGCCAACTTTTATACTGATGACGTGTAATTTTTTTAATAAACTACCATCCTCGAAACTTATTTTTTACTTAATACCCTCTCTGATTTCTTTTTACTAGGTGGATAACTCGATTTTTTTTCTCGATAACTGAAAATTACCAATTTTTACAAATATCGAGGTTATATCTTAACTCACCGTCTCAATCATAGTAATTCGTGTTTCTTTATTTTCGAAAAAATAGTAGATAAAGAGTTGACTCTTCAATTTTATTAGAATAAGTTGAATATTTTCCTAACCTAAAAAGTCCTGTCAACGTTCTGTCAAACAACAAAAAAAAACGCCACAATACCGAACGTTCGATAGTCACACCACTCTCTAGATCCAAAATTTAGCTCTAATTTCTGACTAGATTATGGTTTGAAGACAAGCCAACTCAATCTAGCGGTGGAACACTGTACTCAATACATATCGCTATGAATTAGATATCTACCTACTTACTGCGATAGACAAATTGAAGTATCACTGATATAATCAAATATTTTCACACAACAGATGCTTTTTAAAATTCATTTTGCTTTATATTACTTTTTAAATTTAGGTCAATATATAATTAAAGGAGATTACCTCGGATGCAAGGTTTTGGTATTTTTCCTAAATTTGTAGTTGATACCAATTATTGTATAATTGGTTGCATGCCTCATCCACTACTTTTTAAAATAATATCGTTGAAAATCAAAGTTTTTTTTGCTAATAACATTCGGAGGACAATTCGTAGAGTTAATATGAGAATTGCAACATCGAACTGATCCAATCTGTCATAGAATTTATCTACTATGCGCTATCCTAGTAAATCTCCCGTAACTAACATTTTGATATCTCTCGATCCTAGTAATAGAATATCATTAGCACAATTAGGGTTTTAAAAAAAATATATTAGGGTGCATAAAACGAGGATATTTACTGGAGAAAACCAGTTACCTGTCTGCGACCTTCTTTCAATTAAAGTTCAAGAATAACAACACGATTCTTTATTCTTTCTATGGAACCTAATTAAGCGATGAGGCTGAATTTACTACTACCTACGATAAATAGTAAATATCTAATAATACTAGTGTAGTATATAGTAGAATATTTGTTATGTACATTTCGATACAAATAATTAAATGAAAGTGAACCTGGAGTTCATGAATAAACGGCCAGCATTTCGCCGGAGGGGCATCGACATTCTTTCAACTAAAATTCAAGTATAATAAGCGGATTTAATTTTAAGAATATCTGAAAGTAAATAAATTTCTCTGAATTTACTACTACTACCTACGATAAATAGTAAATATCTAATAATACTATAGTCTAGTATATAGTAGAATATTTGTTATGTAATTATCTGTCTACATTTCGATACCAGTAATTAAATGAAAGTGAACCTGGAGCTAACCTTTCGCCGACGGACGGGGGTACCGACATTCTTTCAAATAAAATTCAAGTATAATAGCGGAATCTAATTCTATGAATATTTGAAAGTAGTATATCTCCTTCCATATTAGAGAGGGGGATTTTAAATGAGCCTGAATTTACTAGGAATGCACCATCTCTAATAATACTAGTCTAGTAAAGCCTCTAACAAGTAAAGAGAGCGCTATCTCTAATACAACTTGTAGATTTCTAGATCATAACAATAAAGAATATTCTTAGCAAAAATTATGTTTCTTTTTTAATTTTATCAAGGGAAAGTGCAGTGAGTGCAGCGTAAGCACTGGTTAACCTTTTATTACCTCCACATTGCATGACCTTATTTACAAAAAGTATTTAAACTCGGTACTTATCCATCAAAAACCACAAAAATGTCCGCTCAGCATCAGAATCAACAGCAGCAACAAATAACCGCCTTCGTTAACGCCCACATTAGGGGGTGGCTCGCGCCATCTCTACAAGTAAGTATATCTAAATAATTTTCCAATTTTTTTTGCTCTAATTTTTTTTTCTCTTATAGTAATTTCCCTTTTTTTGTCCTAATTTTTTTTTTTCTCTTATAGCAAACGCCCCTGGTAATAGTGAGCGGGAGTTTGTTGCCGGAGTTGGTGGGCTCGCCCGGTCCGCAATTTATGGCAGAAGAGGCGCCTCTGTGGGAAGGGGATGTTGCAGGGCGCCATATTTTGGTATTTGTGATGGGGGCGAGCCCCGCCGGGGTGGTTATTTTTATAGCAAAAAATTAAAATTTTTTTTTTGGATTGGAATTGTAATTTATTCCCTATCCAAATCCTAACTCAGGTGGTCGAGAGTAAACGAGGGAGCTAGTCTAGTAGAAGGCGGCGGAGGAGGTGGCACATCCAGCTTAGACAAAGGCAGGGAGCTAACACAACCAGTCTAGACAAAAAGGCGGCGGTAAATAAAAAATAGGAGCTAACTTGGGTGGTCGAGGGTGAAAGTGATGACGCAGCCAATCTAGACGTTCTAAAAAAATGCCGTCAGCATTCATCACTAAAAACTAATTTTTTACTTACTCGGGGTGGTCATACGTTTCAGAAGTTGTTTAAAAGGCGATGGCGCAATCAGTCTAGGCAAAAGGCGGCGGTGAAAAAAAAATAGGAGCTGACTTAGGTGGTCGAGGGTGAAAGTGATGACGTAGCCAATCTAGACAAAGGCAGAGAGCTAACACAACTAGCCTAGGCAAAAAGGCGGCGGTGAAAAAAAAATAGGAGCTGACTTGGGTGGTCGAGGGTGAAAGTGATGACGTAGCCAATCTAGACAAAGGCAGAGAGCTAACACAACCAGCCTAGGGAAAGGCGGAGGTGGAAGCGACCTCTAGACAAAGGTAGGGAGCTGGCACAACCACCTTAGACAAAGGCGGGAGGGGTAGCACAACCAGTAGAGAAAGGCGGGGGAGCTGGCACAACCACCTTAGACAAAGGCGGGAGGGGTAGCACAACCAGTAGAGAAAGGCGGGGGAGCTGGCACATCCGCCCCCCTAGACAAAGGCGGGAGGGGTAGCACAACCAGTAGAGAAAGGCGGGGGAGCTGGCACATCCGGGTCTAGACAAAGGCGGGAGGGGTAGCACAAAAAACCGGTTTTGCACATAATTTGCATAATGTGTACAAACCCCCTATACTACACTACTTACTTAAATACACGAAGTCTCAATCAAGATCCGGTTGAGAATTTGTTTTGTGTGATAAGACAGCACGGAATAACTAACACTAACCCTACCTGCCATCAGTTTGCAGCTGCTTTAAAAACGGTTGTTGTAAATAATTTAACAATGCCTTCCATACGAGGAAGCAATTGTGAACCAGACAATTGTTATGTACTAGACAACTTCAGATCATTTTTACGAATAACAGCTAATACAGAAAACTCCTCTGAAAACTCCCATGACAATTCTTGTGAATCGACGGATGAAACAACCGTTGAAAAATTTGAAGAGCTTGATTTAGATCTCGCTCAAACAACAACTTATGTGGCAGGGTATCTCCTTAAAAAAATTAATGTCGATTCTGAATGCGAAAAGTGCAAGGAGGATCTTTTCTCCAGTGGTTTAGGACATCAGTATTTGTTCACGTCTTTCAAAGAATACAAGGATACCTCCTCCTTAAATTATGCAAGTGAACAAGTCATAGAATTAACTCATAATTTACATGTCTTTCTATACAAATTTCTATAAATGGAGTTATCTGTTGGGCAATAAAGTATTATTATTATTATTATTATTAAATGAAAACGGACACCACTTGGAACTTGAAAGTAAGTTTAAGACCGAATTTCTATTGAAATTTGAGACTTCAAACTTTTGCCAAGAGCATAGTTGTTTCGGGCAGCTGATTGACAGAGGTGTACCTTTCTTAATATACAAATATGTGAAAGATAAAGAAAAACCTAGTGTAAAAACTGACTCACATCGAAAAAAAGTTAAAAAATTCAGAGCTATGTAGTTACTTTTTAACAATAACTAGTCAAAATATTGTGCAATAATTATAGTCTAGTTGTCTAGTCTTTTGTTTACCTTTATTTTTCTGTTTTCCACCTTGAGTTAACTTTGTTTTTCTTATCTATTGAGTTTTGAAGACTAGTTTTTTGTTATATAAGATTCATAAATATTAGGTAGGTGTCTTTCTAATCCATTTTTGTTGCGTTCAGATTTTGTGATGTGTAGTCAATCTTATCTAGCCTACATCCAGACTTGTTTGTACTGATTTACTATATGTAACAAATTTCGTCAAAACGTTATAATAAAATCACATTTTTTCAGAATTGTACTTTTGTTATCCACAAAGTTCTTTTTCTACCTCAAATGGCCGCCACTGCGGCAATTTCTTATATCTTGCTCAAATTTTGAATCATTAGTGGTTTCTCAAGTTTATGTTATATAAATTAACCTTGATAAACTCTCATCGAGAGACAATGATTTAAATAGGTAGGTATGTTGATAAATTCGTAGGTCCACGCTGGTAAAGCAGAACGACAGAGCCAAAAAATTTTACAGGTGATATTGATATCACTGGAAGTGATGTCAATGTCTCCCTACAAAATTTTTTGACGCTTCTGTCGTTCTGCCTTACCATCGTCGAGATATTAAAATAAATACGTGCAGCGCGTTGTTTTAAACCGACCGCCATATCACGTAGTGGTGCCAGGTGAACACGAGAGGGCGCATTTTTGCTTTCCTGCTTTAACACAGCGGTCGCACTTCTCTAATGAATGTTCTGTGGTCGCGATCGACCTATGCTGTGCGTATGTTGTGTGTGACCTCTCTTCGGTATCTATCGGTTCGGTAAGTGACCTAATTTACCTTAACGACCTTACCGCCCTCACCTTACCGGTGTTCATTGGTCGATTTTGCTCTCCATTTGGCCTTAAACTTTGCGTCATCGCCGGGGGTGGTTCGGGGGTGGCGGTTGAGGCTGTTTGGATCTGATGCCGTTTCTAATCGGTCGAAATAGCGCTCGCTTTAACTTTGGTTCGGCGCTATATCTCAGGGGCGGCGAGTGGATCGTGTCGGAACGGTTGCCGTTTTTTGGTCGGGTAGGTGTTCCCTCCAGTTCGGGCGGGGAGGGGGGGGGGGACGTTAGGTGTAATTACACCTATTACAACCGGCTGACGGTGCTATTCTTTTTCGAACCTTGCTTACCGTACCAACCTCACCTTCCTCACCTCCCAACCACACCTTACCGACCTCACCTTTCCGGTGCTCCTCGGTCGATTTTGCGCTCCATTTGGCTTCAACTTGGAATTTTCGCCGGGGGCGGTTCGGGGGTGGCGGTTGGAGCCGTTTGGAACTGATGTCAGTGCTCCTTGGTCGATATAGCGCTCCGTTTGTCTTTGGGTAGGCGATATCCCCGGGTGCGGCGCGGGGGTGGTTCGGTGGGTGGCAAGTGAGGCTGTTTGAAAGGGGTGCCGTTACGGTCGGGTGAGTGTTCCGTTTCGTTCGGCGGGTGGGTAAATGAAATTGTTCGAATGGCGGTGGAGGGGGGCGAGTGGTCCGGCGCGCTGTGGAGCGACTGTTTCGGCGCGCTGTTTCCCCCTCCCTCTTTTGTTTGGTCGTGTTCGCCCTGTCGTGTGCATATGTCGTGTGTGCCCTCTGACCTCTCTTAGCTACCTCACCACCCAACCTCACCGTCCTAACTTACTTTCTCTAAGGTCACCATACTTGTTTTCTACTACTTGTCTAACCTCCGTATTCCTACCCCCTTCCCTCTTTGCCCACCTGCCCTTTACCGTGCCCCCCAATTAACTTACCGTCTGACTGCACCTCCTCACCTACCCTCTAATCATAACTTACGGACCTACATTTCCAACTCACAACTGTCACTTCACTGATTTTCCTTTACAGATCGACAACTTGCTGATGGAACACTCGCAAGGGGGTGAGGATGCTTCGTCAGACCCTTTTAGTTCTGACGATGAACTACGTCAGAGACGTGACCTTGTGCCGGATGAGTTCTGCGCCATATCCCACGACGATGTGGCCATTTCAAAAAGGGATTACGATTCATACACCTTCGTGTCCAGGTACGTATTCTCGTATTGTCCTTAGTCCGCTTCGCGCGTTTCCATTATCGTCCGTCACCTCGCTGAATGGGTCGTTATTTCTCCTTGTAGATCATTGAACAACTTCATGTCGGGAGTCTGCTTTAAGTTCGACAATGAATTGTGGGTTAGCAACGTGACTTTACCTGTCAAAAACACGAAGATGTTATCGAGCTTATTGAAATTTACCTTCAATGACACAGCTACGGATTGCAACCTCTCCACTGACGCAGTGGAATTTCGTTTGGGGTACTCTGAAGCCTGTGTCATTTACGTTTTAATACTTGGACAGCCAGCTGACAGCGTCGTTGCGTTAAAAACTAGAATCAAGAAGTGCGTCTTGGAGAAGGCCTTGGCCCAATTGCCGAGGAATTGTTGAACCTCGATTTGTAGCTTAAAACATAAGATATTCGCTGAACACTATAGTAATTTCGCCGCTAGCGTTGACCAGCTTGTTGCGGATCTCATTACTTCTTCCAACTTGAGCAGGAATGCAATCCTTTTTTATATTAGCGAACACGGATTGCAGGCTGAAGCAGCGGTTTTCCGTAACCGCCTGATCAATTGCGTAAACCCCAGACCAGAGGCCCAGAAGGCTCTTTCGTTATGGCGCAAGTGCACGTGGGCTTAAACTTGACATTGCTTGAAGGTCCAAACGTAATTTTGTTGAACATAGACGGTATGAAGAACCAAGTTTTGAGATCTGTCTCGGTCGGGGACGTAAATTCATTTTTTCCATATCAGATCAGATCGTTAGGATACGTATCATGCAAGTCAGGGATAAGAGAGTCCTTTATCAACATCAACGAAGAGGATTCTTCAGAATGCACTTCCTTATTTCAAGCATACAATCCCGCAATCCACATGATAAAAGGCGGCGGAATAGGCACGGTATCGCTCGCGGGACACTTGGCTTTCGGAGGATTCTCGACTGCGCCGGACAACTCTGATTTAGGGAAGCATTTGAAGAATAAGTCATCGGCCATTTTAACATCATACAGCAACTTCATCGACCATTTGCTGAACTATGGTCAAACAATTCGCTTGGAATACGTGGTAGATTTTTTCGAATTACCGAAATTTATATTCGAGGTGTTGATAACTGAAAATTTTTCTCGACATTTTCCTGATCCAACTATAAGAGACGTCCTTTCGGATAGACTGATTGCGGAAAAAGTTTTACAAAGGTTCGCCTCAGCCGACATCTGGTCGCTACACCTATCTAGAACAGGACACCATTACGTCGATTCAATTTCTAGGATATTTTCATATCTGGTGCCTGGTGGTGAACGGGCGGGTCGCCGGGCGACGGTAGATGAAGTCGTTCATGTGGCCGACCGTGAAGTCGCTCTTCGCTTTTTCGTTCACGGCCATACGAAGGAAATAACTTACCTACACCTAAAATCTTTATTAGCTGATTCCTCCTCGATCTCAGTGCTCGATAAATTTGGCAAATTTGTTTGCGACAATGATTACGTTCCCTTTCTGCCACATTTTAAACAGCACTACATAGAGTGCTTGAAAGAGAGTTTATTTCGCCTACGCGGTGTTTCGGGAATAGACCATGCAGACGCGGAAGATTTGTTTTTCGGCGATGTTGAAGAGGGCGTGGCGGAGGCCGTTAGAAACTACAGCGCAGTTGATGCCAATGACGATCTTCGGGACGCCCACTTAGACATCATGATCAGATGCTTGGACTTGATAAATTTTTTGGGCTATTACTCGCGTCGCTACTGCGGTATAGCCTCGAAAGTTTCTAAGAGGATAACACCAAGAAGTTTTTTTAACTTGAAGTCTATTCATAACAGTCTTCAACACGGGAACTTGCGAAATGCCAAAATTCTAAGCGGCACGCAGGTCAGCTACGAGCAGGTTGTGTCCTGCATTCTACACTCCCAGTCTGCGATTGGTCAGCTGGCGCTCTCGGCGTGCCAAGGCAACGAAGCCGTTACAGGTGCCATGACGCGATATATATCGTTCTTCGTTGAAAGAAATGTCCAGATATTTCCTCTCGTACTTTTGAATCCACACGCTCGATTCACGGCAGACAGGAAATACGGTTGGGCTATTGTAAAAGTTCGTAATGAGGAAGGTTTTGCAAGGGCCGTTAAGTCTACGCAAACAGAGATCCAAATTGTTGATATTGACACGAAGTTGGACCGCCTCCACGATCGTATGGACCTTGTTGTTAGGTATATCGAGTCGGCCAAAAATAATTCGGACGTATCTGAGCTCAACGTAGAAGAAGGTGATGGAGGTATTGATAATACACAGATGGTACTGAGATCATCGCATGCTTCGACGCCCATCGCCGCTCCGGCACGTTTGAAGAGGCCCGTCAGCGATGCGAGCGACGACAGTAGCAAAAACAAAAATAAGAAGAGCAAGATAATCGAACATGTCGGCGTCATAAACGTGCAGACTCTGCCCTGCAGCGAAGCTAGTGACGGAGGCCGTATGCACAAGGAGGCGTCCGTTGGCGTAGAGCCGCCGCACAGTAGCGATGCCGGCGGCGAAATTGGTCACGACGCGCGCAGCAAAAAGGTTAGGGCCGGCAAAGGGGCCGTTATCGTGGAGCGACCGACCGGCAGCGATGCCAGCGACGAAATAGTTACGCCAGACGCAAGAAAAAAAAGAGCAAGCTCAGTAAAGAAACCGGCACCGACAAGGAGGCGATCGTTATCTTGGGTTCCCCGCTCGGCGGCGCCGGCGATGCCATTGACGATGATGGTAGCAGCAAAAAGAAAAAGAAGAAGAAGAAGAAGAGCAAGCACAGGGATCGGGTCGCCGAAGTCAAAGAGTCGACTGTTAATGTGGGGTCGGCATCGTTGTCGAACGTGCAATTGACGCAGGTTAGTAGCTAGTGCTCCAATACAAATCTTTAGTAATCTCGCCACTCTCATTTTCTTCTCGATTTCGCTAGAAGTCAAAGACAATTGTCATTGATGATGCAAGTGACAACGACGATTCGAGCGAAAGTTCGAGCGATGGACAGCTCAGTCAGTTATCCATGTGGCGACAGAGCACGGGGAAAAGAAGATCAATCGTTAAGAAAGACTCACAGGGGGTATGTAAAGTGTTTCTTTTGATGAAATTTATTTTAAACATATCTGTACGTGTGTGCGTGTATGTGTGTTTTAAAGTCTATCATTTCGTCTTGTCTTCTGTGTTCACAGCAACCCATTTACAAGTCGGAGCAATATTCGCAGGACCAGGTAAAGACGGTATGCAGATACGGTGTTCATAATTATCCTCACTGCGGGCCAGCGAATTTTGCGATTCTTGCGCGAAACCACCAACTATTTTCTGACTTCTCTGTTTCCGGGACGGCCCTACGAAGGCTTTTTGAACGTGTGATGAACGCTAAGTGTCTACTCACTTACATGAGGAACTTAAAGGAAGTGGAGCTCGCCAAGACCGTCTTGGAAAAGTTGAGAAAGGAAGTGAGGTAAATTGACGTTAATATTATGTGAAAGACATTTATTTTGAGTTTTTTATGTTGTTTACTATTTAGCTTTAGTGTGGAAATTTGATTTCTAATTTAAATTTTTTGTACTTAAACTTTAACGCAAATTTTGTCATGCAGCCCGTATGGTATCCGCGAGGTACACACGCCCACTTTCCATGTCATCCCTAAAAGTTCCTCCTTGGATTCCAACATAAGCGTAACTATTGCATTGTCGTCCCACCTCTATTGCCCAACAGCGCCGCATTGATCTCCGGACCCGTGGGGTAGTACTGCAACAGACAATGACGACTATGTGGCTTTCCTGATGGGTAATATATTTGCATATCACGGGTTGGGAACGGACAAACGAAACCTGGCTCGCCCCCTTTTCTCCTTTTTAATTATATTTATTAAGGTTTCGAGGGTTTTCCTTTCGTGCTCGTTAACAATTGCTGGTTGCTGTTATTCCGCATGCTTGGTTGTGATTGCGGCCATTTGTATTAATTGTCTGGATAACCATCCAAACAATTAATACAAATGCCAATAAAACGCTTGCTCCTAACGATTACCTTCCTGAGAGTGCATTAGGCCTAATGGGGACAGCACTATAAAAAAAACGCGCCACGGAGTCCACCTCATCGGTGGTGTGGAAACGATTCCAATAGCTAATTTTTGACCTTAATACCTTAATAATTTACCTTGATTACCTCAACTATTACCTCCGCTAACTTAAAATCTGACAATACCTTCTCACATATCCACCAATCCTCACATACCCTCCTACCCTTCCGCAACATTTGCCCTTCCTTGCAATCTCACCTTACCTCATTATCTAACCACCAGTCAGCAACTTTGTGGTTTGTGGAGGGTTCACCTACTTACCTTTCTTTCATGCTTTCTTACGGACCTATCTTACCGCCATTGCATGCCGTTTCACCGTGCCTCATTACCTAACTACCAGACCTTACCCACTTCATTTGTGTGAAAGGGGCATTTTTGATCACATGACCGTAACATCACCCCCTTACCTACCCACCAATCCTTATAAACTGAGCACCTTACTACGTTGCGCAATAATTGCCCTTTCATACCGTCTCTCTATACCTCATTACCTAACCACCTATCCTTACCACGATACACGTATTACCGGTATGCTACAAACCGAACCAAAACTCGTCGCTGCGGCGCAGGTGACGTCACTGCGAAGCAGAAATGCCGCAAAGTTCGTAAGAGCGCACGGCAGGATCGCGTAATTTTTTACATTAAACAGCTTTATTTGAAGTTTGCGCAGATTAACCATGATTTAGCAATAAAGCCCGGTTGTGCAGTGTCCCTTTGTGGGAATTACAATAGAAAAACGAAAGGCACTGATGTGAGGTACTTCCGTTTTCCAAAAAACGAAGAACTGGCAAAGCGCTGGGCTACTGCATGTAAGCGGCAGGATAAAATTAATTTAAAGAATGGTAGGTACTGTTACGGTTGCGATTTGTTACCCCGCCACTGGTTATTACCCTGTATTACCTTCCGATTTAATTAGTACGCCACTGTTTGCCTGACCACGTGATTCATGTGTCAACGGTCAGCGCCTGGTTTCCGGTTCTTTCTCTGCTGCGGTCGCTCGTAGTGTGTGCATCGTCTCGTGTTTGCTAAACGTTAATTGGAAATAGTTGAACGAACGGTGAAATTATCTGGTTTCGTTCATATGGCTGTATGCCCAATAAACCCGGTTAACGAAATAGTTCCATTTTGAGGAACGTGGCTTAGGCCCAAGAAAATAGCTAACGAGCACATGTTCAAGATCTACGACGTGTAATTGTGAGTACAAGATGGCCGGTTGTTGCAATTCTAATTATTTCTTCCAGCTCTGTCTTTCTATATCTTTCTGTACTGTCTGTACGAGAAGTATTAATTGCTTTAATTATTCATCATCGATAAATACGATCGATGTCGGGAATAATTCTCTCCTTGTAATCTGGAAACGGAAATTGACCTTGGAAGCCGGAATGAGGACATTGAGGAAAATCTGAGATCAACCAATCCAAGTTCATAAACTTCATCAAGTTCTGAAACCTCTGAATAGTTTTGAATGAGTTCAACCCTAGTTTGGTATGAGAGCGCGAGCAACTCCAAATCCCTAGTTCGAAGAAGGAATCCAATCGAAGAGGTCATCAACCTCTTCATCGAAGATAAGTGATTTGCTAATTCTATGTTCATATAAAATTTATGTGTTTAATGAAGACTGTATTAAATGATTATACATAGGAACCACCACTGTAAAACCGATGGCAGACAACAATCACGTAATTCTTGTTAGCATTTACTAATATTAAATTGTACAGAGCCTGTAGGACGAATTAAGGAGTTCCTGGGGAACGACAATCCAGAAACTGTACATTGTGTAAATAAATTAGGTTTAGTTAACAGAATTACAGCTGTGTTTATGTAAATCCTCCAATACGCCTGTCCAAGAATAATTGTTACGAGTGGCTTTATCCAGTGTTAATTTGGAACGTAACAGTACTTAAATGTTGAAGTAAAATAAATAAATTGCCACCGCTTGCGATACGATACCCGATTATGCCTTTGTCTTTTGTCTCTGAATTTCTACGAATTCTTAAAGGGGATATCGCCAACGTAAAATTTTTTTTAGGATTCGTCAATCGGAGTTTTTAATGAAGTTGTTTAATGAGTTGATAAATTTCAATTTTGATCACCAAAAGGGGTTTTGCTCGTAGCTTTTGTCAGAAATCGCTGTTGAAGATCTAAATGAAATAACCTTATTGGTATAAAATTGTAAAACGATTTTCGTGTTTTCTACTAGGTAATTTTAAAATTGCGTTTCCGAAAAATTTAATAAATTCGCAGAGATTTCGAGAGAAAAATCCAACAACGACATAACCAGGTGGTCGTTGCTATTATTAATATTTGTTTATCAAGTACCCTCTAGCTATTATTGCTTTTTTCAAATTACTCAAAAATTTTAGCTTGCATATGTTCAACCCACTTTGAACCCAAATGTTTCGAAGAAACATTGTCCCTGAGGCAGCAATTACTACCGGGTTGTTATAGTGTGCCAAAAAACAACATAAATCTGAAATCTGATGCTTACCCAACGCTTAATCTTCCTGGAACCAAAACAATTGCCAATCTTGACTCTCGGGACGGTGACTGGATAAACTATATATCCAGAGGGGGTTTATTGAGCCCCAATGAAGAGCTAATTAGGGCCGCGAAAACACTAGACGGAGAATTTCATAAAATTCATGGATTATCGCTTTCGAAGGAAAAAAAATATTCAAAGTTTTAGCGGACAGAACAATCTCAAAAATGGGTCCAGAGATGAACATACCTTATGAGGTCATTTTGTGCTTAAACAACGGTTTCCCTTCATCTGCTATTTATAAGTTGTTTCATAGATACAAAAATAAATACGCCCTTTCTTTCAATATGTCATTTTCCACTTCTTCAGATACCTCTTTGATACCCTCCTTCTCTTTATCTTACGTTGGACCTCATTCTTTAACCTTTGTACATATTTTTAGAAGATTTCTTTTCCCTTTGGCCCTCAGCACTTTCGGTTCCCTTTCAAGTTTACTTATTAAAAACAAAGATTCCTTAGATGCGTTAACTCAGTCAGGTGTGTATAAGTTAACTTGCAACAATTGCAAAGTAGTTTACGTTGGCCAGACCGGCAGGAAGGTTTCTGATAGGGTCAGAGAACATGTTCGTTGTTTGGACAACTGTTTGAAGTCTTCCTCTTTTAATTCCCCCTCTTCCTTTGCTAACCATGTTGCAGAATCCGGTCATACCTTTGACCCTTCGAAGGGTGTCAAGGTCATTCATCAAGTCAATAAAGGCCTTAAGTTGGACCTCTTGGAGATTGTCGAGATTTTTAACGCCATCAGCGACCCTTCTGTAATTTGTTGTAATGAGCAGGTTCAGTTTGAAACAAACCTTCTCTCCCTTTTTAATAGAACACGCGATATCCGTAGACAGTGATGGACGTTTTTCTTTTACGCCCTTCGCTTGTTTATTTATACCCCACTTTTTGCTTCCCCTTTTTTTGCTTCCCCTTTCCTCCCCATTTTTTCTTGCCTCCGCCTCCGGTTTTTGATTTCTTCCCTTCCCTTCTTTTCATCGTTTTTGAGTGTTTTTGAGTGTAACTGAGGTACTTCGTTAACTTGCGCAATTTTAGTCCTTAATTATTGTTCAATTGGTTTATGATCTGCTTCATATCTCAACGCTTAGTCGGTTTAAGTTTTAATGAATTTCTTTTAGTGTACTGAATTGTTTATCTGTTTAGTTGACTGGTTGAAAAAGGAATTTTTTCGGTTTTTCAATTTGTCAATTTACTCAGTTCTTCAATTTTTTTCCATTTTTTCAATTTTTCCATTTCCATTTGTAATGGTTTAACTTCAATTTTGCATTGTTAAAAATTAATTTTTAAATTTTCCCGGCTTATTTCAATTTCTAGTTTACAGTTTCCCTCTTTAACTTGTATAATCTTCCGCTAGAGGGCGCGGATTTTTGTTTTAAACTCTGTTCGTTGAACTCCATTTTGTTCATTCATGTCAGGGTGTGGTTACTTTATAACCAAAACCTTTTTAATTTTTGTAATTTTTGTGATATTTACGGCGTAGTCTACTAAGTGTGCCTCCTGTCGACCCCTCGAGGAGAATAACGTTCTTTCTATTCTTCTGGAGCCTCGGGGGTCGAAAGTAGGACCACTGACCGACATGGCCGTTTTGGTAAGACTTTCTCTCCTTTATGTGTAACTTTTCATTGTTATTTTAGTGCTGATGATGGCCTTGCATGGCTGAAACCTAGGTACACTTTATTAAAAGGTTTTTTCGTGGGATCGATTTTGAGTTATATCCTCCTCATTTAATAAAAGATATTGTTTATTCAACCCCAACTGAAAATATCAATCACCTTCGCTTAAAAATCGAAAATGCTTTCGACTCCATTCCAGGGCAAAGTGTTCGAAAGACAGTCGAGGAAATGGATTTAAGAACACACCTCTGTATAACGAATAATGATCGAAAATGCTTTCGACTCCATTCCAGGGCAAAGTGTTCGAAAGACAGTCGAGGAAATGGATTTAAGAACACACCTCTGTATAACGAATAATGGCGAACAATTTGAACAATTTAAATAGTTATTTTGTTACCGATTTGTTATTCACAACGATGATAGTTATCTAAAATTCTTTTTTTTTAGTTTTTAGTGGGATCTGATGCTATTGTGTGATGGTTTCATTTGTTTCTCCTGAGGTTTTGTGAATTAATAAATTATTTTTACAAAATTTCAAATTTCAACATGATTTTTACAAACTAAACCTAATTTTGATATGTAGGCGGAAAGCTAATTTTTTTCTCTATCTGACTGTGTCAAAATCCAATAAGGCGGCCATAAGAAATAAAAAAGTTGACCGTCGTTGCTCAAAATCCAGAAGGCCTAGAAAATTTCTGTCACCGTCATTCAATTGACAGCTGTCAAAAATATAAAAGTACCAAGTTTCATTTAAATTGCATCAACCGTAAGAAAGATATTAATTATTTTCAAAAAATGCGATTTTCATATTTTTCGGGATAACTCGGGAACCGATTTAACCGACCTTGTAACTCTTATGGTTTCCGAGATCCCAATAGTGGGAAACGAAAAAAGCGCCACCCTGTATATCCGTAAGCAATTCACAATTGTAGAAGAAGAGGAGTTTCCTGTGTTGTATCTGGTGAGAAATTATATGTCTCTGCGTCCGTCGGGTCCTGAAAGATTTTTTCTGACGTACCGAGAGAAGCGTTGCACAGTTCAGCCTGTTGGAAAGAATACATTTGGAATTAATTAACAATACATTAGTTGAATGATTTTCAATTTAAAGGGTATTCCAGAACCACTAACATGTGGCTGCTACCTGAAGGCATGCAAGGTATACCTGTTAAGTGTCATCTCACATGTTTTTTAGCCACATTGTTTTGCCAGCAACCGATCCCCAAAATCCCAGTAAGAAAATGAAATAAAGGAAAAAATCAGCATGGGTATTTTGATGCATACGATTCGATCCGTATCGTTCGAGAGATTCGATTATGGTGATTCGATATCGGTCGACGATGCTCGACATGTCGTTGAAATTGAGGTTTGATTTGACGACAGCTATTTTAGTGTCGTCAAAGCAAGACGATAACAGTTATCTCGCTCTAGCTTATAGTAGCGTACCTTTTCTAAACATCGACAATCATCTCCTCAGACTTGGTGACTGTAAATGGATACCACCTGATTAGAGCAGACAGAGATGGCAGAGGTGGAGGAGTATGCCTCTACTTAAAACAACATATAAGATTCAAAATAATCAAACTTGACACAACTCCAATTCATCTTGAACAACTGTGGATATCCATAAAGACTTCAAACCGTTCAGTTGCAATAGGTGTCATCTATCGTCCCCCTAATAGTCCTATCAACAGTCTGACAGAACTTGAACACAGTTTAGTTGAAGTATCGCTCCAACATGAGGACCTCATTCTCGTTGGGGATGTAAATATCGACCTACTGAAAATAGACCACCCCAGCACACGCCAATTCAATAATATTCTATCAAGTCTCAACTTACTACAGCGAGTAACAATGACAACAAGATACAGCAAGGATTTATCGTCGTGCTCGTTGATAGACATCATTTGCACCTCTGAGGGACTCAGCGGAGGTGAATGTGAGAATAGTGACCTACCGAATTTGTCAGATCATATGTTAGTGTCTTGTGAACTTGACGTATCAGTGCCGAAGGAAAAAGTGTGGAACGTTACATACAGAAGCTTTAAAAACTTTGATTACAATGCCTTTGCAAGCGATGCATCTATCATGGACTGGCAGTATTTGGGACAATTTCAAACAGTGGACGAAAAAGTAACGTATTTGAACGAAATAATAACAAGTGTATTCGATGTGCACGCTCCTACGGTGACGGTTCGCCTAAAACCAAAACGTAGATCATGCCCATTTTTGACTGATACTCTAAAGATCATAATAGATCTGAAAAACAAAGCTTATCAAAGATACAAACAAACTAGGAAAGAATCACATCTACGATACTACAAGGACCTAAACAAATCTACGATACTACAAGGACCTAAACAACTACACTGCCGATCAATTGAAGTGATGCACCCGAAAATTTGAGTCGAATTCAAAATGCCACAACTCTGTAAGGAGTCGAAGGATTTGAATGTGCTTTTTTTACCGGACAGCATATTTCATTGGCTATTACTCAGTATGTTGTACGTTTTACCCAAACCCCCTTTATGAGATATAGAGGGCGTCAGATCCAGGCACTAAAAACTGGCCGAACTTTAGACCACTCTCAATTCTTGGAAAAAAATGTCAGATTTTTTTTGACTTGTTTGCAGAACGCATCAGGTCCATCCCTCGAGACATTTTTTTCAATTCTCCTCTATTCTCTTTAATTGGGGCGCAGTGACAAAAAATTTGTTTTTCCGTGGACGGCTAATGTGTCGCCTTAAATTCATGAAACCAAGGTGACGAAAATTCAAACACGGAGCCATATTTAGTTGATAAGGTAACTATTCTTTAGGCCAAGTGACAGTTTTGTCAAAATTTACGTTGCCTTGGTTTCATGAAAATACAGGCGTGCAAAATGACTTAATTTTGTCCGAAAACCGTCAACCAAAGAACAGATATCAGCATTTATAATTTTAATCGGATCCAAGCAAAGCGAATCTTAAAATGATTAGGATGAATGGCTCTATGAATGCATAGTGTCAACTTAAATTTGCTTTCAATTACAGCTCAATTGGTAGGCAGAATAAGTTTCTACGAATCTACGATTCCTACATTTTAGTCAGCAGGTGAGTACTGCTGCTCTCTTAACATTCGCGATTCAGTAATTTGCTTGTCGTTTATTCGTGATCGGGAAATTGGTAACATTCTGCTATTGTCCGTTTAATTCGGTAGATCCTTGAGGAGTTTCCGATGTAGGGGATTCATTAAGTTGGAGTTCGGCCCACATAAACCGCAAACGGTCGAGGTGAAGAATGTCAAAATGATTAGAAGCCTAAGTCACATATTACAAGATTGGACAGCGGAACAACCACCTCACGAATTTTGCATGTGTTATACAACCCACGGTGGGGCCATATACGTACTCTGTCGAACGGATGATCCCGAATCTGTGGAAGCGATCAAATCTGTATTCTTGAAAACTATTCTTGTACCATCAATTATAAGCCTTGACCGAAATTGCGCCAGTTCGGTCAGTTTCGGCCTTGTTCAAGACGACAGTGAGAGTGTGTCCGGAAAGATCTTTTCGTCTGATTTCGAGAAATTCGCGACCAGTGTAGACGACGCCATAGCAAAATCAATCCAAGAGGATTATATAAAACCTGACCAAATACTTTTTTACGTATACTATCACGGTCTGTTAGCTAACGAGACCCATTTCAGAGATATTTTAACCACCATGATCGATCCGAACGGTCCAACTGGTTCATTTGTTTTGGGACAAATTCATGTGGGAGTCAATTTTTCTCATAAAAATGACCAAGTAGTACTTGCGGAAGAGTCCATTCTGAAAAAAAAAGTTCTAAAATTTGCTTCGCTGTCCGATGTTACCATGTATCACCCATACCAAGTACGATCCCTTGGCTTCGTGGCGTGCCGGGGCGGCGTCAAAGAAGAACACCTGGTATAGTCGGAAAACGAAAGTATGATGGAGTGTACCTCGTACTTTCAAATCTATGATCCTGCAGTGCATGCGGTGCGCGGGAAAGTGGGCACAGTCTCACTGGCGGGGCACGTCGCGTGGGGGACGTTTTGCAGGGCATCCGACAAAAACAAAATCGGGGAGAAATTAAAGGGGAAATGCAAGAGAATCGCCGGCGCGTACGACTCATACGTAAAACGATTGAAGGATGAACAGAAAGTAAGAGTCGAATACGTAGTCGATTATACGTCTTTGAAAAAGTTTCAAAATGAAGTACTACAGGGCAAAAACAGACATTTTCCCAGCTTGGACCGACCGGACGCGCTGATCACAAATTTGATCAATTTGGACACATTTTACACCTTCAAAAACCCGCAATATTGGTTCGAACACCTCCAGAACACGGCTATTTGGTACGTCGAAAGTATACAGGAAATTTTACGATCTCTTGAATTATCGACAGGTGGGATAAGGAGACCCGAAATAAAGGAAATAGTTAGCATCGGAGATAACGAGATTACTTTGAAATTTTTCATAAACGGCGATACTAAAAATTGTTGCTACCACCACTTCAAATCATTGTTAGCGTTAGATAATACGATCTTAACTTCGGCCAAAAAAAACAATGGTATTATAAAATTTAAAAACGAAAAAAATTTTCCAGCTGACATCGAGAACGATATCGAACATAAATTGTTAAAGTTTATAAGCGCAAACGATTATATACCCAGCATCATCAATTTCAAAGGTTCTTATACGGAAATACTAAAAGCCGGGCTGTTAAAATTTAGAGCGCAAATGCACGAACAACTGGACGTCTTGGAAGAAAACTTTATTTCAACATCTGAACACACATTCGCAGTTAACTTGGTCAGAGACTGCGACGATGAAGCAGCCAACGAGGAATCCGAAAGAGCTCACGCGAATATGATGTTGGTATGCTTAGAGCTCTTCTACATGCTGGGGTACTACTCAAGAAAGTTTTGCGGAGTCAGCGAATCTGTTTCAGGAAGAATTGAAGTGCGCAATTTTTTTAACAAAAAGTCGATAGAGAACGCTTCGAGAATCTCGCAAAGAAGGCCAACAACATCCAGTACGGTCGTTTCCGTACAGAGGGTCGTGCACGCCGTCCTCGATCCCCCATCTGTTATCGGCCAACTCCTGTTATCGGCAACATTGGGAGGGATAAATATACCCGTATTTAGACGATACGTCAATTTTTTTGTGGAAAAGTACGTTCAGATGGTACCGCTGGCTTTGGTCGATCCCATATATGCTCGTACAGGACCTTCTTTTCCACTTGGATAGGATTAATAAAAAAATTGATGATGTTTTCGACGTGGTGTCCAAAAAGAGTGTTTCTACCGACAGTATCAATAAAGAACTTGGTCACGTTAATGAAATACCCAATGACGTTCCTGAAATAACCAACGACGATCCTGAACGAAACGACGGCAAAAGGACTTCCACTAGATTACTAACAGCTGCCAATGATAAGAGGAGGAGTTCCAGGAAATCAAGTGAAAAATTAAATCCTCCGATCTCATCGACTCCTCGGCTCGAAAAGTCGCTTGTTCAGACACAAGGGACTTCGTCGGAAATTACCGCTCGGCAGGTTACTCGCGATGGGCGGCACTCAGCAGAAGATATGTTTTCGGGAATCCAGCCTTCGCAAGGAAACGAAAAGATGGCCCGCCTCTCCAAATGCGGAACGAGCGACTCACCTGTTATAGAGATCGATGACGAGGACGTCATTGACGCCAGTCAAAAATCTGTCCGCGACGAAACCGAAATACGACAAAGACACATGCGATCCAGATCTCACAGGTCTCGTCAGCGATCCAAGTCTCGTCAGAGATCCAGGCCTCGTAAGCGGTCTAGGTCTCGCAACCAATCCAGGTCTCGAAAGCAATCAAGGTCTCGCAAACGATCAAGGTCATCAACGCCAAAGAAGCCGAAAACCTCCACACTACGGACCTTAGAGAAGAATTAACCGATGTGGTAAGTGCCTGCGAGAATTCTTTATAAACTAAGATGCTTTATTCTTTAGAATAAAAGGACCCCTAGTAGTCGCAGGCATAGCAGTTCCGAATCCAGCGAAGATGAGCAATTCCTTCAAATGATGAACAAGTCGAAATTAACGGTAAGGTCGCTTTTTGTGCATACCATACATACACGCCTTAGTCTTTTTATCGCTTCAATCAGCTACATGTCATTTACTAATTTCATTGTACTACTCAATACTAATCTTCGTATTACCACATTTTGCGTAAACATTATTGTAAACTCGCAACAGGAAGTGACGCCCAAGACAGAATACAACTCGCCCAAATATTCGCACGAACAGATATCGATTGTCTGTCGTTGGGGAATTGGACATTTTCCAATGTGCGGTCCGATGCAGTTCAGCTTTTTGGCAGCGCAACATAAACTGTTTCAAGGTTGCGAAATAACAGGAATAGCCCTCCGCAGACTCTTTCAAAGGGTCATCGACCAGGGCCTTCTTGAGAAATACGTTAAAGATGAGGATATACCGTCGTGTGAAAAGTTTATAGAGCCTTAAGAAAAAACAAATGAGTTTCGTCAATTTTCTTTTATTAACGTACTTGTTACTTTAATAATTACTAATGTTCATTACATAATTACTTTAAAATTTATTACATATTTTGAATAACAAAGTTAAGTTGTTTCTTTCCTCTGCACAGCACCCACGCTCTCAAGATGTTAATGAGAGCTCCCAAAGATCCGTTCTGAAATTTGGAATGTTCATTATCGACAACTACCATGTTCTACAGTCTAAGTAAACAATGCAAACGTACGTATTACATAAATATTTAGCTATTATATTTCGGTTTTGGTGTATGTATTCCTTAAATATTGCTTGTTAATTATTATGTAGCATAACTAAAAATGATGCAAATTGCGGTATCGGTATAATCTGTAAATATTGGTAATTGTTGTTATGACTGTGAAATAAATTGCTACCGTCGGCAGCGCAACGCTCCAAATAAAAACATTTTATGACACCCCTAATATTGTCGGACACGCTGCTAAAGTGCTAAACCTATTCGATAATTTTGTCTGATAATTTTTATTTAGAGCGTCCCACTGTCCTCGTTCGCACAGTATACATAATATTCATATTCTGCAAATATTGGTAATTGATCACATAATCACAACAGTGCACTAGGCCTACTGGGGAGAGCACTTTAAAAAAAACGCACCTTGAGAATCTACCTCTGTGGTGGTGTGGAAACGGTTCCAAATATAATAATCATTAATTGCTGATAGCTGGGTTGTTAATCGGACATTCGATACTAAAGGAAGTTTGGCTAAAGGTCGGTAATATCGTTGGAGTATGAGAAGATGGTTTGTTCGCCAGCCGGTCTGCGATGGGTCTACTGCCGGAATCACCTTCGGGATGATAATTATTATGATGTCCCAGCGCAAAATCAGAAAGCAGCAGCACCTGTTGCCTCCCTGACGTGGGTGCTCACCTCACCTATTGACTCCCTGACCTAAGTACTCACCTCACCTACGGCTTCGGCTATTGAGCTCAATTATTCCGGCGACACGCGACATGTGTCCGGCGGCATCCGGTATGCTTCTGATAATTTGGTTTCAACTCGTATCTTCATTAGCCCTCTTGGCGGGGCTTAGCGGCTTCAGAATACGCCAAGACCGTTCCCGCGCGGGTGTCGTCATGACCCGTCACTAGGCATAGCAAACGATAAAATAAAAACGTGGGATTTAGGAAGGAGGAGGTTCGCCGTTTTGGAGAAATTCAAAAGAAAACTTTTTCTTAACATTCGGGAGTTTTACGACAACAGATCTCCCTCATTGCAACCAACGAAGAGAGGAATATCGCTTCCCGCGGAGCAGTTTCGTGCTTTGGTAAATAGTTTGGATGAGATCGTGTCCTGTATAGACAAATTATTAACCTGATTCGTAAAAATGCTGTTAAAAATTCAATAAACATCTACATATACAAAATAAAATCTCGAGAATTTCTATCAACATGTGTATGCGTCTTGAATGGTGTCGCTGCGGCGGTATGGTATGGTAAGGTGAGGTGACAAGGTAAAATGGTAAAGTTAGATACGGTCTGATGGCTGGGTGTTAAAGTGATAGGAACCGGTAAAGTGATCCGGGGTGGTAAAATGGTAAGGCGGTGGTCAATCACTTGGGGGCGGGTCAGTGTTCAGGGGTGGTAAAGTGGTCCGGGTGATAGTCGTCAGGGTCGGTACAGAGGTTGGGGAAGGTAAATCTGAAAGCTACATCAGAAAATCCGTTATTCAATGTGTTCAGGTAGGGTAAGGTAAGGTGACAAGGTAAAATGGTAAAGTGAGGATACGTTCTGGTGACGGGGGTAGTAAAATGACAGGAAGCGGTAAAGTGGTAAGGCGGTGGTCAATCACTTGGGGGCGGGAAAGGGTTCAGGGGTGGTAAAGTGGTCCGGGTGATAGTCGTCAGGGTCGGTACAGAGGTTGGGGAAGGTGAATCTGAAAGCTACATCAGAAAATCTGTTATTCAACGTGTTCAGGTAGGGTAAGGTAAGGTGACAAGGTAAAATGGTAAAGTGAGGATACGTTCTGGTGACGGGGGCAGTAAAATGACAGGAAGCGGTAAAGTGGTAAGGCGGTGGTCAATCACTTGGGGGCGGGAAGGGTTCAGGGTTGGTAAACTGGTGAGGGTGGTAGTCGTCAGGGTCGGTACAGAGGTTCGGGAAGCTAAAGTGGTCAGGTAGAGAGGTTTGGTCGCGGTGGTAACTGAACTTGACATTTATCAGTGGTTATGGTTGAACTGACCAACCCGTTCAAAAGGGGTATAATCAGTAGAAATCAGGGTCAACTCAGTAGGATGTTATAAACCCTCTTATAGGAGTGCTAGATTATGCCGGTAATTTTTTTCCAAAAACAAATTTAGTAAAAAACCGTTGTATACCTGACCTGACCTGACCTGCCCTGACCGCCGAACCATCAAACTACGTCGGGTCAAATCTCGGGAAAACGAAGGAAATTGCAGATAACTCACCCGGATTGTTCCGATGCATCCTTAAGGCGCCCCGACGCATCCTATTTGAAATCCGCATTTTCAACTTTTCCTGGCGGACGTCGTAGACCTGACCTGACCTGATCGCACTTGACTTTACTGTCTTTGCTGTCTCAACTCGTCTCTTCATCAGCCCTCTTGGCGGGGCTTAGCGTCTTCAGAATACGCCAAGACCGTTGCCGCGCGGGTGTAGTAAGAGGCGACTAAATAAGCGGCGGTCGCAGTGGGTGGTGTTGCTGGCATCATCGTGTCGTACAGTGTAGTGTAGAGTACTTGGAACAAAAACAATCGAAGCTTAATCGTCATCGTCGATTTCAACAACCTCGTTACTTAATTAAATCTGGAGAACGGGTCGACGGATTTTTTAGCTTTTTGTATTGGATGGAAGCCTTCGTTGCGCAGATTAGCCAGCTCTTTTCAAATTTTCAAAATTCCATTTTTTTCTATTTTTAATTGCGATAAATATAATTTCCTGTGAGGTAGGTCAGCGCTTCACGCTGGGTACCACGTGACGGCTTCGATCCGCCCAAGACCCCACCACTCAGCCACCCAGTAGAGTATTTCCTGACCGCTGGAAGAGTGTAGACGTACTACGGAGCAATACCTGCATGGTAATGGACCACCTAAAATTAGCCTTACGTTCTATTTATTGAATAGGAACATAGTGATAATTTCTTGCACTTCATATTTTTTAAATTATAAATGATTTTAAGATTGCTGAGACCGTTTGGAACCTTTTTGTCCGAGGCGCCCAAAATTTGATCACTTACAATTCAAAATGGCGGACCTTAATTTTTTTAAACGAATATTAACAGTATTACGCCTAATCAATTTATTAGAAAAGTATCAGTAACACAAATCTGAAATTTGGAACATATTGAGATTAACAGCTTTCTTCTGAAGTTTAGTTTCTGCTTTCACCACGGGCGTGCATTATTGGAGGGGGGCTAAGCATAATTTTTTCTGTACCTAAACATTTTTTTACACCAAAATATCACAATTGTAATTGGCGGCTCTTAAGGCACAAAAAGGGCCCTTGATAAAAATCGCTCAGAATTTGAAACTTGAATATTGTATATTTTTTGCAATTTTAAATTTTTTTACCTCTTCCCAAAATCCCAAATACTGTTTTAAATCGCTTTTTTTTGCTTTACCTATAAATATGATGTTTTTTTTTCACGTTTTTCGCTGCAGGCCGTTGTAAATAGATTTATGGCGTAGACTGCCACCAGTAAAAACAGATTTTAATATTGAAACCACTAGGCCTGCGACTTTCAATTGATATATCGATAAAAGTGTGTTATCGATATACCGAAATATCGATATATCGATATATCGATAAGTTATCGATAATATATCGATATATCGGTATATCGATATATCGGTATATCGATATATCGAT
Source organism: Pycnomerus fuliginosus (assembly GCA_963924575.1). Taxonomy (NCBI): domain Eukaryota; kingdom Metazoa; phylum Arthropoda; class Insecta; order Coleoptera; family Zopheridae; genus Pycnomerus; species Pycnomerus fuliginosus. The sequence continues at coordinate 1,160,317 of CAWUQC010000001.1, forward strand.
ATATCGATATATTGATATATCGATAAGTTATTATATACCGGTATATCAATAACCGGTGTCCCGTATATCGATACCTATAATGACACTTCTGAAGTTCTGACTTCTTTTAAATGTAGGAGTAGGTATTCGGCCTGATTCAGTCATTTGTTGACAACTGGCTAACATTGAAATGAATCGACAAAATTGAGGAATCTTTGCGTTGGAGATATCAATATTTTCGTGCAGTGTATAAACAATTAGTATATAAACAATTTAAACAAGTGATGGTAGGAATTATTATACTTATTTAAACGACTTGTAGAAAATTGGACATCGCAACTGATGTTTTTCAAAGCACCCTTGGGTCCATAATCGTTTATTTCGAATCCTACGTTATTTTCTAGGGCACAACGTAAACAATAATGTTTGAGCGCTCCAATCCAATCGATTCAATCAATAATTGATTTCAATATTATTAACTAACTAACATCAAGAAACTACAGAAAAAGGACTATTACCTATTCATACCTATCTAGCTCTTAAAACTAAGATGTTACTCGATTACAGATATAATACCACAGTAACGATGTCGATACAATTGTATAAGTACCGATAAGGCGATATATCGATAAGTCGGTATATTTAGTTATCGGTATATCGATATATCGATAAATCGGTGTATCGGTATATCGGTATATCGATTAAATTTTAAATATCGATATTCGATATTCAAATTCCGATATCGCACAGCCCTAGAGACCACCTTGAGACCGTCATATTTTGACGGGTGTTTACTAGTATGAAATAAATTTGGATGTGGAAACTGTTCTAAATTACTTGGTAATATGTGGTGCTTATGACGTCAGGTCGTATTAGGTTAAGTTCGAAAAAGTTGACACCCAATTTGAAGCAGTTGTGTTATTGTGAGCACATGTAGCGTCATTGGATGTCTAGTTATCTCGCTAGACGAGATATGGCTGCTCAGCTGGATCAGCCGCATTCCCTTCATTCATTTTCATTTACTGGCCACACGTAGCGTCACTGCATGCCTAGTTACGTCACTAAATAAGATACGGCTGCGCAGTTGAGTCAGAGACATTGCCTAAAACACATGGTTAACCTCTTCATCTAATAATAATAATAATAATAATAATATATATATATTTCCAACGGACAGAGTCCATTATAGGATACAAATATTATAACTAAGCGTCACACAATAGGAAAAAAAAAACAAAAGAAGATTCAAAAGAGATCAAATAAAGATCAAGAACGTAAGTATTACATATTCTGACAAGAAACTTTTCTACATTCGATTGCAAATTTATTAACATTAAACTGAAAAATGTCAAGCGAATTTCGGATTCCATTGTATTCTCGACAAAATCTCAGGACAGGTGAAAATTGGTGCTGATTTGTGCTTGATGAGGCGATACCAAAGGTGATAGGCTGCCGCGCAGCCGCTCTGGGCACAATGAAGTTAACTTGCTTTAAGAGACTTTCGCAGTCAATGTGACCATGTAATAACTTATACAGAAACATTAGATCCAAATAAAGACGTCTGGAGCTCAAGGTAGATAGTTTACATGATACAAGAAGTTGATCGTGGGGAAAGTTTTGTACAGGATATGAGCCATGAGCCTTAAAATAAATAAACTTAGAGAATTTGCGCTGCACACGCTCTAACATGGATACATACGTACAATAATAAGGGTTCCATACAACCGAGGCATATTCAAGCTTAGACCTAACATATGCATAATATAATATAAAAATAGCATCAAGATTGTTGAAGTCTTTGGTGTTCCGTATTATCAAGCCTAACATCTTCAGAGCACATGTTGTAGCGTCATTGTATGTCTGGTTACGTCAGTTAATGCGATATGGGTGCGCAGTTGAGACAGAGACATTGCCTACAACACATGGACGACACATTCATTTACTGCGCACACGTTGCGTTATTGCGTGTCTGGTTACGTCACTAAATGAGATACGGGTGCGCAGTTGAGTCAGAGACATTGCCTAGAACACATGGTTAACTTCTTCATCTACTGCGCACATGTAACGTCATCGTATGTCTGGTTACGTCAGTTAATGCGATATGGGTGCGCAGTTGAGTCGGGGACATTGCCTACAACACATGGATGACACCTTCATTTACTGCGCACACGTAGCGTCATTGCGTGTCTAGTTACGTCACTAAATGAGATATACGGCTGCGCAGTTGAGTTAGAGACATTACCTTGAACACATGGTTAGCCTCTTCATCTACTGCACACATGTAGCGTCATTGTATGACTGGTTACGTCAGTAGATGAGATATGGCTGCGCAGTTGAGTCACAGACATTGCCTAGAACACATAGATGACTCATTCATTTACTGCGCATATGTAGCGTCATTGAACATCTACTGCGCATAATGTAGCGTACCGCGCACATGTACAATCATTGGTTGTCTTGTTACGTCACTAAATGTCTCATTTAGTGACGTAACTAGACAACCAACTAGACAACTAGACAACCAACTGCTGCGCAGTTGAATCAGAGACATTGTCTCGAACACATGGTTACATCTTCACTTGCTGCGCAATTACAGCGTCATTGGACATCTGCTGCGCATAATGTAGTGTACTGCTGACTTAACTTACCAGACCGTGTTGCTTACCACGCTGCAGTCCTTCCTATCCACACCTCTTACCACAAGTTACCACAAGACCTCACCACACCACCTTACCAACTTACCAGAACGCGTTACTTGCCACGCTGTAAGGCTACCTAGTTACCCGTACCACTTACCACACCACCATCCCTACTAACCTAAGCCTGCGCAGCCCTACTAGAATCTTCTTGTTCAATAATGTAACCATTTGTGCTTAGATAGCTTGCCGCTAAGTCTAACACAGAAATAATTTTCTGTTGCAGATAGTCGAATAAACGGTGTCATGTTGAACCAGGATGACGGCGATCAACTTTTTGAAGAATTATTGACACAACAGCGTGCTGGAGACCAGACACCAATTGTAGACCAATTATCCCCGGGTTTGTTCCAGACGTTGAGGACGTCGATATAGCTGAGAGAGATTACGACTCGTACATATTCCTTACCAGGTGAGTACTGCGTCTTCTTTTATTCGTTATTGCTTCGCTTGCGTGGCTCTTCGGTGGTCCGCTTTTATGAATTTCGCTAAGGCCCATCTACTCCCCACAGGTCCATGACAAACTTCAAGTTGTGGTGGGCACTTAAAAATAGACTTCGGACCTAAATCACCAAAAACGGTAGAGGTGAAAAATGTTAAAATGTTGAAGAGCGCAGATTTAATACTTGAAAATACAGTTGCGGGCTGCAAGCAATATGAATTTTGTTTGGGGTACACGACACACGGAGGGGGAATCTATGTTCTGTGTCGACAGTGCAGAGAGAACCCCAATTTTCCGAACTCAACAAAAGAGTTTTTTTTGAAACGAATCCTCTTACCTGCATTAGTAGGCCTAAACCGCAATTCCCCAAGCTCCGTGTCCTTCGGTGGATCTCTAGAAAGCGACTCCGGATTCCTGTCGGGCAAAATTTTCTCGGCTGATTTTTTAAGCTTCGCAAAGAATGTGGATCGAGTTATGGGACAGCTTGTAGAAGCTGGTGATGTGGGAAGGGATGAGGTGTTATTCTATGTGAAGTATCACGGACTTTTGGCAGACCGAAACAATTTTAGAAAATTACTTGATTCTGTGTAGATTCTGAAGGTCCCCCGGCGACTTTTATTTTAGCACAGATCCATGTAGGCGTAAACTTCGGCCTTAAATTTCCTAACAACATAATCCTTGCAGAGGAAACAGCATTGAAAAGATATGTTCTAAAATACGAATCAGTTGGCGCGGAAGTCCATATGTACCACCCCTACCAAATAAGATCCTTGGTCCGGTCACCCACTGAGGATAATATGGAATGCTGCTCCTATTTCCAAATATACAATCCGAGCGTCCATGCAGTGCGGGGGAAGTGCGGGAGTGTGTCGCTGGCGGGACATGTAGCTTGGGGAATGTTTTCCAAAATGTCCAAAAGCACAGAATTGGCCGATAAGCTTAACGGCAAATATGAGCGCATCGCCGAATCCTACAACGCTTTCGTTGAGAGATTAAAGGGGGATAAAGTGATCAGGGTAGAATACGTAGTTGATTATATAAAATTAGAAAAATTTGTCCAAGAAGTGATGCATCCCCTAGCCATCAACAGGCACTTCCCTAACCTGCACTCGATCGATCCGCTTATTAGCAATTTGATAGACGCAAAAACATTCTATGCGTTTCTAAATGAAGAGGATTGGATCAATCATTTGGAGAACACAGGGATTTACTACGTTGAGGTGATAAACGACATCCTCAGGGGGTTGCAGTTGGAAGGTGGTGGAACGAGAAGGGCCGAAGTCGGAGAAATTATGAAAGTGGCTGACAACGAGATAGCATTAAAATTTTTTATTAAGGGCGACACAAAGGATCTGTGTCACGCCCACGTAAAATCATTGTACGCCTTCGAAAGTTCATTTAAATTGGCCGCTATCGAAAATAGGGGCATTTTAAAATTCACAATAGAGAGGGATTTTGCCCCTTGCGAAAGGGACGACGTTAACAATTTCTCAAAATTCCTTGGGGCCAACGATTACCTTTCGACAGTGCCACATTTTAAAAACAACTATTTGGAAACCCTCAAAGTGAGCTTATTAAAATTTCGAGCTCAACAGGAGCAGCCGGAAGTGCTGGAAGAACATTTTTTCTCAATCGTCGAGGGAAACTTCTCCGTTGCATTGGTAACAGACGCCGACTTATCCGACGAAGTGGCTAGGCAAAGTAACTCAAAGATGATTTCAAGATGCCTGGAGCTATTCCAAATGTTAGGCTACTACGCGAGAAAATGGGTGGGGGTTTCTGAACTCGTTTCTCAAAAAATTGACGTAAAAAATTTTTTTAATATAAAATCCATTGAAAACGCATTGCGAGGCTCAAAGAAATTGCCCAAGATTATGAAAAACTATCAAATAACGGTCGAGCGGGTGGTGCATGCGATCCTTCAACCCCAGTCCGTGATTGGTCAGCTAGCTTTGTCGGCTACGTGGGACAGTGGGGACAATGCGGAAGTATTGGAGAGGTACTTGAGGTTTTTTGTAGAAAAATATGTTCAGGTGGTACCTCTCACCTTACGCCCTTCAGCACCGTTACGGTTGGGTGGCTGTGAAATCTGGAGCCACAGCCACCTTCACCAGGTTCACCACAAACGGAGCCCCAAGTTGAGGACCTACATTTTAAGCTGGATAAGCTGAAAGAAAAAGTCGACCACGTCTTCGCTGCTGTGGTGTCAGCCGAGAAAGATGCCGTAGTTCCCGAAGCCACCAATTCCCACGCTGAAGGTAGACGTTTTCTTCAAAAGGCACATGTCGTAAAATGGTCCTTTCAGATCCGGCAATCGGCGTCTCGTCCTCCCACGGCAATTCCACAACATCGCGTCATACTCGTACAGAATCAGATCGCACACGTTTGGGTGCTTCAATCGACGGTGAAAAGGGGGGTCTCCTATCACGCCAAAGCGATCCTGTTATTCAGACGTAGTCAAAAAATGAAAAAGAGGTACGCCGATCACTTCAGAAAGCGTGTGAGGGAACAGAGAAGGGCGAAAGAAAACAACCGAAAAAGCGGAAGATGCTGTCCCGTTCACCAACGCCGGAACAATCCTATTATCGAAGGCGGCGAACAGGTTCCATTAAAATTCACTCAGACGTAACACTAAAAAAGGTACACAGTAAATTAATTATTTATTAATGATACATAGAACTTCATTCTTTAGGGTCAAACTAAAAGAAAAGACGATAATACCGATTCCAGCGACGATGCCGAATTCCAAGATTTGCTGAATATGTCTAAGGTAAGCTTATTTTTGCATGCGTCCCTATATTCTGTCGCTGAACTCCGGTCAACTCTTAGACTGTATTGGTCCGCAGCCTCCTGTTAATTAACGCCCTGTAGACTGAATGATAGCACTACTTACTTATGTTCCTTTCGCCATCTTATTCGTAAAAATTGTCCTCAAACAATTCACATCCAAATTATAATACGTATTAGGAAAAGCCAAAAGACAATGAGTACGTCTCCCCAGAGTACACACAACATCAAATATCACTGATATGCCGATGGGGTGTACAGCATTTCCCTCATTGCGGCCCCAGGCAGTTCGAATTTTTGGCGACGAGCCACGCCGAATTCAGCAACCCTCCAAGATCCGGGATTGCTTTACGCAGAATCTTCCAGAGGGTGATAAGTCACGGTCTTCTAGAAAACTATGTCAAGACAGAGACAGAGATAGAGGCTTGCCCGAAAATTGTGGCCCACTTCAAAAAAAATCGTTAGATATTTTTCGATTTCCTTTGTATTTATTTTTAAGGTTTTCATCTAATATAACTTTTTCAAAAAAACTATCTCTTTTCAAAGATTCGTAGATTTCCCTGCTGCCACCTTTAAATCCCCACGTTACCACAACTCGATTTTTGAAAATCATCATCAAAGCAAGAAGTTTATAATGGACTTTAATGATAGGCTTATGCTAAAAATAATAATGCAGAAACATTTTGCTAAATAATTGCCGAGCACGTACTCAATATTTGACATTTTAATTTTATAAATACTATACTGATAATTTTACAACAGGATTAAGTTGCTCTTTGTTTGCCAGCTACTCTTTCAAGAAGTCGCACTAATCGCTCCCGTCATCCGTTCTTAAATTTGGACTATTCCGTATCCACCTACCATACCTAAAACAATCAAAGCGTACGTATTAATGTTTATTATTAAGTTTCGGTGGTGTTGCCTTCTGTAAATATTGGTAGTTGCTAATATACCTGGTATAGTTAAATAATTAACTTACTTCGCCGTCAGCCGCAAGGTCATTGTCTACTCGACCCTTTCAGATTAATCTGAATTATCCATTCCTTCTAAATCAGTCCTAGGGTGACAAATAATTTTGTGGCAGACAATCAAAACAGTGCATTAGGCCTACTGGGGAGAGCACTAAAAAAAAAAACGCACCGTCGGAATCTACCCCGGCGGTGGTGTGGAAACGATTCCAAATTTATTCCTTGACGTCAGGTAAAGTAAGGTAATGTAGTCAGGTGTGTTATGGCACGGTAAAATAAGGTAACATATAAGAGATTATAGCAATAAAGCAATTCCGTTTAATTATACTTAACACTTAATGCTCACTTTGAATTACGATCAATTTCAAACAATCATCAATAATCAATTAACGTTCAATCATTTTTTCAAGGGGAATCTGGGTTGACCTGGCCTGCTCATGCTGCGCTTCCTAAAGGGACGAGACCTGGCCTCTCCTATATAATTGAGTGTGGTATGGTCAGTGTTGTGGTATGGCGATGTAAATGTGGTATGGTATGGTAACACCAACCCATCTCAAAATTGGAGTTAGGGTACATTTATGAGTGGGGACACATCTCCTCAAATAGAGGTCTCACTTGCGTTCAATTATGCTTAAAATTATGAAGTCTAGCTAATTTACTTTCAATTGTGTTTAATAATGGACAAATTACTTAAAAATTATACTTAAAATTGCGGACAATTTACTTCTAATTGATCTTAAGTACGTTCATTAAGGGTTAATTATCTATAATTTACATTCAATTATTCTAAATTACTTAGAATGTACGTTTAACTGGTCTTAATTAAGGCTAATTAATTTATAATTTGGCACAATTACGTTTAATTTACTTAACGTTAGGTTTAGTTACGTATAAAACGCAATTAATTTTCATTAACTACATCTACAATATTTTTAGTTCGATCACATTACGTTTATTTATACTTAATTGCCTCTAATTGACGCTGAATAAATCCGTCCTGTTTCCGGGGGAATCCGGTAGACTTATATCGTCCGCATCGCACGCAACGACAGTTAACGCTCCAATAGATGTGGTCAAGTGTGCGGTGTGGTTTGTACAACACCACGAAAAGAGGCCAGGTAAGGCGAGAATAGAGACCAACCATTCAAAAATAGTTAAATCAGTAGCAATCAGAGACATCTCAACCGGATGTTGTCAAGTCGCTTGTAAGTGTATTAGAAAACGTCGCTACTTTTTTTTCTAAAAGAAACTTTAAATGCCAAGCGTCGTAGACCTGACCTGACCTGACCTGACCTAACCCCCTACCCTCAGCCCCTGACCTTGATATAATGTAAAATATTCAGGAAGTGGTGTGGCACGGGACGGTACGGTTGGTTAGGTCGCTACCACCTGGTTGGCCTTGTGTTTTTTAGCTGCGCAGACGCAGATATAGAGTCCAGCTGGGGTTGCTCCGTTGCAGTTGCAGTCGAGTGTTGATCAGAAACTAGTTCTGACCTGTAACACATATCTGGAGAAGAGAAAATTCAACCAAATAACGAGACAGAATCAGAGGAAACTGTGTGTGACGCCACTAATGTGAGCGAGGACGAAAGTATACCGGATACTCTAAGTGTGCACGAAGAAGAAGAATATTCTGAAAGACAGCACTCATGAAGAAGAGATCGATTTGAATCAAAGCGAAGGTAAAGGAAACGATAAGTAAGTTTTGACTTCCTCATAATTTTTAACCTCCCCACCACTTTAAAAAAATGGGAGGTTACTGCAATCGGTAAAATTTTCGAATTCGAGATAACACCAGATGTATACGTTTTAAGGTCTCAGGAACCCAAAAAAGTGGTTTTCAAAATGTGTCTGTGTGTATGTACGTACGTTCGTAAACACGCCACAGCACAAACTACTCGACCGATTTGGCTGAAATTTTGTACCTGTGCATGTGTTGACCCAACTTAGATCTGAAAAGCTTTTGTAGCCAATCGTGCAACAGGGAGTGCCATTTTGGCACATTAACTTTGAAATTTTAAATACAAACTCCCATTTTTGACGCCACTATAAGAAAGGCCCTTAAATTCTGCTTCCAAAAATGTATTTACTCTTAGTGCCCTTTTGACGAAAAGCTAAAAAAATCGAAATTTGTACCGCATTATAAAAACACGCTACAGCCCAAATCCCTTGACCGATTTGGCTGAAATTTGGTACGTAGATATTATATGACCCGCTGAACAACTGAAAAGCTTTTGGAAGCAATTGGCCGATGAATAGTGCCCTTTTGGCATATAAACTTTAAAATTTCAATTGCAAAGCTACGCTTTTGATATCGCCATTGGAAAGGTCTCCAGATTGTGTTTTCAAAAATGAATTCATACTTATTGTCCTTTTGGCAGAAAATTATAAAAACTGAAAAATTCGAAGAGCGGTGGTGAACTGACAGTGAGGGTGGTAAAGTGGTCCAGGTGGTAGTCATCAGGGTCGGTGCAGAGGTTGGGGAAGGTGAAGTGGTCGAGGTGGTAACTGAGCTTGACATTTACCAGTGGTTATGGTTAAAATGACCAACACATTCAAAAGGGGTTTAATCAGTATAAATCAGGGTCAACTTAGTTGGATGTTATAAACATGCTTATAGGAGTGTCAGGAAATGCCGTTACTTTTTTTCCAAAAACAACTTTAGGAAAAAACCGTTGTAGACCTGACCTGACCTGATGTGACCTGACCTGACCTGACCTCACCTGAGCTTACTCCTCAAAGTAAAAAGAGCTGACCTGAGCGGACTCGGCACCGAAACAATCTAAAATACCGTCAGTAGTTGTGTGTTGGTCTGTGACAATGAAGTGCAAAAATTCAGAATGCTGCGATACACCGTTCAGAAGATATCTAAAATACTCGTTAAAGATGAACATCACATTATTGACCAGTTATATTTCTTAAGGGGCAACAAATGAATGTTCAAAGTTAAAAGAAATTTTACCTACGATTACAATAAAAAAAGGCAGCATGAGAAGCGGCTGGAACCTCCCCACCGTTGGATCTTTTATTTGCGTGTGATAGTTGAATTAACGAAAATTATAAACACGACAAAACAGCCACTAGCATCAATCTGGGTTGTCATCATGACTGACTTGTCACGATTGTTAAATGTTGACGTACGTCTCATTTTTTAAAGGTTATCAAGCATCACATGCTTCTGTCACTTAATGTCATTCGTTGTCAGTTCACTACCGTTCTTCGAATTTTCGAGTTTTTATAACTTTCTGCTAAAAGGACATTAGTATGAATACATTTTTGAAAGCAGAATCTGGAGACTCTTCTAACGGCGATATCAAAAGTATAGCTTTGTATTTAAAATTTTAAAGTTAAGATGCCAAAATAGCACTTTCCGTAGGCCAATTGCTTCCAAAAGCTTTTCAGCTCTTCAGCGGATCATGCAATCTCTGCGTTTCAAATTTCAGCCAAATCGGTCCAGAAGTTTGAGCTGTAGCGCGTTTTTAAAGTTCTTTTAAAATTTCGAGTTTTTGAGCTTTCTGTCAAAAGGGCACTAAGAATAAATATATTTTTGGAAGCAGCATTTCAAGGCCTTCCTTATGGAGAAATAAAAAGTTGGGGTTTGTATTTAAAATTTAAAAGTTGATGTGCCAAAATGGCACTTCCGGTTGCACGATTGGCTTCAAAAGCTTTTCAGATCTAAGTTGGGTTATGACATGCCTGCCTACCAAATTTCAGCCAAATCGGCTCAGTAGTTTGTGCTGTGGCGTGTTTACGAACGAACGTACGTACGTACGTACATACATACAGACACATTTTTAAAACCACTTTTTCGGGTTCCTGGGACCTCAAAACGTATAGATCCGGTGTTATCTCAAATTCGAAAATTTTAGTGATTGCAGTAATCTCCCTTTTTTTTTAAAGTGGTGGGGAGGTTAATAAAAGGGAAATTCGAGACTGTTCACTTATTTGCATTATAGCCCGTTATAGCCCGCTACGGTTTTTTATCCGGGACGGCCCGGTCGGATGATCCACTGGATTACTTGCTAAGCTATAACGAAATCGAAGAATGCAACGGTGGATCCACAATGGCATTACCATGACTTACAATTACAACCAGAATTCGTTTTTTGAAAATAAAGTTTTTAGCGAAAGCGCGTATAACCTGACCTGACCTGACCTGACCTGACCTGACCTTTCTTCATCAGCCCTCTTGGCGGGGCTTAGCGGTTTCAGAATACGCCAAGACCGTTCCCGCGCGGGTGTCGTAAGAGGCGACTAAATAGGTGGCGGCGGGTCTTCTGACACCTGTCTCGAGTATCTGATCTACTTCCTTTTGCTTCCAAAATTTATCCCCTTTTATTCTTTTTATTGCGTCATGTTCCAGTACTGTACGTAGCCGATAGCGGTAGTGCTCTGTTAGACCCGACCTTGGTACTTTGGTAATTATAAATAGTGACAATGTGGTTTCGTTCCAGTCATCGCGATGCGTCTGACAACACCCTGGTTGTGGTTTTTTTTGTCCGTGCTAATAGAAGATTTAGAGATATCGAGAAAAAACGTCGAAGCAGTGAATCGATGGAAATTTCGACGAGGTGCTGAACTGCTGATGCATGTTAGATCCAAGAGAGAACTTGGAAGCCGGAGTATAGGAGATCGGGATCGCTGCAGAAGAAGGAATATGTATGTGGATTTTGGTGCTCTGCGTTTGGGTGGTTGGATTGTGGCTCCTTCGGGATACAAAGCCTTTTACTGTTCCGGGGAATGCGACTACCCTATTGCAGAGCACTTGAGTACTAATAATCACGCAATTATGCAAAGCTTCATGAATTCTGTGAGACCTAGAAGTGTGCCGAAACCTTGCTGTGTACCCACTAAGATTTCTTCCATATCGATACTATACCTCGACAAGGGCAAAATACTGTTGAAGAACTTTACCGAAATGCTTGTTACCAACTGCGGTTGCCGGTAGAGTAATTGGCTGGATCTGATGGCTATGCAATTACGCATACCTACCTTATTAAAATAAACGAGGATTATAAATGATAATATTTGCAGGTTTGTTTTTTTTAATAATAACTTCAACAACCTAAAGCAAGAATACTTTCGGTCGACAACGAGGTCGACAATTTCAAGTTTGCCAATATCACTGTAAAGCATGATTTATTTTCTCAAAATTATTCACCTTTACCTTGTTCTTCGCTCTTCGAGACACTCAATTCACACCCAATTAAACCGCTTCGAGTATCACTAAGAAACGACCGTCATCTAACAGCAGTCTGCAGTTGTCTTTCCAAAAACGAGTCCGATCATCAATTTCCGATTTTAATTCGGTTAGTACTATGCTTTAATTACGAAATTACTAATTTTAAATACAGTATTCCCTCTAATATCTTGCAAGCTTCTGTTTAAATATTTGTTGCAGATTATCGAAGCAGAATTCTAGGATAACAGTCAGTCAAACTCACCCAATGCCAGCCCGTCACTGAAGCTAGCAAACGGTAAAATTAAAACTTGGGATTTAGGAAGAAAGAGGTTTGCAGTTTTGGAAAAATTTAAGGAAAAATTGTATATAATAACGTCGGAAAATTCTATGACAACGGTTCAAGCAACGGATCTTCTTCATTACAGCCTACAAGAAGGGGAATTTCTCTTCCCGTTAAACAGTTTCGTGCCTTCACTGAGAGAAATCGATCTTTAGAAATTTACAACTCTGTACTTGTAATTGGAAAAACGTACAACATAGCAGAAAAATAGTTGTGTATAATAGTCGCACTAGTTTGAAATAGGCTTTGCAGTGATTAGTTCTGCCACTACGTTTGTAGTAATCAACTTTTCTATGATATAGCTTCAACTTCTATTTATAAGAAGTTGGTAGTAGTAAAAGATTTCTTTGTGAAGAATACAAAACGACCTTGGTATAAAATAGCACTACAGAGTGTGCTTGATACAACTGGAACAGTTTCCGGTCGGGTGCGTTCTACGGAAAATTCCCGACGCGACCTCTCGCCGATTTACGGAGGACCGAGATCGATCGACTATAAAGTGTGGATCGTAGATCGAGGTCGAGCGCCATTTTCCGCCATTTTTCGTTCAAGTGTATGTGCTGTGTACCTACCAAAAATTGCAATATTCAGTGTGTTGAACATTCAGTTAAATGGAGGAAAAATTAAGGGAATGGGGACTTTCCACCTTGATTTCAGCGTTTAACGGTAAGTAGAATTTTATGCCAACGTTTATTTCAAGTTGCAATCTAACCTCAAAATGGCCAGTTGCCGCGTGTTCAATTTAATTTCACCTGTGTCGTCTGTGTTAATGTTATAAGAAATCCTTGTTCTCGTGGGTTGCATCATCCATTATGACCGTGATAATAGAGTTAGTTGACTAATTATTTGCACAAAGTTATGTTTACTAGTCTTTACTGAGGGGGCCCGGGGGCCCAGGCAGAGAATCTAGATAATCTTCTAGAACAAGGAATTCTATATTTCTTAGAATAAAGTAACTGCTGGATGTGGCTATGGGTGTGATACATTTAAAGTAGGATACAAATCGTAGTGCTATTGCATACTACTACTAGTAGACCTCCTCGGTACATTTTATTAATATTTAATACAGTTACGTAGCCGTATCTAATATAAAAACAAACCTTGTATTGAATACAACAGTGTAGTGCTATTAAACACTACTGACGGCAGTCCTTTCTGATACAACTTGTAATGGTATGTAATAATACACTGAGAAAACTGGTTCGAATTTACGTGGCAATTTTCTATAATTCAGTGGAAAAATACGTCAATATTATAGTAAAAATCCGTCGAATGCTTAAAATCACACAATAAATGTGTAAGTTTGCTCCAGATAGGTATTTTTCCGCCGAGGTTGTGATATTTTATATGATTTTAACACCTATATTACACTGTTCTTGAAATATCCGCACGTCAGAGAAATATTACGCTAACCCGTGTAAATCCCCGCTATCGGTAGTGTAAATTTTGGCGAGCAACGTTACGCAACAGGCTTTGTCTTTGTTTTAACAAGAAAGCTGGATGCGTGGTCGATGCAGTTGTGGTGCTAATTTGTTTAAAAAAGTAAGTATCTAACATCAGTATTATTGATGAAGTTATTAAATGACATGAGAGCATCGGTTTCGGGTTTGATCACAGATTCTGTGACCGCATGTTAGGTTAGGAATGAGTTCTATTCTGTCGGGAATATTTCCATGCCACAAAACACATTGATTGCTCTCATCTCAACAATAACGCGGTAAATCAAACTGAAGATATGACGAAATGTGCGTCCCATGTTTTAGTGTCAATTTAATTCATTAAGGGCCGGTTGTATAAAGCATTTAATCCTGTCTTAAAGTTAATCCTTCAAAAATTCTATAGCAACAAATTGTTGACAACAATTGTTTCTATGAGCTTAACGTTAAGTCCAGGATTAAAAGTTTTATACAATCCACCCCAAGTATTTTAATTTTTTTTTGTAGGTAGGTATGTAAAAACAGTTCTTATGCCTACTTAACCTTCAAAGTCTTATTTTTTACCGTTAATACCGCAGAATTTACCGAAAATTTAATTATTATATTACACTTGTGTTTCAGGAATGTCCTCCATCAGTAAAGTAATCGAATGTGAAACCTGTTCCGAGTTTGCAGTTTCCAAAAAATTAATAAAGACAATTCCGTATGATGTTAATGAAAGATATGTACAATTAATTAAAGCGTTGACAAACCACTTCAAGGAACGTTTCGAACATATTTTAAAGATTTTGCCGGTATACCTATATTTCATTGCAAATTTCTAAATTATTAAAATTATTACTTTTTAGAGCCGAGAAGATGTCGAGGAGGTTGATTCATTGAGTCCTTGTATTATATTTGTTAGAGGTAAGTGATTACTAAAAGTTGTGAAAATATGCCTTTTGTTTTTTCGTAGATGAAGGCAAATATATAGTGGTTATTGAAAAAATTCCCATTAATGAGGGTTGCGAGGTCTTCCTGGAGGCACTTAAACAATTCTACGCCGTCTTTTTTATTTTCAACATGAAGTACCCTGCCAAGACAAATTGTACTATGGAATTAGTACAACGGTATTTTATGAAAACGCATCCAAATTATGGAACGAAATCTCAGGCCCGATCAACCAAGATTAGATTTATAAAATCCTTTTCACAGTTTGTCACAGTAAGTTATCTTGAATTTATACCTATAGATTAAAACAAAATATTTTTTAGGACAACCTTTTGGCAAAGCATAATTAAAATTTATACCTAGATACTTATAGGTACAGACGTGTATTCCACGGTTGTTAGTTTTTTCAGAATTTATCTTTTATTTTTATATCAAATCCTTTTCACAGTTTGTTACGGTGAGTTATCTTGAATTTATAAGATTAAAACAAAATATTTTTTTAGGACAACCTTGGCAAAACATAATTGAAACTTGTACCTAGATTCCATGGTTATGTTAGTTTTTCTAGAATTTATGTTTTTTTTATATAAAATCCTTTTCACAGTTTGTTACGGTAAGTTATCTTGAATTTACAAATTAAAACAAAATATTTTTTTAGGACAACCTTGGCGAGGCATCCTAATTAAAATATGTAGATACCTACCTACGATTATCTTAGTTTTTCCAGAATTTATGTTTTTTTCTTTAATATATATATTCTTCAGTGATATTTTGCGTGCCATCCCCTCATCATGTATCGGAATATTACCCTTACGGAAGCGTAAAATTAAGTAGCAATATCACTCTTGATTATTCCATGTAAGAGAAATATTACAGGGTAATTTTACTTGTAAAAGGAATTTTACACTTGAATTCTACGTTCGCTGAGTAATTTTACACAATGCTCGTAAATATAAGCTCCTAAAGTAAAATATCGCTACCAATTAACGGTAAAAGAATTGCCAGTTGTCCGTAGCGGAAAAATTTCTTTCAGTGTAGAACCAAGATACCACTGCTGTAGTGGTATTGCGTACAAAGGTAGTGGTTGGTAAAATATTGAACCCAAACAAATAGTATGTAATACCAGAATTCTTGTATAGCATACTATATATTTCTCTCAGTGTAAAACATTTAGGAGGATCTCAGACCCTGAATGAAAAATTAGGAAAATTAAGAAAAACAACTACCGACAATTGTATCCGAACCCTTATGCCTTACATCAATGAGGTCATCGCGGCCAGAACTTCTGGTAAGTCTACAATGTGTATACCTCAATACATCAAATTTTTCTCATTAAATGCTGCTGCACCACATATTGACACATAAGATGAACATTATTGTACTCGCTAGACGGTTATTTATTTTATAACACTGACAATTCACTGTTTAATTTGGAGTCAAACGACCAACAATTACACAATTTTCTTTTGATTAATTATTTAGTAATTTTTATAAATAAATCTCTTATGTAATATTTTTTGTAGAAAAAGATAATGTGATGGAGGTGGAGGACCACACTGAGAGAAAAATATCTGTAATATTAAAATAAGGTGAGTTAGTGACCAATTATTTAAATGTTAAGCAAAATGCTTAAGGGTAATTTCATTGTTTTATATTTTAACACACTCTGTGTGCTTTACATTAAAAGAAGTGTAAGTTATCTGCCCAAAAGTTTGTGTTAACAAAGTCTCGATTGCCAGAAAGTTTCGAAAAGGTCACGCCATGAAATTTCTTATTATTAAATAGATCATCCTTTATGTTATAAAATTCAAATGTTAACAGTTAAAAGCTGATGTGTTAAAAATTCGATAAATTCCCTTATTTGACGAACAAATGTGTAATATTTACTGTAACTTCACAGACTTACATCCAAATATGTAGTCGTTAACAGTTAACGAGTTGGCTTAAAACGTAAGTTTTGGCGGTGACTTCCCTTGCGCAATCGCATCTTGCCGCCCTCGTCCTCCACACAACGTGGAAACTTATCGGCACGTGCTACTGCAATTTGCATTTTGCATTGTTTGAGTTTGTGTTTTTGTGTTATAACTTATAAAAGTGGTGAAGAATTGCGTGGAAATAATGGATGAAGATCTTCAAGAGCTTTTAAACAGTTCGGGCATTCGAGATGAGGCGGAAATGGAAATTTTTATAGGTAAGTACCTACTTAACTACCTCGGGTAACTGCGGTAACTGCTTTATATTACTAGGTTACATAAATTGTGGTGTTGTTCTCGCAATATCGCATAATAATGTTGCTGATAGGTCCATAACAATAACAATGTTGTTAGGGAATGATTTCATTTTAGAATAGGTACCTACCTGCCGACCATATTTACCATTGTGATCGAAAAAAGTCGTCATCTAGGGAGATTGTCATGTTGATTTATTTATTTTGCCCTTTTAATAATATGTAGGACGCCACAGAAACTTAGGCTGATGTTTGTTGAGTTTGCTAGGAGTGGAGGTAACGTAATTTAACGGATAATTGCATTCTAGGAACCTGATTATGCAATTACCTGAAAAATACAACTCGAGGAATCGTGGAATAAATTTTTGGCAACATGTTTCGTGTGTGATTATCAGTATAAACACGATTCCACTTATATGATGGTGTGATTTTCATTAATCACGATTCCAGGAGTCGTATTCTTTAGAAAATCGCACTGGAAATCCTGCATTAGAGCAAATTTTCGGAAATCATGCGCCGTCCAGTGCGATTTTCACTTATAATCTCATAAGAGCATTAATTCTTTCCGGAAATTTTTGGAGTGCATTCCAACAACGTATTAATCGGCCCGAGTGGAACACGAGGGCCCGATTACGTAGTTGGGATGCACGACTAAAATTTCCAGGAAATGAATTAATGCTCGAATGCAGATTCGGTAAGAAAATAGCAACGATACAGCCACAGAAATTGAATAGAAATGATTTTTGACATTTAATTTGACATAAAAATTTCCACTTATTAATTTCGTTTAGGTTGGTCTAGGTAGGTATCAAAAATTTCCAGGAAATCCTCGAGTTGCCATGGTAAACATACAGAAATCAATTTTTCTATTGGCTAATGATTAGTATCGTGCGATTTTCAATACAATCACGATTCCTCTTGTTGTATTGTGTGTGGAAAGATTAATATGCTTAATCCTCCTTGATCACTTTTGTCGATCAAATTGTAATTTGCGTGTGCGATTTCAAATCAAAAATATAAAGTTTATAGTTTCATCTTCCATAAACTGAAGAGAGGGGTAAGCCGCAGGGGAAATCTGATGTACAGGTGTTGGGAAATATAGGGAAAAAATCTCCAGGAAATCTTGGAAAATCTGAGGAAATCTTTCAGAAGGAAATCTATAGTTCATATAATTATTTTTATTTGGAATTTAAATTTGTTATAGGAAATTGTGTGACCAGCGTGGACACCCTGTATAACGTGGAAGAAGCCGACCTAAAGCTGCTAGTACCCAAAATCGGACAAAGGGCGCTTTTAAAAAAACATCTCCGGGCGAAACTTGATGAAAGATCTCAGGTAATTCCATAGTAATCTCTTTTCTTGTACCTATCTCTTGATAAATGGCACGAGTTAAATTAAATGCAACTATAAATACTTTATCCTTGCTTTGGATTCAGCTTTCACTCATTACCGCTGATGCACTTGATACGCCACAATCAGAGCAACCAGAGTTTGAGCTGGAGAAACCAAACGGTGAGGGTGACCCTAATGATGGTGAATCAAACATAAACGTAGTTGATCACCGAAATTTAGAAAATCATGATCCCATGACTGTTACTCCGGGACCATCGGGGTCTATAGTCGATTTTCACAAGTAAGGCTTTTTATAATTGTAATATAATAAGTACATCGTTGCTTATGTACAAGGTGTTTCATCGATTGCTGTCAGGTAAAATGATTTTTTTTATAGGAATTCTTTAACTAATTCTTAGAAATTTGTCCTTACTAAGTACACAGGGTGGTTAATTTTTCGATACTCACCATTAGTATCTCCCAAATCATAAGGGATGGAGAGCAATTTAAATTGGAGAAAAGTCGCGCTATTTCTTGGTGACCCGATATCTCGATTATTTTCTAAGTTATCCCAAAAAATCTGAAAATTGAAATTTTAAAGAAAAATTAATATCTTCCTAATGATTGATGTTATTTAAATGAAACTTGGAATCTGTATATTTTTGACAGCTGTCAATTGAATGGCGTTGACAGTCTAGGCATTTAAAATTTTGAATAACGATTATCTTATGGCCGCCATATTGAATTTTGACACCATCAAATACACAAAAAATTGGCTATTTGAAAATGTAGACGACATGGACTCTTTTGACAGATGCCAGAATTTGAAAATTGGTATGAATAACTTGTTAAGCCAGCCCAACCTTGGATGAAAAACAATTGCAAAAAAAGTACGCCGACTTCTTTAATCTTTTATGACATGTGAAAACAATTGAATTCAACAGTTGCGGTCGTGCATGTGACTCGGGCGTTCACATATGAATTTTTTCAAAAAGTCCATGTTGGTTACATTTTTGAAAAGATATTTTTTTTGTGTATCCGACAGTGTCAAATTTCAATACGTCGTCCATAAGAAAAAGAAAAGTTGACTGTCTTTGCTCAAAATCTAGTAGGCCTAAAAAATTTCTGTGAATGTCATTCGATTGACAGCTGACAAAAATATTAAAGTTCCAAATTTCATTCAAAAAGCAGTAATCATAACGAAGAAATGATTTGTTTTTAAATTGAAATTGTCAGATTTTTCGGCATAACTCTGGAACTGATGAAGATATCGAGGAATTTTCATCAGATTCTTAATCGTCAAAAAATGGCGCAACTTTTTTCTAATTTAACCGACCCGCACCTTTTACCGTTAAGGAGATCCCAATGGTGAGCGTCGAAAAATGAACCGCCCTGTATACCTTCGATTCAAAATAGTCCCATGAGTAGTTTTTTTTGGTAAAATAATTATTGGAATACCTGTACTTAGGTTTGTTGGCATTCGCCATCTAGATTTTTGTTAGCAATTTTGGGAAAAATTGATTAAATGCGCAACTGTGGGACAAAAAAGCAATTTGTTTCAGTCATCCTGAAACACCCTGTACACAATGCATCTCTGTTACTTTCTTTTGATGGCAAATATTTACAGTGCTTTCGTTGCTCATACAAGTAGTGACCCATCAATGCAAGTATTTTACGCAATTGAAAATCAGCCTCAGCCTCAGCCGCAGCCGCCGCCGCTTGATCTACGCAATATTCAAGAGGAGCATCCTGATGAAAATAAACGTCCTAAATTAATGGAGTCAGGAACCGCTCTTAATATTGACTCAATTAATATTGAGGAAATTTTGAAACAAAGCTGTATGGGAAAAGCAGTGATTGCAACTTACAAGACGATGAACTATCTACCTACAAAATGTCAAAGCTACCTTGTGGAGATTCTGGCCTCATATTTTTTAAACAACGACTTTCCGTAAGTAATTCCCGATCATGTAATTCTACAAATACTTACGTTTTTCTGATGCTTGTAAAATATAATGATCAAATTGAACTAAATTTTCGTTAATTTTAGGAGGTTACATAATGCGGATTTTAAAAGGGTGGCACAAGCTATTTGCAAAACTTTTCCCAACGAAAACCCTGACGTATACTACGTAGCACCAGTTCTTAAGAAACAAAACAAGCAGAATAAATCCATAGCTGCCCGTGGTAAATTTACCGACAAGTATCGAAACAAGATAACGTTTCTGAGGGGAGCGAAAGTGTTACCAAATTTGAAATTTTCGTTTGAGGACGAAAGTGAACTTCCGGGTGAGATGATTTTAATTTTTCTAACGCGTGGGCATAAGCATCATTGGGATTTCAGGTTCTCATGCTGCCCCTGATGTCGATGTTTCCGATGATATTATATGGCTAAAGAATAACATCGAACCGTGGAACATGGTTCAAGCGAAGTGGGAAAAGACGTTCGAATACCGATGTCAATTTTTGCGAAGTGAAGCGACCTTGGAAGAAATTTTTGTGGAATGGCCAATTTTAAAAGAAAATTTGGCGTATACGTTAGTGAGTATATCGCATACCTACCCCATCCTTCATATTTTCTCATCATAATATTAAGTTGAAATCGCACACACCCCTGTTGCTGTATAATTAAGTGGGTACTGTAACATATGCCAGTTAAAGCCAATCCTGGGTAAATCCACATTAAATTGTTTGTATAAAATTTGTCATTGAGGCGCGAGAATATTAACTGTAAGTTAGAACTATTTATTGCCAAAAGTCATAAACCGTGCACACCTTTCGTCACGCCATTGTATATCCGAACGGTCCGGAGCCTGGTAGAAACCTTTGCTTGAATAAGGGTTTTCAGCATAAAAGGATGGAAGATGTGCCATGTCAGACCCCCTATGCGCCGCCATAAACAGTATACCATCTGCGCATAGTGCGCTGCCGCTTGATTGGCTTGACGTCACAATTAGAAAAGGACCCTCTTATACTAAAAACCCTTATTGCCCTTTTCCAAGAACCTCTCTCGCTGTAAACTTTATGACCGAATTCCTTCGCATACAATTGTTTAGAAAGTTTTTCCCACAGTAGAGATTTCCGAGAAATGGATTTAATAACGTAAATGTCTTATTCATTACAATTTGTTGCTAAATTTGATTCAGTAAATGCATGAACCCCAAAGGTAGAGTAGCCAAGATACACTAATTTTGCATGACGTGAATCAAACATTACTCCTGCTAAAATTGCCTCGACAACCCGTTAAACACCGTATGAACCTCATGTGTGTAGGCATAACCGACGCATATGTAACCAATCAAATCTTTTCGGCGTAAACGCTGTAATTTAAATTAAAGTTCACTGCAAGAATAGAACTGGTGTCGCCATCTAGGCTAGGCGACCGAAACCTCAAGCCAGATTCCTGTTTAATACCCTATTGTTCATAATATGTAGAACATACCTATCAAATTAGATTGCTTTTAAAATTGCATGACTGTCGTATGCATTAAATAACCCCCACTACCCTGCACATGCTCGAAAAGCTTCAAAGACCCCACCGGACTGCTTGGATTTTGGTAGGTAATTCATTAGATTTGCATAACATAACTAAATTGTTTCATTGATAGGATATGTGAATCTGTGATTAGCTTTTAAGAGCAGTGGTGGAACTCCGCGGTATGGAATAGAATCGAAATGACGTCATTGGATTTAGTCGATCGTTTTAGGTTTTGGTACTCCTTCCAGCTAATTTTGGAATCGCGATCGGATAGAATAATTCATCGGTAATATTCGGGATCGTTATTTAGAAAGAGTAAAACACATTCTCTTTCACATGAATGAAAGAGAGATGAGTATTAAGCGACGTAAAGAGAGTGAAAAGTTGAATGCAAACGACAGATTTAAACATTGCTGTCACGATTTGTCAAAAATTTTGAATTTTCAATTTGATTCACCACAGCAGAGGCCAATAGCTAATAAATAAATCAAAAAGGTAAGAAAAATGGACTATAAGTAAATTAGCTGGGTAAGTAGGTACTTACTTTTTGCCACTTATCCACTGGCTTGCTTCCATACCCCAAACTGTTCAATTTGTTGCTTAATTCAGCCCACAATTGGTTATACTGTTATTTGCTTTGCGAAGAATTGGTAAATTTCATTGTCAACAAAAACCTGTGATTTTCGAAGGTGTCCAAAAGCATCTTCTGATGCTCTTGATTTACCCTCATGGTATAAAGTTATAATGAACCCAATAAATTGTTTCTGGATTAACCAATTAACCACTCAAATTAAACGTAAATTGAAGAGACCAAAATTTATATCTCGACTGTTGTTGTTTTGATCGTCTTGTCACGCCGGGAAAAATTTGGCGTTTCGTTGCGATTCGATCACGAATGGAGGGGGGTAAAGAAGCGATCAGAAATGACGGCAGAGTGTCGTCGATCGTAAACTATTGATAGTAATCGAGTTTGACGTCATAATGACGTCATTTCGATTATATTCTATACCGCGGAGTTCCACCACAGGATTGTATCGTAAGGCTGGTCGAATCGCGTAGCTTCTCAATTAATTATAAATTGTTATAAAATGTGGAGATGAACTTGGAAGGGAGGCCGACCGGATATAGTAGAGGGGGTGGTTTTTAGGTTGGCGGGATCCAAGAGGACGCCAGGGGGACTTGCTCTGAGGCTTCTGACGAAGAGACTCGTATTTTCCAAAGCTCTCGAATTTGCGATATTTTCCAAATATTTTAAAATAGTTATTTGTTGTTTGGGCTTTGTGTAGTTAAAGTTCGTGCTTGTGTAGTATTGAAGTTAGTATGGGGATAGTGTTTTAGTGGTTATTGGTGAATTGTAGGACACCGCCAGGTCTTCCAGGTGGAACTAGATCAGGTATTACGCAACTAGATTTGTAGTTCCGTTAGTGCATTTGATTGAAGGTCTCCCGATCTCTAATTCGCTTTCATAGACTAGAACCCTTTTTCATCCGCTAAATATTAATTAATTTAACCCCTTTTGCAGAGTAGACTTTAGCTTGCTTGCATTTCGGTAGTGGAATAGTTAGGGTTTGGTAAAGCGCAGCCAGTTCTTCCCTTTCATTAGCATAGAAAGAGGTAAAGGAAATTTGGGGATATCCATAAGGGGACGCGCTCTCTCAGCTCTGCAATTTGTTTGCAATTTGTTCCCGCTGGATTGTCGACAATAATTCACAGTTGCGGTTAAAAACGCTACAGTTTTGCCAACACGTGATTGTTGCTCACTTGGAGGGTGTCCTGTTGGCATCTTCCACCTGTGATTTGGCCTGGTGTACCAACGATTGCTAGTGGTATAGGTTTCCCGCATTCCGCCAGACACTCCAAACAGGGGGCTGGGCTGGACAGTGTCTATACCACGTACACTGAAGACGAAGAAAGAAGCAGCAAGAAACTAAATTTGGGCTTTCACGAGAAATCACAGGGTCCACATCCCTCGAACCGTTAAAACCATTTATTCAGTGTCATTCAGTTCAATTTGGGGTCATTTTCACTCTAAACTTTGTTAAAACACAAAATTTCCTCTATCGTACCGTAGAATTTACTTAGTGCATGAAATTTGCTCGATTTCAGGAAATCTACTACGCCACTGGGATTGACGCCACGCCACTGAACTTGCGTCATTTTTAGCTGTCGTAATTACGGCAAAAGTTGTCCTTGCTCGAAACTTGTTTTGCACCCCTCCTAACACTTGCCTGTATTGTGGGTTGCTTCCCAATTTAGAAACCCGGATTTTTTGCAAGTCATTCGGTAACGGCACCCTTCATTTTATAAAACTAGCTCAGAGTTTTTTTTTTTTTTTGCTTTGTTTTGCTTTATATAACCTTTGATTTATGTTTACCCACTCATTATGATGTAAAGAGAAAACTATACTTTCAACTCTGTTGTTCATAATACCATGTATTGATAGAACAATAAATTCTATGATCATAGATCCAGTAATAACTCGAAAATATGTGATAATTTTACAGTCTTAGGTCCAAGTGTCCCCAAGTGCATTTCGAGTTAAGCAGTATCAATACACAGTATTAACTCCCAAAATAAGGTTGAGTTATGCATGAAACAGGATAATGACCAACAGATGTCGCCGGGTAATTGACTTTATAAATAAATCTTGTTTCATTGTTCAACCTTGGATATCGACGCTGCATAACAAAATACACGCTAGTTGCTCAGGTTGCTTATACCTTGGGGTAATTTAAGGGGCGTGGTCTCAATATCGCTCATCAGGGACAATTTACTTTATTTAGTAGAATTTATGGTAACCGTGGCATTAATCCGAACATTTGTCCGTTGACGTAATTTCCTAAACGGGATAGATTGTTTTTTATAAAGAGTGTCAGTCATGTCGGGGATCTCATCTAGGACCTGGTGGACCTCATCTAGGACCTGGGGGACTTCATCTAGCACCTGGGGGACCTTATCGAGGGCTTGAGTTAACTCATGGAGGAACTCGGTTACCTGTTCGAGGAACCTCCTGCAAGACCTCCAGGGAAATCTTAGAGGAACTCGGGGACCTCAGGCAGAGAGAGGACCTCCAGTGTACAAAAAGAAGAGCGGAATCTGTCCCCCAGTTCACACTCTTTTGTTGACAATCTTGTTCGGAATGTGCATAACCTTGAATCAGTCTAAAGACGTTTAGACCAGAGGCAGAGGAGGCTTATGTTGTGATGCGAAAGCGATTCAAAAGTGCAGCAATAAAAGTGACAATGGTGAAATGCGCCATTATAGTACATTTAAAAGTAAATTATTCTTTTCAGAGCTTACAAAAGTTTACAATAAAGTGTAATTTATAAATAATGTATTTTAAGGTTAGGATGCCATAATTGCGCGTTTGTGAAACTTGTTCATCTAAAAGAGCGGCACGTCAGCACTTTCAAATTTGCATTCGACAAAGACAGGGTCGTAGCCTTACGCGGTAGCGAGAAAATTAGGGCTCCAGTGTAGCCCGAATCCCTAATCAAGTCTAAAGGCGGCATTTCCGCACCCTGCTTCATAAAAGCGGCATTTCAGCACGCACAAATAAAGTCGATAAATTAGGCTGTCCTGAACAGGTACGTCTTATGCATCCTGCAACACAGCCCACTGGTTCTTAATATCGCATTCGAAAACAAACAAGCCCAAAAGCATAGAATTTGGTTCTTAAAACGGCAGTACAGTCCACCAATCTCGCGGCGAAACTTTCAAGGCCTGAGGCGGTCTTGATTACGCCATTCCGCGTTTACAAACCCTTTACTCGTTTGGGAGTCTTCCTAAAAGCATGGGGCGTAGCCCTACGCTGCAGTGAGGAAATCAGGGCTCCAGTATAGTCCGAATTCCTAATAAAGTCTGGGGTGCCAAAATGCCGCTTACCTGATTTGCGTGTCAGCTTTTCACTTATAAAGACGGCACTTCCGCACTCTCGCTTCATAAAAGCGGCATTTCACCACTCATGAATAAAGTCGAAAAATTGGGCTGTCCTGAATAGGCTGCAGCACAGACCATATTTTGTTAATATCGAACTCGAAAACACACGAGCCCAAAAGCATCGAATTTGGTTCTGAAAACGGCAGTCAGTCCACCAATCTCGCGGCAGAAACTTTCAAGGCCTGAGACCGTCTTGATTACGCCATTCCGCGTTTATAAACCCTTTACTCGTTTGGGCGTCTTCCTGAAAGCATGGGAGTAGATAAGCTGTGCCGATCCTGTATCAAAGATGGCGGATTTCAGTAGTTCTCATATTACAATGCTCATGTAGCCTTGACCTTGAAGAGGCTATGCCGATCCTAGATCGCTTCACACCAACAGCTCGGGTTGGTACCAGATTACGTGTAAGTGACCAAGTTACAAGGTCAGTGACGTCAGCGTCTTGATTTTCCGAACATAAGGTCACCCAAAATTTATTCTAGTTTACAACCACCCCTCTCTTCCTTTCTATATACTATATATATATACATGTGACATAAATTCTATAGAGGTAAGTACCTAGCAAAGACAATCCATTTTATGACAATGTCTGTACCACCGATATCAGCACCAGGAATTTGTCCAGTGTGCCGTCACGATAGATTTGTGGGTAAATACACGTGTTGGGGTTGGTTGTGTTGTTTCTTGATTTTTCCAATAGGTATCGTATGTTGTTGTGCTATGAAAAAGAGGAGATGCAAGAATTGTGGATTTTCACCAAGTGAACAAGAATGGCGATCATCAAGTATCAAATTCTGTAGCATTTAATTGACATGTATTGAAAATAGCAATAAATAAATTAAAATAAACCCAGATATGCTTATTTCATTTTCCCGACGTCCGCGTTAAAAATCGTTTAGGTACGCGTCTTTGCTTATCGCAAGCCTAGAGTTACATTACCAGAGTGTGCTCTCAGATCGTCGTCACCTTGTTTCGCATTTCATGAACTCTTGCATTCTTGCTGAGGCAGCAAATAAAATAAAAGTCGCTAAATAATATTTTAATCAATCATTTATTTCCCAACAAAATGATACATAATTATATATTTGAACGGAATTTTATTTCTTACGCTTAGATAACATAGAATTTATGTATTTTATGCCATTCACGAATTTAAAATGTTCTTGAGTTGAACAAGGAATACACCAGCTGTCTTGTGTATCGGTTTCACCCTTACATTTTGGGCACTGATACTTGATTGGGATTGGCATTTTTCACTTTTCTCTCATACGTCTTTCTAGAAGATAATATTTTCTTTCGTCCAGGTCAACAGGTTTCCAAGTAGCTTCTTTTTTTTCTTCAAATATTTTTTCCAAGCGATCGGTATTAGATTCAGACTTTGTTGCTGCAACTTCAATTTGATGTTGCTCAACCGGGCTTTGATCTGATGGGGTTCGCTCGGTAGAATATTCTTGCAGCAGATCTAACTGGTATTGGCACTTCACAATGTGCTTGCCCAAACGGTGTCGAAGCACTCGATGGCTTGGAACCAAAGGGCAGTTCACAAAATCGTTATGGTTGTACATGTAGATCTGCTGGTTCATAATAGACAGTTCTTTCAGAAAAGATGTTTTTTGATATATGCATATTAGCATGCACCGAAGCTGCTTATATAGGCACCCTACCCACGCATATAGTTTTAAATAAAAATAGGCGTGGTTTTAGAACTTCTAGTAGTGGGGTTAGAAAGTGCAATTTGATCTGAGTAGTACCTACATTGGTGGGGGTGCAGGGTACTTATTTATTCAGGTAATTCTTTTTCCTTCGTCAGTTTATTAAGGCTGCTTTGAAACGAAAACATGGATTATTTGCAAGAGATAAATCAAAACACTAAATGTAAAGTTTTAGTCAACGTTAGAAGTTTAACCATCAGTGAGAAACATAAAGTGCTGGAGCTCAAGGTAGTGACAACGAAATTTGGAGAAAGAATAATAGCGGAAACTCCCGACTTCAAGTGTTTCCTACCCGCTCGATTCTACACTGTTCTAAAAGAAAGTGGTGTGAAGAAGTTCAATGAAACTTTGGAAAGCAAGGCTATATTTCTAGTAAGCAGAGGGGCTCAAGGAAACACGACGGATCTTGTATTTGTGGAATAATGGCTCCTTATAACAAAAAGTGTCATCAATATATTAGAAACCAAATAGTTATTGATTACTTTAGAGCTATAGAGAAATATGTTAACGGAATAAACAAAGTTAAATCAAGCATTGAACTGTATGAACTTAGAAAAAAGGTTATAAATTTGACATTGAATAAATAAGCTAATTCGTTTCACCGTTTGTTTTTTATTTCCCCTAATATTAAGCATAGTGGTAGGGAGCAAACTGTTTCAAACAAATTGCTATAAGTAAGGGTATTATTATGATTAACACCTAATAGTTATCGCTATGGGGAAGAAGAACAACACTGTCACTTTTAGTGATAGGATTGAGATATTTTACATAAATGATTGGATCGATGAACATCTTGTGGCTCGAAAATCACATTGGATGAAAATGGCTTTAGATAGAAGTCGCTTTGAGCGAAGAATTTTGAACATTTCTAAGATTTTAGAGCCAATCTTGATCAATAAGCTGCGAAAATATTGTTCAGGTAAGGGTTTTTAAAAGTAGGTACTATATTGCAGGTTATCCAAATAGGAGACTAGAAAGTCGTGATGGACACAAGTGGCTATTGATAGGTCATTTAAAAATTATTTCAAAAATGTAATAACTATTTATTTTGTTCTAAAATACAAAATATGTAACTATTCTAATTCTCTGGTAAGTAGGCCAAGAAGCGGTCCAAGCTGTTTAGCTCATCGTTAAAACGATTGTATTCCGCCCAGAGCCTATCCACTAGTCTTTGCAGCCTCGGTCTCTGCTCCCGTAGAGCTCCTTGGACACGTGTTACCACCCCAGCGGTCAGGCTTTCTAGGGGGGGTAACACAATTTGCTGATAGTCTTGTTCTTGGCGATGCTGTCGCTGTCGTGGAGCTTGCTGAATGATGGGTGTCATTGGCGGAGGAGGGCTGGCAACGTAAAATGGTTGCTGCATTTCTGGCTGCTGCTGCATCAGAAGCGGTTGCTGTTGAGGCACCAGGAACCGTTGCAGCTGCTGATGCTGTCTTGGAAATTCCCGAAGGATGGGACTCATTGCTGGAGTAACGTTAATATAAAGTTGCTCCTGTTCTTCTTGCATTTGCTCCATATTGCGCTGCTGTTGTTGCTGAAGTGGAAGCAGCTGTTGTTCTTGGGGCGCTAAAAGCTGCTGCTGTTGGGGAGCCTGAAGATTCTGCTGGGGAGCCTGAACCTGCAGCTGCTGCGGCTGCTGAGGAACCTGAACCTGCAGCTGTTGCTGCTGTTGGGGAACCTGAACCTGCAGCTGTTGCTGCTGTTGGGGAACCTGAACCTGCAGCTGCTGCTGCTGCTGCTGGGGAACCTGAACCGGTAGCTCTTGCTGGGGCACCTGGTGATGCTGGGGAGCCTGAAGCTGTTGCTCCTGCTGCTGGGGTGCTTGAAGATGTTGCGGCTGTTGAGTCTGAAGCGGTGGTTGCTGCTGGATTAGTTGCAGCTGAGGTGCCTGAAATGACTGGTGCTGCTGCAGTTGTTGACCCTTATGCTGCGGGGGTTGTTGCTGCTGATATTTCATGAGCACTGCAAGGTCTTTTCCTTTTCTGAAATATACCGAATTAGATTGTTCTACCCCAAAATAACTATTAAAAATTTTTACCTGTTCGTATTCTGGCGCTTGGACACCCCCTTTGATGAACGTGAAACTCTTGATGAAGAATTTGAATGTCTGTAATTCATCCAAAATAAAAGAAATGTTTGAGAGATATGTCGACAATTATTTATTGTTAAAAATCCCAATAAATATGTACTTACTTAGGTGATAATGATTTTGTAAGATCTATTCTTACATAAGCTTGATCAGAAGCATGCCTTTTTGGGGGTACAGTCTGTTGCTGCTGAACTCCACTGGGGCCAGGTTGCGAGGTAACGCAGGCCTGATTCACAGCAGCCCCTATCGATGTTGAAAAACCACTCAATACAGCGTCCAATTGATCCAGGATTGGTAGAGACGGCTTCTCTGAGTTCTTCTCCAGGGAGAGCTTATTAGTAGCAACCAAATTTTTCATGTTTGAAATAACAAAAGCACAAACACACTGATAAACAAACGAAGCTAATTGTCTTCACGACGGAATTTTTTAGACTGACAATAATTCCCACCACTTCATTTTATAATAACATATTTTGCAAACTAAGCTGTATAGGTACCTCTATAAAGTGCGAAATTGGGAAAATGTGTTTTCGCACAGAAATAGTTTGCTTGCAAAGCAATTAAAAGAACTAAGGTATGTAAGATGAAACAAGAAACTGCAAAATACATGAGAATGTAAACTTTTCTGAGGACAACAACCTGCACATACTTAATGTCTAATATATTTGAAATTAATAGAAAAGGGAATGATCTTTGTATTCTAAATAATTTTGAGTGATTGAACGCATTGAAAACATGACACCCGTAATCCAACACTTTCCAGTGTAATATGAAACCCATTACTCACGTAATTAATCTGATATGAGTTGAGGTAACATGGCGCCTGTAATATTATTAGGGGTTGCATTTTGGCGTAATTTGACCCTTGTTGGTTGAGATATTTAAATTAAGGAAAACTATGAGCACGGGAAGTATACTAAAAAATTACATGTTTGAATACATACCATAAATGGTTCACCCCTGGTTGCCTATATATATCTATATATAAGTCCGAAAGGTCAAAATCAAAGATTTTCATATGTGCCCCTCGAAAGGAAATGTCTTGAAAAGCTTAACCGCAGATTTTGGAGTGGCGGAAAATTTTTCAACCCCCTCTTTTCGGATCCTTTAACTACATAATTAGCAAATGATTTTTCCTCAGCTGAATGCAGCAAAATTATAAGTAGCGATTTTGCATTCTCCACCCCCGCTCAACCCCTTTCAACACTATTCCTGAGGCAATAACTTTGTTTGTTTTAATAGCGATCCATAACAAATCTTACCATTAGAGTATCCAATGGCCCTCATACCTTCGCACCGAATTTCAACCTCCTATTGGGAAAAAATAGGTTGGGGGTGGTTTTTGAAAAATCATTGAAACCCCATCGTGTTGGGTATCAAACGAAAGGTCTCGGTGAGACCTATAAAAAACTATAAGGCCATTTCATTTTCTTTTCATCCCTTATCAATTTATTTCGGAATAGCGATTTGGAGTCCTCCATCGAGTTAAACATTTACTTCTGCACCCCTTTTGTCATAGAACAAAATTTCATCAGATGAAACGCTTTCGAGATATTTGCACTTGAACATAATCGAACGTATTTTTAATTCTTTGAAAATTTACGTTTGCTGAAAACTTAGGGGTATAAGTTTCATACCATCGGACGCAGAAAAATAGTGGCCTACGACTCTTCTATTTCTACCCCTAATCAAGCGCTTCAAAGTTCACAACCACGTCCACAACTCCGGTACCATGCATCGGATTGCTGCTCAATTCAACCCCCATGATGATCGACCACACCCATAACACATTACCAAATTTCGATCTCCTATGTCAAAAACTGGTAAAGTTATAGTTTTTTAAAAATCGTCAATTAGTAAATCTATATCACGCGTTTGTTGGAAAAACAAAATTGCTGAGTCTGTTTGAAACGTATACCAACATGTCGACAAGATGTGCTTAGGACAGCGAAATATCAAGTTTCAGTTCCTTAAAGTCAGCAGTTTACCTTCCAGAGTTGACTATATAAACCTGTTGTATTTATTTCGCTGTCATAGTTTCATCTGAAGTCCCATTGAGCAACTCCAAAAGATTGAAATGGCAAACAGTGGTAAGTGTAACCAACAGTCATAATTGTTATTGTTTTAAACATCAAAATGTTTTTTACAGAATTGGTGCCTTGCCCTTTCGATAAAAGACACAGTGTATTGGAAAACCGCGTTGGGAAGCATTTCTACGTATGCCCCACTAGAAAGAGGGAGGTGGGCAAATGCCCGATTCCAGATCTCCCCCAGGTTAGGAACACCGAAGAAAACTGGGATAATAACGATACTCAAGAAGCATCAGCAAAGCTACCCGACCTGCCCCATGTTTCTAACCAGGGGGAGAACTGGGATGAGGACGATGCAGGGACATATACACCGCAAACCAACACACTTCTCTTCATGAGGCCACCACCTGGCCTTTCCAAAAACCAAAGAAAGAAATGGCGATATGAAAGAAGGGTGTTTTTAAATCAAATAATGGATAAATAAGCATCAAATAAATAATTATTGTAAAATGTTGGACGTTATTTTTTTATTCAACATTCCTCAAAGAGTCCCTTTTATCAGCAATGTAATGAGTTGGAAAAGGATAGAAAGCAGCCGTCTTGCATATAAGCAGGCATCCAGTGAACGGAACATGAGTCGTGCGGTGTTGTTAAGTGTGTCATATTACATCTAAATTCTTGAAAAATGGCTGCTGATAATATTTCTTCCATAAGTTCTCAGGCCATTAAATTATTTCATAAGTCTTTTAAATTACTAAAAACCCCTGAGGAAATTACTGCATACATTCGCATAACCAAAACTCACATCAGTTTGGTGAAAAAAGCAATTAAAGATAAGATTTATAAGGAAGACAATTTTGAAAATCCCATTAGCTTGGAAAGTAACTTAGCTGTTCTTGAAACTTATTTGACTAAATTAAAGAACCTTAAACGAAAGCAGAACAAGATTGGAGGTGGAAATATTTCACAAAATTGTGCTAGTCGAAACTTAGTTTGGCACAATGTAGAATCATGTTTTGATAGTAGGTTAAAAACAGGCGTAATCACCAACTTAAAAATAAAAGATCCACATGAGTTTCTAAAAAAAGCATTTGATTGTCTTAAACGAAAGATTGTTAACCTTGTAAATTCTTCAATGCTTAAAATAAATGTAGTTTTGGTGGGTAACTTTATTAAACCTCAAACAGGGGAAATTGACATGAAAACGTTCCCAACGAAAAACAGTATTGTCGATGTCTGCACCAATTTGAGGCATTGGTATAAGGAACATGTGATTGATAAATTGATCACAAAATTGCAGGAGTTCAGTGAGAAGGACTCAGGCTGGGCCCTTCAAGAAATTTTACATTTGAAAGTGCATATTAATAAACATTCACCCATTAAAGGTGGTGTTTCTACGTTTATAAATTTACCACCATTTATTCAATCCAAAAAAGCAGTCGTGAATGTTAAAAATAATGATGAGTATTGTTTCTTGTGGGCCGTGACATCTGCATTGTTTCCTGCTAAATTAAATTCAAATAGAACCTCCAGTTATCCGCATTTTAAACAGGTATTAAAATATGAGGGTATAGAATTTCCAATAAAGTTAAGAGATATAAGTAGATTTGAAAAAATGAACCACCTTTCAATCAACGTTTATTACATTCAGGGCAAGAAAATTTTACCATTTATTTTGAGCAAGAACTTGCAGAGTAAAAGAGAAGCGATTAATTTGTTGCTTGTTTCAAACACGATAAAAAGGCGTGAGGACCTGATGGTGGATAAAGAAATGTTGAATCCCAGTGAACACAATTATAATCACATACGACATTTTGCATGGATAAAAAATATGTCTGGATTATTTTCTAAGCAGTTGTCTTCACATGGTCATAAAACTTTTATTTGTTTTCGATGCTTAAATAGCTTTAGCTCTCAAAATTATCTTAATAGACATATGGTCCAATGTGGGACATTAAATAAATGTTGCTTAAAATTGCCTGATGAGGGTGAAAAGTTTGTACAATTTAAAAATTTCAAAAACTCTGAGCGGGCACCTTTTGCAATTTATGCTGACATTGAAAGTATTTTGGAACCTTGTGAACCATCAGATGAAAGCGCCAAGACTGTGAAGTTTCAAAAACACATCCCATTTAGTATTGCCTTTTATTTAAAGTGTTCATTTGATGACTCACTCTCTGATTTTCAACTGTATAGGGGTAGAGATTGTGTTGAGTGGTTTATAAAAAAGCTCCATGAGATTGCTCTAATGGTAGATTGTACACTGAAGGATATTAAGCCGATGGAACATGATTCGGATGAGGAAAAATTTGGGGAGAATTCAATGACTTGTCACATTTGCAGGAAACCATTTGAACCCGGCCAAATTAGAGTGCGCGACCATTGTCATTTAACCTCAAAATTCCGCGGTATGGCACATCAAAGCTGTAACATTAATTACAAGGACAGTCACACAGTTTGTGTTGCATTTCATAACTTAAGTGGTTATGATTCCCATTTTATTATTAAACAAGTTGCTCATGGGTTTCCTGGTGCAGTAAAACTCCTTCCTCTTAACAAGGAGAAATATATTTCGTTTACTAAAACAGTAGATAACACTTTAGTTAAGTTTAGATTTATAGATTCGTTTAGGTTTATGAGTGATAGTCTTGATAAATTGTCTTCGTATTTAAGTAAAGATAAAAAGACTGTTACGAAGAAATTCTGTAACAGTTCAATTGAATTCGATTTGTTGACTCGTAAAGGCGTTTTTCCATACGACTATGTCGATTCCTTTGATAAACTTTTGGAGCCGAACTTGCCCCCAAAAGAATGTTTCTACAGTAAATTATCAGATTCACATATAGATAAAGAGGAATACGAACATGCAATAAAGGTTTGGAACATCTTTAATATTAAATCCCTGGGGGAATATGCTGATCTATATTTAAAGTGCGATGTCCTCCTTTTGACTGACATATTCGAGAATTTCCGTGATACATGCATGCATACGTACAAACTGGACCCTCTACATTACTATACTGCACCGGGATTAGCGTTTGATGCAATGCTGAAAACTACGGAAATCAAACTTGAATTGATGACGGATATTGACCAGGTTCTATTTGTGGAAAGAGGAATACGTGGCGGCATATCCCAGTGTTCAAATAGGTATGCTAAGGCTAATAATGTTTACATGGAGGAAAATTATGACCCGACTCAAGAAGACGTCTACTTAATGTATTTCGATATAAACAATTTATATGGTGCAGCTATGTCTGAATATTTGCCCTATGGAGAATTTAAATTTTTGGAACCCAACGAAAAAGAATTAAAAACGTTGGATATAATGAAAATATCTGATCAGTCAGACTTTGGCTACATTTTTGATTGTGATCTTGAATACCCTGTGAACCTCCATGAAACCCATAGCGATCTACCGTTTGCACCAGAACATATGTTACCCCCTATACCCACTTCTAAGAGCAAGTGCAAGAAACTGTTGCTGACGCTCTTCCCCAAATATAATTATATCGTGCATTACAGAAACCTAAAATTTTATTTGAAACATGGTCTTAAGTTAATAAAAATAAACAAGGTTTTAAAATTTAGACAGTCCCCTTGGCTTAAAAAATATATTGATCTAAACACGGACAAGCGACAGCAGGCCACAAATGAATTCGATAAAAATTTTTACAAACTAATGATTAACTCGGTTTTCGGGAAATGTATGGAGAACGTTAGAAAATATAAAGACATTCACCTAGTTACGAAATGGGGAGGACGATATGGTGCCGAATCTTATATTTCCAAACCAAATTTTCATAGCTGCATGATATTTGATGAAAATACGGCTGCAATCGAAATGAACCGCCTTGAGATATTTTTGAGCAAGCCAATTTACGTAGGATTTGCTATACTAGACATATCGAAAATATTTTTGTATGAATTCCACTATGACTACATTTTGAAGAAATTTGGAGATAAAGCCAAGTTGATGTATAGCGACACTGACTCTTTAACATACGCTTTTTTTGGAATAAACATTTATCAGCATATAAAATCCGATATTCATAGATTTGATACGTCAGATTATGAGCCCAATAATATCTATCAAATACCGCTTAAAAACAAAAAAGTTCCAGGTCTCATGAAAGACGAAAACAAGGGCAAAATTATGTTGGAATATGCAGGCCTACGTTCCAAAATGTATGCGAATGCAGTACAACGAGAAAAAGACAAGGAAGTTAAAAAATGTAAAGGTTGCACTAAGGCCAGCATTAAAAAAATAACCATTAAAGATTATAAAAAGACATTATTTAGTTACACTTTTGAGAGAAACGAGAAGAGTCTGACTCGTCCACAAAACCTTATAAGATCGAAAAAACATTTGGTCTACACCATTCGACAAAATAAGGTTGTCTTAAATGCATGTGATGACAAAAGGATGTTGACTTTCGGGTGCACTGATACAAGACCCTGGGGATACCTGAGTCAGCAAACCTAATGAAAATGCTGACCATATGAGAATACAGAGTTCAATAAAACGCACACGTTGCATGTGTGATCCCCTCTATTAATGTGAAAATGTATATAAACAGTCGGGAGAACTCTATTGCTTTAGTTTATTTATTTCATACGAATAACCATGGCTAGCTCATTAATCAGTAGCTTGAATTTTGACTTGTTTTGTGTTGCGAGTGAAGTTAAACAACGGTATATTAAACGTTGCATAACAGATCGATCGATTGCGGGGCAGATGTATTTATTGAATCAGATTCTAAATGGTACAGTTGTGCCGGATGATGCGTTTGGTTGGGCGGTAATGAACCATCTTGATACCGATATAAATATATTCAGGATTTTAATTGACAAGAAAATTCAAGTGGATAAATTTGTGAAACACGTACATAACCAATGCTTACAACGAGAACTTCAAGATATTACCATTAACCAGTTGGACCCGGTATTTTTGTCTGTTAATCCTTGGATGGACTTCTCATATAAGCATTGCATGTATAAATTGTTGACGGGGATGCAAGATGTTTCCTCCTGGGATGAAATAAAATCGAAATTCAATGTGGAAAATATCCTAAAAAACTATAAAAACCTTATGTTTCTGGTTGATGTGGTGATGTGCAAAGCTGCCTACTACGCAAGCCCCAATATTTTGAGAAATATTATAATTATATTGGGTGAAAGGGGTTTGATATATCGGTTTGATCCTGCTCGAAATACTCAACATGACAGAATATTAAATTGGATAAAGAAGAACGTTGCGAAAGGTCAAGAAAATCCTGGCGAAGTACTGGGGTGGACATCGGGACCCTGTTGTGGAAAATGGCCATCCACGCAACTGGAAGACTATAAAAGTACTCTCGATGTATTACTTAGTTTAATCAAGTAAATGGTTTCTCTAACCCTTCTATCTGTATTGTAATAAATAAATAAAAGTATTTTGATAAGTAGTATTGTTTTATTGAGCTAAGAAACTGTAGCATAATACTAAGACAAATAAGTAGCAAATATCAGTACCTAACATTAAAACTAATTCTATGATAAATTCAAATTACAAAATTCTTACTGCACTTGTCAATGGATTATATCTAACTAATCTATCATGAAGTATTAGACAGTAGCAAGCTGTCTTGGCTGGTACAGCTTTACCAGTCTCAAATTCCAATCTTATTTCTACAGAGCCCGATTTTAATGCCTCATTTTGCCTTGAACAATCAATTACAATCAAGGGTGCATTTTCTTTAAAATCATATGGAGTTAATAATGGGTGATTTTCTTTTTCGTAATACATCTTTTGAAAATTTGCATACATTTCATACAAAACAGCAAATTGATTAGTATTAAAATTTAAATGCATATTGTCATAGGGATATACTTCAGAATTAAGATAGAGTTTCATGTTGGTTAAATTGCAATGATCAAATTTGCTGTAATCCTGGTGTAAAATATTTTTACGGTCCGTTTGAAATCCCACTATTATAAATCTAGGTTTTTCCAACTGCGTTGCGGTCTTGATGTTCCATGTATGCCGTTGCGTTTGCTGCAAGAGCGGATATTCATGAAGTTCCCAGCTCCTAAACGGAAGTTCTAATTCCTGATTTCTAGCGACGTAATCAACTAATTTAATCTTTTCTGCATCTGCTACAGATATGTGGGGTACTTTCCAGTGAACTTTATTTAAAACAACTTTCACAATCTCCTGCTCCTCACCTTCCTTGGTTTCAACAACTGCGTTAAGGTCTGTGCTGCTTCGCACCAATACTAATTCTTGGCGAACATTTAAGATGACTTTTTTAAAGTCTTCACAAAAGCCCAAAACCGTTGAAAGATTAATTAGTACGTTAAAATTTCCATTTTCATCAGCCGTTGAGTTTTCATCACCAACTGGAAACCAACCAGCGTTTTGTAGACGTATACTATCCATTTCGCTAAAGGATGCATATGCTTTCATTATAGCTGTTAGACCTGGATTTCGCACACTGTCAATAATATAGCCCCCTATTTCATAACGTATTTGATCAAAAAGGGACAATATGCCAAAATTGATAAATTCTACATTTTTTGGTGCAGTTCCGTCATTTTTCACAAGTTTACCTTCTATATATAAAGAACTCTCGCTTGGTAACGTATAAACATCTTGTTGTTGAATCGGAATACGAATCTCATCATTATTATTTAGTGAGGTCGATGCATAGGGTTGGTGGGTGTGTTTCTCGGCATACACAATCGAATTATCGAAGAATGCTTTATCACCAACGTTTAAAATTTCCATTCTCTCTCACTATCTTGCTCTCTTCTTTAACAAAACAAGATGTGGGTGCCTCAAACAATGACTTGAGAATGAAAGACTTAATGTAGCTTTACAGACATTTATTGATTTTCTCATTATACAGATTACATATTACATATGACTAATCATAACTTCCCCCCCACTACATTTTCTTGTATATCCTAATATGGTGTCATAGAATCTGAACTGTTGAGGACACATTACTTATTGGATGTTTGATTTGGAAGTAACTTTGAAGCCGAGGGCCTGAAGAAACCTTACATTCTCTGTTGTTAACTTCTTCAATTGCTTTATAGACGTGTTGCTTTTGGAAACGTTCTCCATACCAGGATAGCTCCTTGGGAAGTGTTGATTGTATCTAATTACCATTTCCAGAACTAGCTCCGAATCTCTTTAAATGCAGTCTTACTGTTACTGTCTCACCCCTGAAATTAACTAAATTTCCGTCTTGGTCAGTGACTTTTATAACAATCTCGCTTATCAACTGCGTGTTGATTGGTAGATACATAACATTTGTAGGAATCTCAATGATCTTATATCCTGCTGGTACCTTCGGGAAAAACTGGTGAAGTATATGAACTGATTTGTCGTTTATATAGGATCCCTTTACTATACTACATTCGATGCAAATAGCATTAACTTTGAATATATCCACGGCATCGTCTGATTCATGCACAATCCCCCTTTTGAGCATTCGAGGTTTAAATCCCAACCATGAGCCTATAGAATCTTTGGGCGTGAAATCTATATCTTCATCACATTTTATCGTACATTTTAAAGTATTATTATTTACTTTTATAGAGATATAAAGCGGCCGGTTATACTTGTATGGTCTTACATGATTGACATGTCCCCCACCAGTTGATATATTTTTATTGCTTTCAAGGACACTTTCAGCATTTTCACGCGATTGAAAAAAATTTCGGTTCTGTTGATCAAATACATCTTGGATGTATTTGTTGACCGCTGCAACTTCGTATGTACCTTCAGGAATCTCTATATAGCTACCATCTGATCCATAATAAAACTTATTGTTTACATTTTCCTCTATATTAGGGATGGAGTTGTATGTATCGAAAGCTATCAGACCAATTCCGTAATCACTAGTTGCATTTCGAGAGATATTACTACTGTCTTCCAAGTCAATGGGTGGGTAAAATCTGCTGGTTAGAACGGAGTCGCCACCAGAAAACGTAAAAGTGAAAGACATGTCTTTACTGATCAAAGGACTGAATTGCTATAAACCAGGGAATTATAATTTATGTAAATTATACAAAAAATTTAGGCACAGATGACCACAGACAGTCGTGTCAAACGACTGCAATCGTTC